>CM055271.1:47841363-48488380 GCA_029237695.1 Conchocele bisecta | reverse complement strand
CATGATAGAGGGTCATCTTATGAATGCATGTATGTAATAACAAGGTGTTCCATGAAAGGAAACAAACGTTATAAGACATTTACCCCAACGTTAAGTTTGTGGACGCCAACGCGCCGACGACGCCGGGGGTATGCCATAAGCTCTTCTGCACTTCGTGCAGGCGAACTAAAAATGTGCGTAATAGCATCGACACTTCGCGCACTAAAATATAAAACCTGCAGGGTGTTGATGTTCATACTTCGCTATATTGTTATTGAGAGACAATTCTACAATATGACACGAAAATATTACCATAACCTTACCTAATAAAATATGTATTAGCAAATTTCGTATGTCACTCTCCGCGAAGTAGAAAGTAAACAAACAACGCTTCAAACGTACACTTGGAAAGACTACTCCCTCATAACTATTATGTAATGCAGTGTCATTAAATGTAATTAGAGTTATGTACTCAGAGCTAGGGCGAGACAAGAACGTCAACAAGGTGTATGATCACGTGGTACTAACAACAACAAGTACTGAAACTTCCAGAATCCATCCGATTGAAAGTACGTATTCTTTTATATTGTCCTTATTACGTAATGGAGTTTGATGAAATATGGCGCATCAAACGGGTCTTGTTAAGCTGCAGTTGGTGGTCTCTGTATTTTCGCCAAAGCTTCTGTTGTTTTTTTCTCCGACACGGAAATCGATTCTTTGCAAAAACGACATACGTCTGTGCCAAACTCCCTGGACCACCAAATGCATCTCATGAAGACGCGTGTTCAAAATCCGTTGCATATTAACTAAGGAAAATATCAAATAATACTTAGAAGTTGAACACTTCACAGTCATGTTATAAACATGCATAGGTCAATACTTTGACAGGATGATTTTACAGTTGGTTTATGTCAAAGTATGTATACTTTCATGTGATAGATTGGGCTGTTATTGTGACTAAATTTTACACTATAAGGGTCTCAGCACTCACGAATACAAACAATAGCAAAGACAGATGAAATAGTAACACATCCGTAGAGCTGAGATTTTCTAAGCTAGGCTCAGAGTTATCAAATGCCTGATTTACAGTGAACTCTCTCTAAGCCGGACACCCTGGGGACCTCCCAGGGTGTCCGGTTTAGAGAGGTTTCACTGAATTATTCATAATAAATAATAAAATGTTACCTTTCATTGTTCTTTCAGTACAGGTAGTCAACAGCAAGTCAGCAATCTTCTCGCATGAAAGTGGGTACACATTTATAAATACGCACGGTCACGCATACACGTTGCACGGACAACGTATGGGCAGTTTCGCGAAGATCTGAATTACACGTGCACTATTGCATGATGACTACTGTCTGTTCCACATTTTGCTGCCGACGAACTTTTGGCTATTAAACACATTAAATCGAAAAAATATTTAAAAGTAAGTACTTTTTTATCAATAACGAAAAAGTCACCCTCCCCAAAAAAATGTATTTGATGAAATTCCATCTAATATTGATTTTATTTCGAAACAACGATTTTCCTATGGGAATTTAACATGGGGGTTAAAAATATTTTTTTTATTTGTGGACCGATTTTCAAAATCTAACTTGTTTTCTTAGTTACATCATTTTCAAAGTTTTGGGAATTGACTCCCCATGTCATATAAATAAATCGATTTAATGTAATTAATAGCCAAAAGTTTGTCGGCAGCAAAACGTGGAACAGACAGTATATATGGACAGTTGTGGCTGGAGAAACGGGGTGTATGTGTTGATAATTCCAGCACAAAAATATTTACACAATTCCCTAACATTTGATTGGCCCGTAGCAAGTCTCTGTCCAAAATGTATATCCCAGTAAATTCCCAAAGCCGAACTACTTTCCGTAACCGTGAGGCGCAGTTAAAATAATTCTTAAGAAAACGGAAAATAAACACATTTTCAGATAAGTTTTGTATTTAAAGAGTATTATAACCCCATATTTCAAATTCTATGCGTAGTTTACTTTTACAAATGTACTATTGATTGTTTTCCTTATGAAACAGGAACAAATGACAACAAAAAATAAAAAAATAAAATCACTTATTTGAGCTGCAAAAAAAGAAAACAACTGCTTTTTGCAGCTCAACTAAGTAAATGTTCAACTATATTACAGTATTTTCACTACTCAATGTGAAAATCAATGCGTATTGTCACATTGCTGTGCGTATTGTCACATTGCTGTGCGTATTGTCACATATTGTCACATTGCTGTGCGTATTTTCACATTGCTGTGCGTATTTTGTACTCCCACTTTTGATAATCAGTGCGTACTCTGCTATAATAAGTGTGTACAATATCCCAATACGGAGCTCTGTCCGGCCAATGTAGCTGCTGATCAAATAGCCCATTCCTGTAGCCTGATACCGAGCTACATTGCTTGCTAGAAGCATAACAGGTCTTTCGTTGATTGAATGGCGACCAGTGCAGATCCTGATCAACTGAGACTGTGCGGATGCACAGGCTGATTCTGGATCTACACTGGTCACAAAACCCATAAGCCCCATTTGTCCAGTCACAGCCACAAATGATGACGGAATTTGATAGGATTTCGCACTTGTTATGAAACTGTCGTCAACTTTTGAAGTTCTTTACAGAAAATGTCACAATTTCTGTACTACACAGGTCGCAAAAGCCATAACCCCATTTCTCCAGTCACAACCACAAATGTAGAACGTTCAATTTCGTGATTTCATTTCTACGCTTCATAGAGATGATAAAGAATCTTAATCCTTAGACCGCTACTCACAACAATTGTCGTCTGCTGTTGCTTTCATAAAAAAACATGCTTTGACAGCACTTCAGAATCATTCCAATGGAAATGATTCTGAAGTGCTGTCAAAGCATGTTGGTAAAAGTATGTTTTTGATGATAACAATGGAAAATAGAAAATAAACAGCAGACGACAAAAAAAATAAGATAGCGGTCTAAGGGTTAAATTGTGTCGCCTCGTTTCTATGTCGAGTGGAGACGAACATCAAAAACCCGTCGCTTCTCATCTACACCGCAGTTGAGACGAACATCAAAAACATTTAATTTCATCTACGTTGGCCGCGTGGAAATAAAAAACTAAGGACGTTAAGATTCGTCGAGTTCTTGGATGAGCACAAGTTGAAATAACGGACCAAGGTATATAAAGACATTACATATACCTAAATGTATCAATAATTTAAGTGAACAAAATATAAGTTAAAGAATTTTGTGTATCACATGAAAACGTTCTTATGTCGTGTTTTATCACACTTCATAAATGTGATATGACACACGTGTAATAATGAAGAATAGCTTATTGCATCGAGGCAACAGTCTCATGAGCATACATACATGACTATGGTATAATATACGTACAATGCAAGATGGCGTGCATGGGTAAACTACTAAATATAATAAATGCAGAAACACCACAATCATGGCAAATAGGCAAATAGATTTCAGACCATTCCGCGACCACTAATACATATATCTGTACTTGTATCATACACTTGTATCGCGTACATCGCCACAGTCTCCGCTTGCTGATCATAGTGTGTACTAAATGTTATAGCTCGTATTAATGTTAACATTAAATGAGAAATAGACATATATATACATAGAAATACATATGTACACACACATGCATACATACACATACATGTACACACATATACGCACATATACACACCCATATACATGTGTATCTTCTTTCTAAATGTGGTATAGTATTACATGTCTATATACGTACATATAGACACATATACATATGTGTACATACACATACATAAAACACTGCAACAGTGGTAGCGTCATGGCATGAACGTTCTTTCCCTCAAACAGGAATGAATACTTTGATCATACATTGTATTCCAATTGTCGTTTTAAAGTAATATTTCACATATAATACATGTATCTACTTTCCACACAAGTATAAGATAATTTAACGAAGCAAAGCATACACAAAGTTTACTAGTAGTTAAAGAATTTTTAAATTTCTGGAGAGTTTTTGTTTTTATCAAATGCGCTTTAAATCAGCATCACAATAGCGTAAAACAACTAGTCACATGAATAATACAGTCATATACATTCACATATAATACACGTACTACTGTAAACAAACGGTATATGATTGTATGGTAGGAAACGACATAAATGCACATGTCGACTTGGCGATCAGCGTAGTCCCAGATCAGCCTGCGCATTCGCACAGCCTGTTCTGAGACTGTACTGTGCATTTTATATAAATATATCTATCAATAATTATATTGATTTCCAGTTATTTCAAGAATAAATTACTACATATATCTATTTAGCTGAGATATAATTTCGTTACGTTTCTCGAACGCTCTGAAAACGAAATTACCAAGGTTTCTTATATAAGACGCTCTATCTGAGTGAAACAGTGTTACTAATTTTAACATGTTAGGTCTACTTCTATAGTATGTAGCGTAATAACACCTGCAGCGAAGTTGATTGGCTGGTCGCATCACCATAATTACGTGTTCGTACTATGTGTCAACGGTATGTCAAATTAATAAAATGGAGACGTTCCAAATGACGTCCGTAATTGTGCGACAAAGCTCTGACGTTTTGACATTGACGTCTGCTCATTCAAATGTATTTGATATCTCCCAGCTTTCTGTTCTTTGCAGGATGAAGTCATGTGATAAACAGAATATGAAATTCGTTTCCCTTTGATATGAGATTAATGAAACTCGTCCGCAATTGTATGCACATCGCCAGAGGCTCGGTCCACACATTGTGCTGACTCGTTTCATAAATATCATATCAAATGGAAACTCGTTTGAGATCCTCTATGTATAGTACATGCTACCACAGAACTAGAATATATTTATTCTAGGTCTGTGATGCTACCCAGTGATTTACCGCAATTCTGGAGGGATCTATTTCCTTGAAGGAAATATCCCCACCCCCCCCCCCCCCCCCCCCCCCCCCCCCCCCCCCCCCCCCCCCTAGACGTTTGCGAGACTTAAGTGACGTCACGTGTTGACGTCATTTCCCGCGAATAAACAATGCCAATTTTGACAACGTTATAAGCAAATTACACATTTTTCGAAGAGCATGTCATATGAAATTTATTCCACTACCATTTTTTTTAAATACCGGATCGATCTATTTCCCGTACCATCTGTAAATCCGACAAAGA
This sequence comes from Conchocele bisecta, assembly GCA_029237695.1. Taxonomy (NCBI): domain Eukaryota; kingdom Metazoa; phylum Mollusca; class Bivalvia; order Lucinida; family Thyasiridae; genus Conchocele; species Conchocele bisecta. The sequence continues at coordinate 48,483,235 of CM055271.1, read as the reverse complement.
AACTCGAGCTCCGCACTCGTTTCTTTATCGGACTTCCAGATGTCTCGGGAAATAAATCCGGTATTTCACAATGATAGTTGATTAAACTCTATTTACTCCCTTTATAACGTGTTAACTAAAATTGTTTTTCACTTATTGATGCTTTTATGCATAGTTAATGTATTTATATACCTTACTCCGTTACTTCAACCTGTGGCGTAGAGTAGAAAAATAAGAATATTAAATATGTGCTTGTATGCAATGTAGAGACGAACATTCAAATCTAAACATGGCCACCTCTAGTTGCGAACGGTAACTCTTGCAATTACTCCCGTACCGTCCGTAGCCTACGGACGGTACGTTTCTAGATTGCAAGAGTTACCGTTCGCAACAAGGTTACTTCGTCTCTCCGCAGAGTAGAAACAAACATAAATCAAAGTACTGAAAGTACTGCCACCAGAGCCTGAAATAAGGGACGGACATATGTGATCTTGACCTGTGCCGAATATTAAACGTTGCTTGATAGGCCCTACATTTTCTACTTAAATAATTTAGCAATTGTAACCATTTTGTAAGAAATTCGCACACCTCGTGATTGTGTCATACCGCTCAACAAACTCGGTTCGCTACACTCACTCATTTGTTTCGCGTAAGGACCCAATCACTCGTGCATTATTTCATGATAATCATCTCACCTGGTTAAATAAACGGTTTATAGTAATATGCATGCATACTATTTGTATTAATACAAAGGGCGAAATGACCGACCCATACCATACATACGGCATATTCAAATCGGGACGAAACGACCCGGGTCGAAACGACCCGGGTCGAAACGACCCGTGGCGAACAAGTAACCGGGCGAAACGACTCGACACCATTTGGGGGCTAATGCGGGGTGGCATAACTTTTGATATTCTTCGCACTCTTGTACGCATGCGTGGTTTTTATTTCATATCAAACATGGCGGAAAATTTGGAAAAGTAACCCAACTGTCGAAGAGAATGGATTCCCTTATTGGCTTTGATAAGACGCTTCCTGTAGATTTAAATGGAACGTAGGTGTTAATTAAGCTTTTATTTTATGGAAATAGTCGATTATATCATCATATATTTTGTATGAGAACTTTAATCTTGCGTTACTGTTGCCATCTATTTTTAGCAACGGGAGTCTGAGAATGGGATGAATGTCAAAATCGGAACGTCATTCCAATTCCATCTATTTGGTGTCTTTTTTGCGTCCTTACATACCTTAGATGCTAGTACGCAATCAAAAATAAAACTAATACCCGATATTAGGAGGAATAATTAGCAGAACAAGTTGCAAAAATCCCGCGTTTTTTGTTTTCAAACTCCAAGATGTTTATGAAAAATTGGAAGCGTTCTCGGACGAAACCAGTACTCGTCAATATTTTGGTTGATGTGCATTCATGTTGAGGTATTGAATGTTATGCAAGATGTGGGAGCACATGGTTTCCAAACTGAGCGAAATGATGTTTTTAAATACATTTACAAGATTTCTTTGGTTATCTTGTAACGGAATTAGTATTAATTTTGTTGTTGTTATGAAATTTTAAGAAGTTCTATGCCCCTCCAATGGCGGGATGTCATATAGTGTTGTCCGTCCGTCCGAAGTTCTTGTCCGGGCTTGGCACAACTTGGCACAAATGTTCTCCATGATGATACTGTGTCGTACAGGGCTGTACAAATCGGCACGCCCGATGCCCGGGACAAGTCGGTTTTGGTCTCGGGCATGTGGCTCTATGCTGAAAGTTAGTCCCGGGCAAGTCACTATTTTCTGTTGAAACGTCCCGCCACAAGCCTGTTTTCTTCACTAGACTAATCCTAAATTGTAACATTTCATCGATCGATAACGCCTCGGGCGTGTGTCGGCTTCCCTGTGGCGATACACACTTACACAGAAGCTGCTATACTGTGTATATATAGCAAGAAAAGTGATATACTAGCTTTGACTCTGATTAGATTAATTTATTCGAATTTGAAAGCATAATCCCACCGACAATTCCGCATGAACTCTGAATTTTGTGTCAACTTTTCAACACAATTTACGGAAAATATTTTCGAAATCAATTTCTGTATCATACTTCCCTGTTATATGTTGCTATATAGCTTCTATTGGAGCTACCCATTCCGAATACAATTTATTTACCCGCACTTACACCTGTCCCATCCCATATCGACCGCGCATGCGCGCACGGGAGACTTCCTCTTTGCTTCGGACGGCTGGCGTGAAAGTATCCTTTTTGGTGCTCATTTTCGTTTGGCTGTTTTATACACTCTATTCATGATTATTGTCCGTAAGTAGGCAATATCTTCTGTAATAGAGTGGGGGCTATTCATTTCTATAAGTTGCTAGTCGAAAATATTTCATTTTGAAAGTATTTCAAGTTTTTTTTCTTAGTGTGGCCACAGGGTGCGAACTTCGCGATTTTCCTATTGTCGGACATTCCTATTGTCGACAAAGAAATTATTATTTTGTTGTTTTTTTTTAACTTTGTTTAGTTCGATATTTGAATAGGTTTTCCGTACCACGTTCACTAATGGGCTAAGGGAAACCTAAACCCAGTTCGGGTCAGGAATTTGGTGGTGATCACAAAACGGGAACTTGTGATTCTCATGAGATAATTTGTTTCCGTTGTTGCTAGAGACATAACGGTTGCTCTAATGAGAAACCGGGCTTGTCTCAGGCCTTGGGGGCCTCTATGGAGGGGCCTGACCATTAGGTACTATCATGGTAAGTATCAATAAGTGAGATTCAGAAACTACAGTGGTTTCTGAGCCAAGTACGAGTCCGAATAGTGGCAGGGTGTCTCTTATGACTGAGGCATCCAACGTCGCTAGTTCTGCTCTGGGTGGTCCGCTATCCAATGAGTAAGAACAACGGACGCCAGTCTGTGTTCGGCAAGATTCAGAAACTAAAGACTGTTTCTGAGTCTACGCCGAGTCCGAGACCGAATAGTGACAGGGTGTCTCATGACTGAGGCATCCAACGTTGCTAGTTCTGCTCTGGGTGGTCCGCTACCCATTGAGTAAGGACACCGGACACCAGTCGAATAGTGGCAGGGTATCTCTTATGACTGAGACGTCGCTAGTCCTGCTCTGGGTGGTCCGCTACCCACTGAGTAAGGACACCGGACACCAGTCGGTGTTCGGCAAGATTCATAAACTAACGACTGTTTCTGAGTCTAGCCAAGTACGAGTCCGAATATTGGCAGGGTATCTCTTAAGACTGAGACATCCAACGTCGCTAGTTATGCTCTGGGTGGTCCGCTACCCACTGAGTACGGACATCGGACACCAGTTCTGCTCTGGGTTATACGCTAACCATTGAGCAAGAGCACAGGACACCAGTTAGGCTCTGGTTTATACGCTAACCGCCGAGCACGAACACCGGACACCGGTTATGCTCTGGGTTATACGCTAACCACTGAGCAAGAACGCCGGACATGGGACAGGTAGATTCAATCGGATAGGCGATGTGGGTAGTATACACGCAAATCCAATTGGGCGCGCCTCGGTGGAATGCAAGCGTATTCCTCCGGTCAACTGAGTGTAAAATATAGCCACTGATAACGGCGACGCTGGTCTTGACCACGCCGTTTTCAGCGGAATATCTGTTCAAGGTTATGAATATACAACAGTGTAACGGTATAGGACATTGGCCTGCCGACACACTGGATTAGTCATGATGTGAGTCTGATGACGTCAGACTGGAGGGCACACAATCTTTCAGTAGCTCGTCTACCAGGACGCGGGATTGTATATCCATGAAACACAAACGACGTTCTAGGTCGTGTCTAGGTACGATCATTGACGTCGTCATAGGCATAGGGGAAGGGACCTCCTTCGGGAAGCATTCCTTCAGGCCACGAATCTGTTTGGAAACAGATGTTCGCAGGTGACTGCTGCTGACGCTGCAGTAAGACGAGTCGGCAGTTAGCGAGACTATCAGTGGTCTCTTTAGCCAAGCGTTTCGCTTATAGAAGCGCAACTCGGGCTGGAAAAGGGGCATAAGCAAGCTTCAATATCCCCTTCTCGTAAACCAACGAGTGATGTAATGGGTAGCTTTAAGCAACCCATAACACCTATACAGCCTCATAGGGTGGGGCTACCAGAGGGGCGCTACACGCATCAGAGATTGGCAATCTCTGAGCTTCTACAGCGTGCGGTTTGTTGTACCAACAGACAGATCATTTCTAGATAGAGACGGCTCGATCGATACGTCGAACTATTACAGTCAACGATTGGGCAGTCTCCAGCGAACCACATGAAGGTTATCTTCATATACCTATATGCCATGCGTCCAGAAACTTATAAGCTTTCATTCGCAAGGCATGGTATAACAGTTTTGTGTCCTACCCTTCAAAGCCACGGCGTTCACAAAACTAATAGAGGTAATCTAGGCACAGTCCAGACCGTGTGTTATTGCATACTTCAATACTTGGACGACTGGCTCCTGCACGATCAGTCTAGAGACACACTGCTACTCAAGCGGCGTTTGTTCTGGGATATTATCACAGGGTTAGGTCTCAGACAGAACATAGAGATGTCGGAACTAGTACCGAAACAGGACATCTGATACGTAGGGATGAGTTTCCTTACCAGACTGGGGATAGTCAGGGTAGTAGGGTACACTTGGACAGTGCCGATATGTACAGAGTAGACATCATGTTGAGAGTGATCGTCAAAGCTGTGTATCCAATTCAACTACCAGCCAGGGAGCTATTTTAGCTGCTAGGGTATTGAATTCAGAGGCAGATATGCGGTGTAGATCATCTACCAATGTGCTGTGGACTACCTGTCGAGACGTACCGAGGGGTCACTGTTAAGAACAGTGACCCAACGCGGTTATCAACAGGTAGAGCCACCCCTGGTTGTGTCTGTTTGCGACCATGATGGACAATCAGAGCCCAATGTATGTGTCTCCAGTTCTGGACTAGGGGGCATAGGCGGTGGGCGCATGTCCGTATCATGAAAATGAGTTTACGGGTGAGCATTTCCAGAATCAGTAAATTCGGGTCACACTAGTGGCAACATGCTGGCCAATGACAAGTTGGTTCTCCAGCATACTGGAACGTCTAGTGTACCATACCATACGGTGGGCATTCCAGTGTTTCCCAAGCTTCTGTCACAGCATGCAGGGTGAACACTTCATGCGAATACGCTCGTTCTGATTCTTCACGTCTGGAGTCTATCAGGAAGGGAATAAGGAAGGACAAATTTTCGCGGCTAGCTATGGCAATCATTGCACAGGCAAAGACGCGAATGGGAGGTCTGTGTTAATTGCTGTAAGTAAGGCAAATTAATCCAGTCAGTCCAGCGGTAGGAGAAATGGGCGATTTCCTTAAGTAATTGTTCGAGGAAATGAAATTGTCAGCGTCGATTAGGACGGGGTACATGTAGGCATTGGCCAACTGTTTCAACTTCACTTCAGTGCCGATATGTATCAGGTTCAGACCCCAGTTATAGGCGCTGATTTCATTCTTCACTAGAGAAAGATCAGTAGCTAGAATAGTTAACCTAAGGGAATCTAACAGTGGTTAGATGGGATTTAACGACAAATCAGTATGAGCCCATGGGACAGCTTCCCTATTGATTGATCAGTCAATAATGGGTTAATCCGCGTTTTCGCTTCAGCGAAAAGGCGGCGGGAATTACGCGGCCTGTACAGGCACTGGATTTTATTCTAGGCGTGGATAATCAGTTTATATCCAAATCGTCAGTTTACAGATGGATATCTCTCGCAACACGCAGATCATATCAATCCAATTCGGTTAAGGGCTCATAAGGTTATAATCGATGCCATGAGGTTGGAGCAGTATTTACCTCCTCGGAGTTCCTCTATGGAGTGATCCTGGGGATAAGATAATGGAAGTGGCATCAGGGAAGTCTCATTCCACTTTTATCAGTTTTACATACGTACACTGACTGAGCAGAGCGCAGATATTTGCACATTGGATCCCCTAGTCGCGGCTAGCAGGGATGTCCCGGTGGGGGGGGGGGGGCCAAGCATGTGTAAAAGGCTCAATTTTCTAGCCTGTTGTTATTCTGGGCCAGTGGATCTAGGCCAGGATAACAAAGTGTTGGTATATTCACATTGGCATTACAAAACGTTCTAGTTATCAGCTAGTTTAAGTTTTGTGCCTGGAAAGTTTTAGTAGATTGTTTTCTTGATTACACATGACTGGTTATCCAGTCTGGATACATATTTTACTATAATGTGTGCAGTGTTTTGGTGTTACCAATGATTGTGAGGTCCGGAGAGGGTAAAGGTGAGTTACCTGTGCTCCAGGGTGCTAACGGTACTAGGTATCATGACACTCGAAAAACACATAATCATTCATCCAGGGTCATGAATGCCATGTTTGGTAATTATTGATAGTATGTGGTTGTCAATATGCATAGGGTATTTTATGTTAGCATTACTATTTGTGAGTAATGTGGGTTAGAACTTTAAGAGACTTGTGGACATGGACAAGGGTCAGTGTAGATGCTGTGAGTCTTAGATGTGAGGCACAACAGTGTGTATGACATGACGCTAACATGATCTGAGTTAGTCACATTCAGTGTGTGTGAAACTGCGACTGGGGACAGTACTCAAGCAGACCAGAAGACTTAGCTGGCGGCTCAGTTATCTTCTGGGTGCAGGAATAGGGGGGGTGCTGCTCAGACGGTGCCCGGGTCTAGTCTACAAGTTGTTTGGTGAGTCAATTTATTGATCCTAGGTTAAGTATTCACAGAGCGAATTAAGTTATTTTTCTGGTTTCTGTACAGGGTTGGCCGGGAAATACCGGGGGCGGGAATTCCCGGTGGGAAATACCGGTATTTCCCGTCCCGGGAAATACTCCCCAAAGTGGGAAATACCGGGAAATATGAATTTTGATGTTATTATTTGATAATTAAAGTTATTTAAATTAAGTTTTAAGCTCAGTAATAGTTAATTAAACAATCAACAACTTAATAATTAGATATAGGGGTTAATTACAATGTATAGATCTGTTCCATCATTCCCAACTAGGGGTACTCATCAGGTGGAATATTTGGCAACCATGACATCTATATTTTGGTTGTATTATTTTTTTTGAAAATTACTTCTTCATTTTTTAGGAAGCATCCAAGTGTCTGTTAGATAAAATTCACAAGGATAACGTCATCATGATCAGACTATGTTTAGACAACAGGCTGTTAATTGTCAACCTTCTTCCACACTAATACATGTATTCGGTATCAAGAAATGATCATAAATGATCTTAGCATGCAAGATGTACATACACAGTCTCTTACAAGTCTTATATGACTGACAAGTACTGTTGTTTTATGCTTTGCATTTGTATTACTTATTTGCATTATTTTATTATGACATTTATTTAACGTGAAGACTGGGCCACGATGGTACGTATGAGATACAGTACCTAAAATCGTTAAAATTAGCCAAAAGCCTACTTATTTGCATGTACATTGATGAGACTTTAATATACTTTAATAAACCATCAGACTATGACAACCGGCTGTTAATTCAGCCTTCTCTCACACCTTTTGTGTCATACTGTATGATAAGAACCCAGGTGCTCTGTATATGGTCATGTCAAGTTGTAAAACAATTACACTTACACTGTACATGGATTATCCGTTATCAACAGGGATTTTCTCAAAATTCCAAAAGCAGCTTTTATTAGTGGCAGGTTACTATAGTAATGAGGGGTGTTCTCATATACAATAAAATAGACAGTTGGCAAATATTTAACATAGAAGTAAATAGGGAAGAAAATTGTCTAGAAAATAATGATGTTTTTTTTTCTCATATACAATAAAATAGACAGTTGGCAAATATTTAACATAGAAGTAAATAGGGAAGAAAATTGTCTAGAAAATAATGATGTTTTTTTTCTCTAAATAAACTTATTATTTCTTTTTTTATTGCAGAATGTTTTACCTGTAGGCTTATCAGTCTACACAGATATAAACCATAGTAGATATAGGGGAATATAGAGACTCATCTTGACATTTTGGAATGAAAAAGACCACCAAGATTCATATTTCCCGGTATTTCCCAGTATTTCCCGGTATTTCCCGCCATCCTGGGAAATACTCTTATTTCCCGGGAAATTGCCAACCCTGTTTCTGCATCACCTTACCTTCCCGCCTTGGAGACAAATTCTAGCAACATATAAGAGGGAAGTATGATACAGAAATCAGAATTTTTCAATGTAAAATTAGTTTCTGTGAATACTTACCTGTTATATGTATTTAACACCCGCCTCCCACCCCGCAAGGTGAGAGATTTGTTCTATCGCAAAGAGGAAGTCTCCCGTGCGCGCATGCGCGGTCGATATGGGATGGGACAGGTGTAAGTGCGGGTCAATAAATTGTATTCGGAATGGGTAGCCCCAGTAGAAGCTATATAGCAACATATAACAGGTAAGTATTCACAGAAACTAATTTTACATTGAAAAATTCTGATATCGGAAAAATATGGCGACAGATCTGCGTATAATCCAGAGTTTTTTTTAATCCATTCCTTTCGGAATACACATTTACGGGTATGAAATTATTAAAAAAAAATATTTATTTTTGTTATTTCTCAATGAAAGTATACGATGTGACCACTCATTTGAACCGTCTCGACGAGATGGATTAAATGGTGGTCGCGGCATATACTTCTGAGTGCATAGAATGAAAATATTTGTCCGCAAACATAAGCGTATCCTCAGCATGAAATGGGTTACTGCATGATTGACCCGTGATGCGATGATGAAAGTCGCACGTTCGCGACGTCTGTGGCACATCAAAAGGCGTGTTGACCAATCAGTAACGTTTCAAAACATAGCCTAAAGGTCACACAGTTTACAGCCTCGTGCTGAATGAGGTCATACAATAAACACCTGTACACACAGCTGGGTGTATCGGTTTTTTGCACAAAGCATCACACAAATCTCGTCTGTGTAATATGTGTCGGGGTGTAATCGCATCTGGATTTGGAATTCATATATCCCCTGGCACGGATATTGCACGGTTCGGATAAGCAACATGGAAGGTTGTATGTCGCCGGACTTCCGTGCAATAGGGGGGTCGCACTGTATGCATATTAACATGATTACCTGATTAAAGGTATTACATTTGCTAACATACTAATAATAATTATTTCATGTACTTTGAATGTCGTTGTTTGAATAAACTTACAGAAATCACGAATCAACTAATTACACGATGACTACGACGTCCGACGATTTTTTTTCTTCTTTGTTTTCCTTTTTCTTCTCGATATTTTTAATGTTTTTTTTTTGGGATCCACGAGAGACCCGCATTATAATGGAGATCGCGCTATACGCGATCGCGTTATAATGGAGCTGCAGTGTAATTAGCGAATTAACAGATGTTGCCAACAAAAAAAAATGAAATTTCAAAAAGTTTATTATTTACCGTTCCGCGAACATCCTGATAGACATTAAATATTGTAAATATAGACGTGATTTCATTTTCGAGACTGTCAAATGAGTAGACTCCGTAATTTAATTCACAAAACATCGATGTTTTTACACCAAAAATTCTGGAATATACGCTCGAAATTATAGATAGACCATTAAACACAAATCAATCGATCTTTCCTGATTGCCAGGGTTCCCGTTACTAGTAATATATGTTATTGCCAACATTTTTATAGCAACTAAAGTGCATGTATTATGCACACATGGATATACATACGCCAAGAACCGTTGGTTGGAAGCTTCTATATGGAGTTGGTAATGTGTGTCCATGTGTTCATATTACATGTACTAACTGGCACTATAGATATACCGTTAAACACCAATCAATCCAATTTGTGATGCACTGATATATTGCGTGATTGAGACATGATTGTTTATGTAATAAATTGTTGATTGAGGAGCTGTAGTTATTCTCTCTCTCTTTGCACCCGGAACTGACAGGGAACGACTGGTCCTAATTGCAGACTCTGCAACCACCGTTATACCTGTGCCATAGTTCTCTATGGTTGTGTTGTTACAGTTTCGTATAAGAAGTTTTACAAGGACAAGTCATTTTTTCAAAACCACTTGCCCTGAAAATTATAATTTCCAGGACAAGTCGGGGCAAGTCACTTTTGTCAAGTCACTTGTCCGGGACAAGTGGCTAAAAAATCAATTTGTACAGCCCTGGTCGTAGGTCAAGGTCACACTTACCAGGGCTCCAGATAAGCTGTGTATTTGCTTAAATACCCAATTAAAATTGCCAAACACCCAATTGAAATCAGAAGTAGCGAGTATCAAAAAGTAATACAAATGTTGTGGTATGTTTATCATGCAATAAAAAGACCACAAATATAGCATATTCTTCTTATTTTCCATGGAAACACATCTTGGTATTTCATTAGAATTATCTCCAAGGAGACAATTCTAATGAAATGCCAAGACATTCTGGAAGTCGGACTTCATCCATTTTGTGCACCTGCACGTTATAATTATCTCCCCTGTCGAGGAGCGCAGGGGGAAATCTGACCCGTTTCCTATATAATTTAATCATTTTTGAATGCTTCAAACAACTAAATTACAATCGCTAAATCAAATTTAAATGCAGATTAAATGGTCATTAAAAAATATTCTTATCGCCATTTAGTATTTTCGTAGTTCTAAATGTGAAATATTCTGGCATAAAAGCCCCGTGCAGGCACCGGGGCGGGATCAACTGATCCTGAGAATAGTGCTGCAGTAGCCATTGCTTGTCGTAAAAGGCGACTAAACTGGCTTAACGATTGGGTTCATACTTTCCGGAACCCACTATACCGGATTTGGCCCTCATGTACATTTTTGGCTTTCTTGTATGTGAGAGTTGAGTCAGGCTATGCCCCATATATAAAAGTAAGATTAGCGCTAATCCTATTACTTTTAGGGGATGGGATAAATGATGCTGGTGTGGCGAGGGCCTGGCACCAGATCAGGTTGTTCTAATTTCAGGACTGAATATATATTTTGATTGTAAATATTGAGTTCTGAAGTTGGGATTTACCCCCCTCGGACAGGTGGATACGGGACACGACCCCGTTGACCCGTCTGCGTGTAGACTCCCTGAGGCTTGTACCTCTATGTCAGAAAAGCGGACGTTAAACCCTATTCACTCACTCACTCACTCTGGCATAAAAATAATGTATTTTTTAGCAAAACGTATCGATTTACCCCCAACCATATCGTGTCACGTGACTTGATACGTCACGCCGACTTCCAGAATGTTTTCATTTCGAAGCAAACTATTCAATAATTGCTGTCTGTTGATGTGAAAACAGTAGTTCGATTTTATTTTTATTGCTTCAGAAATGATGGGAGTGACAATACTCAATTACTAATCCCTTATCTTGAGCCCTGACTTACTGTCAGTTTCACGTTAACCTCTCCAACTTTTACATGTGAACACCGTAAAACTCCATAAATTAATTTTTCAACAAAATTTACCGTTGAGCCATCTTTTTATTTTTCAAATTCGGTCCTATAATAAAGTAATAGCCCGAAATGATGAAGGTAATAGGCATTTCCTATATTAAAATGTCACGTGTGATCAGATTTTCAACATTTTTCTAGTATCGATCTGCTTGCTGGATTTCATCTTCAAAAAAAAAGACACTAACCTTATCTTTACGAGAACAAATCTTACCAGTTTGAACATTAAAGGAATCGAGCCTGCATTAGTCAGTGTTCGTACAGCAATTCCATAAAAAAATGCAGAGAATTTTGTCAAAATACAACATGGTGTCATGAGGTTGGCACGCTGGTCCTACCATGCAAAACTAATTGTACATATCCTCACACATTTATAACCGGTGCAAATCTACCTTCACTAGTGGTATTCGTTGGTAACACTATATACGTCATTTCTGGCGGAAGTATACAGTCACTTCCTGTGAGCCAATTTCTTTACCGTACAAATTTCTGGCAAAATAATTTGTTTACTAAGCGCTGATTGGTTGGGAAGGTCATCAAATCAAGTTTATTAGCATTCACAATTTACAATACCTTGTCCTTATATTAGGCAGTGTTCTGCCAAGGATGCGGGATTGGCACGGAAAAATCGTCAATGGCGCAAGAAAAAAATTACTGACGTGCCAACGGGCGCATGAAATATTCGGTCCGAGTTCGCGGGTTGCGAAATTAAAAAAGTCCGAACTGTGTTAGGGGTGCTCGTGAAATGTACCGGAAATGTAAAATTTGCATAGCAACAGCGCTTAGCTATACATCTATCGACGGTTTTCATTGGATGGTATATTTACAAAAAGTGATACAAGTATAAAGGTTTTTAGTCAACCGTGTAGATGGAATACTCTTGGCCCTACACCCACCATACTTGGACAACTTCATCTCCTAGGGATGTACATCAGTAACCCCAGATCTATATTTGACCTTGACCTACACTTCCTCTTGAATTACTTAGTTAATTCTCTTTGGTTAAGGTTTTTAGTCAAGATTGTACATGGAATACTATTGTGCATACAGACACCATACTTGGACAACCTTTTCTCATAGGGATGTACATCAATAACCCCTGGTCTATATTTGACATTGACCTACATTTCCTCTTCAATTACTTAGTTAATTCCCCTTGGTTAAGGTTTTTAGTCAAGCTTGTATATGGAATACTCCTGGCCATACACCCACCATACTTGGACAACTTCATCTCCTAGGGATGTACATCAGTAACCCCTGATCTATATTTGACCTTGACCTACATTTCCTCTTGAATTAATTAGTTAATTCTCTTTGGTTAAGGTTTTTAGTCAACCTTGTAGATGGAATACTCCTGGCCCTACACCCACCATACTTGGACAACTTCATCTCCTAGGGATGTACATCAATAACCCTTGATCTATATTTGACCTTTACCTACATTTGACCTTGACCTACATTTCCTCTTGAATTACTTAGTTAATTCTCTTTGGTTAAGGTTTTTAGTCAAGCTTGTAGATGGAATACTCGTGGCCCTACACCAACCATACTTGGACAACTTCATCTCCTAGTGATGTACATCAACAACCCCTGACCTATATTTGACATTGACCTACATTTAACCTTCAATTACTTAGTTAATTCCCCTTGGTTAAGGTTTTTAGTCAACCTTGGTTAAGGTTTTTACTCAAGCTTGTGTATGGAATACTATTGTGCATACAGACACCATACTTCGATAACTTTTTCTCATAGGGATGTACATCAATAACCCCTGACCTATATTTGACCTTGACCTACATTTAACGTTGACTTACTTGGTTAATGTTTATAGTCAAGCTTGTATATGGAATACTCCTGGGCCTACATCAACCATACTTGGACAACTTCATCTAGTGATGTACATCAATAATCCCTAACCTATATTTGACCTTGACCTGCTTTTATCTTTGGATTACTTAGTTATTTCCCCTTGGTTAAGGTTTTTAGTCAAGCTTGTATATGGAATACTCCTGGGCCTACAGCAACCATACTTGGAAAACCTCATCTCCTAGTGATGTACATCAATAACCCCTGACCTATATCTGACATTGACCTACATTTAACCTTGAATTACTTACTTAATTTCCCTTGGTTAAGGTTTTTAGTCAACCTTAGTTAAGGTTTTTATGCAGGCCGAATCCACCTTGTTTGTCAAGCTATGTGTACATCGACAACCCTCGTAGTCGAGCTATGCTGTTCTCCTACAGCTCTTGTTGAAAATGTCCCCACTTTTTTTACCCATGGTGTCATTGGCCCCATGTTTCCGATTTCTTGGCAGAACACTGTATTAGGACATATTAGCAATAGTACAAGTAGCAGTCTGACTTGGAACCTTATGGACGATTGATATTCTCTAAATATATGAAGATTAATTGATATATTTTATTGCAAAATGTTTAAGTTATATGCAGAACAATGCTGTTTGTTATGTTAATACACCAATTTCTTAAGAATTGTTGTTCAGTTCCCAATAATAGTTGTTGTTGTTGTTGTTTACCGGAAGTGTTTATTGCAATAGCCGTTTCTCGTTTTATTGTCAACAACTAAAATCCGTTGCAATAAATTTATAAGGCAAACGGCCATCTGTGGCCGTTGTTTTTTCGAAATAACTGTTATTTGACGGATGTTCTTGAAATAAAAAGGAGGCTAATTTCTAAAAAAAATAGTTTTACATTGTTTTAAATATTGGACAAAGAACAAGGGTTTGACGATGGGGTTGACCCTTTCAAGCCTGCAGACAGGTAAGCGAGCATTTACAAACACCGTAGATCCAGATGTGTGGTATTTATCAGTATTCTTCAGATTTAAAAACAAATATGGTTGATGAACCAGGAGCAACAAATATCTGGCTGTGACTTGAGAAATGAGGCTTATAGGCAAGGATTCCGCTGGGGAAAATAAAAAAATCGCCACTTCCAAAAAAATAAATACAAAAAAAAAGGAATATATAACCAATAGGATAAAAATAAACAATTGGCGAAAAAAAAATCATCTTTTTTTCTTTTTTATCGCCAATTGCGAAAGTGGCGATCGCCAGCGGAATCCCTGCTTATAGGATGTGTGACCAGTGTAGCTCCTGATAAATAGCACACTCTCGTCTGATAATGGTCTATTGCTTGTTACATGTAGAAGCATGACTGGTGTTTCATTGATGTAATGGCGAACAGTGCAGTTCCTGATCAGACTGTGTGAATTCACAGTCTGAACTGGACATACACTGGTTGTAAAACCTATAAGCACCATTTCTCCAGTCACCGCCACATTTTATGGTTCATTTCTTTTCCGAGTGTCTTACTCTTGACTATGTCAGTATACAGCAGATTACATGAAGTTGTCTCCCTTCCTTTGGTCCTGCATAAAATACACAACCAAATCACAAATCATTTTGTTGTATCTTATTGTTGATGAATCCATCATTGAGTCTTGCCAATTGATCCTGTGTAGTAAGGGTGTTTGGAACTCTGGGGGGAAGGTGAGGGGAGGGCTGCACTCGCAGTGTCCCGGGATCATGAGGATCCCTGTTTTGTAGGATGAATCCCTGAACTTTCAAAAAATCCCATTCAACATAATGCAGCGCTCCAGTTAAGGTGCGTAATTTGGAGGTAAATTTCTTATTTCTCCATCAAAACTGGCAAGTTGGGAGTGCTTTAGAATCGTCTCAATGAGACGATTCTAAAGCACTCCCAACTTGCCGTTTTTGATGAAGAAATAACAAAATTTCACCCCAAGTTGGTCAAATTACCCACCTTAACTGGAGCTCTGCATAATGTATAAATCGGGGTGTCCTTGCAGCGGAATCCCTGGCTCAAAAGTTAGCGTCAAAACCCTGGGAACTTGATGATCAGGATACTGTCTTTATGTAATTTAGTGTTGATTGCTTGGCCTTCCCCATACAGATACATTCCCATATGTGTACAAATGTATGAACTTGCTGTTAAAAGAACATAAAAGTCTGTCCGTTTATTTTTTGTGATAGTTTCTCAAATCACCTATAGGGGCGTGGACAGAGCACATGTTTTTTCACTCATGCTTTAACAGAAGGCGCGACTATAGTCGCCGCTTTCTCCGCTCGTCGTCCGAAATGTGAAAAGGTTTGTACGCGCTTCTTCATCATGGTATAACTTATTACTTGAAGGATTGCTTCAATCTCAAGCCGCCATTAACATGGCATTAACCTTTTTTACCTTCACATTTTTGCAGAAACACTTAGCCATTTCTTTTGCGTCAAAAGGTTTTACCAGTTTCTTCATCATGGTACAATGTATAACTTTAATATTACGTGACGGATTGCTTCAATGTTTGGACACTTGATATATGTGAGCATTTTGAGTAAAAAAATTTGTACATGTTTCTTTATCATCGTATACCATTAATATTACTTGATGTATTGCTTCAATATTTGGACACGTGATACATGTAAGCATTTGGAACACACTCATGGTTGTGAAAACACTTAGCCATTTGTTTTACGTTAAAAAAGATCTTCAACCATGACCTTTTTTGTGTTTTAAGCATGCACTTCTCTGACGGTTTTTGTGATGCTTACTTTAGCACATGTCCATGATCGTGTTGCAATCAAATTGCTCGGCAGGCGCGACTCCGTTTCCGTGGCGGATTTTTCTTGTGATCCTTATCAGGCTTCAGGAGTGCTCCAGAAGATCAGATGTTTGAATATCCACAAAGGCCATAATCCTTAATCCTCCAGTCACAGCCACAAATGTATATTCCATATTTGTGGCTGTGACTGGAGAAATGGGACTTATGCGTTGTCTGACCAGTGTTGATCTAGATCAGCCTGTGCATCCGTTCATCATTCCATCAAAGAACCACCCATCAGGTTGTACTGCCCGTTCACTGAACTTTGTACAACTGAAATGTTTGCAAGTGCAAATTTAGCATCGTCCGGAAAGTTCAATTGATGGATTTACATTTATTGAGCATAGCCTATGCTCAATAAATGTAAATCTAACAATTGTTTATGTGAAATTTACAGACTATCATAATTTTGCACTTACGAACATTTTAGCCGTACAAAGTGTAGTGAAACGGCCCCCTGGCTTCTAACAAGCAATATATAGAGGATCTCAAACGAGTTTCCATTTGATATGAGATTTATGAAACGAGTCTCGCACAATTTATGCACCGAGCCTCTGGCGAGGTACACAAAATTGCTGACAAGTTTCATAAATCTCATATCAAATGGAAACGAGTTTGAGATTCTGTTTATCGCATGATTTCACACAATAAAGAGCAGACAACTTTGGACATATCCAATATGTTTCTGTGAACAGACGCCATTGACTAATTTCGCATCTAGTTGAAAATCTCGGCAGAGAAAAATACTAGCAATAAATATATTATAAAGATGCTATATTATAGGTTCCCGTTCATTGTAAGCGCTTCATATTACCACACGGAAGCATATTCTCACAATTGCAGTAATATTACTGAGTTACTGACGTTTCTAATGACGTTTAAAACATGATGACGTCAACGTCCAAACATCATTGCTTTGTCGCGCCATTTCCGACGTCATTTGGAACGTCTTCATTTTGTTTGTTTGTCGTAATGTTGGAGCATAATACAAATACGCAATTAGGGTGATGCCACCAGCCAATCAAATTCGCTCCAGGTGTTACTACACGTGTGTCATATCACATTTATGAAATGGGTTAAAACACGTCGTAACAATGTTTTCATGCAATAAAGACCGTTATCCAGCTAGAGCCTTTACTGGGGTCCGTTTCACTAAACTTCCTACAGCTAAAATGTCCGTAAGTGCAAAATTATGATAGTCTGTAAATTTCACATTAACACTGTTTTCGTGTAAATAATTATTGGATTTACATTTATTGAGCATAGGCTGCATATGCAGCCTATGCTCAATAAATGTAAATCAATAAATTGAAATTTACAGACGATCTTAAATTTGCACTTACGAACATTTTAGTGAAACGGGCCCCAGGTGTGTGCTATTTGATCAGGAGCTACTTTGGTCACAAATCCCATAATCCCCAATCCGGCAATAGTTTTCAATTTCTTTGTTTCAAAGTACTTGAATATTGCAGGGCTCCAGATAAGGAATTAGTAATTGAGTATTGTCACTCCCATCATTTCTGATGCAATTGGGTATTTCAAAATTGTAATTGTGTAAAATAGAATCACACCACTGTTTACACATCAGCAGACCGCACTCATTGAATAGTTTGCTTCTAAATGAAAACACATCTTATGAAATACCAAGATCATGGAAAAATAAGAAAATATGCTATATTTGTGGTCTGTTTATTGTTTTCTGTAGCATGATAAAGATACCACACATTTTTCATTGCTTTTTGATACTCACTACTTCTGATTTCAATTGGCTTTTTGGCAATTTTAATTGGGGATTTACGCAAATACGCAGCTTATCTGGAGCTCTGATATTGTGCTTGAAATCACGCAACTTGATTGCCTGAGCTTATAATGCTACAGCTCGGGCTCGGACAATCAAATTGCTTGCTAGTTGGCATCGTTGATTCTCCGGGTAAGAATGAAGTCGCCACCAGAGCTCCAGATAAGCTGCGTATTTGCTTAAATAACCAATTAAAATTGCCAAAAACCCAATTGAAATCAGAAGTAGCGAGTATCAAAAAGCAATACAAAAATTGTGGTACCTTTATCATGCTGCATAAAACAATAAACAGACCACACTATATAGCATATTCTTCTTATTTTCCATGAAAACACATCTTGGTATTTCATTAGAATTGTCTCCAAGGAGACAATTCTAATGAAATGCCAAGACATGTTTTCATTTCAAAGCAAACTATTCAATAATTGCTGTCTGTTGATGTGTAAACAGTAGTGTGATTTTATTGTCGCGCCCGCTTGCGGAAAGCGCGATATAGTCGGCACTTTGGTGTACGTACGTACGTACGTGTGTCCGGTTCAAGTTTTTGGTTAAGTTGTTTGGTTAAGTTTTTTGGTTAAAGTTTTTGGTTAAGTTCTTTGGTTAAAGTTTTTGGTTAAGTTTTTAGGTTAAGTTTTTTCGTTATACTATATCTCTGCAACTGCTTTGCCCATTACCTTGAAACTTCACATGTGTGTTTATCATCATCTATATTTTCATTCTACCCCCCTCCCATGCGGCCCCTGTGCCCAATGTCAAGGTCAAATTACTTTGAAGTTTTTGGTTAAGTATTTTGGTTAAAGTTTTTGGTTAAGTTTTTTGGTTAAAGTTTTTCGTTATATTATATCTCTGCAACTGCTTTGCCCATTACCTTGAAACTTCACATGGGTGTTTATCATCATCTATATTTTCATTCTACCCCCCTTCCGTGTGGCTCCTGTGCCCAATGTCAAATCAAATTACTTTGAAGTTTTTGGTTAAGTTTTTTGGTTAAAGTTTTTGGTTAAGTTTTTGTCGCGCCCGTTTGCGGAAAGCGCGATATAGTCGGCCGTTTGGCGTACGTACGTACCAAAAACTTTAACCGGAGACGCGTACGTACGTACGCGTCTCCGGTTAAAGTTTTTGGTTAAGTTGTTTGGTTAAGTTGTTTGGTTAAAGTTTTTGGTTAAGTTCTTTGGTTAAAGTTTTTGGTTAAGTTGTTTGGTTAAGTTGTTTGGTTAAGTTGTTTGGTTAAAGTTTTTGGTTAAGTTCTTTGGTTAAAGTTTTTGGTTAAGTTTTTTGGTTAAGTTGTTTGGTTAAGTTGTTTGGTTAGGTTTTTTGGTTTAAGTTTTTGGTTAAGTTCTTTTGTTTAAGTTTTTGGTTAAGTTTTTTTATTAAAGTTTTTCGTTAAAGTTTTTCGTTAAAGTTTTTCGTTATACTATATCTCTGCAACTGCTTTGCCCATTACAAACTTCACATGGGTGTTTATCATCATCTATATTTTCATTCTACCCCCCTCCTGTGCGGCCCCTGTGCCCAATGTCAAGGTCAAATTACTTTGAAGTTTTTGGTTAAAGTTTTTGTTTAAGTTTTTTGGTTAAAGTTTTTTGTTATACTACAGGGCTGTACAAATTGGCACGCCCGACGCCCGGGACAAGTCGGTTTTAATCTCGGGCAAGTGCCTCTATGCTGGAATTTAGTCCCGGGCAAGTCACTATTTTCTGTTAGAACGTCCCGCCACAAGCCCGTTTTTTGGAACCGGACTGTCATAAACTGAATCCCAAAACTGACCACTTTATCGATCGATAACGCTGCGGGCGTCCTGGCGATTCGTAGCTACTGTGTTACACAGTACCTGTGTATCGCAATAAAGTGATATAGCAATCTTCAGCGACCCTGATTATATTAATTTAATCGAATTTGAAAGTAAATAGCGAATTAGCGAAAATATTCTGCGGCGATCGATGGTTATTGATTTATTTTATGTATGTTAACGTTTTCGTCTCACTGCGTCGACAGGCCAAGAGACCTAACTTTAGAGAATTAAATGTATGTTCCTTCACGGGGTGGAAATGGAATTTAAGGTTCTTACTTTAAATTATCGTTTCTACGCGGCATATAAACGAAAAAAAGTGAAATTGAATGGGATGGACATACTATGAAGGTATGTTTGATTCCCAATGCGATGTTTGAACCCACAACCTCCAGATTGGAAGTCGGTGTTCTAAGCCCTAGGTCACAACCCATACCTTATAAACGAAGGAAAGAAATGCTCCTAACGAGCGATCATACGTACTTAGAATAACAGCTGACGTAACGCGCAGTAAACTGAAATGGCCTATGTGACAATTGACATTTACGTTCCAACAAGATTTTCACGGTGTGTAATCGATCGTATTTCCTCGCCATCATATGAAACCCGACCCGAGAAACACAAATTAAGTTGTGGATTTCTGAATTTGTCAATTGTTTGTACGGTCTAAGAAATCAAACAAATGTGACAATTCTTTTTACAAAATATTAGAATCGTCTAAGGAGACAATTCTCATGTGTTGCGAGATCGCGAAAACGCGAGACGATTCTCACTATTTTAGGAAACGATTTTATGTTTTATTATTGTCGATAAATGTGTTTTGAGTATGCACTTGTCGCAACGTTATGTCCGCGGTGGCACAGTGACAAAAGACCACAAGAATAAATATGAGCCGCGCCATGCGAAAACCGGGCTTAATGACAACATTTTCAGTTTTTACTTTTTAGCGTATTCTGAATTGTACATCTTTTAAAAGCCATATGCCGCAAAAATTATCAATGTATCCCAACTATTTTTCATTTTAGAAGTATTTTTATAACGCGTGGTAAAAACTTATACGACGTTTTAGATCAATGACGTTGAAATTACGACGTTTTTATCAACGGCGTATACAAGGGGTGTTGATAAAATACCCGGACATGTCCTATATATTTGTCATCTTTTATCGCATGTCAACCAAATTTTGATATCTCGTAGCCTTTCCTAGTGTTTCCCATTAGGCCAAGACAAAGCATAAAAATAATGTGTATTGCAGTTGCTATTAATGTAACGTCATGTTTTGGATTGCGGCCCAAGTAACGTAATTCCGTATGAATAATTTTCAAATAAGGCAGTGTGTTGGCGTTTCCCTGTTGTTTGCTGCTGTCTGAAATAATTTTGGGGAATAATAGCGACATTATTTAACATTTCGTATGCGACGACATATTTTAAAGTAGGAAGTAGGCCGCTTATAACATTAACTTTGTAACAAAACACGACGTCGGGCAGATTTGGTAGCGTGATACCTTATAATTGTTGCCGTGTGTCTTTCTTGAGGATCGCATTACCATCGCCTGATTCAGACATACATTATTAAGCAGTAAGGTGATAAGCTGATGATTTGATACTACAAATCGTGCGAAAAGCAAGTTTATGACCATCAAATTTCCAACTAATTTCAAGACTTTTCTTCGAAAACTCCACCGACCTCACTGTGTGTTTTGTGCATTATGTATTGCGTATACACACACAATGAAGGAGCTGCATTGAAATAACTGATTCTGAATCTATTAGAGAGATTTTGATGCATTTGTTTTGCCAAATTCAATACAAACCCTGGCTATATATGTCATTATATAGATGCGTGGATGATAAAATGAGAGGCATTAAATGGCATATCATTCGCTAAGTACTGGATAGAATTGTTCAAAAGTGTCTCAATTTACCAAGATAATAGATAGTAATATCGTTGGCATACAATAGGTTGTTCATATTTAAGATTATTTAGGATTCAAGGTGCAGTGTAAGCGAATACTTCGCTGATATGTAGCCAGTTAAATTATGCGTTCACCATTTTAAATTCATAAGGATAACCGACGAAAAAGAGATAAAAAGTGACAATGTCAAAGAACGACAGTTAGGCGACAATGCACAGCGCCTGAAGTATTTCTAAGTCATTGATGCTGCGAGGAACTCGTGCAAGTATCCTTGCTATAATATTGTGTCACGACACCATGGCCATAACATCAAACATGTATTCACGTTCAGTGACGTCACAAGTACGTGACGTCAAGTCATGACGTCATAATATGTGTACTAAGGTGCAAGGCATCGCGTCTCATATTAGTGAAAGTTTCAGTAAGTTATAATTTTTCGTTTTCTGTTCACACGTAATGTTAACTGACACCAGTAAACGTAAATGGGAGAGCGACATGTGAAATTTTACAGCAACGCTGCAAACGTCGTTTTTCCGACGTCGTTTACCGCTTTTCATGACGTTGTCATTAGGCCCGGTTTTCGTATGGCGCGGCCCATATGTACTATACAATGTGTATTATTATAGATATTTAATATAATATGTATATGTGCCAAGTGCTCAATTGTATTATATTTAACAACTATGATAATAGTTTTTGTTTTGGGACAGTTTCGTATAGAAATCTTACGAGGACAAGTCACTTTTTCAAAATTACTTGCCCTGAAAATTATATTTTCCGGGACAAGTCCGGACAAGTCACTTTTGTCAAGTCACTTGTCCAGGACAAGTGGCTAAAAAATCAATTTGTACAGCCCTGTACTATATCTCTGCAACTGCTTTGCCCATTACCTTGAAACTTCACATGGGTGTTTATCATCATCTGTATTTTCATTCTTGACCCACTCCCGTGCGGCCCCTGTGCCCAATGTCAAGGTCAAATTACTTTGAAGTTTTTGGTTAAGTTTTTTGGTTAAGTTTTTTGGTTAAAGTTTTTCGTTATACTATATGGTTTTTTTTAGTGTCCATGCCTCGCCACAAGGCGCGACATGCAGGCCGCGGCCATCTAGTTTGGTTAAGTTTTTTGGTTAAAGTTTTTGGTTAAAGTTTTTGGTTAAGTTTTTTGGTTAAGTCTTTTGGTTCAAGTTTTACGTTATACTATATCTCTGCAACTCCTTTGCCCATTACCTTGAAACTTCACATGGGTGTTTATCATCATCTATATTTTCATTCTACCCCCCTTTCGTGCGGCCCCTGTGCCCAATGTTACGGTCAAATTACTTTGAAGTTTTTGGTTAAGTTTTTTTGGTTAAGTTTTTTGGTTAAGTTTTTCGTTATACTATATCTCTGCAACTGCTTTGCCCATTACCTTGAAACTTCACATGGGTGTTTATCATCATCAATATTTCATTCTACCCCCCACCCGTGCGGGCCCCTGTGCCCAATGTCAAGGTCAAATTACTTTGAAGTTTTTGGTTAAGTTTTTTGGTTAAAGTTTTCGTTATACATATATAGAGTCCATGCCTCGCCACAGGCGCGACAATGCAGGCCGCGGCCATCTAGTTTTGGTTAAGTTTTTTTGGTTAAGTTTTTGGTTAAAGTTTTTGGTTAAGTTTTTTGGTTAAGTCTTTTGGTTCAAGTTTTTTTCGTTATACTATATCTCTGCAACTCCTTTGCCCATTACCGTGAAACTTCACATGGTGTTTATCATCATCTATATTTTCATTTCTCCATTCTTACAAATTCGTTGCGCTGTTTGCCCAATGTTCACGGATTTTCAAATTACGTGCCAAGTGGTTAAGTTTTTGGTTAATTTTTTGGTTAAGTTTTTCGTTATACTATATCTCTCAACCTTTGCCCATATTGAAACTTCACATGTTTTTCATCATCTATTAATTTTCATCTACCTCGTGCGCCCCTGTGACCCAATGTCAAGGTCAAATTACTTTGAAGTTTTTGGTTAAGTTTTTTGGTTAAAGTTTTTCGTTATACTATATCTTTTTTTTTAGTGTCCATGCCTCGCCACAAGGTGAGACATGCAGGCCGCGGCCATCTAGTTTTACCGGGTACCCAATTAAAATTTTTGAAATACCCAATTGCTTCAAAAATGATGGGAGTGACAATAAATACTCAATTACTAGTTCCTTATCTGGAGCCCTGTGGCCACTGTCTGGTATTGTACCAGTGGCTGGTTATAACCTGGCGACTATGTTTGATTTCCTCTGTCCCGGTAGATAGATGCTGAGAGTGTTCTATATATAGCTCACCATTGATTTACAGTTACACTTCAATCTATCATTGCCCAGGATGCATGCTCTCTGCATTTGACATCCTGACTGACTATATAATTATGTTCAACCATGTTTATTGTGATATTGGATATATGGACATAATGCATGTATATGTGTATGGAATTTGGAAAAAAGACATAGAGATGAGAATCGTAAAATTTAATTTGTGAATGGTGTTGTGTAACAACTCAAAAATAACATAGGTTATTGACTTAACAGAAACAGACTTTGTGTACTGTATGTTCGTGTCTGTGAAAGTTGTTAAGTTTTGCGATGACGAACGTCAGTTTTATGTATTTTTAGGATACTACATAATTGGATTACACCATCTTTACAATGATTGTGCTCACGTACATCTACAGTATGTTCACTGCTTGCTATGCACACTGCACAGTATCATCACATATCTTATTGGCGATATTACAGAGCTCTAGATAAGCTGCGTATTTGCTTAAAATACACAATTAAAATTGCCAAAACACCCAATTGAAATCAGAAGTAGCGAGTATCAAAAAGCAAGGAGACAATTCTAATGAAATGCCATGACATGTTTTAATTTTGAAGCAAACTATTCAATAATTGCTGTCTTTTGATGTGTAAACAGTAGTGTGATTTTATTTTACCCAATTAATATTTTGAAATACCCAATTGCTTCAGAAATAATGGAGTGACAATACAATACTCAATTACTAATTCTTTATCTGGAGCCCTGTATTAATAAATTATGATTTTTCGCAAACTTTTAGATGGGTAAGTCGCTATGTTCCGTATATTTTACGATTTTGTTTTGATCGTGACTTTGGTATTGTGAACGACGATAACTATCATGCAATGTAACCATGCTAATTGGTAAAAGATGATAATTAGTGAAAGATGAAAATATGCTAATTAGTGAATGTTGATAATTGGCGAATGATAATAATTGATGAAAGTGGCCACATTCCGGGGGGATTTAGAATTAGTGGAAAACGCACCTGCACAATGGGATCATGAGTTGGTAAGTAAAGAAGTTATTATTTAGTAGAACCTCTCTTACCTCTTTCCTACTACATTGTACAAGTAGATCCGGATGAGACGGCTCGAAACAAGACCCTCTCGTCAGGATCTGCACCATTTGTGGATATTTATTATTTTTCCTCAGAATGACCTTTCTGAATAATTTATGGAACAGTCTTGAACTTAACATGAAATAGTGCATGTCAGTTACTTAGGGGTGAAAGGGTTAATCAGACAGCATTAAAACCTACGTATGTTAAAGGTACATGCCCACTCAATAGACACAAAATGTTCTTTATAGGAATTAAGTAAGTGTATACACTATTCCTCCAGTTCTAACAATTACGAATGCCCGCTATGCAGATATAATAATTTAGTCATTTAGTAATATGAGTGGGCATGTACCTTTAAATTTTGATGCAATGTAATGCACTAAATCAGTTTTCATATTAACTCGGCAGTAGACAGTGTAAAATTGCATTTGCATTTTTTATCAGAATATTATTTAGAATAAAAAAAAAAATCCCTACCGACCTACCCACACGTATATGACCCGGGTAGTGGGAGGGGAAACAAATATATTTTCAATGTTGGCCTTAAGTCAAGTAAATATTCTTTATACTTCATGTCGCTTTTTAACAAGTCTCTTACCCCTGCCTCCTCCCACCTCACTGGCCATTGTCTTTCTTTGACTAGAACAGTGGGTGATGTCCCTCATCATGGTCTGCATTGTTTGTCATGTATTCACTGACATGATGTCCGTAATGTATCCAGGTCTCCAGATATGCATTGCGTATTGCCGTATTTTACACACTTATTTTAGCAGATACGCATTGATTATCAAATGTGGGAGGACAAAATAATTTGTATTTTCATATTGCTGTGAGTATATACTCACAGCAATATGAAAATTGGTATTCCTTGTTCAAGGACAAGTTCATGACCCGACCCTGTGTAATCCCAAGGTCACATGGAGTATTGTCAGAGCTCCAGATAAGCTTTGTGTCTAAAGCGTACTAAACCCCCTGATTTCAAAATCATTGCGTATTTTAATTTTACAAATTGATTATTGATTTTTTTCATTACTAAATAGGGAACAAATTATAAAAAAAATAACAAATTGAAACATTCACTTATTTGAGCTGCAAAAAGCAAACTTTTTACAGCTCAACTAAGTGAATTTTCAACTTGTCAATATGTATTTTCATATTGCTGTGAGTATATATGAAAATACACATTGATTTTCAAATTGAATAGTGGACATGATGTAATACAGTTGAAAATTTACTTAGTTGAGCTGCAAAAAGCAAACACTGCAGCTAAAATAAGTGAACTTTTAAATTTGTGTTATCTTTTATCATTTGTGCCCTATGTAATAAGGAAGAGAATCAATAATACATTTGTAAAAGTAGTATATGCATTGAATTTGAAATCTGGGGGTATAATACTCTTTAGATACAAAGCTTATCTGTAGCTCTGTGTATCTTACAAGCTGTGTATTTCCTTATCTAGGCCGACTACACATGCCATATCCCCAGATTTCTCCAGCCACAGTGATATTGTGGAATTTCCCTGGCTATCTGTCTGTATGTACATGTGTCATGATTGTGATCTACCAAACAGATGCTACCACCCTGGGTCAGTCTGTTACAAAAGGTGGGTGGCAGGTGGGAGCACGCTATGGGTAATTTAACTATCGGGGTTCATCCTTACCGGAATTCTGACTGGAGACCTGTAGCCTATTTCAACACATTGCAAAGTATACTTTAGTAGCAAAGTATACTTTGAGGGAGAAATTTTCATTTTTTTTTTAAATTTATTAATTTTTATTATACTGAATTTATTACATTATCACAGCCATTTAATGGCTGTGATAATGTAATAAATTCAGTATAATAATTCTGTATACTTTTAATCATGAAATATATGCATTTGTTAGTTCTATATGAAATAATGCATTTCAGGAAAAATAAATGATTACTCCCTCAAAGTATACTTTGCTAGTAAAGTATACTTTGTAATGTTGATGAAATAGGCCCCTGGTTTGGCTCTCACATACGTCTTTGGCATTTTGTATGTGACAGTTGAATCTGGTTATACCCCCTATGCGAGTATTACGATATTCGTAATCCTATTTTAGGGGAAGGGGCCAAGTGACTTGGTGTGGTATGGACCTGGCACCAGGTCAGGTTATTCTAATTTCAGGGCTGAATATATTTGTTCTCGATGTAAATATTCCGTTCTGTTTTTGGGATTTTCCCCCCACTGCAGCAGGTTAAAATGGGATCGAACCTGTTTGCCCGGCCTTACATGACCTTAGCTGTTGATAGGCCGTTAAACACTAATAAACAAACAAACAAACTGTTACAAAAGCAATGTCTTATGACTGACATTAACTTGATTAAGTGGTCCACTGTCTTTTGCGTGCATTCTGATCAGGGCCTGTTCATCATTCAGTCAATCTATAGAACCAAATCAGTTTTGGCTATGTTTTTGTGGATGAGATGAGACTTGAACAGTAGCCGATTTCACCAACATTGCAAAGTATACTTTACTAGCAAAGTATACTTTGAGGGAGTAATCATTTATTTTTCCTGAAATGCATGATTTCATATAGAACTAACAAATGCATATATTTCATGATTAAAAGTATGCAGAATTATTATACTGAATGTATTACATTATCACAGCCAAATTGGCTGTGATAATGTAATAAATTCAGTATAATAAAAATTAATAAATTTATCATAAAATTGAAAATTTCTCTCTGAAAGTATACTCCGGTTAAAGTTTTTTAGTTAAAGTTTTTCCGTCTACTATATCTCTTCTCTTTTTTTTTTTAGTGTCCATACCTCGCCACAAGGCGCGACATGCAGGCCGCGGCCATCTAATTTAGATTATAATCAATGAATTGTGATGTGCGCATGCATAGTTATAGTTATACAATGACGTGTTTTCCTGCGTTTTGACGTTACGTTGTGTGATGTCATGTAAACTTTTTGAAATCCAAATTACGCAGCTGTTTCTATGAACCAGATATAATTGAGTGCATGTTTGGAATGTGTTCAATCACATTAACATTCTAGATTAGTCGAGACCCATTCCAAATTTTCCAATAACTTTATTATAACTGTAATAAAACATTCACATTTTGCATGGTAGCTCGTGGTTTCCAAGAAAACAGGCGCGCAATTACGGGTGTTCTCTTCATGATGTATTATTTGTAAGGATTGATTACGGGTTTTCTCTCACAGCGAAACCCGTGCAACTAATTTGCAAGAGTAATAAATACATGTAGACCAGTTCAAAATTTCTCATTCTTCATCTACATTGCTTTGTGCTGCAGAAAACAATAAACGGACCACAAATATAAAATATTGTTCTTATTTTCTAAGAAAACCCATCTTGGTATTTCATTAGAATTGTCTCCAAGGAAATGCCAAGACTTGTTTTCATTTCGAAGCAAACTACCGGGTATTCAATATTTGCTGTCTGTTGATGTGTAAACAGTAGTGTGATTTTATTTTACCCAATTAAAATTTTGAAATACCCAATTATTGCTTCAGAAATGATGGAGTGAAAATACTCAAATACTAATTCCTTATCTGGAGCTTTGCCAATTTCCATTCCATTAAAAATTTCTGGGTAATAGCATTATGGCACAGTGTAC
Source organism: Conchocele bisecta (assembly GCA_029237695.1). Classification (NCBI taxonomy): domain Eukaryota; kingdom Metazoa; phylum Mollusca; class Bivalvia; order Lucinida; family Thyasiridae; genus Conchocele; species Conchocele bisecta. Next base: position 48,454,677 of record CM055271.1, on the reverse strand, counting down.
AGTGTAGAACCTGCCTGAGACCTGAAATGTACATTAACCTGATATTTCTCTGTTGTTGCTCCAGATAAGCTGCGTATTTGCGTAAAAACCCAATTAAAATTGCCAAAAACCCAATTGAAATCAGAAGTAGCGAGTATCAAAAAGCAATAACAATTTTGTGGTACAAATGTACCTGTATCATTCTGCAGAAAACAATAAACAGACCACAAATATAGCATATTTTTATTATTTTCCATGAAAACACATCTTGGTATTTCATTAGAATTGTCTACATGCAGACAATTCTAATGAAATGCCAAGATATGTTTTCATTTCAAAGCAAACTAATTCAAATAATTGCTGTCTGTTGATGTGTAAACAGTAGTGAGATTTTATTTTACCCAATTAAAATTTTGAAATACCCAATTGCTTCAGAAATGATGGAGTGAAACTACTCAATTACTAATTCCTTATCTGCAGCCCTGCATACTTCCGCTTTGTGTGAATTGACAGATGCGGACTAATTCATGTTAATCTATGCTAGCCAATGTTGCTACTGCTAATTGAGCAGAAAATGAATTATCTGTTCAAGTTAACCCATTGCAGACGAAATACAATTACAGTCCTGTGAGACTTGAGAAAATGGTTACATAGTTTTTGTCGCACCCGCTTGCAAACAGTATGTACGTGCGTCCGGGTTAATGTTTTTCGATATATTATCAAAACCTCGGCGGGCGCGACATGCGGGCCACGGCCATCTAGTTTCAAACAAATTATAATTGTTGTCCTTAGACTGAAGTTCCATTAATCCTGAAACCATCAGATAATACTTAAAACCGATGTTTCGTCTATATGACCGTAACTGTTGCTGGGATGTTAAACCGAGTTGCTTGCAATTTTCAACAGGATTGGTTGATAGCCTAATGGTACAGCATTTTACTTCAAGGCCAGAGCCTCCAAGGTTGTGGGGGTAATACCCATGCTATGCATGAAGACAGAGATTTTATAGTCTTTCCTTCCCATCCTCTCTATATGTGGGTGTGACCGGGGAAACGGGGCTTATGGGTTTTGCGACCTGTGCAGATCCAGATCAGCCTGTGCATCGCCATTCAATCACTGAAATACCTGTCATACTTCTAAAAGTAATATTGATCATTTAATATCAGGCTACAGGAGTGTGCTATTTGATCAGGAGCTACACTGGTCACAAATCAACCCATACACTCCATTTCTTCAGTCAGTCACATGTGGGTGGCAGGTGGGAGTATGTGATGGGTAATTTAACGATCGGGGTTCATCCTTACCGGAATCGCGACTGGAGACCTGGTTTGGCCCTCACATACGTCTTTGGCATTTTGTATGTGACAGTTGAATCTGGTTATACCCCTTATAAGAGTAATCCTACTGGTATTACTTTTAAATAGGGGAAGGGGCCAAGTGACTTTGGTGCGGTATGGACCTGGCACCAGTCAGGTTATTCTAATTTCAGGGCTGAATATGTTGTATCTCGATGTAAATATTCCGTTCTGATTTTGGGATTTTCCCCCCAATGCAGCAGGTTAAAACGGGATCGAACCTGTTTGCCCGGCCTTACATGACCTTAGCTGTTGATAGGCCGTTAAACACCAATAAACAAACAAACAGTCAGTCACATATATGTACAGTTGCAATTGATACTCCGAATACCGGACAGCCTGCGGACCGGACAAAAAGTCAGTTTTAGAGAGGTTTCCGTTTTTTAGAGGTTTTTCACTATTCTTACTCACTCGAGGTGTGTAAATTGGATTGTTACTAAACGTGTACTCCAATTAGCGAAGACTAATCGGCAGTTTTTAATGATTATTTGACCTCGTAATTATTACCTTACATATACCTGCCGTCGTCAATTACAGCCGCATCAATCGATTTAAGTCTTCAATGGAAAATAGCGGCATGTTTTTAATAAACACGGCCCGATTTGTAAATGTAAATATAGAGTATCCATCTTTGTTTTGACGAAAGTCGGGAGAAACAATTGTTTTCATTTGTCGGTTTTCCAATATCACGCGTCGATCACATGCTCGGAAATATTTGTAGGTTGTAAGACACAAAATTGCAATGAGTGCGTACTAAGCAACCAGTACAAAACATTGTTGGTCATTAAATGACAACAAACTGCGTAACATCCTTTTAAAAATAAACAGCCCCGACCATGTGACTTGACTTGTGAACCGTGTTAAATGCGTAACGTCTCTCTTATCACACCTGTCTGACAGGAAATACAACATGACCATTGTGTGAAATTTATCCCCTGCCGCGGGCGCTTGGTGATTTTAGCAATATTCTGGTCCGTCCGGTATTCAGAGGTAAAATTATGCTGAAAAGTCTTCTCTTTTTTTTGGAAAATAGTCCGGTTTCCGGAATTCAGAGGTTTTTAGTACATTGAATAAAGAAGGAATTAAATCGGGACTATGAAAATTGTCCAGTTTTGGGAGGATTCCGGTATTTAGAGGGTCCGGTATTCGGAGTTTCTACTGTATTACCATAAAACCTTTCACATTTGAGAGGGGATCGGTTGTGGCCTAGGGGTTAGAACATCTGGGCCCTGTTGCTCAATTAAAGCTTCTGTTAGCTTAACAGACGGTTAAATCCTTAGCATTGCTAAGGCAGCCCTTCCAGCGGTCCTATAATTCCTATATTTTTCAGACTTTTCAAAATGTCCTATAATATCTTATATTTTGGGCAAAATTCCTATAATTCCTATATATTTTTTGGGTAAGCAAAAGGTTGCTTTTTCTTTGGTTAAAATAGAACTTTTTTGTTAAATGTGTTGCACTAAATTCATCATACAATTTAAAGGACATTCATAAGTATTTATTAATGTGATGTTGACATCATTTCAGCAAAATTAATTTATGTAATACCATGATGTGTGCCAATTCATTCTTAATTGTTTTTCAAAAATCCCTTTTTTAATGTAATAAGTTAAGGTAAATGACTTATTTGCACAAATAAATGATTTGTGGTGGAACGCGGCTGGCTAGAAGGGGTGTTGGGAGGCCAGATATAGTGTCCTATATTTTTTTTACTGTGCTGGAAGGGCTGCTAAGGATTTAACAGTCTGTTAAGCTAACAGAGGTTTTGAGCAACCGGGCCTTGACTTCCAATCCGGTTGTGGGTTCAAACCTCGCCTAGGGCATCAAAAATACTTCCATAGTATTTCCGTGCCACTGGTTTGTCGGATGAGACTTTAAACTGTGGTCCCGTCTCTATATGACATTAGCTGTTTCTGGGATGTTAAACCCTTTCACATTTGAGGCTGTAGCCATACATGTGCGATATCATGAAAAATACTTACAAAATCACACGGTATTTTCCGTAAATGAAGTCGAAATTTGACAAAAATTTCATAGCAAATGTCATTTACCGGTACATACAATACATGTATATCACAGTTTCTGTAAATATATTTCATGAACAATCACACATGTTCTAAGGTACAAAATCACATGGCCTGTCTCATTTGAAATCTGTTTCAATCTACCATATTTGCACAGTGAAACCTCTCTAAACCGGACACCCTGGGAGGTCCCCAGGGTGTCCGGCTTAGAGAGGTTTCACTGTAAATCAGGCATTTGATCATTCTGAGCCATAGTTGTATGCTATGCGATCATAAACAGACATTATCACCTGAGATAAATGACCGAGAAATTCATCAAAAATGAGATATCATTTTTTGGCGTCTGGTTTAGAGAGGTTGTACCGTACATGTATATGTTGTTTGATATGAGCAGTATTGACAGGAAGCAAGAACTATGTATAAGTGAAGAGGAGAAAACATCCCTGCAGTGACGTCGCATCCTTCCTGGTCTACTTTACTGTAGTAAAGTCGAACCGAGTACTTCAAAGCTCCAGATACGTTTTTATGCCCCTGCCACCCCTGGTAAATTACTTATAATTTCTGTTCCCTTTCTCGTAGCTGCTTCATATTTCACACATGTATTCCTCCGATGGTTCTCTATCACGCTTGTGACAGATCCATTATATTTGGGCAACCCGCTATGGTCAAGGTCACATACTTAGTGCATTCAAAACCTTAACGTTCTTGTATTCCTGTGATGATGGTCCTCTACCATGTTGTGACCACCATACTCCGGCCTATTGTGCCCTTGTTTTCTTTGGATGCCAGCGGGGCCATTTGTTTGCCAACAGGTCACATGTCTATTCATAAATAGTATTTTATTTGCATCTGTAATTTGGGTACCGCTAATCCTTGTTGTTGCTGTGACTACCTCCGACACTCCTGTATTCCCTCTTTGGTGTGGTATGGACCTGGCACCAGGTCAGGTTATTCTAATTTCAGGGCTGAATATATATTTATTCGATGTAAATATTCCGTTCTAATTTTGGAATTTTCTCCCCAATGTAACAGGTTACATGCGGGATCAAACCTGTTGGCCCAGCTTTAAGTGACTTTAACTGTTGATAGGCCGTTAAACACCAATAAATCAAATCATTCCTGTAGTCCCAAGGTCATGGGTCCAGGAGTATTCTGTAAGCCCTCGCTTGCTAACAAATATAGTTCTCATACTGGGATCGCATATTGAACACATTTTTTCGTGGAGAACTACATCTAGGTGGCTCAGCACTACAGGCCTGTCTAGTGCTATTGGCAAACAGTGTAGATCCAGATGAGCCGGCTCGTGACGAGCCGTCTCATCAGGATCTGCACTTATTGCAAGTAATTTTCATATTTTTGAGAACAAAAACACCCCCTTTCATAAATGGACTAGTCTAAAAATCATTGTGTGATGATTAGATTGGTTGCAAAATCAACGTAGCAAAATCCATTCCAGTTACTTAAAGGTACATGCCCACTTAGTAGGCACAAACTGTTCTTTATACGATTTAAATAAGTGTATAATTGTGTCGCTATTCCACCAGTTCTAAAACTTGCGAGTGCCCGCTATACAGATATAATCATTTAGTAATGTTTATTTTACTGATAGTGACACGCGGTGGTATCAGGCTATTTTCATATGCAAATGAGGCATAACATTTTTTAATTATTTGTACTAGTTAAATGCGTCACCTGAAAAACTAATATTTACGATAGACTATAAGGTATGATCATTGCACATCGAAAAATAAATACAGAGAATAAATAGTAATGTCTGTTAACATTTTAAGGAAACACGGTTATCGCCCCTGATATCAGTGATATAAAATGTATAATAGTGACACTCCATAGGTTGGGTAATGGTGAATGAATGTTTATCTGATATAAAGAACATTTTGTGCCTACTGCGTGGGTATGTACCTTTAAGGGTGAAAGGGCTAATATGCTTGTGTTATGGATTCAAATCTTGCTGAAGGCACTGGTCAACTTACCTGGATCCCTCACATAACTTGAAGAGATGAGCAGTTGTGTTGTTACCACAGTAGTAATCATGGTTGTCAGGTTGGTCAGAACTATTATTGTTATTTTGCTATTACTTGCTCTATCCCCCCACCCCCACCCAGTCTCAGAAGAGCGGGAAGGCCTATAGTGTTTGGACTGTGTGTCCGTCCGTATGTCCCTGGGATTGCCAGAGATTCTCCAATCTGCCACTGGGGGTGGGGGGGGGGAGCTTGGCTGACAGGACACGTTTTCTGTGTCTAGAGAAATGTGGTTTATGGGATTTGTGACCAGTGTGGCTCTTGATCAAATAGCACACTCTTGTTACCTGATAATGATCTATATTGCTAAGCATGACATGTGTTTCATGATGAAATGGTGGATGCACAGGCTGATCTGGATCTACAATGGTCACAAGAATACCTATTAGCCACATTTCTCCAGTCACAGCCACAAATAGTTTCTGTTCGTATAACGTGATGTCAGGGTAATGTAGACAAGATTTGTGGAACTATTATGGTAGGTAGTACAAACAAAAATTAAGTATACAAGGGTTCAATCTGGATTCTCCAGAATAGAGGTTGTTGCAGTAAGAAATTAAAATTTCAAATGTTTGTACAAATGTATGTAAATTACTTATTTTTGCCATTTCCATCAGTTAGGATGAGTGAAAATTTTACGATTTTTCGTGCTTTGGTGTACATGTAAATTTTTCCAATTTTATATAGTGAAAAAATTCACTCTCGGCCTAAAATATGGATAAGTAAGTGCCTGAAGTGTACTACCATGTAACGAGACAAAAGCAACTTCATCTGTGGTTTGTACAACCAGATAATTCGAGACCATTGAAACGTTAGATCCATTAACATTCATAAGGCCCTGTTTACCATCTGACTGACAGCCGAGTTGCACTGTTATCCTGACCAATATCAATTTGGATCATGTCCTAAGACACCTGATTAACATAGATCAGATAGACTGCCTCATTGGCTTGTCATTCATGCCAAGTACTCATGGATACTCTGTATGGTGGTGGTTAATGTACGTCACAAACACCTGCTATTTCGGCCCGCTTTGAGATAATTAACCCTTAGACCGCTACACACAACAAATGTCTTCTGCTGTTGCTTTTATATCTTGCCTTATTTCTCAATAAAAACATGGTTTGACAGCACTTCAGAATCATTTCCAATGGAAATGATTCTAAAGTGCTTTCAAAGCATGTTTTAAATTATTCTAAAGTGCTGTCGAAGCATGTTTTATGATGCTAAAAATGGAAAATAGAAAATAAACAAAAAATGAAAAAATTATTTCCGGGTATATACCTGCGCTCAAGGTCGAGGTTGAATGAGTTTGAATGTTGTGTTGAAAGTTTTTGAGGGGTACTCATCCATCAGTGTTACTGATTACTCGTTCTCATTGTCTCATCGATTCGGAAAAGGGCCTTGTGGGATTTGTGACCAGTGTAGCACGCACCTGATGAAATTGTAGCACACTCCTGTAGCCTGATAACCATCTATAGAACGACGGGTGATTCCTTGATGGAATTGCGAACAGTACAGATTCTGATCAGACTGTGCGAACTCACAGGCTGATCAGGATCTACACTGTTCGCAAAACCCATAAGCCCCATTCCCCTGTGTAGCCCCTGGTGATACAGCACACTCATGTAGCCTAACACCTCGACCTGCTCCGAATGACCGATTCGGCGTGTCCTTGGGCAAGACAACTTTGTGCTAGCCTAGTCCTATCGGATGGGGACTTAAATAGTCGGTCCCGGCATGCAAGGCCATCGAGCCAGTGCCGTCGTTACATGAACTACTGAAGCAATATTGATGCGATAAAGCGCAGATACCGTGGGAAAATTTATAATATCTCCTATCGATGACACTGCCCCATATATGTAGTCATTTTGAAGTTAACGGCTACAGATATGAGAATGGCATTATCAACGTTTGCTAGTACTTGTATGTCATTTTTGTCTCACCGACGTTAACTCTCTGCATGCTAGCGGTGAAAATATCCGCCAAACGAATTACGAGTATATGTTTTATTTCTCTCTGTAAATATGTCTTGAAATTTCATTAGAATTGTGTCCTCCGGACACAATTCTAATGAAATTCCAAGACATATTCATGACATTTATATAAAGGAGAAATAAAAGAAAATATAATGAATTGTCATCCGCTATTTTTGAACTATTTATAGCCCACAAATTTCCCAGCATGCAAAGAGTTAACTGAAAGTGAGATGTAGCTGGCGTGTGCGTCTTTCCAGCCAGTGGCATTGTAGTTGTACATGTACATGTAGTTCCATAGATGTCCTGGAGGTCGTTTCATTATACTTTGTACGACTAAAATATTCGTAAGTGCAAATTTAGGATAATCTGAACATTTCAATTGATGAATTTATTGAACGTATGCTGCATACGCAATAAATGTAAATCCAATAATTGTTTTCAGGAAAACATTGTTAACCCTTACACCGCTATCTTATTTGTTTTGTCGTCTGCTGTTTATTTTCTATTTTCCATTTTTATCATCAAAAACATGCTTTGACAGCACTTTTGAATAATTTACAACATCAGGCATGGGAATCTTCGATCAGCAGATCAGCTGATTTCAGATGATTTTGTCATAATTTGTGTTTTCAAAATTATTCAGAATCAATCTGCCATGCTCAAATGTGATACTTTTACAATTGGGGTGAGGGGTTTCAGTGGATTTTCAGATGTTTTCAGCGACAGCCATTCTCATGCCTGCAACATGGTTTGACAGCACTTCAGAATCATTTCCATTGGAAATGATTCTGAAGTGCTGTCAAACCATGTTTTTATTGAGAAATAAGACAAGATATAAAAGCAACAGCCGACGACAATTGTTGTGAGTAGCGGTCTAAGGGTGAATGTGAAATTTACAGACTATTATAATTTGCACTTATGAACGATTTAATCGGAATAGCTTCCTCACATTGTGACCTTGACCTTCGTGGTTTTCACCTTTGGTTAGACACACTCCTTGCTCGTCATATCTGCATCAAACTGTAAGAAAATGCAAGTCAGTGTGGGCCTAACCAGTAATGGCCTATGACATACATTACCAGCCATGTGGTATTCTATCTGGCGTAGACAATGGGACAGAATTGAATAAAATCCCGTATCAGGCAAAGGAACCAGTCCGTGAAAATTTCTCTTGTGCAATTAAAATATGATTTGAAATTTAAATAGTACTGTAAACAAATAGTGTATTTTTGTTTTGAAATATTATTGTTTGTTTACAGACAATATAAAAAATGTGATATTTATCCTGAAACAATTGCCGTGTACAATGTCGTATTGTATATTGAATTGCAGGACAACAACCCCTGTATTGGGTATAGTGTACTAACTGTCCTGTGTATTTTAAGTTGCAAGACAATGCACTATTAGTAATGCAGACCAATGCACTATTAGTAATGCATGGAACTTGTATAGGAAATCTATGATTATTGTCGCTGATTGTTTAATTGTACTAAATGTATTCATTGTATTGAATTATTCATTACGCGGTTTCATTTTATGATTATGGCCACATAAATGGTGTCTATGGTTTATTGGATTGGATTGGATTAATTGTTGTGCAGTGAAGGAAACCATTTAACCCTTAGACCGCTATCTTAATTTTGTTGTCGTCTGCTGTTTATTTTCCACTTTCCATTTTTATCATCAAAAACATGGTTTGACAGCACTTTAGAATAATTTACAACATGCTTTGACAGCACTTCAGAATCATTGGAGGAAATGATTCTGAAGTGCTGTCAAACCATGTTTTTATTGAGAAATAAGGCAAGATGTACAAGCAGCAGCATACGACAATTGTTGTGAGTAGCGGTCTAAGGGTTAATTAACTACCTGAGATAATAAAACATTATCTCAATGGAGAGTTAACTTTAGTCCATTTATGAAAAGGGGGTGTTTTTGTTTTCAAAACTATGAAAATTACTTGCAAAGGTGCAAATCCTGATGAGACGGCTCGTCACGAGCCGGCTCATCTGGATCTACACTGTTTGCCAAGACCACTAAACAGGTCTGTAGTGTTGAAATGGTTAAGCCCGTCTCCCCTACATTGTAAATTTATATGTGACATGGACTGTTTGTTCTATGCAAATTTTTGGGCTATTCCATTATTCTAGGAAAGATGTGTATTTTAATTATTTGATATATTCCGATTCAGATGAGAAGGCTCGTTACCAGCCAGCTCATCTGGATCTACAGTGTTTGCACATCATGTATGGCTCGTGGCAATAAAGTGTTTGGTTATGCTGAAATTTAAGTTGAAACTATGAAATGTTACGCAGCAATTTCAGTGAATTCTTTTCCACCTTACTTTCAGAACATCTTAACCAGTTTTGACAGAATTTTATGAAAACTATCACCACTGTGAATATCTTTTTATCCATTGGATGTGGATAATAAACTAATCATGTTAATTTCTATAGACCAGTTGTGTCGATACAATGGAAACAACAAGGCGAATTTAACTCTGCATGCTGGGAAACTTGTGGGCTATAAATAGTTCAAAACTAGCGGACAAAAATTCATCATATTTTCTTGTATTTCTCCCTGTAAATATCATGAATATGTCTTGGAATTTCATTAGAATTGAGTCAGGAGGACTCAATTCTAATGAAATTTCAAGACATATTTACAGAGAGAAATAAAACATATACTCCTAATTCGTTTGGCGGATATTTTCGCCGCTAGCATGCAAAGAGTTCAGGAACGTGACGTCTGTCCGACATACTCTGCCACTTTTGACAGGTGGGAGCATGCGATGGGTAACTTAACGATCGGGATTCATCCTTCCCGGAATCCTGAACGGAGACCTGGTTTGGCCAAGTGACTTTGGCGTGGTATGGACCTGGCACCAGGTCAGGTTATTCTAACTTCAGGGCTGAATATGTATTTATTTCGATGTAAGTACATGTATTCCGTTCTCATTTTGGGAATTTCTCCCCAATGCAGCAGGTAAAATAGGCCGTTAAACACCAATAATTCCAGCACAAAAATATTTACACTATTCCCTAACATTTGATTGGCCCGTAGCAAGTCTCTGTCCAAAATTTATATCCCAGTAAACTCCCACGCCAAACTACTTTCCGTAACTGTGAGGCGCTGTTAAAATAATTCTTAAGAAAACGGAAAATAAACACATTTTCTTGATGAATTTATTTAAAATGCTGGAATTATAAGGAATGAATGGCCTTTTTGTGGAATTTATCGGGGTATAAACTTGGAAAATTCGCGGGAATACTGGACGAAGGCCGGAAGGCCATTCATTCCTATAATAACTCAAATCAAATCCACCAATTTTAACGGCAAGGATGCCCTGGAAGTTGCCCTACATGTAATTGAAGTTACCATACTCATGATTTTTCCAGTTCGGTATTTATAAGACTGGTCTACAAGTCTGGCTTCTAATCAATTTGAAGGCTGTACATTTATGAACATTATCTGATGATTGTTTTTGCTTAATGATGTGACAGTGACAGCTGCACAACAGCTTATTATAATTAGATTAAACAGTCTTAACATGGTGACGGTATGTGGGGTGAAGGAATATAGGATAATAGTGAAATTCGACAACCCTGGATATGTCGACATGGAATGACAGGTACAGTTTAAATCATACATGTACAATGTACATGTATATACATTTTCAGCATCTATGCCATACTCGTGCTCTAAATCAAGCAAGTTGTGTACATGTATGTGAAAAACAAAATTTACAGGTTTTTTTTGTAAATGATGTCAAAAGTTGATGAAATGTTCAGATAGAATTCTGCATTTGCTAAGCAAATTTTGTCAACTTTCAAAACCATTTACAGCAAATATTACATAGAGTTTTTTCAACTACATGTACTCAGGCAATTAGAATGATTTTGGGGGCATTTCAAATGCCCCCAAAATCATTCTAATTGCCTCAGCGGAATCCAGCGGAATCCCTGCATTTGTGTGTCGACAAGTCACATTTTCTTGTTGTACATGTACATGTATGTTTGTGATACTGTTTTATAGGAAATTTCTGAATTGACCTGGTGATATAACAGGGTGAAGTTGTAAATTTACTCATTTGAAATTTTGAAAAACTCCTTGATCCAGAAATGATTGCTTAACCCTTTCACCCCTAAGTAACTGGAATGGACTGTGATTTGTTAATTTTCATACCACCAATCGTCACAAAATGATATTCCGACTAGTCCATTTAAGAATAGAGGGTTGTTTTTGTTCTAAAAAATAAGAAAATAACAAAAAGTGCAGATCCTGATGCGACGGCTCGTTAAGAGCCGGCTCATGTGGATCTGCACTCTTTGCATATACCGCTATAGCCGGCTTTCGGGTTCAAAGGGTTAACAAAAAAAGGTTTGTTTATTATAGTGTCACTGCTATTGAAAGGGCCAATCACATTTGACTTTGTGTGGTTGGTTGGGAGCATGCGATGGGTAATTTAACGATCAGGATTCATCCTTACCAGAATTCTGACTGGAGACCTGGTTTGGCTCTTGGGTACGTCTTTGGCATTCTTGTATGTGAGAGTTGAATCTGGTTATACCTTTATATGATTATTCGTAATCCTATTCATTTTGCGGGAAGTGGCTTTGGTGTGGTATGGACCTGCTAGCACCAGGTCAGGTTACAGTAAGCGAAAACACATTTACACCTGTCCGCTTCTAGATGACTTTAAATTCCGTGCTTAAACAATTCGTAATTTTAAAGAATTTAGAAAAACATTTCTACTGTCCAGTTTTATTACGTTTATGTGTTTTTAAAACAGGTGCCCATCGGGCATGTGAGATTGGAAAATTTACACGTCCGTCGCGATTTCTACACGTCTCGGGCATCGGGCACCCGGCTAATTTCGCAGACTGTGTTATTCTAATTTCAGGGCTAAATGTATATTCTTTTTATGTAAATATCCCGTTCTAATTTTGTGCATTTCGCCCCAATGCAGCAGGTTAAAAATGGGATCGAACCCATTGACCTGGCCTTAAATGACCTTAGCTGTTGATAGGCCGTTATGCCAGGCACCTGACAGGAAGACAATTCGTACCATTAAATTTACCAACCGGCCACATCAGTCTGAGTGGAGGCTCAAACCTTCGACCTCCCAGTTGCAAGGTGGGTGTCTTATAATAATCCACTAGGCCACACCAACTTGTACCCAATATACCCAATGTCTAATTTCTTATCTGGAACTCGCAGGAGCCCCAGACTAGCAAGTGTAGTCTAGTAGCCGATTTCATCAACATTGCAAAGTATACTTTTCTAGCAAAGTATACTTTGAGGGAGAAATTTTCAATTTTATGATCAATTTATTATACTGAATTTATTACATTATCACAGCCATTTTGGCTGTGATAATGTAATAAATTCAGTATAATAATTCTGCATACTTTTAATCATCATATATATGCAGTAGTTAGTTCTGTATGAAATAATGCATTTCGGGGAAAAATAAATGATTACTCCCTCAAAGTATACTTTGCTAGAAAAGTATACTTTGCAATTTTGATGAAATCGGCTACAGATCAGCTTGCACATCCAAAACCTGGGGCCTGTTTCACTAAACTACGTACAGCTAAAATGTTTGTAAGTGCAAATTTAGTTAGTATCGTCTGGAAGTTTCAATTGATGGATTTACAGCTGATGTAGCCTATACTCTATTAGTATTAATTCAGTAAATGTTTACAAGAAAACATTGTTAACCCTTAGAATGCAGGAAACGTAAATTATCATCTGCTGTTGTTTTATAGTTTGTCTTCTTTCTCGAGTATTGTCAAAACATGATTTTGATGAAGAAAATGAAAAATAATAGATAAACAACAGACAACAATTTTAATTCAGCAGTGTAAGAGTTGATGTGAAATTTACAGACTATCATAATTTTGCACTTAACTCTGCATGCCAGCGGCAAAAATATCCGCCAAACGAATTAATAGGAGTATACATGTATAAGTTTTATTTCTCTCTGTAAATATGTCTTGAAATTTCATTAGAATTGAGTCCTCAGGACTCAATTCTAATGAAATTCCAAGACATATTGATGATATTTATGGGGAGAAAATATGATGAATTCTTGTCCGCTAGTTTTGAACTATTTATAGCCCACAAGTTTCCCAGCATGCAAAGATTTAATGAACATGCTAGTCATACGAAGTTGAGTGAAACGGCCCCCAGATGAGGGCCAATACTGTTTGTGTTATTTGGGATTGTCATTGGGGTAATGGGGCTTATGACATTTTGTTACCAGTCGAGTTGATGATATTCTAGCGCACTCCTTCAGCCTGATAAGGAGTAATACAGTCTGCAAGCACAGGTGGAAGACTCGGACTTGTGACACACAAAAATGCCCAATAAAAAAATCTCATCACCCCACCCAACTGGGGGCCGTTTCACTAAACTTCTTACGACTAAAATGTTCGTAAGCGCAAATTTAGAATCGTCTGTAAATTTCAATTGATGGATTTAAATTTATTGAGCATAGGCTGCATATGCAGCCTATGCTCAATAAATATAAATCCAACAATTGTTTACAAGAAAACATTGTTAATGTGAAATTTACAGACTATCATAATTTTGCACTTACGAACATTTTAGTCGTAGGAAGTTTAGTGAAACGGCCCCCTGGTCTCGTACTGTACTGTGTCTGTTGTATATAGAATACAGTACCAGTATGAGACCAGGTGGGTGGGGTAATGGGATTTTTTTAATGGGCATTTGTTATGTGTCACACAGGTCAAGTCTTCCACCTGTGTCTGCACTATGCATGATGGGAGTTTTAATTACTGAATGGCGAACAGTGCAGACCCCACACAGTCTGATCAGGGTCTGCACTGGTCCAACTTGATTACATTTCATCAATCAAGAAATTCAATTAAGCCAAAAGCTATGCATGACAATTGTGTACTTTGAATTCTATTGTTTAGTTTTTTATTTGCTCAGTATCTACGCGTTGATAGTAAAATACCAAGGGATCGTGTGCCAACTATAGCAGGTGTCGGCACAAAATGGTGCCAGAATTGTGACAAGCTAAATATCACCGCCATAGAACGCGTTGATATCTCGCGATCACGTACAGACCATAAGCCTTTATTGTATAATTGACTCGTAACATATGCAGCATATGCCACATGCTGATTTATGTTTTATTTAACCCTGAGACCGCTACTCACAACAATTGTCGTCTGCTATTGCTGTTATATCTTGCCTTATTTCTCAATAAAAACATGGTTTGACAGCACTTCAGAATCATTTCCAATGCTGTCAAAGCATGTTGTAAATTATTCTAAAGCGCTGTCAAAGCATGTTTTTGATGATAAAAATGGAAAATAGAAAATAAACAGCAGACAACAACAAAATTAAGATGGCTGTCTATGGGTTAAACTATAAGAACAATTTTATTTCTGAAATTCTTACCTAACCACAAACTTATGTGTGGGTGGTGGTCGGGCGAATGAGACGGCGTAAATTAACGGTATGGGTTCCTCCTTATAGGAATCACGATTTGCCTGTTTTGGCCCTCAGGTACGTTTTTATCTTTGGCTCTTTAGTTACCTGGGAGTTGAATTGGGTTATTTCACATTATGAAAGTAGTAAGATTATTACTGATCCTACTGCTTTTGGGAGGGGCCAAGTTATTTTGGTGTGGCGAGGACCTGGCATCAGATCAAGGTTATTCTGATTTCAGGGCTGAATATATAGTTTTGTTATTGTAAATATTCGGTTCTGATTTTGGGATTTTCCCCCCATTTGTATATGTACTTGAACATGTACTTGTACAGGTAATATACATGTATGGGATTTAGTACTAAACCCATTGACCCAGCCTTAAATGACCTTAGCTGTTGATAGGCTGTTAAACTGCAACAAACAAACAAAACAAACTTATGTGTTGTGACCACTCACTTGAATCATTGCGATGGCAAATGTACATGTATTATAGAGTGGTCCAAACACATGCATAATTTGAAAAATATACAGTCGGAGGAACCTCTCTCTAGAGAGATTCTGTAGTAAATCAGGTTTATAACGAACAAACATTTGAATGTGATTAGTTTGTACTGTGGAACCTCATAAACCGTACACTGAATCAATCCTTAATGATTCATATTATCAGATAAATGAATGTTACTGGAGTGATCCGGTTTAGTAATGGTGCCTGGCATCAGATCAGTAGCCTATTTCACCAACATTGCAAAGTATACTTTTCTAGCAAAGTGTACTTTGAGGGAGTAATCATTTATTTTTCCCGAAATGCATTATGTCATATAGAATAATAAAATATTGAAAATTTCTCCCTCAAAGTATACTTTGCTAGATAAGTATACTTTGCTAGATAAGTATATTGCAATGTTGGTGAAATCGGCTACTGGACTGTTTTTTTATTGCTAAAAATGTGTTCAATGCTGAACATAGGTAACATAGATGCATTCCTCTGTGTATATGTTGCTGTGACTGGAGAAATGGGGCCTATGGGCTTTGCGACCAGTGCAGATCCAGATCAGCATGTGCATTCGCAGTCTGATCAGTATCTGGGGCCCGTTTCACTAAACTTCTTACGACTAAAATGTTCGTAAGCGCAAATTTAGGATCGTCTAGAAATTTCAATTGATGGATTTACATTTATTGAGCATAGGCTGCATATGCAGCCTGTGCTCAATAAATGTGTATCCAATAATTGTTTACAAGAAAACAGTATTGATGTGCAATTTACGGACTATCATAATTTTGCGCTTACGAACATTTTAGTCGTACAAAGTTTAGTGAAACGGCCCCCAGTACTGTTCGTCATTCCACCAATGAAACGTTTGTCATGCTCCTACAACAAGCAATATAGATCGTAGCATGGTATTTGATCAGGAGCTACACTGGTCACAAATCCCATATTCATAAGCCCCTTTTCTCCAGTCACAGCCACATTTGACCTTGATGTTGAATGGACATAAAATTCTTAATCAATTAATCGATCAATCAATTTCAATTTGTGAAAGGGATGGGCTGACGAGTGTGGCTCAGGGTTAGAATACAGGACTTCAATACTGAAGGTTGTGAGTTCAAAAACTATATGTACCCAGGGATTCCGCTGGGGAAAATAAAAAAAATTGCCACTTCCAAAAAAAACAACATTTTTTGGATTTTTTTTTCTCGAAAATTGTAATCTTTTATCGCCTATTGTTTATTTTTATCGCAAATTGTGAAAGTGTTGATCGCCAGCGGAATCACTGGTACCATAGGGCATGAAAAAATACTTTCATAGTATTTCCATCCCACTGTTGGACGAGACTTTAAACTGTGGTCCCGTCCATATATAAACTTAGCTGTTGCTGGGACTTTATACACCATTCAGTTAATTTTTGCTGTTGAATGGACATACAATCTGTAATCAATCAATCAATCAAATGCAATTCATGAACTATTGAGAAGTGTAAAATATCTCTTGGATATTCTCCCCCCTCAGTGGGCTGGTTTGATAGTCCTAATGGGAGTTAATTGGACTTCAATACCGGTGGTTTTGAATTAACTCTTTGTATGCTGGGAAATTTGTGGGCTATAAATAATAATTCAAAAATAGCAGATGACAATTCATTATATTTTCTTTTATTTCTCCTTATAAATGTCATGAATATGTCTTGGAATTTCATTAGAATTGTGTCCGGAGTACACAATTCTAATGAAATTTCAAGACATATTTACAGAGAGAAATAAAACACATACTCCTAATTCATTTGGCGGATATTTTCGCCGCTAACAAAGAGTTAAGTTCCTACCAGAGACTTTCATGGTATTTCCATCCCACTGGTCTTTCAGATGAGACTTGAAACTCGTGTCTATATTCTATATACATAAAATCCTTTCCTCGCTGGACTCTAGCAGTTGTGTGGTTGGGAAATGTTCTGGTAGCATCCTCTAACGTGGCTAATTGTCGTTGTGTGCGTGTATTTTTAGGTCGAACCCAGACCTACTGACCGAGGTGACGTTTGGGGGCCACCTGGAGTATCCCGATGGATCGGTCCCAAGTAAGATATTATACAGTCGAACCTCGCTACAAAGGATGTTGTCCCCAGGGTGTCCTGTGTAGAGATGTTTGACTAATCCAGTTCCTGAAAGGTTTAATTAGGGCCCATGATTCGGCATTGCCTTATAGGTTTCGCCCTGTCTGCTGCTCTGTCTGTCTGTTTATTTTTTGGAAGTTTATGTTGGTTTCTTAAATCACCTATAGGGGGCCTAAGTGCATCGACATACCACATTTTCTAGTTGTAATTCTTGTGCTCACACGTCATGAAAATGACCAAACTGTATGAGATGTAACACAACATGCAATTAAAGGCATCAGTGGAACAATAAAGCCAAGTCCGTGATGGCCCAACAATCGATACATAATGACGGGCCCTTACATATATGTAACCTCTGTGTGTATCTACAGTGGTGGCGAAGACCAACACGGGCAGAATGTCCCCGGTCCGCGGCCGCACCATGAAGGAATACGACCAGGTGAGTACTACATGTATTTATTTAACCTTTTCACCCCTTAGTCACCGACATGGATTGTTTCATGTTAAGTTTGAGACTGTTCCATTATGCAAGAAAGGGGGTAATTTTATAAAAAAATAATAAATATCCACAAATGGTGCAGATCCTGATGAAACGGCTCGTTATGATCTACACTGTTTGCAAATATTAGGAAAGAGGTCTAGTGTTGAAACAGTTAATCTTGTGAGTTGATTATTGTGAAATAATGTACAAGTAATTGGGTCGTTACGCTAAACAAATGAGTGAGCATAGTGTGGTGAGTTGTGTTTGTTTAGCTGTTGAACTCAATCATGAGCACACTATTTTAAGATAATCAGCCCATCTAGTTAAAGGTACATGCCCACGCAGTAGGCACAACATGTTCTTTATAGGAATTAAATAAGTGTATAATTATGTCACTATTCCACCAGTTCTAAAAATTACGAGTGCCCGCTATACAAATATAATCATTTATTAATTATCAATTTACTGTTAGCGACGCGCGGCGGTAACAGTCTATTTTCATAATGTGCGGGGACGACGACATTCACATCACGGCTTGCGGTGCGCATGCGCAGTATACTACGCGCGCCAGTAGGCTTCCCAATATGTAAACAAAAATATCAACATGTCGAAACGTCCAGGACGGAAATTGTATGAAACGGCGTCGGCCAAAAAAAAGGCGAAATGTCTGAGGGACAGGCAGTACAGAGAGAGTGGTTAATATTGGCGACCAGATGTAGAGATTTAGATTTGGACTCGAACAGAGATTTTTCTTCTCAACTTCCGATACTTCACTGCGCATGTCAAAGACGTGATATGATTGACCGTGTCACGTGACGCGTATTGGTAAAAATAGCACGAGGTCGGAAAATATAAAATGCGATTTAACACCAATTAACACGCGCCGTAATTAAAAATAACTCGTTAGTGGGTAGACAAATGGCTCATATAAGGCATGACAGAAAATGAAAAGTAGTAGTACAGTGTAACCTGCTGCGTGGACATGTACCTTTAAGTACCGGTAAATGTTTCTATTAGTATGACATTTTTGTCTCTGACTGAAGTAGGAATAGTGCAGACCCTGATCAGACTGTGCGGATGCTCGGTCTGATCTTGGTCTACACTAGTCAGAGGCTATAAACCCCCATTTCTCCAGTTGCATTTTGTTTAAGCATATTTATTAGACTGTAGTTCAGAGCTCCAGTTAAGGTGCGTAATTTGGAGGTAAATTTCTTATTTCTCCATCAAAAATGGCAAGTTGGTAGTGCTTTAGAATTGTCTCTATGAGACGATTCTAAAGGACTCCCAACTTGCCATATTTGATGAAGAAATAACAAAGTTTCACCCCAAGTTGATCAAATTACGCACCTTAACTGGAGATCTGGTAGTTGCAACCAAGCATGTAGATGATGGTCATTTGGATTGAATTGAAAGCAAATTCTCGGTGACAATTCATGGAAACCATGGTGATATTTCCAGCAAATTGGAGAGCTGAAGAAGGAGAATTTCAACTTGAAGTTGCGAATTTACTTCCTTGAAGAGCGGGTGCACCAGAAGTTTGGTGATGAAGACGTCTTTAAAACCGTGAGTACTGCAAAATGCGTTTCCATTATATGCCCAGAGCTCCAGATAAGCTTTTTGTCTAAAGAGTATTCTACTATATTTAAAAATCAATGCGTATTTTCACATTGCTGTGAGTATTTAGTACTCCTACTGTTGATAATCGATGTGTTTTCAGCTAAAATAAGTGTGTAAATTACGCCAATACGCACCTTATCTGGAGCTCTGCATGCCTACTGTAACACAGTGCAATGAGTTTAATTTTCCGTTATTTCAATTGTTAGTCACTCCGTCTGTCA
The DNA here is from genome assembly GCA_029237695.1 of Conchocele bisecta. Classification (NCBI taxonomy): domain Eukaryota; kingdom Metazoa; phylum Mollusca; class Bivalvia; order Lucinida; family Thyasiridae; genus Conchocele; species Conchocele bisecta. Next base: position 48,434,912 of record CM055271.1, on the reverse strand, counting down.
CAAAATTTAAACCGCGAGTAACTTCCCTTACAACTTCTAGCCAGGGATTCCGCTGGCGATTGCCACTTTCGAAATTGGCGATAAAAAATTACAATTTTCGGAAAAAAAATATATTTTTTGAAAATTGTAATTTTTGTTCGCCAATTGTTTATTTTTTATCCTATTGGTTATTCCTTTTCTTTTTTTTCAATTTTTTTTTTTTTTTATGTGGCGGTTGTTTTATTTTCCCCAGCTGAATCCCTGCTAGCGCATCATTGGCGTTGTTGGGTTTCAGTCGTGTCACTTTTACAGTTAGTTTTACAGTGAAAACAACAAGCAGAAACTAGGCAATGCACCGTCAACCCTACACATATCGAGCATTCCACTGCTGTAGTTCTAAGGGAGGTCACTCGTGATTTTCCAAGTTTGGTAACATATTTACGAGACTAGTGTATAGCATTACATACACCATTCAGCGACCATGTGGTTGTATTGTAGAACATAGAGTTGAAGGTGGACGTGGAGAGCTACAAGAAAGAACTGGCCGAGAAACAGGAGTTGCTGCAACAGGCATCGTGAGTATAAATAAAATACCATGTTACCTACCTCAGAATACCAGGGCCCGGTTGCTCAAAGCTTCTGTTAGCTTAACAGACTGTTAAATCCTTAGCATTGCTAAGGATTTAACAGTCTGTTAAGCTAACAGAGGTTTTGAGCAACCGGGCCCAGGCTAGTGTCTGTTGATATCAGGTTCATCAGGCTCGGCTCGGAAACGATAGGAATTACTCGGCAAGCCTCGAAATTCCTATGTGTTTCCTAGTCTTGCCTGATATACTTCATATGAACATATACTAGCATGGTATTCTCTGTCTGAAGATGTGAGTTGTAATATAGCCATCATTTTACGATACTGGAGTCAGGTTGTCCGTCCGTTTTGCCGTGCGACTGCGTCCGTCACTTAACTTAACATCAGGAAGTATGTTATAAGTTCTGTTTCCTTCATCTAAAATGTTTAATATTTCACACATGCATTCCTGTAAGGCTCTACTACTATGCTGTGCCAAATCCACGACCTTCCAACTCGTGCATTCCTCTAAGGTTGTACTATCATGCTGTGACAAATCTACGACCGTCCAACCCCCGCTGATCCCAAGGTCAAGGTCAAATACATAGTCTCTTTACAAAACTTAACATCAGAGAAATATGTTATAACTTCTATTTCCTTCATCTAATACGCTTAATATTTCACACATGCATTTCTGTAAGGCTCTACTACCATGCTGCGCCAAACTACCATGCTGCGCCAAATCCACTACCGTCCAACCCCCACTGATCCCAAGGTCAAGGTCAAATACATAGTCTCTTTACAAAACTTAACATCAGAGAAATATGTTATAACTTCTATTTCCTTACATATTCAGGGGCACATGGGCCCATGCGGGGGTGGTATTCCGTAAGCCTTGCTTACTGACAAATCTAGTTTACATGGGTGGTATTCCGTAAGCCTTGCTTACGGACATGTTGTGTATCTAGAATTTTCCAATAATTCTGTAATACTTCCAACTGTGAATCAATCTGTACTGAGACTTGAACCTCATTTGTGAATCCATCTGTACCTCATTTGTGAATCCATATGTACCTTATTTGTGAATCCATCTCTACCTCATTTGTGAATCCATCTGTACCTTATTTGTGAATCTGTCTGCACCGGGATTCAGACCTCAACTGTGAATCAAGTTAAATGCATAAACTCAGGGATCCTCCAGATTATCGGACACAAATGGCATTTTTTTTTGCGATAATTTTCTGAAAATAGCAGCTACAGGAATAACCATTTTCACAGAACAATCATCAGTACTTGCTTGTGAACGCATGTTAGCTATTTAGCAAAATGTGCCACCTTTCTCACTTAAAATTGGGTCAGATCATCAGTCGTAAAATTTCCCCAAAATTAACATCGACAATCAGTTATCCGGACAAACGTATAATCGTCTTATACTTCTATTCTCACACCAAAATCATAATTTTATCGCCTGTAAACCAGTATAAACAGCATTGTGTAGTTCTGCAGAAAAAAAACAATCACACTTCTTTTCTTGGAAAATACTGTATGTATAGAATTTATTGTATTTATAGAACAACTCGGCAATGACGTAATGGGCGCACTTGATTGAGCCATCACACGACTTTTGATGTTGTAAACAACTTGTGGACAGAGTTGGGGAATGTTTTCAGTAAATTTTACTAAAATGTTTACAAGTGGCGATAATTTCTTCACACTGGCATGGACACAGCAAGCACCTGTGTGACTTAGATGTATTCGTTGCAAAATCGCATCAAAAGAATGCGCTTCATTAACAGGTATTTTCATTTAAAACTCCATTCAGAATAATAGTGAAGAGCGTGTGGTTTAGTGGGGGTGTTCATTGCTCATCAACCAATCTGTGGTTACAGGGAGACGATCGACACACTGACCAGTAAATATGGGGACGAGTTGGAGCGAGAAATACAGAGCCTCAGGTTTGAGTACGAACACACAATCGACGAGGCAGTAAAGGTGAATATTTACATCCCATTGTCCCATAAAACACGGGAAACAAATATCTGTCTGTTGTTCAAAATTGACTTCTTTCTTTACAACATGTTTTAGCAGCACATAAGAATCATCTCCATTGAATGATAATGATCTATTTTGCTCGTTGGAATCATGATGGGTGTTTCATTGATGGAATGGCGAACCGTTCAGATCCTGATCAGACAGCTGATGCAACACTGGTCGCAACATGTCGACACCATTTCTCCAGCCATGTACACATATTTGACATGATAGAAAGCAGATCAGTAGCCTATTTCATCAACATTGCAACGTATACTTTTCTAGCAAAGTATACTTTGAGGGAGTAATCATTTATTTTTCCTGAAATGCATTATTTCATATAGAACTAACGACTGCATATATTTGATGATTAAAGTATGCAAAATTATTATACTGAATTTATTACATAATCACAACCAAAATGGCTGTGATAATGTAATAAATTCAGTATTACATTATCACAGCCAAAATGGCTGTGATAATGTAATAAATTCAGTATAATAAAAATTAATAAATTTAACCTAAAATTTAAAATTTCTCCCTCAAAGTATACTTTTCTAGAAAAGAATACTTTGCAATGTTGGTGAAATAGGCTACAGGAGCTAGACTGTCCGTCCACATATGCAATAAGCCCCATTTCTCCAGTTACAGCCACATATGAGACGAGCCATGTGATTTTGTACATAAAAAGATGTGATTTTTCGTGAAAAATATTTACAGAAACTATAATATTAAAAGTTGACAAAAATTTCATACCAAATGTGGAATTTCTATGCCATATTTGCTCTAAACATCAGGGTTCAATTTTGGGGGCGACTTCCAGATCAGCAGGGATTCCTCTGAGGAAAATAAAAAAATCGCCACTTAAAATAGTATTTTTTTATTCGCCAATTGTTTATTTTTATCGCCAATTGCGAAAGTGGCGATCGCCAGCGGAATCCCTGGATCAGCGCACAGTCTGATCAGAAGCTTCATTGTTCGCCATTCCGTCAACGAAATATCTGTAATACCTCTGCCAAGCAATTTAGTCTACACTCATTATCACAAACTTTCAAACCACTGATATCTCAAAGTTAAATTCTTGGTCCGAAATACATGTTTTCCTATATTATAACTCCCCCGGACTTCGAGTAAACGAGTGTAGACTGTATATTGTTATAAGGCTATATGAGTATGCCATTTGATCAGAAATTACACTGGTCACAAATCCCATAAGCCCCATTTCTCCAGTCACGGCCACATATTTGCCCCAACAGAAAGCCGAGCTGTCCGAGAAGGGACAGAAGGATGCGGAGAATCAGCTGGCCCAGTTGGAGGACAATCTCCGTTCATTACAGTCGACAATCGGCGAGTCGCGCGATAATGAGGACCATCTGCAGCACAATCTACAGGTACGCTCGGTCAGTCATTCGGTCAAGGTACAAACTATAGGCACACACCATGGAGGCTTCACATTGTTATCTCCTTGCCGAGAGGTAGGAAAGGGACATAATCCATGTACATAGTCCAGTAGTTATGTAGCAAAGTATACTTTGAGGGAGAAATTTTCAATTTAATGATAAATTTATTTTTATTATACTGAATTTATTACATTATCACAGCCATCTTGGCTGTGATAATGTAATACATTCAGTATAATAATTATGCATACTTTTAATCATCAAATATATGCAGTCGTTAGTTCTATATGAAGTATAAATGCATTTCGGGAAAAATAAATGATTACTCCCTCAAAGTATACTTTGCTAGAAAAGTATACTTTGCAATGTTGGTGAAATCGGCTACAGATATGGTACAAACTATGTCCCACCCCGATAGTGGAGGTGGCATTTAGTGTTACCCTTGTCTGTCTGTCCCGTCCGTCCGTTTGACTGTCACCAGACTTTTAACTCATAAAACTTTTAAACCGTCCTAGCTACAGACCTGAAACTTGGTATGTAGCTTCCTTATGATGAGTAGATGTGCAAAGTTTATTTCAATTTTTTAGTCGACCTTTGGGTAATGGATTATCTCCCTGTTTTTGACTTAGAATTTGGCAATTACCTCGTAAAACTTTTAAACCGTAATAGCTAAAGACCTGAAACTTGATATGTAGCTTCTTATGGTGCGTAAATGCGCAGAGTTTATTTTTATTTTGTATTCGACCCCCGGGTCATGGATTATCTCCCCCTTTTCGACTTTCACCATTTTGTCTTGTAACTTCTAAAACTTCTAAACCGATACTTGATGTGTAGCTTCTTTATGGTGTGTGATTGCACAAATTGAATTTCTATTTTTGCTTTGACACTGAGCCATAGATTATCTCCCCCTTTTGGACTTGGAATTTTGCCTCGTTTACTATCAAAGCGATATGTGGGGCATCCGTGTTCTATGACCATTTTCTAGTTATCCCCTTGCCAATAGGCAGGAGGTGGGTATAGCGGTAGTACCTGGCATTATGTGCCCAGTAGACCAACTATGAAAGGTAGCTGTGACACAAACTACAGGTACAGTTTGTCCGGTCCGGTCGGTCACAATGTTTGTTTGTTTGTTTGTTGGGGTTTAACGGCCTATCAACAGCTACGGTCATTTAAGGCCGGGTCAATGGGTTTAGTACTAAATCCCATATATTACCTGTACAAGTACATGTTCAAGTACATGTACAAATGTCGGTCACAATGAACGCCTGCTGTGGCACAAACTTGCACACTGCAGATTTCATATTTATAACATTTAGAACCCATTTAATTCCGAATTCATAGGTAGGGAAATTTCCAAACATATTTACATTTTCTTTATTTCTCCACGGAAGTATATGTTGTTACCACTCGTTTGAACCGTCTGGACAAGACGGTTCAAATGAGTGGTAACAACATATACTTTTATTTAGATTTAAGCAGAATATTTACAATTTTTCTATCACCAACATTGTGAATGCTCAGCTTGAAATGGGATGAACTATTATTATTAAAGGCGTTATAAGGACGAACATATGAAGAGCAGGGGGCCGTTTCACTAAACTTTGTACAACTAATATGTTCGTAAGTGGAAAATTATGATAGACTAAATTTCACATTAACATTGATTTCTTGTAAACAATTATTGGATTTACATTTATTGAGCATAGGCTGCATTTTAGTAGCCAATAGACCACATGGTCCAAATGTAGAACTGGGGCCTGTTTCACGAAACTTGTCTGTAAATTTCACATTAACGATATTTTCTTGTAAACAATTATTGGAGCCTATGTTCAATAAATGTAAATCCATCAATTGAAATTTCCAGACGATCCTAAATTTGCACTTACTAACATTTTAGTCATACAAAGTTTAGTGAAACGGCCCCAGGTGTGCGGTTTAGAGAGTTTCCACTGTATATTTAATTATATTAACTCTTTGCATGCTGGGAAATTTGTGGGATATTAATAGTTCATAAATGGCAGACGACAATTTATTATATTTTCTTTTATTTCTCACTATAAATATCTATCTATAACATTTTAGTTGTACGAAGTTTAGTGAAACGGCCTCCAGCTTTGTGAAAATTTATTATAGGAATGAATGGCCTTTTTGTGGAATTTATCGGGGTATAAACTTGGAAAAGTCGCGGGAATAATTCCAGCATTTGAAATAAATTCATCAAGAAAATGTGTTTATTTTGACAGACGGCAGCCATTTGTTTACATTGACAGCAATGACAGCGCACCTGTAGAAAGTAGTTTGGCGTGGGAGTTTACTGGGATATAAATTTTGGACAGAGACTTGTTACGGGCCAATCGAATGTTAGGGAATTGTGTAAAAAAAAATTGTGCTCGAATTATGAAGTGATATTAGATTTTGATTATATTTGACTATGATGATACAATTTTAGTTATGCAAGTTTACTCAGTCAACCTATCTTTTACTCAGTCAACTTATCTTATCATTTCAGGAGTCGAAGGATGGAATCGCTGACAGAGACAGGTAACTACGACGGCTGATTACCAAACTTATAAATCAAAATATGCATTGAATTTAATATCCAGATGTACAATACTCTCTAGATGAAAGTTTGATGGTTGGTAATTGCCCCTGATCGGAATCCCGACCGGAGACCTGGTTTGTCCCTCAGGTCCGTCTTTGGCATTCTTTTATGTGAGAGCTGAATTTGGTAATACATCTTATAAGAGTAATGCTACCAGTAGTAATTTTAGGGGAAGGGGCGAAGTGACTTTGGTGTGGTATGGACCTGGCACCAGGTCGGGTTTATTCTAATTTCAAGTCTGAATATTATATTTATTTCGATGTCAATATTCCGTTTTTATTTTGGGATTTTCCCCCCCAATAAATGTGGGATAGAACCCGTTGGCCGGCTTTAAATGACCTTAGCTGTTGATAAGCCGTTAAACACCATCAAATCAATTCTCTCTTATATGAGTAATGATATTATATGGTATTTATTGAACAAGTTTACAGATTTCATAAGAAATGAGGATGTGCCGAGTTTCTTATGAAATCAGTCAACAACCATAATAAATATATGAAATTAATACAAATTTTAAATTATAATTATATTGCATAAGCACTTCATTATATATTGAAGCTGTTTATTTTTTCTCTGATATTTAATACACTATTAGTACGCTGCCAAAGTTGATATGATATGATTTTAGACGATGTGCTATTTATCATGAAATATATTTAGAGAAACTGATATTTTCCGTAAATGACATGGAAAGTTGACAAAATTTTCATTGCAAATGCGGTATTCCGCATTTGCTCTCAAAATTTTGTCAACTTTCGACGTCATTTACGCCGCATCTTCTAAGCTACAAAATCACATGTCTTGTCTTATTTTATGCAATAAACACGATGCACTGCAGGCGTATATCTGACCTGACGACCCAAGTACAGGTCGGTGAGCGGTTACTGGTCGAAGTGAAGGCAGCGGCAGAGAAGGCCCAGGACGACTTGAAGGATGATCTGGAAAAAGTGCGGACAAACGTCGGCCGTCGCGACCGTGATATCCAGGTATGTATCTGTTGGACGCTCTGATTTACAGATTATAAAACTGTTACAGAGTGTGTGGTTGAATTATTACTCAAAATCAAGCAGTTTGATTGGCTGATGCTGAGCTTTGCTCTCGGACTCTGCCAATCAAAATGTTTGATTTTGAGTAAAAGTTCCAGAATGTTTTATACTACCGAGCCTGAGTTGTCTCCCATTGTTGTGGCTTCCTGTTGTTGTTATTTCCTCTGTTGAATTTTCGCCTGTTGCTTACTTTGTTTTCATGCCACCTTTTTTGAAGGAACATGACATTTAGGCTTTCCACCGGCATGTTTGGATGGAATCTGGACCTGTGGTTTCTAAATATCTGCATTTCTAATTGTAGGCTAAGTTAAATCGCATGATTTTGAGCAAGTTGTGGAAATGTAACACTTCAAATACACCTATATATATTTGTTATGTAAATATTCATTTCTGATTTTGGGACACTGTTAACCCGGTCTAAAATGACCTTAGCTGTTAAATTAAATGTTACAGATTTATCATGCTATCCATAGCCATCGCCTGCAGTGGAGCGAATCAGATTGGATTCGCCCTTTAGTTGATAATCATAACACTTGAATGCAACAAGATTTTGACCATGATATTTGACAGACATTTATACAATCACAGGATCAGTTTTCAGCCTTGTATTTTCAGTTGCTTCCCTCGTTTGAATGATATAGAGAATAGTAGGTTAGTGCCGTGAATGGGAAAAAATATCTGGCAAGGCTTAGGAAACGGGATGGGCGAGGCTCTGCCTACAAATAGCTTTAAAATACGAAAAATTAACCCCAGCTGCATCCTCAAAATCGGAGAATCGACTAGTATGACAACCGCACATATTCATACGCAGTGATTAGGTCGTATTGACAGGATATCCAAAAAACAAATCACGGCACATACGCACTGTGTTGACGGGATAAACTAGTATATTACAGCATTGGCATGCCATGCATGCTATCGCTCTCTCTCTCTCTCACTCTCTACATCTGAAAATAATAGAACTGTACACATTGATGAGCAGTCCGATACACCCATTTGCTATGGTGATGTCTCCGTGGCAAATGCAATCCGTTTCTAATCGACAATGATATCATGGTTCATGCTTATGAAACTGTCTGGGTGGGTGGCAGGTGGGAGCATGTGATGGGTAATTTAACGATCGTGATTCATCCTTACCGGAATCCTGACCAGAGACCTTGTTTGGCCCTCAGATACGTCTTTGGTATTCTTGTATGTGAGAGTTGAATTTGGTTATACACTGCAGCTCCATTATAACGCGGTCGCTAATAGCGCGATCTCCATTATAACGCAGGTCTCTCGTGGATCCCAAAAAAATATTTAAAAAAAAAAAAAAAAAAATAATCGTCGGAAGTCGTAGTCATCGTGTAATTAGTTGATTCGTGATTTCTGCAAGTTTATTCAAACAACGAAGTTCAAAGTCCATGAAAGGAGTATTATTAGTATGTTAGCAAATGTAATACATGTACCTTTAATCAGGTAATTATGTTAATAGGCATATTTATTAATCAATTCAATTACACATAATTGTCGCTAATAAATGGTTGCGTGTTCGATCGCCTTTCTTTTTCTTTACTCCCAGGTGTAATATTTAGCGTTCTATAAATAGACTGGTGTTTCTTTTTCTTTACTCCCAGGTGTAATATTTAGCGTTCTATATATAGACTGGTGTCTATTGTTTACACTGCAGCCCACGGCAATCTCGCTTAAATCGTAAATTTCATTCATCAATATGACTTGCAGCGTAAACAATAGATCACGTGACCCCACATCCTGAGATTATGCACGTATCAACGGCATGAATAGGCAGGACACGTGACCATAGGCATTATTTATTATCAATTAATCCGTTTAAGCGTCTGTTGATCGCGAGTAGTATACATTGTAATAAGCATGATTTTATAAATAACTGATATGTTTAATACATTAATACATACAAGTTTGTATGTCATAGGCATTATTAATAATTACTTTAACTTCTGTTCAAATGACATGATTTTATATGGGTCCGTTGCTAATGGAGTTCCCGCAATAGTTGGTAACCGAAATGCGAATGATACCAGTAACCCGTGCAGTACCAGTACCCGTGCATGTCCCGAAATTTTATAACGCGGTCGGATTCGATCGCGGTTTGAAATCTTGGACCCCGACCACCGCGTTATAATGGAGCTACAGTGTACCGGTACCCCTTATATGAGTAATACGATTATTCATAATCCTATTACTTTTAGGGGAAGGGGCCAAGTGACTTTGGTGTGGTATGGACCTGGCACCAGGTCAGGGTATTCTAATTTCAACCCTGAATATGTGTTTATATTCCATTCTTATTTTGCGATTTTCCCCCGAATGCAGCAGGTTACATGCGGGATTGAACCCGTTGGCCTGGTTAAATGACCTTAGCTGTTGATAGGCCGTTACACACCATTAAACAAACAAACAAATGCTCGAAATCATGAAGTTTGATTGGTTGAGGCCGAGCTTTGCTCGGTCTCGGCCAATCAAACTGCATGATTTCGTGTTTGAATATGGGGAATATACTGAGAAAAAGGTTACCTCTTGACTTGTCCCACATGTTGTGTTTTACTGTTATACAAATATCCTTATGTTGCTTGATTCCTTGCCGTTGTTGCATCTTGTTTGCTGTATGTATGAGCCAATCCAGGGAGTGACTGCCACTTTCACATGTCGCAATATTTTGCAGAGCATCAATTGATGAAAATTTGATGCGAGATGATAGTTCTTTACGTCTGACCATAATATAACCGTACACCTTGATGAGCAATCCGATACACACATGTTGCTGTGGTGATTTTGATACAATTTAATATTATCGAGAAAAAAATATTGTTTTTGCGTTGTTTATATGGCCGTAAATTTTGGGCAGCTTTCGTGAAACAGACAGTAGACTGTAGATTGGTACCAATATTCTCTATGTATGGATATGCATTATTATTGCTGGAAAATGTGCATGTAGGTCTGCAATATTTTCTGTAAATCGTGGAAATTTCAGAGAATTAATGTAGTAAGATGACACGACTCTTGGACTGGCTCATTTCCTATGAATGCATGTCCTGATGTGGAGCTGAACAAGTTGGTGATAGCAACCAGGGTGGACAGATATATGGTTCTTTATTTGACAAAACTAGAATAAATACCGCAAATACAGACTGGGTCTTAACTGGGTCTGGTGCGTAATTTGACCAACTTGGGGTGAAATTTTGTTATTTCTTCATCAAAAATGGCAAGTTGGGAGTGCTTTAGAATCGTCTCGTTGAGACGATTCTAAAGCACTCGCAACTTGTGCTTTAGAATCGTCTCGTTGAGACGATTCTAAAGCACTCGCAACTTGCCATTTTTGATGGAGAAATAAGAAATTTACCTCCAAATTACGCAGCTTAACAGGAGCTCTGATCTTAACCACACACAACTTGGCTTATTTCATACGCAACCGAGACTGGAGAAATGCAGCGTATATACTTTGCTTATTTGTGGATGTGGCTGGAGAAATGGGGCCTATGGGATCTGTGACCAGTGTATCTCCTGATCAAATATCACTACTGTAGCCTGTTAGAAGCATGATGGGTGTTTTATTGATGGAATGGCAAACAGCTCTGATCTGGATCTACACTTGTTGCAAAATCTATATAAGTCGCATTTCTCCAATCGCAGCCCATATGAAATAATAAAAGTTTTTAGTGGTTATGACCCATATGCAGGGATCCGCTGGGGAAAATAAAAAAATCGGCACTTTTTCTCTCTTTTTTTTTTTTTTGAAGTGCCGATTTTTTTTTGAAAATTGAATTTTTTTATCACCAATTATTTATTTTTATCGCCAATTATTTATTTTTATCACCAATTGCGAAAGTGGCGATCGCCAGCGGAATCCCTGCATATGCTCCTGATACTGATAGGGTCAATTTGACTGGATGTGCAGGCCGATAAAGTACAGAAACAGTGCAGACTGTGAACATTACGCCCGACTTTGAGGTTTATGCTGGTTGCTGTTTCCCGGTTTCTACTTACCACATGCAGTTGCCTGTTATGTTGTTTGTTTATTCCCCAGTTGTACAGGGTACCAGATAATCACTGATCAACATTTATTGCGGAAAATAATAACACGGTATAGAAACAATCATAAGACTACTGTGTAATAAATCATGCTACATAATACTTGCTATGCAGTCATTTGAGCTTAGGTTCATTATAGGAATGAATGGCCTTTTTGTGGAATTTATCGGGGTATAAACTTGGAAAAATCTTATTTTGTTCATTCCTCGATACATGTATATGTTGTTACCACTCATTTGAACCGTCTCGTTGAGACGGTTCAAATGAGTGGTAACAACACATACTTTCGATAGGAAATAAAGAAAATCTGGATTTTTTTTCTCTCAAAAGGTTCATTATAGGAATGAATGGCCTTTTTGTGGAATTTATCGGGGTGTAAACTTGGAAAAGTCGCGGGAATACTGGACGAAGGCCAGAAGGCCTTCGTCCAGTATTCCCGCGACTTTTCCAAGTTTATATCCCCGATAAATTCAACAAAAAGGCCATTCATTCCTTATAATTCCAGCATTTGAAATAAATTCATCAAGAAAATGTGTTTATTTTCCGTTTTCTTAAGAATTATTTTAACTGCGCCTCACGGTTACGGAAAGTAGGTTGGCGTGGGAGTTTACTGGGATATAAATTTTGGACAGAGACTTGCTACGGGCCAATCAAATGTTAGGGAATTGTGTAAATATTTTTGTACTGGAATTATGATTCTGTGTTAAGCTATAGATATATACAGGTTCGTGTTCATGAGTAATATGATATTCACTAAACTCATTTACTGATTTCATATTGATCATGAATGCTCAACTGTATTTATCTTTTGCATAAACATCAGCGCTCCAGATAAGGTGTGTATTGGCTTATTTTACGCACTGACTTTAGCAGAATATGCACTGATTATCAAAAGTGGGAGTACAAAATACTCACACCAATGTGAAAATGCGCATTGATTTTCAAACTGAGTAGTGAATATACTGTAATAAAGTTGAAATTTACTCAGTTGAGCTGCAAAACTGTTTGCTTTTTGCAGCTCAAATAGTGAATTTTTAAATGTATTTCATTTGTTCCCTATTTAATAAGGAAGAAAATCAATAATACATTTGTAAAAGTAAAAAATGCATTGAATTTGAAATCTGGGGGTATAATACTCTTTAGATCCAAAACTTATCTGGAGCTCTGAAACATAGAATCATGAATATAACCGGAGACTTACTTATAGTTACCCAGAGTATTTGATGCAGCCTAATTTATTATGCTAGCAACCTCATCTAATAAATGGTTGGACTATGTGGTTATCTGATGGCCCGTGTAGCCTGGCTTTGTTACCGTACTCTGTTCTGCATGCAGCGGTTGTCGTTTATCGTGAAAAAGAAAACGAGCATTGATGGCAACACCATTCTGGAGCATACCCACCTACAGGTTTGTTACGCGTGGCTGTAACACGCATCGTAGTTGACCACACTTTAACATGCATTTTTAACACACAGCTTTCTAAGTGGCGGTTGTCTGTGATCACCAGGGCCCGGTTGCTCAAAGCTTCTGTTAGCTTAACAGACTGTTAAATCCTTAGCATTGCTAAGGATTTAACAGTCTGTTAAGCTAACAGAGGTTTTGAGCAACCTGACCCAGTTAGTTAAAGAATTAACATCATACATGCTCCATACTAATCGGTATCTTGTAATCTGTTTTATCAGGTAACCTGCCCTGTATTGACCGAATACGTACTGACTGATAACATATTGTTGTATCCGGCATTTACCTGATATAAACATCCGGGTTACAACGAAGTGAAAACTGACGTTCCATTGGTCGGATAACGTCACGTGATGTTACCGAATGACGTCAGTGTAATGACGCAACGTAAAAAAGTCCGCGTTCTGTCCATAGATAACGACGTCATCTGTGGTAATTTTCGAGCATAAAACGTTACCTGATAAATAGAATACCAGGCTAGTGTATTTGGATATCAAGTTTATCAGGCTCGGCTCGGAAACGGTAGGAATTTCTCGGCAAGCCTCGGAATTCCTACGCATTTCTTAGCCTTGCCTGATAAGCTTGATATCAAAAGACACTAGCCTGGTATTCTCTATATCTCCACAGGCAATCAGCATGTTTCGGCTTTCGTCGATACTGCTATAAGTGAACGGCGCTTTTAATACTGAATACAATTATTACTTCCCTTGAGATTAAAATAACGCCATTTGATTTGTTGTTTATAGTAAGGTATGTAGTAGTGTATGGTCGAACACAAGCTTGTATTGTAACAAAAGAAAGTGTTAAAAATAGTAATCTTCTATGCAGTCTATGTATTTCTGTAGGATAACGATAATTCTCAAATGAACATATGAACTTGCCACTACAATATTGACGTTAGAGCCTTAACACATTCATTTATTATGATACGAGATCAATAACAATAATTCTCAAATGAACATGTGCACTTTCCGGCAAAATATTTACATTAGCATTAATAAAATCGCGGAATTTGTTATGATACGAGGTCGTGTCCGACCAAAGCTACAAGCCTTGTTGTTCATATATAGTGATGAAAGACGAAACTCGCCGAATGCCTGTGGTTATCTCCATACATTTCTAACTAATGGCCTATCTGTGTATGACAGCTGTTGGTGGGACGTTAGTCTCGTTCACTTTCACTGGTGATGGGAACATTTGTTTGTCTCCCCCACATTAGTGGAAAGTGAGATATAGCGGTCACAATTTCAGCGTGGTGGTTGTCGGCGTCAACAATTATTGTGTCCAAATGTTGGAATATCTTTGTTGGATCATTACCAAGCTTCATCAATAGCTTCCTCGCATTAATGGCTATCCACCAAGTGGAATTCGAGTGACCTTGACCTTTATGAGAGAGACACTCGCCTACGTATGTTGTATGTTATAGGAATGAATGGCCTTTTTGTGGAATTTATCGGGGTATAAACTTGGAAAAGTCGCGGGAATACTGGACGAAGGCCGGAAGGCCTCGTCCAGTATTCCCGCGACTTTTCCAAGTTTATATACCCGATAAATTCCACAACAAATGCCATTCATTCCTTATAATTCCAGCATTTGAAATAATTTCATCAAGAAAATGTGTTTATTTTCCGTTTTATTAAGAATTATTTTAACTGCCCCTCACGGTTACGGAAAGTAGTTTGGCATGGGAGTTTACTGGGATAAATTTTGGACAGAGACTTGCTACGGACCAATCAAATGTTAGGGAATTGTGTAAATATTTTTGTGCTGGAATTATTAACCATTACAATGCTGAATTCAATTTTTTCGTCTTGCTGATTATTTTTGTGGGTATCCGTGAGGTTCTGCTCACTTGCTCTTGTTGATATATGCTGTCAGTGGGGGCATCCGTGTCTTCTGGATACATTTCTAGTTCATATATAGAGTTTATTCAGCTTCCATTTTGAAATACCGGATTTATCTGGAAATCCGATAAAGAAACGAGTGACTTACAGATGTCTATGAACATAAATCCAGTATTTCCAAATGGTAGTGGAATAACTTGTATATTACATGCTCCGAGACCTGCTTATAACTTTGTAAAAATTGACAATTTTGACGTTAGCGTGTGATTGTTTCTTCACCGGAAATGACGTCACAACGTGACGTCAGTTACGTCTCGCGAACGTCTAGGGGGGAATATTTCCTTCAAGGAAATAAATCCCTCCAGAATCACGGTAAATCACTGGGTAGTATGTAATATTCTATATTTATCAACAAAAATATAGTTTAGCAGCACTTTAGAATCATTTTCAAAGGAAATGATTCTAATGTATTGCTAAACCATGTTTTAATGAGAATAAAAGTTCAAATTTGATACAACAGCTAGCGATAATTTTCGTTTCCCGCATTCTAAGGAGTACATTTATGTAGCTGATTCTATTTTTCGTGCTGTTTGATGTTTTAACTTACGGAGCCCCGCAGGGGACATGGCTTTTTTTTATGAATTCGTTCCCACGAAATAACAATTTGTTCCCTCAATTTAACAATTTGTTCCCTCGAATTAACAATTTGTTCCCACAATATAACAATTTGTTCCCACAAATTCGAATTGTTAAATTGAGGGAACAAATTGTAATTTGTGGGAACGAATTGTTAGTTTGTGGTAACGAATTGTTAAATTGAAGGAATTAATTGTTATTTCGTGGGAACAAATTAATAAAATAAAAAAGAATTTACATCCCCTGTGAGGCTCCTTAAAAACTAGTTGTGTGTCACTTTGATAGCGACACATTTTGGTACTGTGATGTCTCAACTAACACTGTTTAAAATAATCTTAATTGGTGCTTGGCATCATCTACAATATTAACTATTTCAATCCCAGGTATACTATAATACTGCAAAATAGCCTTCAACCACACACACATACCTGGGGCCCGTCGTAAAAGTGAAAAAATTTACTTTAAGATTAACATTTACACTGATAGTTGATGTTTAAACATCATTAGCCCTTACAATGCTGAATTAATTTGTGTCGTCTGCTGAATATTTTTTTTTTACATTTTTCTCATCAAACACTTGGTTTGGCAGCACTTTAGAATCATTTCCAATGGAAATGATCCTAAAATGCTGCCAAACCATGTTTTTACTGAGAGAAAAGACAAAATTTGAATTATCAGCAGACTATTTTCGGTTCCCGCATTCTAAGGGTTAATGTATTCATAGTAATATGAATGTGTCTGACACTCAGCTTCAGTGGACCTAGCAACATTCGTTGCATTTTTGTAACGCATATAAATAAAATCTCTTGCATTTTTGTACAAATGTCTTGCGTTTTTGAGAGCTCTGATAAACTGCATGCAGCTTCTGTATTGCTTTGTTTGTTCGGGGAATATAGACAGACTGGTGACAGACGGTGACAGACTGGTGACAGACTGACACCTGCATGGTGAGTAGAATAATAACCTTAAGGATTTGGGAAACAAATTGTATCCAAATACATTGTTATTGTGATGAATCGGTACAACCATACTAACCCTAAATATTTGGATACCATTTGTTTTGGGAATCCCCTATAAAATAGGGGTTTCACTCAGCTTCAGTGGACCTAGCAACATTCGTTGCATTTTTGTAACGCATATAAATAAAATCTCTTGCATTTTTGTACAAATGTCTTGCGTTTTTGAGAGCTCTGATAAACTGCATGCAGCTTCTGTATTGCTTTGTTTGTTCGGGGAATATAGACAGACTGGTGACAGACGGTGACAGACTGGTGACAGACTGACACCTGCATGGTGAGTAGAATAATAACCTTAAGGATTTGGGAAACAAATTGTATCCAAATACATTGTTATTGTGATGAATCGGTACAACCATACTAACCCTAAATATTTGGATACCATTTGTTTTGGGAATCCCCTATAAAATAGGGGTTTCCCAAAACAAATGGTATCCAAATACATTGTTATTGGGCCATAAAAAATAAGTACTTTCGTTCTCGGACACGGGGCGGGGTTTGCCAAATGTAAAGTGGGAGGGCAGATTTTTTTGTTTGTTCGAGATAATCGTCTCTGATTATTTTCAACTTGAAAAAGATCAGAGACGAACATCTCAAAAAAAAAAAGACGTTCTGTAAAGTTACTATAACATCTTCAGACGTAAAAAATCACAAGATTTTCGTCAGACATGATTGGATTTAACATATTTTTTGCATGGTTTATTGATCATGTGGCGAATTTACCGTACAATTTTATTTCTCCATGACGATAAAATGCTCGACTTTTTTTATGATAAACCTGTAGCCAATTTCACCAAAATTGCTCTATCTATGTGTACTTGTGTACTTTGTTGGAGTACCTGGCAATGAAATTCCATATTTTCTGATCAAAACAATGACTAATAATGTAATACATCTCGTATATGAATGCTGCATAATTTTAATCATCAAATATAAACAGGCATTTGTTTATAAGGCATACCGGTAATGCATTTCAATAATGACTACCACCAGGGCTCCAGATAAGGAATTAGTAATTGAGTATTTTCACTCCATCATTTCTGAAGCAATTGGGTATTTCAAAATTTTAATTGGGTAAAATAAAATCACACTATTGTTTACACATAAACAGACAGCAATTATTGAATAGTTTGCTTCAAAATGAAAACATGTCTTGGCATTTCATTACAATTGTCACCTTGGAGACCATTCTAATGAAATACCAAGATGTGTTTTCATGGAAAATAAGAAAAAAATGCTATATTTTTGGTCTGTTTCTGGTTTTCTGCAGCATGATAATTGTTAACACTTTTTTTCTTGTTTTTTGATACTCGCTATTTCTGATTTCAAATGGGTTTTTGGCAATTTTAATTGGGTATTTAAGAAAATAGGCAGCTGATCTGGAGCTCTGATTCCCACAAAGTACATCTAGGTATATATGTGTAGGTACTTAGAAAATATTGATGAAATTGGCTACAGTAAAATAATAAGCTTTCTCATAAAAAAACATGATATGATAGCACTTTAAACCATGTATTTATTGAGAAAGAACACAAAATATGGAACTAAACCGTTAAACCCAGCAAACAAAAAATCAGCAGACGGCAAATTTACCTTTCCTGCATTCTAAGGGTTAATGTTAGAAGCAAATTAATAAAACACAATATACCAGAGGGGCGTTTCACTAAACTTTGTATGACTAAAATGTTTGTAAGTGCAAATTTAGGATCGTCTGGAAATTTCACTTGATGGATTTACATTATTGAACATGCATGCTCAATAAATGTAAATCAAATAATTGTTTACAAGAAAACATTATTAACTCTTTGCATGCTAGCGGTGAAAATATCTGCCAAACAAATTAGGAGTGTATGTTTTATTTCTCTCTGTAAATATGTCTTGGAATTTCATTAGAATTGAGTCCTAAGGACTCCATTCTAATGAAATTCCAAGACATATTCTTGATATTTACGGGTGGAAATAAAAGAAAATATGATTATTTTTTGTCCGCTAGTTTTGAACTATTTATAGCCCACAAGTTTCCCAGCATGCAAAGAGTTAATGTGAAATTTACAGACTATCATAATTTTGCACTTACAAACATTTTAGTCGTACAAAGTTTAGTAAAACGGCCCCACAGTACACATACATGTAGTTTTCTTCAAAAAGTTGATATAAAAATTGTACAAACACTTTTATCATACGTTGTTTAATGAAACGTGCCCCTGCGATCTATTACACAGGACACTGTGGAGGACAAGACGCGCAGTCTGGAGAAACTACGGAAGAAACTGTCTGACCAGGAGATAGCCGCCGACAAGAAGGACGCCTTGATCGGGGTATGTTGTCATGTGACTCATCTTGTATAAACATATTCTATTTAATGTTTACATCATTGTCTCGCCTGCTTGCGGACAGCGCGATACAGTCGGCACATTTGCGTACGTCTGTCCGTACGTGCGTCCGAGGTTATGTTTTTCGGTATACTATGACAGCCTCGGCGGGAGCGACCTGCGGGCCGTGGCCATCTAGTTTTAGATAAATAAACAGTATTAGACGGTTGGAACGTAAGATAATATGTAATGGACTTCCTCTCATTGTACTAACTGAATTATGAATAAAACTATAGAAATAGGACTTACAACATGTTTGACTCGTCTAGCTCCTGGTCTGCTTGCAAACTTGTTCCGTCTCATCCGGATCTGCACAGTGACTGTCAGTATTTTTCAGATGCTTTAAAGTACACCTTATCTAGAGCCCGTTTCACTAAACTTTGTAGGACTAAAATGTTCATAAGTGCAAATTTAGAATCATCTGGAAATTGTAATTGATGGATTTACATTTATTGAACATAGGCTGCTTATGCAAATGTAAATCCAATACTTGGTTACAAGAAAACATTATTAATGTAAAATTTACAGACTATCATAATTTTGCACTTACGAACATTTTTGTCATTTTTCGTCGTACAAAGTTTAGTGAAACGCCCCCCTGATTAATGGAATACTCCAGAAATCGGCATGAAACTATTCATATGAGATATTTATGGGTTAAAGGTTGACTGTTGTGTAATTCTGTTGTTCTGTTGTTCTGTTTCACCAGAAACTGGAGGATCTGTTGAGGGGGAAAGACGACGACAAGAAGGTGAGTTTATATCCCTCTCCATAATTTACAAATGTTTACTCCGCGATGCTTTAAAATGTTACACGTCGAAAATGCATTTTTTTTTCGGTATGCTATCAAAGCCTCAGCGGGTGTGACATGAAAGCCGCGGCCATCTCGTTTAAATAAATGTCATATGGCATTACAAAATGATGTCATCCTTACCGGAATCCCGACTGGAGACCTGGTTTGGCCCTCGCATACGTCTGGCATTTTGTATGTGACAGTTGAATCTGGTTATACCCCCCTTATGTGAGTTTTACGATAATTCGTAATCCTATTTTAGGGGAAGGGGCCAAGTGACTGGTGTGGTATGGACCTGCCACCAGGTCAGGTTATTCTAATTTCAGGGCTGAATATATTGTTTCTCGATGTAAATATTCAGTTCTGATTTTTGGAATTTTCCCCCCAATGCAGCAGGTTAAAACGGGATCGAACCCGTTTACCCGGCCTTACATGACCTTAGCTGTTGATAGGCCGTTAAACACCAATAAACAAACAAACAAAACAAAATGATGTCAATGAAATCACACAGTGTAAACAAGTCCTCACTATTTTTTTTAATCAAAAACATTTGTTCATACTGTAAATGGTATTATTTTTTCTCGGAATTTCTATGCTTTTTATATGCCTGTTTTCAAAAACGGGACGTATTATGTATTCATCTTGAATTGTTAATTCGTGGGAAAGAATTGTTGTATCAAGGGAACAAATTGTTAGCTCACCTGAGCAAAGCTCATGTGAGCTATTGTTACCGCAATGTGTCCGTCGTCCGTGAACGTTTTCAAACGTCTTCTCCTCGGTAACCATTGGGCCTATAGTCACCAAACTTCATGGTCATGGTCCTTAGGTAGGGGAATTACAAAATTGTTAAATTTCTTCTTTACATGAACCGCTTGGCCCATGGTAGCCAAACTTAAAAGTTATGTTCCATGGGTGAAGCCTTTTCAGATTTGTTAAAATGGAGGTCATCGCTTATCCAAGATGGCCGCCGTCTAAAAATAGCATAAATTCTTTAAAAAATCTTCTTCTCATGAACCGCCAGCCGGATTTCAACGAAACTTGGTAGGAATGATCGCTGTACAATGCTCTTTCAAGTTGTTAAAATGGTGACCCCGGGGTCAAAAATGGGTGGCCCTTGGGGTCAAATTTTATTTTGATTGAATGTGGTCATGTCTATATCAAATCGAAGGTATCAAAGAGGTGATCGCTCATGTATATTATTTGTCGAAATTGGATGGTCATGTCATCCATGATGGCTGCCAAAAGGTCAAAAGGTTGTTCTTTTATTAGAGATTTCAAAATTATTCTTCACACAAACTGCTTGGCCCATGGTGGCCAAACTTCACAGTTATGGTCCATGGGTGAAGCCTTTTCAGATTTGTTAAAACGGAGGTCGTCGCTAATCCAAGATGGCCGCCATCTAAAAATAGCACAAATTCTTTAAAAATCTTCTCATGAACCGCCACCCGGATTTCGACGAAACTTGGTAGGAATGATCGATGTACAATGCTCTTTCAAAGTTGTTAAAATGGTGACCCCGGGGTCAAAAATTATTTGTCGAAATTGGATGGTCATGTCATCCAAGATGGCTGTCAAAAGGTCAAAAGGTTGTTCTTTTATTAGAGATTTCAAAATTCTTCTTCACACGAACCGCTTGGCCCATGGTAGCCAAACTTCACAGTTATGGTCCATGGGTGAAGCCTTTTCAGATTTGTGAAAAGGGAGTCGTCGCTAATCCAAGATGGCCGCCATCTAAAAATAGCACAAATTCTTAAAAAAATCTTCTTCTCATGAACCGCCAGCCGGATTTCGACGAAACTTGATAGGAATGATCGACTTAGAATGCTCTTTCAAAGGTTTTAAAATGGTGACCCCGGGGTCAAAAATGGGTGTGGCCCGTGGGGTCAAATTTTTTGACCGAATATGCTCATGTCATATATCAAATTGAAGGTATCGATGAGGCGATTGCTCTGGTGCAATATTTGTCGGAATCGGATGATTATGTCATCCATGATGGCCTCCAAAAGGTCCATTTATTTGAGATTTTGTACGTCTTTTTCTCGGGAACCACATGGCTGATGCTGGCCAAACTTCATAGTAAGTTAAGATCCTTGGGTGAAGCATTTTCAGATTCAGTAAAATGAGTCATCGCTTAATCCAAGATGACTGCCATCTAAAAATAGCACAATTTTTTTAAAACGGGTATGAACTCAATGTCACATTCTCCTCTGGTGTTCATGGAGTCAGGTGAGCGAATTAGGGCCATCATGGCCCTGGCCCTCTTGTTAAATTGAGGGAACAAATTGTTATTTTATGGGAACAAATTAATAAAAAAAAATCCATGTCCCCTGCGGGGCTCCGTACAAAAGAAACTAGCCTGGTATCTCTTCCTAGCCTCGCCTCGGAACTCCTATGCGTTTCCTAGCGTCGCCAGATAATCTTCATACGAAACGCCACATTGCCTAGGACACAATAGGAATTCCTCGACAAATTTCTATGCGTTTCGTAGCCTTGCCTAATAACTTAATATGAGACCCGCTATGTGCAATAATAAAATATATTAAAAAATATTTACAAACTTTAACGATATTTTCCAAAAAGGACGTCGAAAGCTGATTTGCTATGAAAATTTCATCATTTACAGAAAATATCACAGTTTCTGTAAATATATTTCATGAAAAATCGCACATGTTCTTGGGTACAAAATCAAATGATGTGTCTCATGAAAAGCCACTAACTAGCCTGGGCCCGGTTGTTCAAAACATCCGTTAGCTTAACGGACTGTTAAATCCTTAACTGAATGGTTAAAATCTCTGTTTTAACAGAGATTTTAACCATTCAGTTAAGGATTTAACAGTCCGTTAAGGATTTAACAGTCCGTTAAGCTAACTGGTGTTTTGAACAACCGGGCCCTGGTATTCTTTACCAGTCTTGCCTCCGAAACGATGATGAGGCTCGCCTCGGAATTCCTATACATTT
Source organism: Conchocele bisecta (assembly GCA_029237695.1). Lineage (NCBI taxonomy): Eukaryota > Metazoa > Mollusca > Bivalvia > Lucinida > Thyasiridae > Conchocele > Conchocele bisecta. The sequence continues at coordinate 48,412,162 of CM055271.1, read as the reverse complement.
CCTAACCTCACCACTAGCCCTGTATTGTGTACTGCCAGGTGCTGACGGGGAAGTTGAAGGAGGCGGTACAGGAGGTGCAGAATAAGCAGCAGCAGATGGCCAAGATGAAGTGCAGTATTGTCCAGATCATGGACTCCATCCGGGCCAAGACAGACGAGGTCAGTTTTAGAAGCTTTATAATGGCGCCCGGAAAAAAGGCTGGGACATTAGGAATGACAACTCTTGCCTCGCTAATTATCAAATTATCTTCTCTGATTTTTGCGTGCACAGGCTTTGTCAAAGGTGTGTCATGCACAAGATTGACAACTCTTGCCTGATTAATTTCCCTTTATTTTACGTGCTCTGTTTTTGTGTCCGAAGCATAACTCTAATACCCTTTGGAATATTTTCATGAAACTACACATTTCCTGTCAATTCTGTCGATTCTTGATTACTCTGGAATATTTTCATGATATTTCACACTTGCATAAACCATGAAGCCATAGATGTGTCTCATGCAGGGAGGACAACTCTCACCTTACTAACATTTTAATTGGGAGATTCATTATAGGAATGGATGGCCTTTTTGTGGAATTTATCGGGGTATAAACTTGGAAAAGTCGCGGGAATACTGGACGAAGGCCGGAGGGCCTCGTCCAGTATTCCCGCGACTTTTCCAAGTTTATATCCCCGATAAATTCCACAAAAAGGCCATTCATTCCTTATAATTCCAGCATTTGAAATAAATTCATCAAGAAAATGTGTTTATTTTCCGTTTTCTTAAGAATTATTTTAACTGCGCCTGACGGTTACGGAAAGTAGTTTGGCATGGACTTTACTGGGATATAAATTTTGGACGGAGACTTGCAACAGACCAATCAAATGTTAGGGAATTGTGTAAATATTTTTGTGCTGCAATTATAAGCTTGTGGACAAGCATCAATTTCTAGTTGTATTTGTTCCTCTGTGAAAAGTTTGACATATTGTGTGACATAACTAGTGAATTCACTGGCATTACGATTCATTTTAGGCGAAGAAATTATCAGACCAAGTGGAAGAGCTCCGGTATGAACTCGGCAGGACGAAAAATGAACTCCATCGGGTGAATATGGAGAAACAGAAGGTGGGTAACTCTTGTTCTGCCCACTGAGGGAAACCCTGCATAATGCTTGCTGAAATTGTGAAGCCGTTTGACTTACTCAGAGCTCCAGATAAGATTTAGCCTTAAAAGGTATTTCACCGATTACTTTTCAATACAGAGTATTTCGGCACCAACTTGAATTGTAGTAGGGAAATTAAATTATTCCAACTTAATCCTGTTAACTGAACAGACAAACACAAAAATGTCCACATTTACTTCATACTTGTATAAAAGATGTGGTGTTGGACAACATATTTTCAGCTCAGATTTTCTAATGCTGAAACGTCAATGCTGATTTGTACTCCCTCAGATCAATTTCAATGCTGAGTTACCCCCCCAAAATATGCTTATCTGGAGCACTGTTACTTCTAAAAGTAAACAGCGAATGGGTTTAATGTCCCGTCCAGGGACAGTAAAGGTACATGCCCACGCAGCAGATTACACTGTACTACTACTTTTTATTTTCTGTCATGCCTTATATGAGCCATTTGTCTACCCACTAACGAGTTATTTTTAATTACGGCATGTGTTAATTGGTGTTAAATCGCATTTTATATGCCGCGACCAGAAAGGGTATTTTCCGACCTTGTGCTATTTTTACCAATACGCGTCACGTGACACGGTCAATCATATCACATCTTTGACATGCGCAGTGAAGTATCGGAAGTTGAGAAGAAAAATCTCGAGTCCAAATCTAAATCTCCACGTAACTCTTTCCATTTGGTGATCTGGTCGCCAATATTAACCACTCTCTCTCTCTCTCTCTGTACTGCCTGTCCCTCAGACATTTCGCCTTCTTTTTGGCCGACGCCGTTTTCATACAATTTCCGTCCTGGACGTTTCGACATGTTGATATTCTTGTTTACATATTGGGAAGCCTACTGGCGCGCATAGTATACTGCGCATGCGCACCGCAAGCCGTGATGTGAAAGTCGTCGTCCCCGCACATTATCAAAATAGACTGTTACTGCCGCGCGTCGCTAACAGTAAATTGATAATTAATAAATGATTATATTTGTATAGCGGGCACTCGTAATTTTTAGAACCGGTGGAATAGTGACATAATTATACACTTATTTAATTCCTATAAAGAACATTTTGTGCCTACTGCGTGGGCATGTACCTTTAAACCCATTCACTGTTCACTTTTGATTCACTGCTATTGATGCCTGTGTGACATGTTTTGAAGTGTTTTATCTTTTATTGCATGTTAATAGTGGCATGTGATAGGGAGGTATACTGAATGTGTGAAGTGTATTCTGGCGGGTTCTGTTATTTATACCCCCACAATTGAAGTTTAAAAGTTGGGGGTGTGGGGGGGTATATATAGGAGTCCGCTTGACTGCCAACGGAAAATGGCAGACCGTTGGCCCATTTGTTTCCGAATTTACTAGTATGGCAGATATTTGTAAATTCGGACACAAACGGGCCAACGGTCATTGGTCTGCCATTTTTGGGCTCAAATGCCCGAGTTTGGAAGGTCCTCTAGCCAATTCCTACCCTTAAATATAAGATAATAAATAAATACTGCCGGCGGTCGGTTTGAAGTTTTGTTTCCTCTAAACCGATTAATGAATTGGTCAAGGTCACACATAGAGAGGTCTAAGAGCAAAGATCTACGTCTACGTCCAAGGTCAAGGTCACACTTAAGGTCAAACTTGTATCTTTTAAACCAAAGAATGGATTTTCAATGATTTGTCACAATTGTTTGCCATGATGAGACGATGTGTCGAGTTCAATGACAATACACACATACCTGCGTCTGAGGTCAAAGGTTACACTTGGAGGTCAAAGGTAAAAAAAAATGGGCATGAAATTTCGATTCCTACCTATGAAACTGGTTCTGATATTAAATCTGTTCATGTGTCAAGGTGATGTTTGTGAGGGTATTATGATCACTCCTGTGATAGCTCTAGTTTAAAGCGGTTGTCTCTAAAATATACTTTGAGGAAACAATGTGGATATCGTATTTTCACTCATCTTATTTTTATTCCCCAAGGGTTATTTTGTTTTACTCTTGTCCGTTCGTTGTCTCGCAATGCTTGTCCGCAGCATATGTTATACACCACAGCGGGCATAAAACAGGTGTGCCCAGGTATTTAAATGAGAATATGTTTTGCATGCACAAGTCATGTGATAATTTAACACTTAAAGGGCAAGAACTGAATATGTACCTAAGACGATGCACGATTTTTCAAACATTGACAGAAATTGTGACATTTTCTGTAAATAACGAAATTTTCATAGCAAATGCGAAATCCTAACAACTTCCGTCATCATTTGTGGCTGTGACTGGAGAAATGGGGCTATGGGTTTTGCGACCGGTGTAGATCCAGATCAGCCTGTGCATCCGCACAGGCTGATCAGGATCTGCACTGCTCGCCATTCCATCAACAAAACACCCGCCGTGCATCTAACAAGAACACATATTGTTATCAGGCTGCAGGAGTGTGCTAGTCAATCAAGAACTACACTGGTCATAAATCCCATAAGCCCCATTTCTCCAGTCACAGCCACATTTATGAAAAATATTCAAGTCTTCTTGGGTACAAAATCACATGGCTCTCTCATATAAATAGTGTTACACAGTGCTCCAGATAAGGAATTAGTAATTGAGTATTGTCACTTCATCGTTTCTGAAGCAATTAGGTATTTCAATATTTTAATTGGGTAAAATAGAATCACACTACTGTTTACACATCAGCAGACCGCACTTACTGAATAGTTTGCTTCTAAATGAAAACACATCTTGGTATTCATTAGAATTGTCTCCTTGGAGACAATTCTAATGAAATACCAAGATGTGTTTTCATGGAAAACAAGAAAATATGCTAAATTTGTGGTCTGTTTATTGTTTTCTGTAGCATGATAAAGATACCACACATTTTTCATTGCTTTTTGATACCCAGCACTTCTGATTTCAATTTGGTTTTTGGCATTTTTAATTGGGTATTTATGCAAAAATGCAGCTTATCTGGGGCGCTGTTACATATGAATAAGTTGACGATGGATTTTTTACTTGACTAGGGGCCAGCTGGTAGTACTAGTTACTTTTCCGGGTTGTCGTTCGGAGAGGTCTGTTGCTATTGTTTTATCATCCATGTTTAATCATTCACGTTATGTTCACTTTTATTTTCAGTACTTGTGTTTTTGTGACTTTGTATGTGTTTGCATGTTTATGTATATAATTGAATACAGCCAAACGTTCTTTTGACACCATAAACGACGTTTCTTGCAAATTTAGTTTGTTGAAAATATTTTTCTTTCTTTTTTTTCATGCTCTTAACCCTTTCACCCGTAAATAACTGGAATGGATTTTTATATGTTAATTTCCGGACCAATCCAATCGTCACAAAGTGGTTTTCAGACTAGTCCATTTATGGAAAGGGAGTGTTTTTGTTCTCAAAAAATATGAAAATTACTCGTCAGGAGCTCGTCATCTGGATCTACACTGTTTGCCAATACCACTATACAGGCCTGTGATGTTTAAAGGGTTAATAATATCAGTTCAGTTAAGCATTGGGAAAAAATTTAATTTAGCAAATTAAATTAATTTTGCAAATTTATGTTATTGATGAAAGGATGTAAATCTGATAATAATGTGGATTGACATCATTAGTCAAATACATATTGACATTCAGTAATTGGTTAATAAATCTCTCAAGAAATGTCCAATCTTTCATTACTGTTCCATATAGAAATGGCGGCCATCTGTGTTGATCTGTCGACATGTAAAACAAAACGACTGATTCCTGTGCGTCGTGCATTTCATTAACAGTTTTTGTTTTCTCTTCACAAATATTCAGTGAGATTTGCAACCAAGTAGATTATTTTCTCCTGTGCTGCCAAAAATATTCTTCTTTTTTTTTTGTTAAAAAACACCACAGGCTTTTGTAGTGGTATTGGTAAAACATGTAGATCCAGATGAGCCGGCTCGTGACGATCTGTCTCATTAGGATCTGCACTTTTTGCAAGTAATTGTTTAGAACAAAAACACTCCCTTTTCATAAATGGACTAGTCTGAAAATCATTTTGTATCCATTGGATTGATCGGAAAATTATCGTATCACAGCCCATTCCACTTATTTAGGGTTGAAAAGGTTAACCCTTAGACCGCTATTCACAACAATAGTCGTCTGCTGGTGCTTTTATATCTTGCCTTCTTTCTCAATAAAAACATGGTTTGACAGCACTTCAGAATCATTTCCAATGGAAATGATTCTGAAGTGCTGTCAAAGTACGTTGTAAATTATTCTAAAGTGCTGTCAAAGCATGTTTTTGAGGATAAAAACGGAAAATAGAAAATAAACAGCAGACGACAAAAAAAAATAAGATAGCGGTCTATGGGTTTTAAAAGATAAAAAAAAAATATGTTCTCAACACCATTCCAGTCACTGCATCATGCCGTAATCTCCAGTTTGGCTGTATGGTTATAACATAGCGTTTACCTTCATAAATAGGTCCATATTTGTGATCATATAAGGCTGTGACTGAGAAATGGGGCTTATGGGCTTTGCAACCAGTGTAGATCCAGATCAGCCTGTGCATCCGCACAGTCTGATCAGGATCTGCACTGTTTGCTATTCCATCAATCAAACAGCCGGCATGCTTCTAACAAGCAATATAGACGCTATCAGGCTCCAGGAGTGTGCTCTTTGATAAGGAGCTACACTGGTCACAAATCCCATAAGCCCCATTTCTCCAGTCACGGTCGCAATTGAGCTTGTGTCCTTTTGGGTGTTGTAAGGGTGCCTGGCAACAGATCATGATCTTGAACCCGAGGCCCCGTCCCTAAATGACCTTAGCTATTGCTAAAACATTAACCATTTCAATGCTGAATTGAATTTTGTCGTCTGCTGTTTATTTTTATGCCACCGGGTTTCAAAGAAACGGGTGGCATATAGTGTTTGGACCGTCCGTCTGTCCATCCGTCTGTCCGTCCGTCCGTCTGTCCGGGCACACATTAGGGTACTTATATGTGGCTAGCCCCACAGGGTTATGGACTTGGTAAAGGATAGGGTTGGTTACAATTAGCCACCTAAAAAATCCTTTTATGTGGCTAAAAATCGTTTTATGTGGTTAATATTTAACATGTGATAAGCCACATAAGTATAGTACTGTAAGAACGTCCGTCCGTCCGTCCGTCCGTCCGTCCGTCACACTTTTCGGTTAACCACTTTGTCACAGTTTCTCAAATATGCTGCAGGTGGCATCTGCGTTCGATGGACGCATTTCTTGTTTATCTTCCATTTTGCTCATCAAAAACATGCTTAATGACAACACTTTAGAATCATTTCCAATGGAAACAATTCTAAAGTGCTGTCAAAACATGTTTTTATTCAGAAAGAAGACAAATTTAACGCAACAGCAGATGACTATTGCCGTTTCCCGCATTCTAAGGGTTAAACCCATTCACTTTCACTTTTTGTTTTTGAGTTGTAAATCCATCAGTGTTGCCGATTTCTTGTTTGTTGTGTACCCGTACATTATTTATACCCCCCCACAACGAGAGAGTTGTGTACTTAAGTCTCTTTACAACACTTAACATCAGAGAAATATGTTATAGCTTCTATTTCCTTACATATTTAGGGGCACTTGGGCCCACGCGGGGGGTATTCCGTAAGCCTCGCTTACTGACAAATCTAGTTTATTCAGCTTTTATTTTGAGTCTCTACATTTGGTTGGGATCGAAAGGAAATTATACAGTGTATGACCTGTAGCCTATTGAATCAAAATTGCAAACTAAACTTAAAGTGCACTTTGATGGAGAAATTTTCAATTTAAGGATAAATTTATTAATTTTTATTATGCCACCGGGTTTCGAAGAAACGGGTGGCATATAGTGTTTGGACCGTCTGTCCGTCCGTCCGTCCGTCCGTCCGTCACACTTTTCGGTTAACCACTTTGTCACAGTTTCTCAAATATGCTGCAGGTGGCATCCGCGTTCGACAGACGCATTTCTTGTTTTACTTAATTTATTACATTATCACAGCCATTTTGGCTGTGATAATGTAATAAATTCAGTATAATAATTATGCATACTTTTTAATCATCAAACATATGCAGTCGTCGGTTCTATATGACATAACGCTTTTGAGGAAAAATAAATGATTACTCCCTCAAAGTACTTATTCTTCATCTACATTGCTTGGCCCTAAATGATACTCTTTTGTGTTGATGGGCCGTTAAGCACCATTCCATTCCATTCCCTCAAAGTACATTTTGTTAGGTATGTATGTTTAGAATTTTTGGTGAAATCGGCTACTGATCTGTAGCCATTTCACCTACATTGCAAAGTATACTTTTCTAGCAAAGTATACTTTGAGGGAGTAATCATTTATTTTTCCGGAAATGCATTTTTTCATACAGAACTAACGACAGCATATATTTGATGATTAAATATATTCAGAATTATTATACTGAATTTATTACATTATCACAGCCATTTTGGCTGTGATAATGTAATAAATTCAGTATAATAAAAAATAATAAATTTATCCTAAAATTGAAAATTTCGCCCTCAAAGTATACTTTGCTAGAAAAGTATACTTTGCAATGTTGGTGAAATAGGCTACTGGGCCTACACTGCTTGTGAAAGTAGTAAAATCCCATATGTCTACCGCGGCCCAAGTATGCAATTTCTTTATTTATTTACATGTTGTGCTGTTTGTGACGTGTTTCACCATTTGTTGTGTTGTGTTTATTAACCAATCAGGAAGTAGATAAATACAAGGGAGACAACTTGGAGATGGAAGAGAGAATTCTGGGGTTACACGCCCAGTTTTCCGACCAAGACTCACAAATCGAGGTATAATCTATGTAACACTAACAATGCTTAATTGTACACCCTCTCTGCACTCGTATATTGGAGCATTCTGCCTATGCTATTCCAGTTTCCACGAAAGTCGTCGGTCCGTCGGACATGTCCGTTAAAATTGCCGCCTATCGGATGGTAAACCAGAAGTCTCCGGTTACTTTTCTATTCTTTAAAGCTTCAATGAAATCACCTTCCTTTGGTATGTGCTTCTCGGGGATTCCGCTGGGGAAAATAAAAAAATCGCCACTTCAAAAAAAAAAAATAATATCAAAAAAAGGAATAACCAATAGGATAAAAATAAACAATTGGCGATAAAAAATTACAATTTTCTAAAAAAAAAAAAAAAAATTGCGAAAGTGACGATCGCCAACGGAATCCCTGCTTCTGGTGCTAGCTAGCATTTCTTATATGACTGATGTACTTAAAAAATAAAAGCTCTTAAATATCACACAAAATCAATTTTATTTTTATAATTCTTTTTCGGTGTAGTAAATTTTTGTCCGGTCTGGTCAAAATTTCAAGTTTACCAGACCGAATGTCCTGCTATTCTATTAAAGGTTGATGTCTGACGAATCCATCTTGCATATTGTATTGATCTAATATGAGACGAGCCATATGATTTTGTACCTACTGTCTGTTCCACGTTTTGCTGCCGACGAACTTCCCCAAACAAATTTATTTCTTAAAATTCCATCAAATATTTATTTTATTGCGAACAAATTATTTTCCTATGTAAATATTTTTTAAATTTAATGTCTTTAATAGCCAAAAGTTTGTCGGCATCAAAACATGGAACAGACAGTACGAAGATGTGCGGTATCTCGAGAAAAATATTTACAAAATGTGCAGTATTTTCTGTATATAATGTTGAACGTAGACAAAACTTTCACAACAACTGTGGAATAGCATTCCACATTTGCTCTGAGATTTTTGTCAATGTCAATTTTTCATGAAAAAATTGTACATCTTCTTAAGTACAAAATCCCATGGCTTGTCTCATATAAGCGCCTGCCCGATTACATGTGACACACTCTAAGCACAATGTTGTATACAAAATCACTCTGACAGGAAACATATATTACTATAAGACTGAATTCTGATGTTTATGTTTCTTAGCCCTTAGACCGCTACACACAACAATTGTCGTCTGCTGTTGTTTTTATATCTTGCCTTATTTCTCAATAAAAACATGGTTTCACAGCACTTCAGAAAGGAAATGATTCTGAAGTGCTGTCAAAGCATGTTGTAAATTATTCTAAAGTGCCGTCAAAGCATGTTTTTGATGATAAAAATGGAAAATAGAAAATAAACAGCAGACGACAAAAAATTAAGATAGCGGTGTAAGGGTTATAGGTCAGAATTGTGAGAAAGACGTTATCAGGATGGATTCCTCAGACATGTTAGGACGAACTGACGGAAGTCTGCCATTATCTTTAGGGCTATTACCTGCCTACGTCTGGTGTTGGGTCTCTGAATGTCACTTAGTAGAAAATCATCTTGTTTGTGAAACAACATGGGCTCCAGATAAGTTTTGTGTCTAAAGAGTATTATACCCCCCAGATTTCAAATTCAATGCGGGTTTTACTTTTACAAATGTCTTATAGAATTTCTTCCTTATTAAATAGGGAACAAATGATAAAAACAATAAAACGAATTAAAAATTCACTTATTTGAGCTACAAAAAGCAAGCTTTTTGCAGCTCAACTAAGTAAATTTTCAACTTTATTACAGTATATTTACTACTCATTTTGAAAATCAATGCATATTTTCACATTGCTGTGAGTATTTTGCACTCACACTTTTGATAATCAATGCGTATAGTGCTAAAATAAGTGTGTAAAATACGCCAATACGCACCTTATATGGAGCTCTGGTGGGAAATGATAAAATAACATTTTAGAATAGTGTCCACCTGGATTGGTTACAATACAGAAATGTTCGCCCATATCAGTTAACCCTTTCAACACCAAGTAACTTAATAGGATGTTCCATGCCAATGTTTCACGCTATTTCATTAATTTTGTTCATTCAAATTATCCCATTCTTCTAAAAGGGTAATCTGTACGACGTTTAAAATTATTAACAAACAGTGGAGATCCTGATGAGACGGCTCGTTACGAGCCGGCTCATCTGGATCTGCACTGTTTGCAAACATTGTCTCTATAGAGGTCTGTGGTGTTGAAAGGGTTAACCAGTTATGTTCAGAATACACATTTGGTCATAAGAGAATTCTGAAATATTTTCTTTATTTTTATTATTTCACAATGAAATTATACATTGTGACTATTCATTTGAACCATTTTCATGAGATGGTTCAAAAGGTAGCCATTACATATACCTCTCGTGTGAAAAACAGAAAATGTTTCAAAGAAGTTTGTCAGTAAAATTGTATTTTCTCAATGTAATTATGGGCTTTGCCACCTTTTTCACTGGAGCTGTGTCGGAGCAAAATTATCATGGGGCAACTATTATTAATTTTTTGCATTATATGTGTAAATATTTGCTGATATCAGAAATTATGAACATGAAATGTTTTCTATCCAATAAGATTTGTTGTTACATAGGTGACCTTTTGTAGAACTTTATAGAACTGTCTCATAGTTTCTGTTTAACTCTTTGCATGCTGGGAAAATAATGGCTAAAAATAGTTCAAATATAGCAGCAGACTACACTTCATTAATATTTATTTTCTTATAATTGCTCTGTGAAAACTATGAAAAATATGTCGTGGAATTTCATTGGAATTGCATCGTTTTTACTATGAAAATATGTAGTGGAATTTCATTGGAATTGCATCGTTTTTACTATGAAAATATGTCGTGGAATTTCATTGGAATTGCATCGTTTTTACTATGAAATATATCATGGAATTTCATAGGAAGTTCATTGGAATTGCATCGTTACGATGCAATTCCAATGAAATTCCACGACATATTTTTGATAGTAAATTCCACGACATATATGGCTGTTATTTTCACCGCTAGCGTGCAAAGCGTTACTCTGGTGTTGGGTTCGAGATTCCCCATGGTAATGGCAAGTTCAATTATACAACACATTTATACCATAAAGTTAGGTAATCACCATTTTCTGATATTCAACCATTTCAACACTACACACCTCTTTCATAATACTTGGAAGCAGTGTAGATCATGATGAGCCGGCTCGTAACGAGCCGTCTGTCTAGCACTGCAACATTTATGGATATTTTTTAATGTTAGCATACTGGAACAGTCTCAAACTTAACATGATATATTCCATGTCCTTTACTTAGGGTTGAAAGGGTTAATATCTTATTTTATTAAAGGTACATGCCCACTCAATGCCCATGCACAAAATGTTCTTTATAGGAATTAAATAAGTGTATAATTGTGTCACTATTCCACCAGTTTTAAAAATTACGAGTGCCCGCTATACATATACATTGTATAATCATTTAGTAATATGTATTACAGATAGTGACGCGCGTCGGTATCGGGCTATTTTCATATGCAAATGTTTTTTTAATTATTTATACTAATTAAATGTGTCACCTGAAAAAATAATATTTTCGACAGATTATAAAGTTGAAGGAATGTCTATTTTGCCAGAAAATCTCTCAGATGATGTCTCGGATATAAGGAAGATTTTGTGCCAACTGAGTGGGCATGTACCTTTAATATATTAACTTAATAAGAATTGACTGTAAAATTGATTAAGACTCCCACCCTGCAGTCATGCATCACTGACCATACCTGTGCATATCTAATGTGGGAGAAACAGGAATACTGGACACTCGGTAGCCGATTTCACCAAAATTGCAAACCATACTTATCTCGAAAAGTGTACATTGAGGGAGTAATCATTTATTTTCCCGAAATTCTTTATTTCATATAGAACTAACGACTGCATATATTTGATGATTAAAAGTATGCAGAATTATTATACTGAATTTATTACATTATCACAGCCAAAATGGCTGTGATAAAGTAATAAATTCAGTATATAAAAATTAATAAATTTATCCTTAAATTGAAAATTTCTCTTGCAAAGTGTACTTAGCAAGATAAGTATACTTTGCAAGTTTGGTGAAATCGGCTACAGAAGTAGGAGAAACCACCCAGTTGATCAATTTTCTAGAACGGCTCGTTGCACCAATTGCAAAATGTTTCCGATTTTCAGTTATTTTAATGCAATTCCTGAATCACAATGAGGGAGATAAAAGCCAAAGTTTGTGGTGTAAATATTTACTGGTAATTTGTTCTAACACTATTATTTAAAAATTAAGCCAATATACACGGCAATATACTATATACAAACACTCGGTATTTGAGTAAGGTATATATGGACCTGGGCTAACACCTAACAAGACCACCGTATGACATTTGTGACCAGCATAGCCCCAGATCAGCCTGTGCATCTGTGCAGTCGGTTCACGGCCGAAGACTATGCCGAGCTTCTTATTTGTTTAACCCTTTCACCCCTAAATAACTGGAATGGATTTTTATGTTACTTTTGCAACCAATCCAACCGTCACACAATGATTTACAGACTATTCCATTAATGAAAGGGGGGTGTTTTTGTTCTCAAAAATGCGAAAATTACTTGGAAACAGTGTAGATCCTGATGAGACGGCTCGTCACGAGCCGGCTCATCTGGATCTACACTTTTTGCCAATACCACTGTACAGGCCTCTGGTGTTGAAAGGGTTAATAAATATATTAAATCAACACAAATGTTAGTTCTTATTTATTCCATAAGAACAGTATCATATATTGAAGCTGTACTTTCCAGGTAACATGGTTTTGGTAGTTTACATCATAATTACACTAGTCAGGCATGAGAATCTTTGGGCTTTTGTTGTCATGATTTGCGTTTTCAAAATGATTCAGAATCAGTCTGGTATGCTCAAATCTGATACTTTTACATGTGGGGCGAGAGGTTTCAGTGGATTTTCAGATGTTTTCAGCCACAGCCATTCTCATGCCTCACAGACTAGTGTATCGTGATTTTCAATACACTGAATTATTACACTGAATTCATGTTTTATAATTTCAGCTTCTCAGGTGGTATTATTTTTAAATTCTTCATCTAAATTGCTTGGCCATAAATGATACTCTTTTTGTGTTGATAAGCACCATTTCATTCCATTCCAGTAGCATTATTTCACCAAAATTGCAAAGAATACTTATCCTACTAAGTACACTTTGAGGGCGAAATTTTAAGTTTAATGATAAATTTATTAATTTTTATTATACTGAATTTATTACATTATCACAGCCATTTTGGCTGTGATAATGTAATACATTCAGTATAATAATTCTGCATACTTTTAATCATCAAATATATGCAGTCGTTAGTTCTATATGAAATAATGAATTTCGGGAAAATAATTGATTACTCCCTCAAAGTACACTTTGCTAGATAAGTATACTTTGCAATTGTTATGAAATCGGCTTCAGGTGGTGTTTGAGGTATATGTGAACCCTTTATTCACTTGTTTTACTTATATTCTACTTATGCAATTTGAAACAAAGTCACCTTTGTGTGACAGCAGTGTGTTTGCTCATTTCAGCAGTGTATAAACATTCATTAAAAAAACGTCTCTGTCATTCGAGACGTGCCATGAAACAAAAATTAACAAATACCTTTAATTTAAAGAACATCTTATGCTCATTTTGACACAAAGAATAGTGTATATATACATATACTTCAGTTATGACGATCAGGATTCATCCTTACTGGAATCCCGACCAGAGACATGTAGCCTATATTACCAAAATTGCAAAGTATACTTATGTAGCAAACTGCCAAACACCCGTATCAATACAGTAGACCACTGGCTTACTCGGATTCTTTCAAATTCTCCTTTTTTCCCAAGCTTATACCGTTATGGAACTGTCTACCTATCGATATTGTTTCCTCGGAAACCGTATCCAGGTTCAAATCCAAAATCTAAATTTTTGGAACAGTCTGCTACATGATGTTGTTTTTTCTCATGTAGCAGACACCCACTTCTTGTAAATAGTTTTAGTGGCAAGTCTATCTTTGGTCTTTTTCAATATCCTTATGTAAAATATTATTACCACATATTCATCCTTACTGGAATCCTGACCCGAGACCTGTAGCCTATTTCACCAAAATTGCAAAGTATACTTATCAAGCAAAGTATACTTTGAGGGAGAAATCATTTATATTTTCCGAAATGCATTATGTCATATAGAACTAACCACTGCATATATTTGATGATTAAAAGTACTCAGAATTATTATACTGAATTTATTACATTATCACAGCCAAAATAAATGGCTGTGATAATGTAATAAATTCAGTATAATAAAAATTAATAAATTTATCCTTAAATTGAAAATTTCTCCCTCAAGTATACTTTGCTAGAAAAGTATACTTTGCAATGTTGGTGAAATCGGCTACTGGTTTGGCCCTCACATACGTCATTGGCATTCTTGTATGTGACCGTTGAATCTGGTTATATCTCTTATGTGATTATTATGATTATTCATAATCCTATTACTTTTAGGGGAAGGGGCCAAGTGGCTTTGGTGTGGTATGGACCTGACACCGGTTCAGGTTATTTATTTCCGGGCTGATATATTTTTTTTTCAATGTAAATATTCTGTTCTGGTTTACGATTTCGTCAAGACGGTTCAAATGAGTGGTTGCAACATATACATCCATTGAGAAATAACAAAAACATTTATTTTTTTTTAAATTCATACCCGTCTGGGTGTATTCCACATGTAATGGGTTAATTATGATGAAACTTGTATTGTTACCTTTTACCATATCGAGTTCATTTTCTTTATACAGAACACCTGAATCAATCAATTAATCGATCTATCAATCAATCAAAATAGTGGATGGGGTATCTATGCGGGACCTGTAAAACTTCGAAAATGTAAAGTAAAATTGACACCCAAGTTTTTCTGCGTACTCGTCCCTAAACAACACTTTTAAGAAAAGAAAATCAATTTCGGCTGACATATCGCACACTAGCCTATCTATATCCTGTCGTACAGAACTTGAATATTAGTGCGATTCACATGTTGGCCCAGTGACATAGAGTTGTAAGGGTCTCTGGCACCAGATCAGGATATTGCAGTTTATGTTGTTAGAAGGATACTGCAATGTCAGTACTGAACCTACAATGCTCCCCACCCCCGAAACCCCGCCCCCTCTCACCCCTGGGCCATATATAGTATTGTTGGTTTGTCTGAACGTGACACCCAAATCATATGTGTCTACCAGCCAGTACTAAAAAACCTTTTCCAGTGGAAATAGCAGCGATTTGTTTACCAGAGATTGTATTTTTGTTTGTTACGAGAAAAAAAAAGAATTTGCCTTCCTTCCTACCTACCTACCTACCCATGGTTGTTAAGTAAGGTTGGGTTTTGGCAAACCGAAAATCACTTAATTGTGTACAGATATATTCCAATCTGTCGTTGAACGGACATAAAACCAGATTCAGTCCATCCAAAGTGGGTGTGGGGGCTCAATTGCTAGGCTATATATAATCCTTCAGTCTTGACTTTTAATGAGATTGTAGTTCACAAGTTGCACTCTACCCACCAGTGCATGTACTATTGATATGTGGCTGTGACTGGAGAAATGGGGCTCATGGGTTTTGCGACCAGTGTAGACCCAGATCAGCCTGCGCACCCGTCATGCTTCTAATAATAAACAGGAGAAGAATTCACATAAGTGTAAAAGCTTGTTTTCTTGCCCAGCAACTTATATCACTTGCCATAACTTGAAATAAATATTGTTTAAACTAAGCAGTATAGATCTGTATTGTGCTGCTCGTTTCCTTTTAGCTGACCAGGAGCTAGACTGGCCACAGATACAATAAGCTCCATTTCCCCAGTCACAGTTACATATACGAGACGAGCCATGAGATTTTGTACCTTCGGACATCTGCGTTTTTTCATTACAAAATTTACAATATTTTTCATAAATAAAGTCAAAAGTTGGAAAAGAAATTCATGTACTCTGAAAATTTTGTCAACTTTTGACGCCATTTACAGAAAATATTGTAAATTTTGTAAACGTATTAATGAAATTACGCAGATGTCCGAAGGTACAAAATCACACGGCGCGTCTCATACGTGGGTGTGGTACTTACACCATTCTAAATCCCAGTTAAAAGTGCCACCCACCCACCACCTATGTGTCATACTGGCCCAAGCTGAAGGTGTCAAAGCTAGAAATTTATTTACAACTATTTGTTGGTGATTTTTTTATGCCCAACAATTTCAACTTTCAGATTGCATTTGCACACATCTAAATATTATTCTTGGAGGGTCCTTTGATTATCTCACCTGAGCCAAAACCTATGAGTCCAGTGAGCTACACTGGTCACAAATACCATAAGCCCCAATTCTTCAGTCACAACCACATTTTTTGTTTTTTGCACCTTGTCATTGTATGCTGAGTGGGATATTCTTGCTGGATTAGGAAATCTTCCAGTACATGTATGTCACACACATGGACTAGTATACATATATGCCCTCGGTGGACAGCAGGGATTTGTGACATTTTCTACCAGTTACCCATTGTTTATTCTAACAGTAGCCCCTTCTCTAACAGCAGGCCTCCCTCCCATATTTCCTCCCCCCACCCCCCCCCCCCCTCTCCTTCCTTATTTTCAGTAAAAATAATTATATATATATACCCGGAAGTACCTGTAATTTCCTTATTTTTTTAGAAAGAAAAGCACCCCCTTATATTACAAATGGACAGGTCGGAAAATCATTTTGTGACATTTGGATTGGTCTTTAAATTAACATATCCAGTTATTTAGCAGTGAATGGGTTAAATGTAATTAGAAACTGATCTACACTGGTCACACATCATGTCCTATGGGCCTTTTTATCAGCCAGTGGTGGATACTCTCTCCAGCCATTTGCTGATCGTTCTGTATTTAGATAGGAGATAAGAAGTTCTCACTTTCTTCTTGCACCACCCGTGTGCTGTATTGCCATTTTATTGGCCACTTGTAAATATTTAAATAAACACCCGGATTGATTGTCATGTTAGCACGATTTAAAAGACAATTTCTATCGGGTTACATTTAAAATACAATAAAAGATTTTCGAAGTAGTTTAGCATTCAGCTATCAGTATAGTAATCTCTCGCATTAGATGGTTTATTTAGCGGAGTACAAATGTGTCGGTGTCTTTAATCCAAGATTGTCAGATGGGTTATTTAAACAGTGTACAACGGTGTAGCCGGTTGTCTTTAATCCGAGATTGTGTGCTTCATGAAGCATTGAAATACTAGCTATCAATACCCCATACAATATTGCGATCAGCATTCTCATGCTTATGTAGTCTATCTCCGTCGCTTTGTTTATTTATATGAGACCGAACGATATGGATTTTTTTTTACAAGTGTGGCATCCGTATATGGTGGATAATTTATTGCATTTACAAGTGACATATGATAAGTTGTATATTTGAACATAATACCGTAGGTACTTTGATTAATTCTAAATTGATTTATTTCTACAAAAATTCAGATGTGCATGAGAATTGTCTCTTCGAGACTATTCTAATGCACATCCAATGTGCATGTTTTTTCATGGAAATGTAAGGAAACTGTATTAGTTATCAAGAGCTGTAATTCATAAAAAATATTTGTTTCACAATAGTTATTTATACCTCGTATGAAGCGTATGGGATTATGTTTGTAGGCATCGGTGTGCTATTGGTCGAAGAAGTGTGATAATCCACAAGGCTGAATAGGATTAACAAGATTGTAACGATTGTCTTTAGCCTGTGCCTAAGTTCTTTATAGCACAATGGAACTCATTTGGTGTGATGAGACACGTTGGGATGGGGATATAATACCTCTTGGTGGCAGTTCTTGTTCGGAGTCCACGAGGAATAGACTAGATATTGCATTGGACGTGAAGACTGGCTTTGGAACTAATTTTACCAGTGATGTATTCACTGATGGTTTCGTAACAAGTGGACTTGAGCATTGTAGTAGTGGTGTTTATGATTTAGATGACGTTGTTTCGAGTGATTCTGGAGTTGGTAGATTTTCGGACATTGGATTGGAGTGTGGTGTGTCGGTTTCGGAGACATTGGAAAGTTTTGATTGTCTTGGAGAGTTGAAGTCTGGAAATATATGGACAAGCATGGCTTCTAAGCAGACATATCCAATCGGTGATAATTTTGACTACTTAATGCCTACATGTATGTCTCGATCAAAGCTTGTAAGTGCTCCGTCTGAATGGGAAAATATGTTTGAACAGTCACTGAGAGCATTAGAGTCAGATACCTGTTCAGAGGTATCAGATATGTCCTATCTAGATGCTAAACACTATACAAGACTAATGCATAAAAACCCAGTTTCGGAAAATCTCACGTTTCCAGCTGGCACTGATGTTTGGGCAAGACAAACTGATGAAGCGTCTATTAGTACTAGTGCCAAGAAAGAGGCAACTACAAAATTTGACCAAAGTTTACAAACTTTCCTTCACTGGCCGATCAAGGAGAGTAGTTCTGACTATGACAGTTCTTGGTTAAAACGAAATGTCGCAGACAGACAAAGGAAACTTTTCAAATCCAAACATTTCTCAAGGTACAGCAGCGATAGAAGCTCTTTTGATTGGTTGGAATCTTCAGAAGATGAAGATGGGGAATATATTCCGGCATTTCACACTTCAAAAGTTTCATATCAGAAACCGCTGCACTCCATTATGGAAAATCATGTGAATAATTTGGACTCGAGTGCTGATGCAAATTCGAAATCTGACTCTGAGTATGATTCTGACTATAGAACATATTCCGATGCTAGCAGTGAGCATTTGTATGTAGCCGGTAGACACAGCAGCACAGATACACGCTCCATTAAGACACTAATGACATCTGTTTTCGAAAAGTCTGAACACATTTCTCAAAAGCTGCAGAACAGTAAACTGACAGGCATAATCGGCAGTAACCCCGTACAAAACACAGCGTTGGTTTACCCCGTGATTCCTGGAAACACCAATCGTACGGTTAAAAAAGAAACTCCCAAACCTAAAACCTACAAACTTAAACTTGACCGTGACAATAATGACAAAATATCATCAAAAGGATTAGCAGATGCAGATAATGTAAACAAACACCAACTTGCTATGAGCAATATGAATAAAACAAATACCAAAGAAAACAAACATAAATCTTCAGAATCTGAAGCCAAGTTGAACATGCGTATTGATAGTCGTACATATAAGATTACATCAGAAAAACATCCAACTGATAAACAGTCAATGTCACAAAGAGGTTCTAACAACTCAACTAAGGAAGGGAACACTGACAATACTAAGCACACTACTGCAGTTAATAAAGACAATGTGACTGCGGCTGATAAAGGACAGTATGTTATTAATAAACATAATGGTGATCAGGAAATGAAACCTAAACAAACATATTTTCTTTCTCAATACCAGAAAACAAACGCTGCCAATACTAAACAAAACAAAAGCGTTAATAACACCAGCGTGAAAGTGGCTGATAAAGATCAAGGTACAATGGATAAAGAGGAAAGGAAGTTAAAATTAAGACATTTTCTTTCGCAGTACCAGAAAACAAACACTACCAACACTAATCAAGAAAATACTTCAGCCAGTAATATAGCTACTCGAGAAGAACATGATACATGTACTGATAAAGAGGGTGGTACTCATGATGGGAAAGAACACGGTATTGATAAAGAGGGTGGTGGTCAGGATGGGAAGCCGAAGCTGACATATTTCCTTTCTCACTACCAGAGGCTGGTGAAGTCGCTGGGCAAGAAGGAAGGCGAGTTGGTTGGGTTCCGGGACCTGTTACAGAAGGCTGAGGACTCTTTGTTGCAGAGCGAGACTGCTGTTGAGGTACGTGCAAAAATGTTTTTGCTGCTTGTAGTGCATGTACCATATATGAGACCTGCCATGTGATTTTGTACCTTTGGACATCTGCGTAATTTCATGAAATAAATGTTTAAAAAAATTACTATATTTTCCATAAATGGCGTCAACAGTTGACAAAATTTTCAGAATACATGCGGAATTATATTCAGCATGTTCTCTGAAAATTTGTCAACATTTGACTTTATTTATGAAAAATATTATAAATTTTGTAGCCGTATTTAATGAAATTACGCAGATGTCCGAAGGTACAAAAGCACATTGCATGTCTCAGTTTGCACTTTTAGTTGTACAAAGTTTAATGAAACGGCCCCCTGGTGTATAGTAAGGGTGCCTGACACCAGATCAAGATCATGTTAATGCAAATTGGTTGTACCTAACCACCTGTCTGTACAGGATCTCCCTGATGAATGTACCTTGCGTGCCAATCAATCAAATCCATTATTACATCTGTGTATTGGTGCATTAACAAACTTAATATTAATGTTCAGATCAATTTCTTTTTAATCATTTTCCTTTCACAGAAATTCTTGATATGTTTGATATATGCATTCCTCTAATGGTTGTGGTGATTGGTTGTGAGCATGCGATTGGTAATTTAACAATCAGGATTCAGCCTTAATAGAATATCGACTGGATACCTGGTTTGATCAGTTGAATTGGGTTATTGGTCATTATAAAAGTAGTAAGATTATTACTGATCCTACTGCTTTTGGGTGGGGCCAAGTGATTCTGGTGTGGCGAGGACCTGACATCAGATCAGGATTATTCTGAATATATAGTTTTGTTATTGTAAATATTCAGTTCTGATTTTGGGTCCCCCCCCCCCACCCCCGTTTGTACATGTACTTGTACAACAGGTAATATATGGGATTTAGTACTAAACCCATTGACCCGGCCTTAAAATGACCTTAGCTGTTGATAGGCCGTTAAACCCCAACAAACAAACAAACAAAACCTGGTTTGATCCTCAGGTATGTCTTTGGCTTTTCATGTATGTGAGAGTTGAATCTGGTTATATCCCTTATAATAAGAGTTATCCTCCCGGTATTACTTTTAGGGGAATGGATCAAGTGACTGGTGTGATATGGACCTGGCACCAGGTCAGGTTATTCTAATTTCATGGCTGAAGATATTTATTTAGATATAAAAATTCTATTCTGATTTTCCCACCAATACAGGAGGTTAAATGCGGGATCGAACCCATTGGCCTGGCTTTAAATGACCTCGGCTATTGATAGGCCAATATACACCAATACATCAATCAGTCCTCTGATGGTCCTCTTTAATACTATTTAACCCTTCCTACGCTGTTGACGGAAATTGCCGTCTGCTGTTTTTCATATTTGCTTTAATTCTTAACAAAAAACTGGTTTTGACATCACATGAGAATCGTCTCCACCACTGGAGACGATTCTCATGTGCTGTCAAAACCAGGTTTTTGTCGAGAAATATTGAAAATAAAACATTTCCAGCAGACGACAACATTTAATTCAGCATAGTAAGGGTCAACAAATGCACAACCCTTGCACCCCAATCAAAGTAGTGTGCTTGGCCATTAACTTTACCCATTTCATGCTGAGGATATGCCATTTTGATTAGGGAAAATCATAAATATTTTCTTCAAATGTGCTTAGAAGAGGTCGCAACATATACTTTCATTGAGAAATAACAAAAATAAGAATAAACTATATTAACCCGTAGACCGCTACTCACAACAATTGTCTTCTGCTGTTGCTTTTATATCTTGCCTTATTTCTCAATAAAAACATGGTTTGACAGCACTTCAGAATCATTTCCAATGGAAATGATTCTGAAGTGCTGTCAAAGCATGTTGTAAATTATTCTAAAGTACTGTCAAAGCATGTTTTTGATGATAAAAATGGAAAATAGAAAATAAACAACAGACTACAAAAAAAAAAAAGATAGCGGTCTAAGGGTTAAAAAAATGTATACCCGTAAATGTGTATTCCACATGTAATTGGGGAAACTTTCTTGTAATTTCTGTTTCTGCCATGGAATTATTTGATATTTCTTGCATGTATTTCTATCATTCTGTCGTCTATCATTCTGTCGTCTATCATTCTGTCTATCATTCTGTCGTCTATCATTCTATGGCAAGATCACAAGTTATGTCGTGGATGGAAAAATTGGTTTTCAGAGCCCACACGTAGAGCAATCCACCACGTGCCAATACCGGTAATTTAAATTAGCCCACTAAATTGTGTCAAAGTTAATTGTTCTATTCTTAATTGGATTAGCGCCATGTACATGTTAATGTGAGCAAATTCCCACAAGAAGAATTGGCACGATTCATGGCGGGAGATCAATGACAATCGCAAATGTTTGTCGACTAATCATTTTACTGTCCTAATTAAAATTAAGTTTTTTTCTGTTGTTTATCATAACTATAAATGGCGTAAGAAAATTAACATGTTTTTGCATTAACCCTGCTCATGAAAATTGACGTCTGCTGTTGTCAGAGCTCCAGATAAGTTTTGTATCCCCACATATTTAAAATTTCATGCGTATTGTACTTTTACAAATGTATTATTGATTGTGTTCCTTATTAAATAGGGAACAAATGATAAAAAAATAATAAAACACCTTTAAAAAATTCACTTATTTGAGCTTCAAAAGCACAGTGTTTTCACTACTCAATTTGAAAATCAATGCATATTTCCACATTGGTGTGAGTATTTTGTACTTCCACATTTGAAAATCAATGCATATTTCCACATTGGTGCGAGTATTTTGTACTTCCACATTTGAAAAATTTTGTACTTCCACATTTGAAAATCAATGCATATTTCCACATTGGTGCGAGTATTTTGTACTTCCACATTTGAAAATCAATGCATATTTCCACATTGGTGCGAGTATTTTGTACTTCCACATTTGATAATCAATGCATATTTCCACATTGGTGTAAGTATTTTGTACTTCCACATTTGAAAATCAATGCATATTTCCACATTGGTGTGAGTATTTTGTACTTCCACATTTGATAATCAATGCATATTTCCACATTGGTGTGAGTATTTTGTACTTCCACTGAAAATCAATGCATATTTCCACATTGTGTGTATTTTGTACTTCCACATTTGAAAATCAGTGCATATTTCCACATTGGTGTGAGTATTTTGTACTTCCACATTTGATAGTCAGTGCGTATTCTGCTAAAATAAGTGCGTAAAATACGTCAATACGCACCTTATCTGGAGCTGTGTTGTTTTATATTTTGCATTCTTTCTCAATAAAAACGTTATCTCTGTAACTGTAGTCGGATTGAACTCGATCTTCATATACTTCCTTATCATCATCCATATTTTCATTCCATACCACACTTATGCGGCTGCCTTCACGTCCAAGGTCAATTACTTAGAAATTTGCATCCGTACGATTTGCGTTAAAGTTTTCAGGTACCCATTATCTCTGCTACGGTAAGTCTGATTGACTTCAAATTTCATATACTTTCTTATCATCATCCATATTTTCATTCCATACCATACCCATGTGGCCTTCACGTCCAAGGTTATCTCACATTAGTTAGAAATTTGCATTCAAGTTTTTTAAATATTTCAAGCATGGGAAATTTCCGGATTAATCCGGAAATCCGGATTTGAGGTCCCAGGGACCACTTTTGTGAATCTTGTAAATCCGTTGAGAATGGCGATAAAAAATTACAATTTTCGAAAAAAAAAGATTTTTATATATCTTTTTTCAAAAATTGTAATTTTTTATCGCCATTCTCAACGGATTTACATTTTTATTGGCTATTCTTTTATTTTCCCAAGCGGAATCCCTGTTATACATGTACTGACTTCTTGTTGCTACTATTATTTTCAATTGAAATGGATTATGTTGCCAATTTTTCCTAATTATAGCATATTTTTTCGAGGGGAAAATGTGATCAATTTAATGCTAAATATACCTCAGAATGAAGCACAGAGCATCTAGAATTGAAAACAAAATTATGGGGGTGCATGCCCCCAGACCCCCCTAGCAAATCGCAGCGCAATCCGCTGCTGAAATAAATTTTCAGGATTGGGGATAGTGTTCCACTCCCATGCCTGATATTTGCGTTAATGTTTTTATTTGTCGGTCCAGGCGGCGGCCCTGCTCACTTTCTCTATTTTTGAACTTTTTTTGTAGCCTGCAAATTTCCCAGCATGTAAAGAGTTAACCCTTAGACCGCTACTCACAACAATTGTCGTCTGCTGTTGCTTTTATATCTTGCCTTATTCCTCAATAAAAACATGGTTTGACAGCAATTCAGAATCATTTCCAATGGAAATGATTCTGAAGTGCTGTCAAAGCATGTTGTAAATTACTCCAAAGTGCTGTCAAAGCATGTTTTCGATGATAAAAATTGAAAATAGAAAATAAACAGCAGACGACAAAAAAATTAAGATAGCGGTCTAAGGGTTAAGAAACGTTTATTAATTTGCAATGTGACTGGGACCCATACCTTGAAATGGTCTCCTTGGATCCAAGACCTAGGCACACTAGTGACGTTGTAATGGCTATCGTGGTTGTGTCTATTACCCATACCGTCAAGGATGTTGGTATTGCCCACAGGTGGAGCCTCTGACCTGTGACAAAAAACAATGCCCATTTAAAAGCCCATTACCCCACTCACCTGTTGTTATACTGTACGTGTAACATAACGTACAGTACGACACCTGGGGCCTGTTTCACTAAACTTTGTACAATAAAAAAGTGTAACGAAGTTGGGTAATCAATGCCATCAGGTCCCTTTTGCAGAACTAACTGTACTAACTGCACGATTGCATCCTGAATGCACTGTTCTATAAGGTGGATCTATTCACAATGTATGTAGCAATATATCCAGTAAGACGGCAACTGCTATAGGTGCATATCAGGGGTTCGTCTGGAAGTGTCAATTGATGGGTTTACATTTATTGAGCATAGGCTGCATATGCAGCCTATGCTCAATAAATGTAAATCAAATAATTGTTTACAAGAAAACGTTGTTAATGTGAAATGCACAGACTATCATAATTTTGCACTTACGAACATTTTAGTCGTACAACGTTTAGTGAAACGGCCCCAATATTTCTAAAACCAGGAAGCGTCTGTTGATTTGATAAGCCCCTCCTGTAGCAATGCATCTATTATAGTTTAGTTCTGTTTTGATAGTCAAGATGTAAGGTCAGAACTGAATTACAAACGGGTTTGCCCCGTTTGCGGGCATCAGGCATGCAGCCGAGTGGGATATCACCGTATGATATCTTTGAAACATCAGGGCTCGAGATAAGGAATTCGTAATTGAGTATTGTCACTCCATGATTTCTGAAGCAATTGGGTATTTCAAAATTTTAATTGTGTAAAATAGAATCACACTACTGTTTACACATCAGCAGACCGCACCTACTGAATAGTTTGCTTCTAAATGAAAACATATCTTGGTATTTCATTAGAATTGTCTCCTTGGAGACAATTCTAATGAAATACCAAGATGTGTTTTCATGGGAAAATAAGAAAATATGCTATATTTGTGGTCTGTTTTCTGTAACATGATAAAGATACCACACATTTTTCATTGCTTTTTGTTTCTCACTACTTCTGATTTCAATTGGGTTTTTGGCAATTTTAATTTTACGCAAATACGCACCTTATCTGGAGCTCTGATAGTGTAAAATGAAAGTGTTGTTTAGAACCTGTGAGTTTATTTGAAGAAATCTAAGACAGTGGCGATAGATATAAAAAGGACACAACCTCATTAAATGGAATAAATCCACCACAGATTTCCCAAAATCGGCTGCTAATGCCAACGTTGCTGTATATTTTTGTTTTGCACTTACAAACTTCTTAGTCATACAAAGTTTACTGAAACACTAGGCCCCAGTGTGTGTGGGTGGAGTAGTGACATTTTTTTCAATGGGCAATTTTTATATGTCACAGGTCCGAGTCTTCCACCTGTGGTATTGCCTTGATACGACGGCCATTGTCAATTGGAATGCATAGATCACCCATTGTTGTAGATTACAGCTTATCTATCTTGGCACACTTACCATCTTATATTGTCACAATTATCCTAAAACATTGTAAATATGTTACAATAAATGGACTGGAGCGGGAGATTTTGTGCCTTGTGGCCGGAAGGCCTCGTCCAGTATTCCCGCGACTTTTCCAAGTTTATATCCCCGATAAATTCCACATAAAGGCCATTCATTCCTTATAATTCCAGCATTGAAATAAATTCATCAAGAAAATGTGTTTATTTTCCGTTTTCTTAAGAATTATTTTAACTGCCCCTCACGATTACGGAAATTAGTTCGGCGTAGGAGTTTACTGGGATATACATTTTGGACAGAGACTTGCTACGGACCAATCAAATGTTAGGGAATTGTGTAAATATTTTTCTGCTGGAATTATCAACCTTTTCAATCCTAGATAACTGAAATGGAGTATATGTTAATTAACCCTTAGACCGTTTTATTTTTGTTGTCTTCTATTTTCCATTTTTATCATCAAAAACATGCTTTCACATCACTTTACAATAATTTACAACATCGTTTGACAGCACTTCAGAATCATTTCCATTGGAAAATGTGAACTGTCGGCACACAAATGGCCCCAGTGGCAGAATGGAGAAACTGTTAATTAACCAAAAGTGATAATATTGATAAGCACATCTGTGAAGGTCAAAAATGTCAAGGTCATATTAAGGACAGCATGGCACTAGAATTTACGCACAAGTATGATGTATTTAAATATTACAGTAATCCTTCAAGGGATTTAGAAGATATGACAGAAAGTTCAAAGTTGTGAAGGTCAAAAGGTGAAATGTCAAAAAGGTCAAGGTCAAGGTTATATTAAGGGCAGCATGGATGTGTGGCATTTGTCCACAAATATGATGTAATGAAATATTAAAGTAATCATTGAAGGGATGTAGAAGTTATGACAGAATTGAGAAACTTTGGCGAACTTCTTAATGTGTGAAAAAGTTCAAAGTTGTGACAGTTAAGGTCATATTAAGGGCAGCATGGATGTGTGGCATTTGTCCACAGTTTCTCAATTACGTTGTAACTTCTATATCACTTGAATGATTGCTTAAATATATCAACACAGCATACCCTTGGACAAATGTCACGCATCCATGCTGCCCTTAAAGGTACATGCCCACGCAGTAGGCACAAAATGTTCTTTATAGGAATTAAATAAGTGTATAATTATGTCCCTATTCCACCAGTTCTAAAAATTATGAGTGCCCGCTATACAAATATAATCATTTATTAATTGTATCCCCCGGACTCCGTCGGGGGATACTATGGATTTGACAGCCGTCCGCGTCCGCGTCCTCATCCTCTTCCGCGTCCGCCGCAGACACTTCTTGTCCGGAGCATAACTCGAACACCCTTTGGAATATTTTCATGAAACTTCACACATGCATAGACCACGACCCGAAGGTGTGTCGCGCACAAGAATGACAACTCTTGCATAGCTAATTTTTTAGTTATCTCCCTTTTTTGTTTCTCGCACTGATTTTGTGTCCGGAGCATAACTCCACCACCCTTTGGAATATTTTCATGAAACTTCACACATGCATAGACCACGACCCGAAGGTGTGTCGCGCACAAGAATGACAACTCTTGCATAGCTAATTTTTTAGTTATCTCCCTTTTTTGTTTCGCGCACTGATTGACCATAACTCGACCACCCTTTGGAATATTTTTATGAAACTTCACACATTCAATTAGACCACGAACCGAAGGTGTGTCGTGCACAAGAATGACAACTCTTGCATAGCTAATTTTTTAGTTATCTCATCTCCCTTTTTTGTTTTTTTCGCACTGATTTCCTGTCCGGAGCATAACTCGACCACCCTTTGGAATATTTTTATGAAACTTCACACATGCATAGACCACGACCCGGAGGTGTGTCGCGCACAAGAATGACAACTCTTGCGTAGCTAATTTTTTAGTTATGTCCCTTTTTTGTTTTGCACACTCTACAAACTGGACAATAATGCATGAAGACCCGTTTTCTCGTCTGCTCTGTACACCTTTTCTCGTGTGCTCTGTACACCTTACCTGTAGAGAGAACAATAGAGACTGGGAGAACCATTCACCTGTCCATGTGCTAGCATGTGCAAATGTCCAGTCTTGACCACTGTTGACCACAGGTAATTTATACAGGTAAATTACTACATTGGATATTACGTTTCCGTAAACTGTGTTGAAAATATTGTGGCATTATGTGGACCTGTGCAGATATATGTAGATAAATGTAGGACTATTAAAAAAAATTCTGGGCTCCAGTAGCAAGCATTATTATTTTTAAACTTTTTTTTTCCATTTTTTTTTTTCAAATTATTTTTCAATTTTTGTCTAGTAGCATAAGGTCGTAAGTGCTATATACAGACTATTCACCTGTGCATGTGCTAGCATGTGTAACTGACCACTGACCACTTACAGGTAATTTATACAGGTAAATGATTATATTACATTTCCGTAAACTGTGTTGAAAATATTGTGGCAATATGTGGACCTGTGTATATATGATATGTAGATAAATATAGGACTATTAGAAACATTCTGGGCTCCAGTAGGGAGCATCACTTTTATTGTTTTTAAATTTAATTTTTTTTTTACATTTTTTTTTTTTACATTCTTTTTCAATTTTTTAACTGACCACTAACTTATTACAGGTAATTTATACAGGTACATTATTACATTTCCGTAAACTGTGTTGACAATATTGTGGCAGTATGTGGACCTGTGCAGATATATGTAGATAAATATAGGACTATTAACAAAAAATTCTGGGCTCCAGTAGCAAGCATTATTATATTATTATTTTTTTGTATATTACATTTCCGCAAACTGTGTTGAAAATATTGTGGCATTATGTGGACCTGTGCAGATATATGTAAATAAATATAGGACTATTAAAAAAAAATTCTGGGCTCCAGTAGCAAGCATTATTATTTTTAATTTTTAAACTTTTTGTTTCCATTTTTTTTTTTAATTTATTTTTTTTCAAATTCTTTTTCAATTTTTGTCTAGTAGCATAAGGTCGTAAGTGCTATATACAGACTATTATCATATAATAAAACAATTATTGACTAGTGAGCCATAGAATATAATCTGATATTCTATGGCTCACTATAGTCAATAATTGTATAATATGTTCGGGCCAGTGAAAATTGCTTTCGGGCCCAGGCTCGAGGTCAAGGCAGGACAAGGCGAGGCATCTGATTCCGCGGAATTCTTGTTTACTTATTTCCGTTTGTTTTTTTCGTGCTCTGATTTTGTATCCAGAGCATAACTCGAACACCCTTTGGAATATTTTTATGCCCCACCACGATAGTAGAGGGGGAATTTAGTGTTACCCTTGTCCGTCCGTCCGTCCGTCCGTCCGTCCACACACACGAATGGGTACTTATTGTAAGCGTACGGGGATCTTATTGGGTAGGGTTAGGATAGTGTTGGGTACTTTTGTTGGGTACCGTATTTTTATACAGTAAAAACCCAACAAGTATTCATTCATAGGAACGTGCCCCGTGCAGGCACCGGGGCGGGATCAACTGATCCTGAGAATAGTGCTGCAGTAGCCATTGCTTGTCGTAAAAGGCGACTAAACTGGCTTAACGATTGGGTTCATACTTTCCGGAACCCACTGTACCGGATTTGGCCCTCATGTACATTTTTGGCTTTCTTGTATGTGAGAGTTGAGTCAGGCTATGCCCCATATATAAAAGTAAGATTAGCGCTAATCCTATTACTTTTAGGGGATGGGATAAATGATGCTGGTGTGGCGAGGGCCTGGCACCAGATCAGGTTGTTCTAATTTCAGGACTGAATATATATTTTGATTGTAAATATTGAGTTCTGAAGTTGGGATTTACCCCCCTTGGACAGGTGGATACGGGACTCGACCCCGTTGACCCGTCTGCGTGTAGACTCCCTGAGGCTTGTACCTCTATGTCAGAAAAGCGGACGTTAAACCCTATTCACTCACTCACTCACTCATAGGAACGTGCGTCGTGTCCTCCCGTCCGTCCGTCCCTCCGTCACAAAACTTTAACACTCGGGTAAATGTCTCATAATTTCTTCATCCTTCAACCGATTGCTTCATATTTCATATACACATTGCTCTAATGGTTCACTACCGCCCTGTGCCAAATCCACGTTTGTCCTGCCCCCGCCAAGCCCAGGGTCAAGGTCACATACTTGGTGCTTCAAAAACTTTAACGCTCGGGTTAATATCTTATAATTTCTGTTTTCTTTCACGGATCAGCTTCATATTTCATATACACATTGCTCTAATGGTCCTCTACCGCCCTGTGCCAAATCCACGTTCGTCCTGCCCCCGCCAAGCCCAGGGTCAAGGTTACATACTTGGTGCTTCAAAAACTTTAACGCTCGGGTAAATATCTTATAATTTTCTGTTTTTCTTTCACGGATCAGCTTCATATTTCATATACGCATTGCTCTAATGGTCCTCTACCGCCCTGTGCCAAATCCACGTTCGTCCTGCCCCCGCCAAGCCCAGGGTCAAGGTCACATACTTAGTGCTTCAAAAACTTAACGCTCGGGTAAATATCTTATACTTTCTGTTTTCTTTCATGGATCATCTTCATATTTCATATACGCATTGCTCTAATGGTCCTCTACCGCCCTGTGCCAAATCCACGTTCGTCCTGCCCCGCCAATCCCAGGGTCAAGGTCACATACTTGGTGCTTCAAAAACTTTAACGCTCAGGTAAATATCTTATAATTTTTCTTTCCATTCACGGATCAACTTCATATTTCATATACGCGTTGCTCTAATGGTCCTCTACCGCCCTGTGCCAAATTCACGTTCGTCCTGCCCCCGCCAAGCCCAGGGTCAAGGTCACATACTTAGTGCTTCAAAAACTTTAACGCTCGGGTAAATATCTTATAATTTCTGTTTTCTTTCATGGATCATCTTCACATTTCATATACGCATTGCTCTAATGGTTCTCTACCGCCCTGTGCCAAATCCACGTTCGTCCTGCCCCCGCCAATCCCAGGGTCAAGGTCACATACTTGGTGCTTCAAAAACTTTAATGCTCAGGTAAAAATCTTATAATTTTTCTTTCCGTTCACGGATCAACTTCATATTTCATATACGCGTTGCTCTAATGGTCCTCTACCGCCCTGTGCCAAATCCACATTCGTCCTGCCCCCGCCAGGTGGGAGCATGCGATGGGTAATTTAACGATCGGGGTTCATCCTTACCGGAATCCCAACTGGAGACCTGGTTTGGCCCTCACATACGTCTTTGGCATTTTGTATGTGACAGTTGAATCTGGTTATACCCCTTATAAGAGTAATCCTACCGGTATTACTTTTAAATAGGGGAAGGGGCCAAGGGACTTTGGTGCGGTATGGACCTGGCACCAGGTCAGGTTATTCTAATTTCAGGGCTGAATATGTTGTATCTCGATGTAAATATTCCGTTCTGATTTTGGGATTTTCCCCCCAATGCAGCAGGTTAAAATGGGATCGAACCTGTTTGCCCGGCCTTACATGACCTTAGCTGTTGATAGGCCGTTAAACATCAATAAACAAACAAACAAACTGCCCCCGCCAAGCCCAGGGTTAAGATCACATACTTAGTGCTTCAAAAACTTTAACGCTCAGGTAAATATCTTATAATTTCTGGGTTTTTTCACGGATCAGCTTCATATTTCACATATGCATTGCTCTAATGGTCCTCTACCGCCCTGTGCCAAATCCACGTTCGTCCTGCCCCCGCCAAGCCCAGGGTCAAGGTCACATACTTGGTGCTTCAAAAACTTTAACGCTCAGGTAAAAGAAAATTTTGACTTGGAATTTGGCCTCCTTTATTATCAAAGCGATATGTGGGACATCCGTGTTCTATGAACACATTTTCTAGTTTATTAAACTTCACACATGCATAGAAGACGACCCAAAGGTGTGTCGCACGTAAGAATGACAACTCTTGCGTCGTTAATTTCTTAGTTATCTCCCTTTGTTGTTTCGTGCACTGATTTCGTGTCCGGAGCATAACTCGAACGCCCTTTGGAATATTTTCATGAAACTTCACACATGCATAGACCACGACCCTAAAGGTGTGTCATGCAAGAATGACAACTCTTGCATCACTAATTTTTTAGTTATCTCCCTTTGTTTTTCCGTCACTGATTTTGTCTCCGGAGCATAACTCGAACACCCTTTTTTCAACAGTCTATTTTGATAATGTGCGGGGACGACGACTTTCGCATCACGGCTTGCGGTGCGCATGCGCAGTATACTACGCGCGTCAGTAGGTTTCCCAATATGTAAACAAGAATATCAACATGTCGAAACGTCCAGGACTGAAATTGTATGAAACGGCATCGGCCAAAAAAAAAGGCGAAATGTCTGAGGGACAGGCAGTACAGAGAGAGTGGTTAATATTGGCGACCAGATCACCAAATGGAAAGAGTTACGTGGAGATTTAGATTTGGACTCGAACAGAGATTTTTCTTCTCAACTTCCGATACTTCACTGCGCATGTCAAAGATGTGATATGATTGACCGTGTCACGTGACGTGTGTTGGTAAAAATAGCACGAGGTCGGAAAATACCCTTTCTGGTCGCGGCATATAAAATGCGATTCAACACCAACTAACACGCGCCGTAATTAAAAATAACTTGTTAGTGGGTAGACAAATGACTCATATAAGGCATGACAGAAAATGAAAAGTAGTAGTATAGTGTAATCTGCTGCGTGGGCATGTACCTTTAATATGACCTTGACCTACTGACCTTGACATTTTTGACCTTCACAAGTTCATGATTTGTTTACACATTAAGAAGTTCGCCAGAGTTTCTCATTTCTGACAGACATGTATGGGTTGATAGTCTAGTCACGTACTATTACAAAGCAAAATATTTTGCCTGTCTAGTCACAAGGAATCGTCTTGACCTACATGTTAAAACTGTTTTATGGAGCTCAGCCAGCCTGTATAGTTGTTGAGCATACATTTAACTTGTACAGTATTTAATGAGCGGTTAATATCAGTCTTTATCATTCAACAAGTAATGTTCTAATTTGTGGCTGTGACTGGAGAAATGGGCTTACAGTTTTGTGACCAAAGTAGATCCAGATCAACCTGTGCATCCGCACAGTCTGATCAGGATCTGCACCGTTCACCATTCCATCAATGAACCAGCCGTGAAGCTTCTAACAAGCAATGCAGATAATTATTAGGCATTAGGAGTGAGCTGTTCGATCAAGAGCTACACTGGTCGCAAAACCCATAAACCACATTTCTCCAGTCACAGACACAGTTATATATATAACTTGTATTAATGGGAAGCAAGCGCCATGGAAACAAAATAAGCTTAAAATATTTTTTTACTCCCTCTTATAACACATTACCAAGGTCGCTATGTTTTTAATGGGCCGTATTCGGATGGCCTCGAGACAACAGACTCTCACGAAACAGTCAACCGATTTATAGTATTGTCGCATAATGCAGAAGTTAGGCAAATGTTAGCCCTTCGCAACGATATATTCCCCAATTCGCTATGTCAACACATTTTCCAGCTATGTATTATTTTCAACAAAATTCTGCATTTTCGTCTAGTCATAAAACTTCGGTAACATTTTTGGGGCCAATACTACTATATGACGGCGCAAACATCAGCTTCAAACTACACTTTTACGTCGAACGGCCCTTAACCCTTTCCCTGTTTTGAGATATTTCGACTCATCCAAATCCAAAACATCTGAATAAAAGAATCAAATGCTGGGTCAAATGATGGTTAAATTATCTGATAGAGTAGAAAACATTGTGGGAAAATGAGAAATTGCTTGTTACAAGCAATTTCTCCTTTTCCCACAATGTTTTCAAAAGACATCTTCTGCAGAGGCGTGAAAAGTCGTCTCTATCAGTGAAAGGGTTAAAGAAACATTTTGGATCGAAAAATCAGTTTCCAATGAAACATTTGATGAAACCTACATTTATACCCGTCCAATGTGTCCCGACAGACCATTGAATCACACAGACATTTCTATCATTTCTTGGGAAGCCATGTTGTCGGTTTTCCGGATGACGTCATCATTACCAACCGGGCATCTGCTTACCTTATCAGCGAAGCAATGAAACGGTACCAGCTGATGCATCATCGGGAAAGCCAAAGAAATAAATGTTACCGCTAGAAAAAAAATCAGAATTGTGTAGAATAAAATAATCCATATCTCGAAAACGCGCAGACATAGAGCTTTGAGCTGGCGCGTTATTATTGTAAATATTATTGTAAATATTATTGTAAACACGTGCTATTTTTAAGTAGTTTACGTCATATGTTGTAGACATGGTATTTGTATACCAGCGCAAACGCATTAACATTCGATAGAATTGCGAATAATAGTAACATCGTTTAGTGCTCTAGTGGGTAGATCTGCTGTTTGGTGATCGGACGGTCGTGAGTTCGAATCCTGCCAAATGAATACATTTTTCTCTCGCTTTTACTATTTTGGCGCCAGAGGTAACGCACACATCCCGAAACAGTTGTGCATTTACTTTTACACAACATTATAAAACACTTCACTTTGAACCTAATCATTGTGAAATGCATTCTGCACATTCGTGTGTTATTGTGAAAGTCCAGCTCGACTCACTACAAATGCAAATATGTTACGGAGAACACCATGTCGAAAATAAACCTCTCACTTCAGATAATAAACTAATAAATAAATAAACGTGGATGCATGTGGTTCATAATTACCATGTCAATTGTTGTTACATGTAATAAAGATTCATTAAAATGAAAAAGAAAACATAAAAACAATATTTAAAAAATATATATATATATATAATGGCCAAAGTGAGGATCGAACGCATGCAGTGCAAAATTAAAATCAAGTGCCACCGTTGGCCGCCAGTTTACCCACTGCTCCAGTATGAGAAACTGTTTTGTCAATCGCAATATATCGATCATGACTATAGCGACGCGCCATAATAAACAGGGAAATACCTACAGGAATTCCATGTTTGTTTATACACCAATGTTTATATAAACAAAGCATGTAAACAACGCCATGTCAGGCTGGTATACTTATAGTGCATCGGGGAATATATCATTGCGGAGGGCTAACATTTGCCCAACTTCTGCAATAGGGGACAATGTTATAAGGGTGACTGTTTCATGAGAGTCCGTTGTCTCGAGGCCGTGCGAGTAAGGCCCATTAAAAACATAGGGACCTTAGTAATGTGTTGTAAGATGGCGTAAAAAAATGTTAGCTTATTTTATTCTCACTTTAATGTATGTCTAGACCTTGGTCCGTTTGTAGGATCATTACCAAACTCCATCAATACCATCCTGACATTGTAAATTATTCTAAAGTGCTGTCAAAGTATGTTTTTGATGATAAAAATGGAAAATAGAAAATAGACAGCTGACGACCAAAAAATTAAGTTAGAGGTCTGAGGGTAATACGCCGGGCTCGGAAATGGTAGGAATTCCTTGGCAATGAAGCCTTGCCGGATATCAACATTCACTAGCCTGGTTCTCTCTACTTTCAGTCCCTCCAGAAACAGCTGAGAGAGAGAAGGGCCAACGGAACCAACGAACATCTGCAGGTATTGCCAGAGCTCCAGATAAGTTTTGTATCTAAAGAGTATTATACCCCCATATTTAAAATTCAATGCATATTTTCCTTTTACAAATGTATTAATGGTTTTCTTCCTTATTAAATAGGGAACAAATGATAAAAAAAATATAAAAAAATTAAAAATTCACTCGTTTGAGCTGCAAAAACTTCTTGCAGCTCAACTAAGTAAATTTTCAACTTGATTACAGTATTTTCACTACTCAATTTGAAAATCAATGCATATTTTCACATTGCTGTTAGTATTTTGTGCTCCCTCTTTTGCTAATCAATGCGTATTCTGCTAAAATAAGTGCGTAAAAATATGCCAATATCTGGAGCTCTGTACTGTAACAAAGAGTGTCCCAATATTTAGGGTTAGTATGGTTGTACTGATTCATCGCAGTAATATATTTGTGTACAATTTGTTTTGGGAAACCTGGCACGGTATCAGGACACTGTTATTGTATTTTCAGTGCTAAATGTATGGTACTCCATCATGCAGGTGCAATCCTGTCCGGTCAGGCCATCCATAATTATATCTCCGTTTCCTGTAACCCGACCGACCCGCTAAAAACGGTGCGACTCAAATTTTTTTATTGCAATTTCGTTTACAATTTTTTGTTATTTTTTTTTTTACAATGTTTTGTTATTTTTTTTATTTTTTTCAATTTAGTGCTACAGTGGGTTAAAAGGGTTAATATAATCTCTGGCCCTAAATGGCCTACATGTTCATACAACAACACATACAGCAATTGACATACTTTTATTGCAAGACTCGCAATATTGAATTTAAAAATTATTAATATTAAAAAGGTTCAATATTTTAACACTTGCAAGTGTTAAAATATTGTACCTTTTTAATATTAATAATTTTTAAATTCAATATGTCGTGTGACAGAAAAAAAAATTGCCTACCGACCGACCCACTTCTAAATTCTGGGTCTGGTTACAGGAAACAAACACTTTTTAGCTCACCTGAGCTCATGTGAGCTATTGTTACCGCAATGTGTCCGTCGTCGTCGTCGTCGTCCGTCGTTGTCCGTCGTTGTCCGTCGTCCGTGAACATTTTCAAACGTCTTCTCCTCGGTAACCATTGGGCCTATAGTCACCAAACTTCATGGTCATGGTCCTTAGGTAGGGGTATTACAAAATTGTTAAAATGACGTCATTACGTAATCCAAGATGGCCGCCATCTAAAAATAGCACAAATTCTTCAAAAATCTTCTTCTCAAGAACCGCCAACCGGATTTCGACAAAACTTGGTAGGAATGATCGATGTACAATGCTCTTTCAAAGTTGTTAAAATGGTGACCCCGGATGATTATGTCATCCAATCATCAAATCGAATGATTATGTCATCCAAGATGGCTGCCGAAAGGTCAAAAGGTTGTTCTTTTATTAGAGATTTCAAAATTCTTCTCCACATGAACCGCTTGGCCCATGCTAGCCAAACTTAAAAGTTTTGGTCAATGGGTGAAGCCTTTTCAGATTTCTTAAAATGGAGGTCATCGCTCATCCAAGATGGCCGCCGTCTAAAAATAGCATAAATTCTTTAAAAATCTTCTTCTCAAGAACCGCCAACCGGATTTCGACAAAACTTGGTAGGAATGATCGATATACAATGCTCTTTCAAAGTTGTTAAAATGGTGACCTCGGGGTCAAAAATGGGCGTGGCCCGTGGGGTCAAATTGGGGTCAAATTTTATTGTTGACTGAATATGGTCATATCATATATCAAATAGAAGGTATCAAGGAGGCGATCACTCTGGTGCATTTTTTGTCGAAATCGGATGATTATGTCATCCAAGATGGCCGCCGAAAGATCAAAAGGTTCTTTTATTAGAGATTTCAAAATTCTTCTTCACATGAACCGCTTGGCCCATGGTAGCCAAACTTAAAAGTTTTGGTCAATGGGTGAAGCCTTTTCAGATTTGTTAAAATGGAGGTCATCGCTAATCCAAGATGGCCGCCGTCTAAAAATAACATAAATTCTTAAAAAATCTTCTTCTCATGAACCGCTAGCCGGATTTCGACGAAACTTGGTAAGAATGATCGATGTACAATGCTCTTTCAAAGTTGTTAAAATGGTGACCCCGGGGTCAAAAATGGGCGTGGCCCGTGGGGTCAAATTTTATTTTTGACCGAATATGGTCATGTTATATATCAAATTGAAGGTATCAATGAGGCGATCACTCTGGTACATTTTTTGTCAAAATCGGATTGTTATGTCATCCAAGATAGCCGCCGAAATGTCAAAAGGTCGTTCTTTTATTAGAGATTTCAAAATTCTTCTTCACATGAACCGCTTGGCCCATGGTAGCCAAGCTTAAAAGTTTAATGGTCCATGGGTGAAGCCTTTTCAGATTTGTTAAAATGGAGGTCATCGCTAATCCAAGATGGCCGCCTTCTAAAAATAGCATAAATTCTTAAAAAATCTTCTTCTCATGAACTGCTAGCCGGATTTCGACTAAACTTGGTAGGAATGATCGATTTACAATGCTCTTTCAAACTTGCGAAAATGGT
Organism: Conchocele bisecta; assembly: GCA_029237695.1. NCBI lineage: Eukaryota > Metazoa > Mollusca > Bivalvia > Lucinida > Thyasiridae > Conchocele > Conchocele bisecta. The sequence goes on along the minus strand of CM055271.1, from coordinate 48,374,207 downwards.
GACCCCGGGGTCAAAAATGGGCATGGCATATGGGGTCAAATTGGGGTCAAATTTTATTTTTGACCGAATATGCTCATGCCATGTATCAAATTGAAGGTATCGATGAGGCGATTGCTCTGGTGCAATATTTGTCGGAATCGGATGATTATGTCATCCATGATGGCCACCAAAAGGTCCATTTATTCAAGATTTTGAACGTCTTTTTCTCAGGAACCACATGGCCGTTGCTAGCCAAACTTCATAGGAAGTTAAGATCCTTGGGTGAAGCATTTTCAGATTTGGTAAAATGAGAGTCGTCGCTTAATCCAAGATGACCGCCATCTAAAAATAGCACAATTTTTTTAAAACACATGAACTCAATGTCACATTCTCCTCTGGTGTTCATGGAGTCAGGTGAGCGAATTAGGGCCATCATGGCCGTCTTGTTTAAGGACGGCCTCATCAACACACAATCAATCATTCATTTGTTTCCCGTCTTTAAATGACTTTAGCTGTTGATAGGCCGTTAAACAGCATTAAACAAAAACAAACATTCAATTGTTACGTTTAACATGAATATTTTCTCTGTAGCCATTTTGGAGTGATTTCATGAAAAATGTTGCTTTATTGAAATTTTCTCAAATTATTCAATGTAGCTGCAGCAACGATGTAATCATCCGCAGACGATGTTATATAATTTGCTATGATATCTGGGGGCCATTTCACTAAACTTCGTACGGCTAAAATGTTTGTAAGTGCAAAATTATGAGTCTGTAAATTTCACATTAACAATGTTGTTTTTTTTGTGTAAATATGTGCATATTTTTGTGCATATGCAGCCTATGCTCAATAAATGTAAATCCATCTATATAAATTTCCAGACGATACTAAATTTGCATTTACGAACATCTTAGTCGTACGAAGTTTAGTGAAACGGCCTCCTGCACCTTAGCACATCAGTGGCTACTGATATACGTATTCTCATTTATTTATGAATAATTCCAGCACAAAAATGTTTACACAATTCCCTAAGATTTGATTGGCCCGTAGCAACAATTCTCTGTCCTAAATTTATATCCCAGTAAACTCCCATGCCGAACTACTTTCCGTAACCGTGAGGCGCAGTTAAAATAATTCTTAAGAAAACGGAAAATAAACACATTTTCTTGATGAATTTACTTCAAATGCTGGAATTATAAGGAATGAATGGCCTTTTTGTTGAATTTATCGGGGATATAAACTTGGAAAAGTCGCGGGAATACTGGGCGGCCTTCGTCCAGTATTCCCGCGACTTTTCCAAGTTTATACCCCGATAAATTCCACAAAAAGGCCATTCATTCCTATAATGAACCTTTTGAGAGAAAAAAAATCCCGATTTTCTTTATTTCCTATCGAAAGTATGTGTTGTTACCACTCATTTGAACCGTCTCAACGAGACGGTTCAAATGAGTGGTAACAACATATACATGTATCGAGGAATGAACAAAATAAGATTTTTCCAAGTTTATACCCCGATAAATTCCACAAAAAGGCCATTCATTCCTATAATGAAGCGGAAAATTTCAAAACCAGTCTTAGTGGGTGGCATGTGGGAGCATATGACGGGTAATTTAACGATCAGGGTTCATCCTTACCGGAATCCCGACCTGACCCTCGCGTATCATATGTCTTTGGCATTCTTGTACGTGACAGTTGAATCTGGTTATACCCCTTATGTCAGTATTATAATTATTTATAACACTGTTACTTTTAGGGGAAAGGGCCAAGTGGCTTTGATGTGGTATGGACCTGGACAGGGCTGAATATATTTTTTTTTCAATGTAAATATTCCGTTCTGATTTTGAGATTGTCCACCATTGCAGCAGGCAAGGGCTTAAATGACCGTAGCTGTTGATAGGCTGTTAAACACCAACAAACAAACAAACAAAACCAGTGTTAGTGTACTAGTTGATTGACCATTCAAGTGCTGACGTACACATATGAAGGCTTAAGACATAATGCTATTAACTACTATGCCATTTTGATCTTAACACTTGTGAAAATTAATTTATTACACCTCATTTGCTGGAAAAGTACAAAGTGTGGTCCTCATTAACCCTTAGACCGCTACATTATTTTTTTTGTCGTCTGCTGTTTATTTTCTATTTTCCATTTTTATCATCAAAAACATGCTTCGAATGCCCTTTAGAATAATTTACAACATGCTTTGACAGCACTTCAGAATCATTTCCATTGGAAATGATTCTGAAGTGCCGTCAAAGCATGTTTTTATTGAGAAATCAGGCAAGATATAAAAGCAACAGCAGACGACAATTGTTGTGAGTAGCGGTCTAAGGTTAACCCTTTCAACACCACAGGGGGCCCTGTGCAGGCACCGGGGCGGGATCAACTGATCCTGAGAATAGTGCTGCAGTAGCCATTGCTTGTCGTAAAAGGCGACTAAACTGGCTTAACGATTGGGTTCATACTTTCCGGAACCCACTATACCGGATTTGGCCCTCATGTACATTTTTGGCTTTCTTGTATGTGAGAGTTGAGTCAGGCTATGCCCCATATATAAAAGTAAGATTAGCGCTAATCCTATTACTTTTAGGGGATGGGATAAATGATGCTGGTGTGGCGAGGTCCTGGCACCAGATCAGGTTGTTCTAATTTCAGGACTGAATATATATTTTGATTGTAAATATTGAGTTCTGAAGTTGGGATTTACCCCCCTCGGACAGGTGGATACGGGACACGACCCCGTTGACCCGTCTGCGTGTAGACTCCCTGAGGCTTGTACCTCTATGTCAGAAAAGCGGACGTTAAACCCTATTCACTCACTCACTCACTCAACACCACAGGCATGTATAGTTGTGTTGGCAAAAAGTGTAGATCCAGATGAGCTGGCTCGTGACGAGGCCGTCTCCTCAGGATCTGCACGTTTTTACGTAATTTTAATATTTTTGCGAACAAAAACACCCCCTTTTCATAAATGGACTAAATTTTAATATTTTGAGAACAAAAACACCCCATTTTCATAAATGAACAAGTCTGAAAATCATTTTGTGACGGTTAGATTGGTTGCAAAATGAACATAGCAAAATCCATTCCAGTTACTTGGGGGTGAAAAGGTTAAAAGTCATAATAAGGTACTCTCCCAATACAGGGGCATTCCCATCTGTATATGACGTGTTTCTGAACGGCGTGACGTCATAGTTTTTAGAGTGGGTGGTTGGTCGGGTGAACGCAACGGTGTAAATTAACGGTAGGGGTTCCTCCTTATAGGAATCACGATTTGCATGGTTTGGCCCTCGGGCCGTTAAACCCCAACAAACAAACAAACAAACATAGTTTTTAGATGTGTTTACACTAGATTTCCTTTAATATCTTTCTAATGGAATGACATATTTTCATGAAATATACCGCAGCAAATGCGGTCTACGTTGTATGAAATGATTCTAAAGTGCTGTCAAACCATATTTTTATGGAAGAAGAAGACAAATTATGAAACAACAGCAGACGACAATTCTTTTTACCCTTGTTACTGGCTTGTTTCATACACAGACAGACCAAGGTGTTGAAGAAGCGGTCACGGTACTTTAAATAAACCCCTAACATTTTACGGTGTACATATAGTTGTCACACCTTGTCTGACTGTTCGAGATTTGCTTTAAAAGTTTTTCGGCTGCCTACTATCTCAGTTAAGTCAGATTGTCTTGAAAACTTCAAAATACTTATTTGTCATTCTCCATTATGTGCATTCTATAGCTCACTCATGCGGCGGCTCCTGTGCTCAAGATCATGGTCAAATGACTTAGAAATTAAAGGTTGGGTCCCGTTTATAAGGCACAAACTGTTCTTTATAGAAATTAAATAAGTGTATAATTGTGTAACTATTCCATCAGTTTTAAAATTACGAGTGCCCGCTATACAGATATAATCTCTTATTAATATTTATTTTACTGATAGTGACGCACGGTGGTATCCGGCTATTTTCATATGCAAATGAGGCATGATATTTTTTAATTATTTATACTAATTAAATGCGTCGCCTGAAAAAAAATCATCATGATCATTGCACATAAATAATAAATGTCCGTTAACATTTTAAGGAAAGACGTTTATCGCACCTGATATATGTGGCAATTTACGTATGATATAAAATGTATAATAATGCCAATCAATACCTTGGGTAATGGTGAATGAATGTTTATTTTACCAGACAAATGTCATATCTACAGTATATACACAACTATCTGTCTCCCTATATTATAACCTGGCATGTGGGACCCCAGCTTTAATATTTTAAAGTTTTTGAGGGGTAATTTCCATTAGTTTTACTGATTTCTCGTTTCATACCCGTTTTTCTCACACATGCAAAGGTGTTGAGGACTCGGTCACAAGAACAGGGGGCCGTTTCACTAAACTTTGTACGACTAAAATGTTCGGAAGTGCAAATTTAGGAAATTTCAATTGATGGATTTACATTTATTGAGCATAGGCTGCATATGCAGCCTATGCTCAATAAATGTAAATCCAATAATTGTTTACAAGAAAATAGTGTTAATGTGAAATTTACAGACTATCATAATTTTACACTTACAACCATTTTTGTCATACAAAGTTTTGTGAAAAGGCCTCCTGTAATCTTCCACCTGATTTGTTTTCATTGTGTGTTAATCGTTTAATCCCCAGTTCAAACAAGAGTGGATCAATTGCAATTATGTTTCGCTGATTGTACTTCGTGTTGGAATCAAGGGGATTTGGGTATTTGCTTGAACAATGTTATTCTGGTTTACGACCGTAGCTGGAGGAATTGGCCTTCTGGTTTTTAACTCTTTCAACACTACAGTTGAGATCCTGATGAGACGGCTGGTCACAATATCCTGGTTTACGACCATAGCTGGAGGAATTGACCTTCTGACGTTTAATCCTTTCAACATGACAGCACTCTATAGCGGTGTTCGCAAACAGTGTAGATCCAGATGAGCCGGCTCGTAACGAGCCGTCTCATCAGGATCTGCACTTTTTGCAAGTAATTTTCATACTTTAGAAACAAAACTATTAAATGGACTAGTCTGAAAATCATTTTGTGACAATTGGCTTGGTGGGAAAATTGACATATCAAAATCTATGGAAGGTTAATATCTTCTCCTGCTTCTCCTGCTTCTCAGATGGTGATAGTAAGACGTTCTTAGCATGTGCTCGCTTCTCAAGTTCAAAACCTGGAAGTTTGATTGGCCGAGACTGAGCTGAGAGCTCAGTCTCGACCAATCAAACTGCCTGATTTTGAATATGAATTTCGAGAACATCTCATTTCATAGTCACCGGATCGAGTGCCCTCCTGTAGCTTATTAAGAATCGAAAGTGTTTGTTAGAATCATGACCCATGTTTCACTGGCAAATTGTGAATTTTGCTGACACTGGTCAGACTGCTCAGGCTCAACTGGGTGTACATATGTTGCAGCAAAGGCCAATAGCCCGCATCAGATTACACAGAAGTACATGCTGATCTGCGTTTACACTGGTTAACAAATGTCGTTGAACTTGTATGTTTTTGTGTCTCGAGTTTGTTAGCATAAACTTTAATACTCTCACATTATTAAGCCTTTCCCAGGGAGGACTTGCCAAATCGGGTTATTGAACTATGTCCAGTGCAACCTCTCAACAACAGCCACCCATGGTAAGACGCAAAACTGGCTGTTGTAGAGAGGTGGCTGTTGTAGGGAGGTTAATGCTAAATTAGATTTTGCCGTCCGCTGTTTATTTATTATCTTCGATAATTCTCATCAAAAACATGCTTTGGCAACATTTTAGAATCATTTCCAAGAAATAAAGCAAAAGCAACAGCAGACGACAATTTTAGTGCTCAGAAGGTACAAAGGTTAAATACAGAGGAAATCATCCATTTGGGATATAAAATAGTGGCTGTTATAGAGAGGGTGTTGTAGAGAGGTGGCCGTTCGGGGAGGTTCGACTGTATTGTAGAGCCAGATCAGGGAAGTTCTCTCCTATTCACGCTTTCTACTATACACAGTTTTGTTGATCTTTCAATGTGGCAGATATTCTAAGCGTATGTTGAAGTGGCAATACATTTCCGAAGGTTGCTTTACATGGCGGTAAGACAGCTCGTGTGATATACAATTTCTTGTGTGTCGCTGGTGTAAAGAAATGATATTATCCGGATTACTGTTGGTGTGATAAATCATAATGCAAATATGGAACGGGTCAAGTTGAGAACTGGACATTACGGCATTTGAGTCTATTGTACGAGCATACTGATTTATTATATACGTACGTTTGTTTCCCATTGAGACGCAATGCAACGCAAGACGTCTCGTGTGTTCATATTGGTCAGTGCCGGAACTATGCTTCACCTAGCAAAATAGTTCTTTCTAAATCACCACTAATTTGTTTATTTTATTGACATTTTGTATATTTTTTTAGGCTTATCTAAATTGCCAGTGATGTACGTATATAATAAAATGGTTATTTGATTTGTATGTGGATAGATGCCACTCGTTCCTAAGGTCACGCAATATCCACATACAAATCAAATAACCAATGAGACGATTCTAAAGCACTCCCAACTTGCCATTTTTGATGAAGAAATCAAAAAAAAATCACACCAAGTTGGTGAAATTACGCACCTTAACTGGAGCTCTGTCTTACTAACATAGTAAGTTTTCTCCGTCTATTGGTTTACTGACTGCATGTATTTCTAGATAGTTCAAGGATGTGTTGATGGACATAGACAATGGCAATGGACATCCCTGAGGTCGTGGGTTCTGTTCTCACCTTAGGCATGAAAAAATACCTTCATTGTACAGTGGAACCTCTCTAAACCGAACACCTATAACCTTATTTTTGATGAGTTGTCTGGTCATTTATCTCGGGAGATAATGTCTGAGGATTCACGTGAGCTTGTGGACAAATGTCAATTTCTAGATTGTTCAAGGATGTGTTGATGGATATGGGTTCAGTTTTGCATAAAAAAAAATGCCTTCATTGTACAGTGGAACCTCTCTAAACCGAACACCTGTAACCTTATTTTTGATGAGTTGCCTGGTTGTTTATCTCGGGTGATAATGTCTGTTTGTCATCGCATAGCACACAACTGGCACAGAATGATCAAATGCCTGATTTACAGTGAAGCCTCTCTAAGCCGGACACCCTGGGGACCTCCAGGGTGTCTGGTTTACAGGGGTTTCACTGTATTTCCATCCTACTAAACTTTTGAACGAGACTTTAAAGGTACATGCCCGCGTGCCAGGTTATAATATAGGGAGGCATATTTTTTACGTCCATACATTAGATATAACATTGTTTGGGCAAAATGAACAGTCATGAACCATTTTCGGACGATATAATTGGCATTTGTATACTTCGTATATTAAACATGAATTTTCACACTGATATCAGGGGCGATAACCGTGTTTCTTTAAAATGCTAACTGACATTACTATTTCTTCTCTGTAATTATTTTTTGATGTGCAATGATCATACTTATTAATCTGTCGAAAATATTATTTGTTCAGGTGATTCATTTAATTAGTATAAATAATTAAAAAATACCATGCCTCGATTGCATATGAAAATAGCCCGATACCACCGCGCGTCACTATCAGTAAAATAAATATTACTAAATGATTATATCTGTATAGTGGGCACTCATAATGTTTAGGACTGGTGGAATAGTGACACAAGTATACTTATTTAATTCCTATAAAGAACATTTTGTGCCTACTGCGTGGGCATGTACCTTTAAATGGAGATCCCATCTGTATCTGACCAAATATTCAATCAAATGTTCACTTTCACTTTCATATGTTCAAAAAATTATTAACACATATTGCTAATAACAAAATCTGCCTGATTCGCCAGAGGAGGTATTCTAATGGTAGCACTGACTTCATCGCAAATCTTCTCAATGGCTTAACCCTTACAATGCTGAATTAAATTTTGTCGTCTGCTGCTTATTTTTTAACTTTCATTTTCATCAAGAAAACATAGTTTGGCAGCACTTGAGAATCATTTCCAATGGAAATGATTCTCAAGTGCTGCCAAACCATGTTTTTATTGATTATAAAGACAAACTATTAAGCAACAGCAGACAACACTTTTCGTTTCCCGCGTTTAAACGGACGTAAAATCTCATTCAGTCAATCTCCCAAATGCTGTGAAATTGCAGAATACCCAAAATTTACAATTGTTTACAAATGTTGTATGATGATTTTTCTCGGCCTTCCACCCATATTTCAGTTTTAATTGCACTTTCGGAACTGTACTGCAATTTTGTTTTCTTTCCTACTTGTATTCACAATTAAGTCCATGCTAACATTTTATTGGCGAGTTTTGATTGAACCAACATTTTGCTAACAAATCTTGATTATCCAGTGTATAATCTACTATATCTCCATATGTTGTATTTTGACACCTTCTACAATGCTAGGCACCATTTGTATTCCCATAAACTTGTAGAAAAAAATCCAAAGTGTAAAGTAAAAACATAAATACTTACTATTATTTATTTTACTTTTTCACTCCCCATGTATATCATATTGTGTCATGTTGAAAAATTATCTACTTTAGAACATTTCCTGTGTAATGAAATTTGGGATGAAAATTTCCAATTGTGATATCCTTCAGTAAATCAATTCTTCAACCAATCAATCCTTCCTTCAATCAATTAATCAATCCTTCAATTAATCAATCAATCCTTCAATCAATCAATCAATAATTCATTTAATCAATCATTCAATCAATCAATCAATCAATATATCAGTCAATCAATCAATTAACCAACCCTTCAATCAATCCTTCAATCAATCAATAATTCCTTCAATCAATAATTCCTTCAATCTATCAGTCAATCCTTCAATCAAGCAATCAATAACCAATCATTCAATCAATCAATCAATATGTCAACCAATCAATCAATAAATCCACCAATCAATCAATCAATTGTTCAATCAATCCATCAATCAATTGTTCAATCAATCAGTCAATCCTTCAACAAATCGATCAATCAATCCTTTGATCAATCAATCAATCCTTCAATGTCTGTACGTTGTGTGTCCATGTAGGAGCTGGATCGGCTGCGTGGGGCATGTGACCAGCTGGCGCGGGAGAAAGGAGAGTACGACGCAGATATTGGCGAGCTGACCAAGGCGATCTCCGCCCGTGATGCCCAACTGACCACGGCCAACGAGATGTTGCTGTCTGCAGAGGAGACGATTAACGTGAGTGACGGCGCTCATCTTGTACAGGTCACCAAACCATTTCTGCTATAAATCTACTGTCTGTTTCACGAAAGCTGCCCAAATTTTACGGCTATATAAACAATTCAAAAACAAGATTTCTTTTGATAATATTAAATTAAGAATGGGCCTTCTTTTTATTTCGTGAAATTTGGTCAAATATTGATTTTATTGCGAAAAAACAATTTCCCCATGTTAAATCCCCATCTTGAAGATGTCTATGGGGATTTAAAGGTACATGCCCACGCAGCAGGTTACACTGTACTACTACTTTTCATTTTCTGTCATGCCTTATATGAGCCATTTGTCTACCCAATAACAAGTTATTTTCAATTACGGTGCGTGTTAATGGTGTTAAATCGCATTTTATATGCCGCGACCAAAAAGGGTATTTTCCGACCTCGTGCTATTTTTACCAATACGCGTCACGTGACACGGTCAATCATATCACATCTTTGACATGCGCAGTGAAGTATCGGAAGTTGAGAAGAAAAATCTCTGTTCGAGTCCAAATCTAAATCTCCACGTAACTCTTTCCATTTGGTGATCTGGTCGCCAATATTAACAACCACTCTCTCTGTACTGCCTGTCCCTCAGACATTTCGCCTTTTTTTGGCCGACGCCGTTGTCATACAATTTCCGTCCTGGACGTTTCGACATGTTGATATTCTTGTTTACATATTGGGAAGCCTACTGGCGCGCGTAGTATACTGCGCATGCGCACCGCAAGCCGTGATGTGAAAGTCGTCGTCCCCCCGCACATTATCAAAATAGACTGTTACCGCCACGCGTCGCTAACAGTAAATTGATAATTAATAAATGATTATATTTGTATAGCGGGCACTCGTAATTTTTAGAACTGGTGGAATAGTGACATAATTATACACTTATTTAATTCCTATAAAGAACATTTTGTACCTACTGCGTGGCCATGTACCTTTAACATGGGGAAAATTTTTTTTTGAATTTTAGAAATATTGGACCGATGTTTAAAATTTAACTTGTTTTCTTAGTTAGATCATATCCAAGCTATCTAGTCAGGTTTCGGAGTAAATTTCCAAAAAAAATCGTTTTTTGACTCCTCCCACATTTCCTTACCACTTTTTCCCCCATGTTAAATTCCCATAGACAAATCAATTTTTCGTAATAAAATCAATATTTGACCGAATTTCACGAAATAAAAAGAAGGCTCATTCTTAAATTTTCCTTTTAATTTAATATTATCGAAAATAATATTGGTTTTGAATTGTCTATATAGCCGTAAAATTTGGGCAGCTTTCGTGAAACAGACTATAGTGAGAATATGAGGCTAGGCCACAAATTGGTTTGCCCAAATGCGACCCTACTGTACAAACTTGAGTAGGCAGGAAAATTCTTCTTCTTTTGTTTTCTCTCGCATTTTCTTGTTGTCTCAAGAAGTGTCTGCGGCGGACGTGGATGCGGCGCGCTGTCAAATCCATAGTATCCCCCGACGGAGTCCGGGGAGATTTTTATATATTTGGAGAATAAAATGTGTTTTAAACACAAGATCTAAAAAAAATACAAAGTTGATACTGACAGTTTTAATTTGGAATGAGCAGAATCACTAGAACAGTTGTCATTAAACATGCTTGTATATTGATGTATGTTAACCATTGTCTGAATCGATCTACTGTACCCAGGTGTTGGAGAGGGAGGCGCGGGATCGGGAAGCGAAGGACCGTGAACTTCAGAAGGCTCTACAGGTAACGGTCAGGGCCCAGTTGCTCAAAGCCTGTGTTAGCTTAATGGACTGTTAACTCCTTAACACCAGGGCCCGGTTGTTCAAAACATCCGTTAGCTTAACGGACTGTTAAATCCTTAACTGAATGATTAAAATCTCTGTTTTAACAGAGATTTTAACCATTCAGTTAAGGATTTAACAGTTCGTTAAGCTAACTGATGTTTTGAGCAACCGGGCCCAGACTGTTTCAACAATGATTTTCAGACTAGTCCATTTATGAAAAGGGGCAGTTTTTGTTCTCAAAAAATGTGAAAATGACTTGCGAAAAGTGCAGATCCTGATGAGACGGCTCGTCATGAGCCGGCTTATCTGGATCTACACTATTTGCCAATACCACTCACTCACTATATAGGCATGAGGTGGTGGAAGGGTTAAACTAACAGAAGTTTTGAGCAACTGCGCCCAGATCAACCCGAAGACAGGGTGACCATGGATTCTGGAAAACTTTAAAGGTTCAACAGCAAGTGGCTTTATGAAATTGTATGGCATTTATATAGCAATACAATCAAATGCATAATATGCCCAACATGCCAAATACATTTGCCAGTGACAAAAGTATTGTTTAGAAAAAAATTGTGGCGGATCAGGGATTTCCTTTTTCAAAATTATGTGGCCACAGAATTTTGAAAAAGGAAAGCCCTTATCCACGCACTCTCGTAGCTCATTGGATAATGGGATCACGGCGTTGAATAAATTAATCTTTATATGCCAATTTGAAAAAAATGTGATGTATTGTGAACTCGCAATGTAATTGCAGCCGGCTGGTGGGCAACGTACGACGTTTGTAAGATAAATCAATATAACACTGAAAATAACAAATAAACTCTTCATCCATCCATTTTCAAATGCCAGCTGCTCATTTCCAATGCTGGTCAGAACTATTGACTATTTCATATTACTTGTTTATGCTGGTCACTACCTGAAGAATCCCTGTGTTGTGATAACGTGACCCGACGTTGTTGGTTGTTGTTGTTGTTGTTGTTAACAGGCGGCGGTTGATGGGAAGCAGGCGGCCCTGGCAGAGAAGGACCGGATCAACCTGCGTCTACAAGCCGCCCTCGACGCCAAAAATACGGCTCAGCAGGTAGGTACTGACTTTACAAGATGGGGCTTAATACTGGCATACCTTGGCCCGACGTAAAAAACTTATCGTCAAAATAGGCGCCGGTTTCCTGACGAATTCAGCTTCATGCAGAAAATTTGCGTATATGTGTTTGTGCAGTATTTTCTGCATGTAGCTGAATTGGAATTTGCGAGTACCTACCTCCTGGGCCTTGTTTTTGGCCCTTGAGGGCCAAAAACAGGGCCCAGGAGGTAGGCCCACTGGTGCTGCACTGCACACTCCACAGGCTGATCTGGATCTATACTGGTCGCAAAACCCATGAGCCCCATTTCTCCAGTCACAGCCACAGATATTGGTGACAACAATTTGATATTATTCAGACATATCAGAATATTCTAATTTCATCACTGAATATTATATTTTTTTGTACATAATTATTTGGTTCTGATTTTGGGATTTTGGTAGCTGTTAACAGGCATTTAAACACCGTCAGGATTTGTCCCCGTTAACCGGCATAAGATGACCGTAGCTGTTGACGGGCCATTAACCACCATTAAATAAACAAATAAATATAATCTTCAGGAGGCATTTTAGGATGGGTTGTGGCCTAGGGGTTAGAACACCCGACTTCAAATCCAGAGGTTGCAGGTTCAAACCTCGCCCTTGGTGTGAAAAATACTAACATAGTATTTCCATCCCACTGGTCTGTCGGATGAGACTTTAAACTGTGGTCATGTCTATGTGACCTTAGCTGTTGCTGGGACGTTAAACCCATTCACTTTCACTTTTCAGGAGGCATTCCAACAGAGCCCGAAAACTGATGATGCCAAAATTCACCACCTACAGCTGAAACTTCAGGAGAAAGACCGTCTGTTACAGGTAAAATCCTTAGGGGGGATCTAGGTATTTTTCGTGTTAATGCCTCGTTTGTTAGTGCATTCGAGTGGTTGATATTTTCTAAATACTATGTGTATCTTATTTATACCATATTTATGCCCCGTATGCGATATGGGGCATATTGCATTGCTTTTGAGGTGCCGTAAGTCCGTCCATCTGTGTACATTTACGTTGAAAAGTCGAAAAGTTTGTACGAGTCCAGTATGCCACGGGGGCATATCAATGTTTTAGAAACATAATGTCTAGTTAACCCTTTCAACACTACAGCCCTCTATAGCGGTATTTGTAAACATCGTAGACCCAGATGAACCGACTCATGACGAGCTGTCTCATCTGGATCTGCACTTTTTGTAAGTAATTTTCATACTTTTCATCATAAAAGGACTAGTCTGAAAATGATTTTGTGACAATTGGATAGTTCTGAAAAATTAAAATATCAAAATCGCTTCCAGTTATGTAGGGTTGAATTTGATATTTTTCTATAGAATGCGAGAACTAAAATTGTAATGCCGCCACTGACAAATCTTCCCATATTTGTTTGTCCCCAGGAGGTGATGGAGGACGCGAGTGAGACGTCACAACGACGGGACCAGGATGTCCGCAACCTGAGGCAGCGACTCCGCGAATTTGAGGACGAAATACAGGTATGATTTACGCGCCCATAAGCCATAGGAAATCAACGCTCGCCGAGGAATTTACTATCCAACTAACAGGTACGGTTTACCCGCCCATGTATGCTAGGCTATTGGCTTATGATATCAGGTTTATCAGGTAAGGATAGGAAACACGAACTTGAGTAGAAAATGCAGGTACTATTTATGAGCTTTTGTGTAGCTTTTGTATTATACCAGATCAGCGTAATAAAATGTCAGATTTTGTGCAATAACAAAAAAGTCACCCTCCCCAAAAAATTCCATCAAATATTTATTTTATTGCGGAAATTATTTGTTTTCGTTTTTGAACTCTCCTAGTCAGTCACCTCCTTTTCGCCCCATGTTAAATTCCCATATGAAAATTGTTGTTGTTTTTTTTTTTGCAATGGAATTTCATGAAATAAAAAAAATTTGGGAGGGTGACTTGTTATTGCTGAAAAAGTACTTAAATTTAAATAACTTTTAGATTTAATATGTTTAATAGCCAAAAGTTTGTCGGCAGCAAAGCGTGGAACAGACCGTGGGAAACATGTAGGTATTCCGTAGCTCACTGTCAATGCTGGAAATTACTTGTTGCAATGTCAATTTTGTAATTAACGAATGTCATCACGTCATTACGAGCCGTCTCTGAATCTACACTACTGGTCAATAGTAGTGGTTAACCGGTAAATGTCGTTGAAAGTCATGAAATATCTAGCAGGAACGATATCCCTGGTTTGGCCCTTCGGTACGTCTTTGGCTTTCTTGTTACTTGAGAGTACTACTCCTATTACTTTTAGGGAGTGGGGCTAAGTGATTCTGGTGTGGTGTGTTGAGGACCTGGCACTAGGTCGGGTTATTCTAATTGCGGTGCTGTATATACTTGTATATCTTTATTGTACATATTCTGTTCTGGGGGTTTTCTCACCATCAGAACAGGTGAAATGCGGAATTCAACCCCGTTAACCCCGCCTAATTTGACATTAGCTGTTGACAGGCACATCATTAAAGAAATATTCACAAACAGTGCAGATCCAGAAGAGATGGCTCATATGAGCCATCTCTTCTGGTCCTACACTGTTTGAAAACACTGAAATTATCAACAGAAATGTTTTAATGATAAATGATACTGAATGTCATGAATTTAAATTGTGTTCAATGGTGTTGAAGGGTTTCATGATGTTGAAAGTTATGAACTGTCTAATTATCTACAGGACCTGATGACGAAGCACAAGAAGGAGACGGGAGACCTGCGCCGGGAATTAGACAGCCAGCAGTCGGAGCTGAACCGCAAGGAGCACCTGTACCAGGTGAAACTCCGCGAGTTCGAGACCATCGCACAGAAGATTGACATCACCGTCGGCGACGTCGAGAGTCCCGCGGTGAGTCGCTGATTATATTATTATTATAAGTTATTGTGATTTTACACGGTCAACATGGTGTCATATTGATCTCATATTGCCAGTCTGACTTTATATTCACCCAAGGCAAATTCTAGACCGTTTTTCAAAAACTTATTTCCTTAGTTAAATAATTTCCAGGAACTAGGTTTCGGAGGCGATTTCATTTTTTGTCGTTTGCTGTTAGTGCCGGGGAATATAGCTTCAGGCCTCTTTCTTTTCCAATTTTAGCACACCTTCCATACCATTAATTCTGGAAAAACCCTTAGCTAGATAAGTATGCTTTATAGCAATTTTGGTGTGATACAGGACCTGATGAAAAGAGGGTGTTTTAAGTTCTCAAAAATATGAAAATTACTTGCAATAAGTGCAGATCCTGATAAGACGGCTCGTCACGAGCCGGCTCATCTGGATCTACACTGTTTGCCAATACCACTATACAGGCATGTTGTGTTGAAAGGGTTATATCATAAATGCTGCTGAAAGCCATGAATTGAAATTGTGTTCAATGGTGTTGAAGGGTTTTATGATGGTGAAAATTATTAATTGTCTAGTTATCTACCAGGACCTGAGAGTCCCGCTGTGAGTGTAATCATGTACAGTAGAACCTCTCTAACCCGGACAACAAGAAACATATGTGATCAAAGTTTTGATGGGTTTTCTAGTCGTTCATCTCGGGTGATAATGCCAGTTCGTGATTGCATAACACATAATTACGGCTCAGAATAATCGAATGTCTGATTTCCAGTGAAAACTCGCTACACCTGACACTGGGGACCTGGGTGTCCGGTTTATTGAGGTTTAACTCAATCATTAATTAACACTTACGCTGCTCAATTAAAACGATTTATCACCTGCTCCCGTCTTTTTATGACCTTAGCCCGGACGTTGAACTCTTTCACTGACCACTCTGTGTTATTCATGTGACCATGACCTACTTTTTATACACCGGGCATAGGTTTCGTCATTCCATCTGTTTGTCCGTTCGTCCGTCCATCCGTTAGATTTGTGTATGTTTTTATTTGTCGGTCCAGGCAGTGGCCGGGGGTATCCGCGAGCCTCTGCTCACTTGCCATGGCCTGGGGTATCCGCGAGCCTCTGCTCACTTGCCATGGCCGGGGTTGTCTGCGAGCCTCTGCTCACTTGCCATGGCTGGGGGTATCCGCAAGCCTCTGCTCACTTGCCATGGCCGGGGGTATCCGCGAGTCTCTGCTCACTTGCCATGGCCGGGGGTATCCGCGAGCCTCTGCTCACTTGCCATAGTTTCGAAAAATAAGTCGCACCCAGTAATACATGGATTTACATTCATATTATGTATGTCCAATCTTTACAAAACTTCATCAATAGCTTCCTCGCATTGATGATTAGTGTCAATTGATGACGTTGACCTTCATCTTTGTGACCTTGACCTTTGTGTCAATGATTTTGGACGTACCTCCAAATTTTGAATACCTCCTGATCTGTTGGTCGGATCATTACCAAACTTCACCAATAGCGAAATGACGAGAAATTAGAAATTAGAAATTTACTCTGAGATCAGGGCCCGGTTGTTCAAAACATCAGTTAGCTTAACGGACTGTTAAATCCTTAACTAAAACAGAGATTTTAACCATTCAGTTAAGGATTTAACAGTCCGTTAAGCTAACGAATGTTTTGAGCAACCGGGCCCTGGCTTGGAAATGGAAACTAAGAAAATAAAAGTTACTATTGCTAAATCCACTATTTCTGAAATTGGAAAATTTCTGTGAAGATGTCTGGGGATTTAACACGGGGAAATTGTTTTTCGCAATTAAATTGCTATTGGACCAAATTTCATGAAATAAAAAGAAGGGTCATTCTTAAATTTTGCTATAATTTAATAATATCTATTAATAATATAATATATTGTTTTTGCATTGTTTATATAGCCGTAAAATTTGGGCAGGTTTTGTGAAACAGACAGTAGTCCCGTCACCAAATGACTTTAGCTGTTGCTGGGACGTTAAACCCCATTTACATTCACTTTGTTACAGCTACAGCAAATTCTGGCAGAGCTGCAGTCACTGAGGGGCGCGGTCCAGTCGGGTGACCACAACATCCGTATAGAGGTGGCGCCCGGCCAGTCCCCACCCAGACACCCAGGGTACGTGGCGCCCGGCCAGTCCCCACCCAGACAACCAGGGTACGAGGCGCCCGGCCAGTCCCAACCCAGACACCCGGGGTAAGTCACAAGAGTTGTTCTTCAGACATCTATATGGTGTCAAGTTACAATCTCGCGTTTTCCTCGACCTACACAGGAGATCGTGAAAATGTGAAATGAAATGTCATCTGCTGGTGAAAAAACATGATTTGACAGCACCTTTGAATCTAAAGTATTGTCAAAACATGTTTGTGATGAGAAAAATGAAGGAAAGAAAACAACATCAGACTACAATATTTAATTGTCCATTGTTAAACCTTGTATGTATGGGAGCTCATAATTATAGCAGTAGTGTTATCGAAGGGGTACAATGTACTGTTAATTAAAATCACCCTTACACCCCCATCTGTGCCAACGAAAGCATTTCTATAACTGCTCTCAAACTTGTTTTTTAATCATCTCCAAATAAAGTTTAAACTTTTTTTTTTAATGAAATTTGTCAGCGGCAAGATGTTCGTCTATAGTTATGATAGCTTGATTTATTTAGGTTAACCATTCACCGCTGGAAGTAACTGGAATGGACTTTGATATGTTAATTTTTCCACCAATCCAATCGTCACAAAATGATTTTCAGACTAGTCCATTTATGAAAAGGGGGTGTGTTTGCTCTCAAAAATATGAAAATTACTTGCAAAAAGTACAGATCCTAATGAGACAGCTCATCTGGATCTGCACTGTTTGCAACGGCTGCTATAGCGGGCTTTCAGGTTCAAATGGTTAAGCATCGAAACCGTCTCTATAGACTTGCATACCAGCTTTTTATGGTAGCTTCTAACTAGTTAATTCAGTCGCCCAAGTTAGTCAAGGCATGAGATAACACACTAACTGGCCTTTATATTTATTTGGTCAGTTTAGACCATGACGTATTCATAATATTGAGATTATACTCAAAGATAACACTAACCGCCATTCTAAATAGAATTGTAGATCCCGATTAGATTGTAGATAAAACAAGTGTAGCTAAAGTTAAAATTGCTGTTTCATTGTTAGTTTGTATACTATACCTGTTTACTATGAACATAATAGTTGTTTACTACAGGTACATACTGCGTTTACAACTTGTCATTATGTGTGTGTGAGCCGTAATTATCTGTGTTTGTTAGTGTACAATAATCGTTCATCTTAATTGGCAAAATCATTGACCTTCATTGTCAAAGAACTGTGATAACAATAACGTTTACTGACATGCAATAATGCTTGGGTCACTGATGACAAACGTACGACGTTTGTGACCAGTGTAGCCCCAGATCAGCCTGCACATCCGTGCAGTCTGATCAGGGCCTACACTGCTCTTCATTCAATCACTGTTGTCAGCAAAAACAATTAGACACTGCGTTTCAGATATTCAATATGTGATGTTTTGCTTCATGCACAGTAAATGACCAATATCAATCAATCACACCATTTTATTTGATCAAATTCCAAAAACAGTGCTGTATTCCAGTATGTACAATCAAACTGAGCAAGGAGATCTTCGTATACTCTGCGCTCCAGATAAGTTTTGTATCTAAAGAGTATTATACCCCCAGATTTCAAATTCAATGCGTTCTTCCTTATTAAATAGGGAACAAATTATAAAATTTGCACATTTACTTTGAAACTTCACAGTTTTTCGTTATACTATATCTCTGCAACTTCTTTGCCCATTACCTTGAAACTTCACATTGGTGTTTATCATCATCTATATTTTCATTCTACCCCCCTCCCGTGCGGCCCCTGTGCCCAATGTCAAGGTCAAATTACTTTGAAGTTTTTGGTTAAGTTTTTTTTTGGTTAAAGTTTTTGGTTAAGTTTTTTGGTTAAAGTTTTTCATTATACTATATCTCTGCAACTGCTTTGCCCATTACCTTGAAACTTCACATGGGTGTTTATCATCATCTATATTTTCATTCTACCCCCTCCCGTGCGGCCCCTGTGCCCAAGGTCAAATTACTTTGAAGTTTTTGGTTAAGGTTTTTTTCGCGCCCGCTTGCGGAGAGCGCGATATAGTCGGCACTTTGACGTACGTACGTATGTACGTACGTGTGTCCAGTTAAAGTTTTTCGTTATACTATATATTTTTAGTGTCCATGCCTCGCCACAAGGCGCGACATGCAGGCCGCGGCCATCTAGTTCTTCAATAACGAAGCTTGTGGCAGAGCTCCAGATAAGCTATGTTTCTAAAGCGTACTACACCCTCTGATTTCAAAATCATTGTGTATTTTACTTTTACAAATGGATTATTGATTTTCGTCATTACTAAATAGGGAACAAATGATAAAAAAAAATTAACAAATTTAAAAATTCACTTATTTGAGCTGCAAAAAGGTTTGCTTTTTGCAGCTGAACTAAAGTGAATTTTCAAATTTATGACAGTATTTTCACTACTCAATTTGAAAATCAATGCGTATATTCACATTGCTGTGCTCCGACTTTTGATAATCAGTGCGTATTCAGCTAAAATAATTGCGTAAAATACGCCAATACGCACCTTATCTGGAGCTCTGGTGTGGATACTTGGGCCATGGTTCGAAAAAAAATCATTCTTTCAGATTCACTTTAATTTTGTGACCTGTTCCACTATAGATGAATAAGACTTTTTGTTGTGCACTGAACAGTCAACACACAGCAGTAATTAAAGCAATTTAGTGTTTAGAAAAAAATGTGAAATATTTGGAGATAAAGTGAATATACACAGGGCTCCAGATAAGGAATTAGTAATCGAGTATTGTCACTCCATCATTTCTGAAGCAATTGGGTATTTCAAAATTTTAATTGTGTAAAATAGAATCACACTACTGTTTACACATCAGCAGACCGCATTTATTGAATAGTTCGCTTCTAAATGAAAATACATCTTGGTATTTCATTAGAATTGTCTCCTTGGAGACAATTCTAATGAAATACCAAGATGTGTTTTCATGTGAAAATAAGAAAATATGCTATATTTGTGGTCTGTTTATTGTTTTCTGTAGCATGATAAAGATACCACAATATTTCCATTGCTTTTTGATACTCACTACTTCTGATTTGAATTGAGTTTTTGGCAATTTTAATTGGGTATTTATCTGGAGCTCTGAATACAAATATGCAAGTGAATATATAAATACCAAAATTGTTGCACACACATTTGGGAATGTTTTGTAGCTATGGATGTTTGGACTAGACTCGGTGTGTTCACATTTCTGTAGGTTATACAGTAGAACCTCTCTAAACCAGTAGCCGATTTCATCAACATTGCAAAGTTTACTTAATATCTAGCAAAGTATACTTTTGAGGGAGTAATCATTTATTTTTCCAGAAATGAATTATTTAATATAGAACTATGACTGCATATATTTGTTGATTAAAAGTATGCAGAATTATTATACTGAATTTATTACATTTGGCTGTGATAATGTAACAAATTCAGTATAATAAAAAATAATAAATTGATCCTTAAATTGAAAATTTCGCAATGTTGGTGAAATAGGCTACAGACACCCTGGCGACACCATTGAGATTAATCTAGATGGATTTCACTGTCATTTATGTCATTGTTGTTTGTGTTCGCGATTGAAAATGACAAAAACTGTTCATGGAGTGCTTAATTACAGTGGAACCTCTCTAAACCGACACCCTGGGAGGTCCGGTTTAGAGAGGTTCCACTGTAGATTGCTTTTATATTGCCACGATCCGACAAAGCTGATTACTGGCGATCAGTGAAGCCCCTGACCAGACTGCGCTTCCGCATAGTCAGATCAGGGTCTTCACTTCGCACCATCTGTCAAGGGAATGTGCTTGCTGTGAAGAATGCTAATATCAGACTGTAAATATTGCAAAGAAATCAGTCAGATTTTGACGGATCGTCGTCCAATTTCTCTATTAACAAATTCATTGGATATTCAACCCAGTTTTGTGGAACAAGAAAGGATAAAATTAAGTTTAAACGTCTTAACTCTTTGCATGCGAGCGGTGAAAATATCCGCCAAACGAATTAGGAGTATAAGTTTTATTTCTTTCTGTAAATATGTCTTGAAATTTCATTAGAATTTAGTCGTCAGGACTCCATTCTAGTGAAATTCCAACACATATTCATGATATTTACAGGGAGAAATAAAAGAAAATATGATGATTTCTTGTCCGCTATTTTTTAACTATTTATAGCCCACAAGGTTCCCAGCATGCAAAGAGTTAAACCAACAAACAGGGAGAAATAAACGAAAATATACTGAATTGGTGTCTGCTACTTTTGAACTATTTATAGCCCACACATTTCCCAGCATGCAAAGTTAATACATGTATTGACTTCATTATAGGAATGAATGGCATTGTTGTGGAATTTATCGGGGTATAAACTTGGAAAAGTCGCGGGAATACTGGACGAAGGCCGGAAGGCCTCGTCCAGTATTCCCGCGACTTTTCCAAGTTTATATCCCCGATAAATTCAACAAAAAGGCCATTCATTCCTTATAATTCCAGTATTTGAAATAAATTCATCAAGAAAATGTGTTTATTTTCCGTTTTCTTAAGAATTATTTTAACTGTGCCTGACGGTTACGGAAAGTAGTTTTGGCATTGGAGTTTACTGGGATATAAATTTTGGACAGAGACTTGCTACGGACCAATCAAATGTTAGGGAATTGTGTACATATTTTTGTGCTGGAATTATTATGTTTACGTTTCACTATTTCACCCCTAAATATTTGACATCGTTGGTTCCATTCTCATATTAACAAAATCTCAATTATCCTGAAAAAAACATTATAGCTGTTGGGAAGGTATCTTGCTTATGAATCCATCTTTTAAGGATTCATACCAAAATGGTGAGTTCATCCTTACCTGGATACACAGTGAATCTTTCTGGAATCCACACCAGGGTGCAAGTGATTTGGGTTGTTAGGATGCCTAGAATGCAGGAAATGGCGTTTCACACCACTTGGATTTCCAAAAAAATTCGGGGGGGGGGGCTTCTGCCGCCTATGACAGACAAGCAATATATAGTACATGGATTACATTAACCCTTAGACCGCTACGCACAACAATTGTCGTCTGCTGTTGCTTTTATATCTTGCCTTATTTCTCAATAAAAACATGGTCAAAGCATGTTGTAACTGATTCTAAAGTGCTGTCGAAGCATGTTTTTGATGATAAAAATGGAAAATAGAAAATAAACAGCAGACAACAAAAATAGTGGTCTACGGGTTAATATTCACACACTTCATACATGTGCACATGTACGACACATTTATATGACCATTTACAGGACGTGAACCTTTCTGACCTTCACAAGGTCACTGAAACACTTTTGCATTTTTGTTGCAGTCAAGTATGCCAAGGGGTTATATCCATGTTTTACAAACATAATGTCCAAGTTTCATTCTATAGCCCACCAATGCATACTCTCTGTCTGCACAAGGTGAAATGACCGTAGAAAGTTTTTTAGGTGTACATCCATCATTATTATATGACTGAGAAGTCCAGCCAATGAGATCGCCCACTAGAGGGTCACATGATTGCGGACATATATGATATTCACCTGGGCCCAGTTGTTCAACAAAACACCAGTTAGCTTAACGGACTGTTAAATCCTTAACGGACTGTTAAATCCTTAACTGAATGGTTAAAATCTCTGTTAAAACAGAGATTTTAACCATTCAGTTAAGGATTTAACAGTCCGTTAAGCTAACAGATGTTTTGAGCAACCAGGCCCAGAATATCAGTCTCGGACTCTTCTGGTGATATTCTAAAGGTGATATTGACCTGGATGCACGAGTCACTGATCACGCAACGGAAACATGACGTGGTTCAACGATGAGCCAATTGAACAAAACTATGCAAATACAGGGATTACCCTGGGGTCAGATTTGAATGAGATAAAATATCCCATTCATCTGATTTGTGTGAGATTTTGACCAGTTCGATGAGATATTGTCGACCGAGCATAGCTCGGGAGGCTGCTAGGGGGGTCCGGGGCCATGCCCCACCCCCCCCCCCCATAAATTTTGTAATAAGTATATACCATTCCCTGCATTCTGGCGCATTTCAGAGAAAAGATATTGACACCGTCACAGTATGTTTAGACATGTTCTTTTTAGGGAAAACATTTAAATTTTGAAACAACAAGACAATGATCATGACACTTGACAGTCAGGCACACAAAATCTTCAACGCAGTTCGGACAGAGAGAAATGCGTAGTTCAGACAGACAGGACACCGGCTATATGCCCCCGGAAATAAATTCTGGCACACAAAAACAGCAAATTATTCCATAAAACACGCCAAACCTTGACGAGAAAACAAATTTTGTTGTTGTTGTTGAAGATTGAGGCCTACTCTAACCGACTGGATTCCGGTCACAATCGTTTTATATGGCAACCGGGAACCAGTATTGATATACATAGGCGCTACGTAAACATCCGATGCGCACCAATTGTCCCAGGCTATTGGCACGGCTACCGTGCCTTGTTAAACTGGCAATAGAGTACGCAAAGTTGCAAATAATTGCAAAACGGCGGGATTTGGAGGAAAATTGATTTCCCGATTTCATCGCGAGAATTACTCCCATTTGTGCAATTTTCATGCGATTTTACCGATTTTGATGCGCAAAATATCGCAAATCGCGGCCCAAAGTGATCCCTGAAATAGTATCATCCAATCAGCAACAATGGATGCAAACTAAAGCAAACTTGTACGTAAATGTCAGTCAGGTTTCAGCAAAACCATAAGTCATATAATAAAATAATTGTTGTCTTTTGAGTCGGTGTACATGAGATATACGGACCTTCGAAGTCATATTCACAGAGGCCGTTGAATATGACTTTCTTCAGGCCATCTCATGTACACCTCCTCAAAAGAGAATAATTGAATGATGTTCCGTTATGTATTTGTTATGTTTCTTCTTTTTGGCATTCTTGTACACGCGAGTTCAATCCGGTTATACCTAGTGTAAGAGTAGTAAGATTTAACCCTCACTACGCGGGAGACGATTTGTCGTCTGCTGTTTTTCATTTTTGCCTTAATTCTTAACAAAAAATCTGTTTTGACAGCACATGAGAATCGTCTCCAGTGGAGATGTCAGAACAGGTTTTTATCGAGAAATATTGAAAATAAAAACATTTCCAGCAGACAAAAAAATTTAATTCAGTGTAGTAAGGTTTAATAACTTGTATCCACAGTGATCGGGAAGCAGGTGGCAAGCCCCCCAAGCCGGGTGGTGGCTCCGTCCCCCAGAGTCGTATACCCGTGCGGCTGTTGTCATCCACCAGCAGCACATCTGAGGACCTCGATCACCACGGTAAACAGCTCACCGATCTCAAGGCCCAGAATGAAGCCCTGAGTAAAACTCTGCAAGCCACGGAGGAAACAGTCCGACAACAGACACAGAAAATGAAATACTACAAAAACATGTTAGTCGATCACGGACTCCTACCGAAGTGTTTGTCACGATCCAACAGCGATCCAAACATCGCGAACTTGTCACCAAGGTCGCCAAGGTCGCCAAGGTCACCGAGCTGTGGACATAAATTCCGATCAGCGGAGAACCTCTCCCGATTAATTTTTTCCCCACAGAATGGTGCTAGTGTTATGATGAATCAAAACGACGATGTTGATAAACTCTTGAAAGAGAACCTGAAGTTGCGACAGCAGATTGATGGTTACCGTCGAGTGTTGAAGGTCTTCCATGGTCGTAGCGTGAGCCCGACGACGACGGACGACTCGGACAATCGTGGTACGAGTGACGAGGAAGGTCATCCAGACCCAATCACGTCGGAGAGCGCGAGCTGTCTCCTGGAGAACTGGATGGACATGATGGACAAGTTCCTACAGGAGCTGACCCACGAGGACCAGAACTGGAGCGCACAAACGAGCGCGTCTCCCACAGAGGTGTCGCGACTTCGCCGCGGGCTCGTCCAGGCGCGCGGAGCCGTACACTCGCTGTCGAAGGAGTCGCTGAGTGGCCAGGATAGGGTGGTGTCCAGTACTAGCGAGGATAATGTGGCGGCTGATACCTGTGCTGCTTCACTGCCTGCAGGGTAAGTGTGTGGGTCACAGAGCTCCAGATAAGGTGCGTATTGGTGCATTTTACTTGATTATTTTGGCAGAATAAGCATTGATTATCAAATGTGGGAGTAAAAAAATACCTACAGCAATGTGAAAATACACATTTATTTTCAAATTGAATAGTGAAAATACTGTAATAAAGTTGAAAATTTACTTAGTTGAGCTGTAATGCTTTTTGCAGCTCAAAAAAGTGAATTTAAAAAAAAAAAAATTATTTGTTTCCTATTTAATATTAAAGGAAGAAAATCAATTTACATTGGTAAAAGTAAAATACACATTGAATTTGAAATATGGAGGTATAATATTTTTTAGATCCAAACAGTATCTGAAGCTCTGGGGTCACCAGTAGCCGATTTCATCAAAATTGCAAAGTATACTTTTCTAGCAAAGTATACTTTGAGGGAGTAATCATTTATTTTTCCTGAAATGCATTATTTCATATAGAACTAACGACTGTATATATTTGATGATTAAAACTATGCAGAATTATTATACTGAATTTATTACATTATCACAGCCATTTTGGCTGTGATAATGGAATAAATTCCGTATAATAAAAATTAATAAATATATCATTAAATTGAAAATTTCTCCCTCAAAGTATACTTTGTTAGATAAGTAAAGTATACTTTGCAATGTTGGTGAAATAGGCTACTGGACTATGTTAACACTTTCACCCCTAAGTAACTGACATGGTTTATTTATACCCCCGGCATACAAAGTATGTAAAGGGTATATAGTTTTAGTATTTCCGTCCATCCGTCCGTTCGTAAGATTCGTTAAAGTTTTTGTTTGTTGGTTCAGACAGCGGCCAGTGGTATCCGCGAACCTCTGCTCATGTTAAGTTTGAGACTGTTCCATTATGCAGAAAATGGGGTCGGTTTGTAGAAATTGAAAACAAATATCCACAAATGGTGCAGATCTTGATGAGACGGCTCATTGCGATCTACACTGTTTGCAAATACTAAGACGTCCTGTATTGAAAGGGTAAACATGGCTAGGATAGGATTGTATCCACAGGGTCAGTGTGTGACTCGCTTGTATTATGTTAACCCTTTCAACTGTAAATAATTGGAATGCACTGTGATATGGTGACTTTCCTACCAATCCAATTGCAGCAAAATGATTTTCAGAATTGTCCATTTATAAAAAAGGGGTGTGTTTTTTTTTCTTTAAAAAAATATGAAAATTAGTTGCAAAAAGTGCAGATCCTTATGAGACGGCTCGTCACGAGCCGTCTCATCTGGATCTACACTTTTTGCCAGTACCTCTGTACAGGTCTGTAGTGTTGAAAGGTTTCATATGACGAGGATAAGATAATTATTTTAGATATGGACTATACCTGTTTGATCATGAATCGTAGGCCCCGACACTTATAGTTTAAAGAATATTTATTTCAAATAGAATAAATGTATACATGTACGTCAACATACATAGACAGAAACTGTGAACAAGTCGATAAGGATTGGAAGAAAAGCTCCAATGTGAACTTACCCGGTATGTGAATTCTTCTCCTGGCGTGGCCGGTTGGTTGGGAGAATGTGAATGGTAAATTTAACGGTGGGGTTCATCCTTTAATACCGGAATTCCGATATTCCTGGTTTGAAC
Organism: Conchocele bisecta; assembly: GCA_029237695.1. Classification (NCBI taxonomy): domain Eukaryota; kingdom Metazoa; phylum Mollusca; class Bivalvia; order Lucinida; family Thyasiridae; genus Conchocele; species Conchocele bisecta. The sequence goes on along the minus strand of CM055271.1, from coordinate 48,347,423 downwards.
CTCGGGTACATTTTTGTCGAGCCCGCTTGCGGAAAGCGAGACATAGTGATCACAATGACGTCTGTGCATCCGTGCGTCCGTGCGTCTGTGCGTCCGTCCGAAATATGCGTTAAAGTTTTTAAATACCTTATATCTCTGCAGTCCTAAGTCACATTGACTTGAAACTTCATAGACTTATTAGTCATCATCCATATATTCATGATGTATCCCACTCATGCGACCCCTGTGCCCAAGGTCAAGGTCAAATGACTTAGAAGTTTGCGTTCCTAAATCTGCGTTAAAGTTTTCAAATACCTTATATCTCTGCAGTCCTAAGTCATATTGACTTGAAACTTCATATACTTATTAGTCATCATCCATATATTCATGCTGTATCCCACTCATGCGGCCCCTTTGCCCAAGGTCAAGGTCAAATGACTTAGAAGTTTGTGTTCCTAAATCTGCGTTAAAGTTTTCAAATACCTTATATCTCTGCAGTCCTAAGTCATATTGACTTGAAACTTCATATACTTATTAGTCATCATCCATATATTCATGCTGTATCCCACTCATGCGGCCCCTGTGCCCAAGGTCAAGGTCAAATGACTTAGAAGTTTGTGTTCCTAAATCTGCGTTAAAGTTTTCAAATACCTTATATCTCTGCAGTCCTAAGTCATATTGACTTGAAACTTCATAGACTTATTAGTCATCATCCATATATTCATGCTGTATCCCACTCATGCGGCCCCTGTGCCCAAGGTCACGGTCAAATGACTTAGAAGTTTGCGTTCCGAAATCCTTATATCTCTGCAGTCCTAAGTAACATTGACTTGAAACTTCATATGCTTATTAGTCATCATCCATATATTCATTCTGTGTCCCACTCATGCGGCCCCTGTGCCCCTATGTTAAGGTCAAATAACTTAGAAGTTTGCGTTAAAGTTTCTGTCAAAATTTGCGGTAAAGTTTTCACATACCTACTATCTCTGTAACCGTAAGTCAGATTTTCTTGAAACTTTGTATGCTTATTGGGCATCAAACTTAAATAAATACACTCTGAAACCATCAAATGCCTCGGCAGGCTCGACATGCGGGGCCGCGGCCATCCTCGTTGGCTTTCTTGCTACCTGTGAGTTGAGTCTGTTTATACCCATTACAAAAGTAGTAAGATTAATACCAATCATATTACTTTTAGGGAGTTGGGCTAAGTGACTCTGGTGTGGTGAGGACCTGGCACCAGGTCAGGTTACTCTAATTTCAGGGCTTATACATGTATATATATATATTCTGTAAATATTCTGTTCTGATTTTGGGATTTTCCCCCCATCACAACAGGTTAAATGACCATAGCTTTTGACAGGCCATTAAACACCTTCTGACACTTTATCTACCATGTTCAGGTCCCAGCCCAGCAGTACAGCACGAGATAGTCCACCTCCGAACTCTGCCAGTCCACTTGCGAACTCTGCCAGCCCACCGCCGAACTCTGCCAACTTCAGTGCCCAGTCTGCCGTATCGCCAGAACTCTCCACGAGAACATACGACACTGGGAACCAGTCTATGGAGAAGCTGCGTCACTGCAGTGAGATCACTGATGACCGGGGACCAATCAGCCTGCTGACCGACGTATCGCAGTTCGATAACAGTGTTTTCACTAACAAGAGCCGACACGTAGTGAGAAACGGCGGGAACTTTACGCCAAACGAGCCGTTACGTGTTATCAGAGGACAGAGTAATAGCTCCGATGGCAGCAACATGTCGGATATATACGATGCCGGTTCACGACCAACAAACGGCCATAAAGACATGTACGACCAGACGTTCACACAAAGTTTCATTGCGAGTGACCCGTTGACGGGTATTGACCAGACGATGTTGCAGCAGAGCATGTTTCTGGAGCTAGAGGACATGAGTGTCGACCTTGACACGGAGTCGCTTCGTAGTCGCAGTCAGACGCCGAGTATCCCGAACCTGGAGAATGATAAGTTACGCATGCGGCTGCAGAAGCTGGAGTATTTAAACACGGCATTAAAGGTATACTCCCACGATTGATTAAAAAATAATTAATCAATGTTTACATTCTAACACTGCTGTTTTGTCGACTGCTGTTTATTCTTTATTAACTCTGAATGCTAACGGCGAAAATATCCTCCAAACAAATTAGGATATGTCTTCGAATTTCCTGAGGACTGAATTCTAATGAAATTCCAAGACATATTCATGATATTTACAAGGAGAAATTAAAGAAAATATGATGAATTTTTGTCCGCTAGTTTTGAACTATTTATAGCCCACAAGTTTCCCAGCATGCAAAGAGTTAAGTCCACCTCCGATTTTTGTGATCAAAAAATGATTTGACAACACTTTAGAATCATTTCCATTGCAATTGGAGTCATGTCAAGCCATGTTTTTATTGAGAAAGAAGACAAAATATAAAATAATAGCAGATGACAATTTACATTTCTCGCATTTTCAGGGTTAAACAAAAGACATGATTTTCCAATAATATCAAAGTGAAAATTAAAAAGGATTTATAAAACAAAAGTGTGCCTGAGGTGGGTTTTGAACCCAAGACCCTTGTGATTAGTAGCTCCATGTAATTACGTATTTACTGTTATGCATCCACGACTGGTGTAATTTGTTGCAGTCACTGCTGCAGACCTCGTAAAAAAAGGTTTATATTTACACACCTCAGTGGGTGACAAGTCACATGTCACGTATGTACAATTGGTGCCAGTTTCAAATATAGATACTTATTCACATGTATCACTAATTAGGAATTAACCCTTGGACCGCTATCTTATTTTTTTTGTCGTCTGCTGTTTATTTTCCATTTTTATCATCAAAAACATGCTTTGACAGCACTTTAGAATAATTTACAACTTGCTTTGACAGCACTTCAGAATCATTTCCATTGGCAATTGGAAATGATTCTGAAGTGCTGTCAAACCATGTTTTTAATGAGAAATATGGCAAGATATAAAAGCAACAGCGGACGACAATTGTTGTAAGTAGCGGTCTCAGGGTTAAGAAACAATTTTTTTTTAAATATAATGGTATGTTTTCAGTATGTTATAAATAATGAATGCATTCAGTGCCCATTAGGGCGATTTCAGGGAATGGAAGTGGAAAACAGAAAATAAACAGCAGACGACAAAATTTAATTCAGTATTTTAAGGGTTAAACAAAAAATGTTAGAATTTACCTTTAAAAGATGAGTTAGCTGTAAATTAGATTATTGAGAATAGGACAAGTATAAGGAGCGATGATAAATATTGATCAGGGCTCCAGATAAGGAATTAGTAATTGAGTATTGTCACTCCATAATTTCACACTACTGTTTACACATCAACAGACGGCAATTATTGAATAGTTAAGAAAATACGAAGCTTATCTGGAGCTCTGATTGATGTATAAATTGGATTGGTATAAAGCAAACATGAGAGAATGTAGTCGTTTGCGTCCTCAATTGAACGAGGATTCAGCCTTGCAAAACAGAGCTACAGATAAGCTGCGTATTTGCTTAAATTAAATATCCAATTAAAATTGCCCAAAACCCAATTGAAATCAGAAGTAGCGAGTATCAAAAAGCAATTAAAAGTTTGTGGTACCTTTATCATGCTGCAGAAAACAATAAACATACCACAGATATAGCATATTTTTAGCTCGACTATTCGAAGAATAAGTAGAGCTTATGTTGTCACCCCGGCGTCGGCGTCACCGTCACGTCTTGGTTAAGGTTTTTAGTCAAGCTTGTATATGGAATACTACTGGCCCTACACCCACCATACTTGCACAACTTCATCTCCTAGTGATGTACATCAATAACCCCTGATCTATATTTGACCTTGACCTACATTTCCCCTTGAATTACTTGGTTAATTCCCCTTGGTTAAGGTTTTTAGTCAACCTTGGTTAAGGTTTTTAGTCAAGTTTGTATATGCAATACTACTGGCCCTACACCCACCATACTTGGACAACTTCATCTCCTAGTGATGCACATCAATAACCACTGATCTATATTTGACCTACGTTTCCTCTTGAATTACTTACTTAATTCCCCTTGGTTAAGGTTTTTAATCAACCTTGATTAAGGTTTTTTTTCAAGCTTGTACATTGAATACTATTGTGCATCCAGACACCATACTTGACAACCTTTTCTCATAGGTATGTACGTCAATAACCCCTGATCTATATTTGACCTTGACCTACATTTCCTCTTCAATTACTTACTTAATTCCTTTTGGTTAAGGTTTTTAGTCAACCTTCTATATGGAATACTACTGGCCCTACACCCACCATACTTGCACAACTTCATCTCCTAGTGATGTACATCAACAACCCCTGATCTATATTTGACCTTGACCTACATTTCCTCTTGAATTACTTAATTCCCCTTGGTTAACGTTTTTAGTCAAGCTTGTAGATGGAATACTCCTGGCCCTACACCAACCATACTTGGACAACTTCATCTCCTGTGATGTACATCAACAACCCCTGACCTATATTTGACCTTGACCTACATTTAACCTTGAATTCCTTACTTAATTCCCCTTGGTTAAGGTTTTTACTCGACCTTGGTTAAGCTTTTTACTCAAGCTTGTACATTGAATACTATTGTGCATACAGACACCATAATTGGACAACCTTTTCTCATAGTGATGTACATCAATAACCCCTGATCTATATTTGACCTTGACCTACATTTAACCTTAAATTACTTACTTAATTCCCCTTGGTTAAGGTTTTTACTCAACCTTGGTTAAGGTTTTTAGTCAAGCTTGTAGATGGAATACTATTGTGCATACAGACACCATACTTGGATAACTTTTTCTCATAGGGATGTACATCAATAACCCCTGACCTTTATTTTACCTTCACCTACATTTAACCTTCAATTACTTGGTTAATGTTTATAGTCAAGCTTGTATATGGAATACTTCTGGGCCTACATCAACCATACTTGGACAACTTTATCTCCTAGTGATGTACATCAATAATCCATGACCTATATTTGACCTTGACCTACTTTTATCCTTGGATTACTTAGTTATCTCCCCTTGGTTACATTTTTTACTCAAGCTTGTATATGGAATACTCCTGGGCCTACAGCAACCATACTTGGAAAACCACGCACCTACGTCCAAGGTCAAGGTCACTGTTGAAGGTCAAAGGTCAAACCTATTGAAATTCCCTTCCGCTCTATATCTTCTACACCAATGCATGGATTATCAAATTGCTAACCACGCACCTACGTCCAAGGTCACAGTTGAAGGTCAAATGTCAAACCTATTGAAATTCCCTTCCGCTCTATATCTTCTACACCGATGCATGGATTATCAAATGGCTTGGCACAGATGTTTCTCATGATGAGAAGGTGTGTCACAATCAATAACCACGCACCTACGTCCAAGGTCAAGGTCACAGTTGAAGGTCAAACCTATTGAAATTCCCTTCCGCTCTATATCTTCTACACCGATGCATGGATTATCAAATACCTTGGCACAAATGTTTCTCAGGATGAGAAGGTGTATCGCGATCAATAACCACGCACCTACATCCAAGGTCAAGGTCACAGTTGAAGGTTAAAGGTCAAAAATATTGAAATTTCCAAACGGCTTGGCACAAATGTTTCTCACGATGAGAAATTCTCATGTGTCGCGATCAATAACCACACACCTATGTCCAAGGTCAAGGTCACTGTTGAAGGTCAAAGGTCAAACCTATTGAAATTCCCTTCCTCTCTATGTCTTTTACACCGATGCATGGATTATCAAATGGCTTGGCACAAATGTTTCTCATGATGAGAAGGTGTGTCGCGATCGATAACCACGCACCTACGTCCAAGGTCAAGGTCACAGTTGAAGGTCAAAGGTCAAACCTATTGAAATTCCCTTCCGCTCTATATCTTCTACACTGATGCATGGATTATCAAATTGCTAACCACGCACCTACGTCCAAGGTCACAGTTGAAGGTCAAAGGTCAAACCTATTGAAATTCCCTTCCGCTCTATATCTTCTACACCGATGCATGGATTATTAAATGGCTTGGCACAAATGTTTCTCATGATGAGAAGGTGTGTCGCAATCAATAACCACGCTCTATATCTTCTACACCGATGCATGGATTATCACACTATGCCCAGGGTCAAGGTCACAGACTTGATGCGTTTGAAACCTAAACGCTCGGCTAAATGGCTTATAATCAAAAATGCCTCGTTTTCTTTGGCTGCCAGTGGGGGTATTCGTGTGCCGACAGGCCACATTTCTAGTTTCCCTTGGTTAATGTGTTTAGTCAACCTTGGTTAAGGTTTTTATGTAGGCCGCAGCCACCTTCTTTGTCAAGCTATGTGTACATCGACAACCCTCGTAGTCGAGCTATGCTGTTCTCCTACAGCTCTTGTTCTTATTTTTCTTGAAAACACATCTTGGTATTTCATTAGAATTGTCTCCAAGGAGACAATTCTAATGAAATGCCAAGACTTGTTTTCATTTCGAAGCAAAGTATTCAATAATTCCTGTCTGTGGATGTGTAAACACGGTAGTGTGAGTCTAGTTTACTCAATTCAAATTTTGAAATACCCAAATTACTTCAGAAATGATGGAGTGACAATACTCAATTACTAATTCCTTATCCGGAGCCCTGGTAAGAGTTAAATAAAAAAAATGTAATCTTCCTTTTAAGGACAAGTTGTACATTACACTGTCGCATATCTTGTAGGGAGATGAATTTATATAAGCTACTAGCTTGTTTTCAAATCCCTCTATTTTGCTATGTAACATGTATACAATGTACATTTACCAATAAATATTGTTTAAATCAAGGATGAGTTGATGGTGCATGAGGACCTATCAAACAAGGGACCAAAGTTGGACGGTGACATGCTGAGTCAGCACCTGGAGGAGTTGAGGCAGCTCCGTCTGAGGCTAGAGAAGAGTTTGAAGGACACGGACAACCTACAGGAGCAGCTGACTGAGGAGTTGCACAAACCCACAGGTGGGTCAGAGTGGATTATTTTACCTTGGGCCCTGCCTTTGTACGTGTTACAATTACTCAATTAGCGAGCTGGGACAAAGGTACATTAGTAAATGAGACCACTTAACCCTCACTATGCGGGAGACGAAAATGGTCGTCTGCTGTTTTTCATTTTTGCCTTAATTCTTAACAAAAAACCTGTTTTGACAGCACATGAGTCCAGTGGAGACGATTCTCATGCGCTGCCAAAACGGGTTTTTATCGAGAAATATTTCAAATAAAACATTTCCAGCGGACGACAAATTTTAATTCAGCGTAGTAAAGGTTAATATCCAAGTAACATTGGGATTGATATAAAAGAGGGTTTTGTCGTATATACCACAAAGTGCCTGTGATAAATTGAAACGACCCAGCTGGTTAGGATTGAAAGTTGTCGCTATTGTGTAGGAAAGTGAAAGTGAATTGGTTTAACGTCCCACCAACAGCTAGGGTCATATAGAGACGGGACCACAGTTTAAAGTCTCATCCGACAGACCAGTGGGTTGGAAATACTATGAAAGTATTTTTGATGCCCACAACCTTCGGATAGGAAGTCGGGTGTTCCAACCCCTAGGCCACAATCCATCCCTCATATAGTGTAGGAAGTCGTGCCAAATAGACGTGTAATCCCGTTTCATTTGTTCTGTTTCAGAGCCCGACCCTCAGCTACTCAACCAAGAGGCGACGATTCGCGACCTTCAACAGCTTGTACAAAACATGCGCAACCAGCTCGCCACCTGTAACAACAGCATCCTAGAAAAGGTCACGATCATCGACGAAAAGGAGCGTGTGATCAAAGAGACACATATTCAGCTCACCAGACACCGCGATAACGCTGTGAACGACAACAGTGAAATTGAAAGTTATAAAAAACGAGTTCAGGACCTGGAACTGGAATTAAAGGATAGTAAAAATGTGTGTGAAAAGTTTACGAACATGGTTAAACAGCTGAAACAGGGATTGGAGCAGTTTAAGTCGCGTGTCGAACAGTTGGAAGGCGACGTTAAACAGCACCGCGAGGTGGCGAGTAGGTATCAATCTCGAGCTAATGACCTCGAGAATGAACTACAGCAGAGTTTACTTATGGTTGATGAGTATAAGTTGGAGTCGGAAAGTTTCCGTGAACGAATCGGACAGCTGGAGCTAGACATTTGTAAATGCCGTGAGAGTGAAGAACAGTGTCGCGGAATGCTCGGTCAGTCGCGGTTAAGGGTTAGTGAGCTTAACGAGGAAATCACGAACATTAGGGAGAGAGCGGAGATTCAGGACGGGGAGATTTGCACACTGGAGAGCGAGGTGAAGCGATACAAATCGCTGGTGGAAGACCAAAACAAACATTTACACGACAAGGCAAACCTTATCCAACAACAAGCAAGAGACCTGAACGAGAAATCGCAACTAATGAACCACAAAGACGCAATCCTCCGTGAACAAAGCAGCAAATTTGAAAATCAAACATTATCACACTCGCAATTGGAGTCGCAACTGAAGCAGCAAAAGGCGCTAAACTTTGACCAGAAAAGCCAGATCGATAAGCAGAACATGATAATCTTGGAGATCGAGAGAAAGCTGGAAGTGGCGCGTCAGGTAGAGTCTAGCGGGGTAAAACAACAAGATGAGATGAAGCGGAAGGTTGCAGACAATGACAAACTCATACACGAGGCAGTGAAGAAGAAGGACAAATATCTCAACAACCTCAAGATAGTCATGAAGGAAATGAAGAAGTATGTTTGGTTTATTCTCTTTGGAATCTTTGGTGACAGTTTAACACCATATTCTGATAGATTGTGGCCTAGGGGTTAGAACACCTGGGCCCGGTTGCTCAAAGCTTCTGTTAGCTTAACAGACTATTAAATCCTTAGCATTGCTGAGGATTTAACAGTCTGTTAAGCTAACAGAGGTTTTGAGCAACCAGGCCCTCCTGACTTCCAATCCGGAGGTTGTGGGTTCAGACCTCGCCTAGGGCATCTAAAATACTTCCACAGAATTTCCATCCCACTGGTCTGTCGAATGAGAATTTAAACGGTGGTCCCATCTCTTTTTGACCTTAGCTGTTGCTGGGACATTAAACCCATTCACTTTCACAATTTTTAACACCATATCATAAGTTACACTGGTGCTGCACTCTGCACAGGCGTAAAATGTTTTCAGGGCTCCAGATAAGGAATTTGTAATTGAGTATTGTCACTCCATCATTTCTGAAGCATTTGGGTATTTCAAAATTTTAATTGGGTAAAATAAAATCACAGTACTGCTTACACATCAACAGACAGCAATTATTGAAGAGTTTGCTTCGAAATGAAAACATGTCTTGGCATTTCATTAGAATTGTCTCCTCGGAGAGAATTCTAATGAAATACAAAGATGTGTTACCATGGAAAATAAGAAAAATATGCTATATTTGTGGTCTGTTTATTGTTTTCTGCAGCATGATAAAGGTACCACAAAATTGCTTTTTGATACTTGCTACTTCTGATTTCAATTGGGTTTTTGGCAATTTTAATTGGATATTTAAGCAAATACGCAGCTTATCTGGAGCTCTGTGTTTTGCATTGAAAAATGCACCGGTTTCCTGACAAAATGCCACTTCTGACAAAAATGTGTTTATGCAGTATCTTCTATATGTAGCAGAATGGGAATTTGTCAGGAATCCGGTCCCTATTTCGACGTGAAACATTTTAGCTAGCGCGGAGTGCAGCATCAGTGAATTAGGAAAGGGTGGATTTTTTAAAAAGTCAGAAGACCCCCACAAGCAGAGCAGATCCTGATGAGATGACTCGTTACGAGCCGGCTCATCTGGATCTACACTGTTTGTTCTATCATTCTGCAATATTGAAATAGTCAATCTCTCTAGCTGGCGTTGACTGCTTCAAGCTAATCAAATAATTCAATACGAACTGTAAAATACTGACATTGATTATCAAAAGTGGGAGTACAAAATACTCACAGCAATGTGACAATACACATTGACTTCTATATTGAGTAGTGGGTGGCAGGTGGGAGAATGCAATCGGTAATTTAACGATCGGGATTCCTTCTTAACATTATCCCGAACGGAGACCTGGTTTGACCCTCATATACGTCTTTGGCATTCTTGTATGTGAGGGTTTCATCTGGTTATACCCCTTGTATGAGTAATATTGGGTGGAAGGTGGGTGCAAGCGATGGGTGATTTAACGATCGGGGTTCATCCTTACTGTAATCCCGACTGGAGACCTGGTTTGGCCCTCACATACGTCTTTGGCATTTTGTATGTGACAGTTGAATCTGGTTATACCCATTGTGTGAGTATTACGATTATTCGTAATCCTATTTTAGGGGAAGGGGCCAAGTGACTTTGGTGTGGTATGGACCTGCTACCAGGTCAGGTTATTCTAATTTCAGGGCTGAATATATTGTTTCTCGATGTAAATATTCCGTTCTGATTTTGGAATTTTCCCCCCAATGCAGCAGGTTAAAACGGGATCGAACCCGTTTGCCCGGCCTTACATGTCCTTAGCTGTTGATAGGCCGTTAAACACCAATAAACATTTAAACATTTGTATGAGTAATATGATTATTCCTAATCCTATTACTTGTAGGGGAAGGGGTGAAGTGACTTGTGTGGTATGGACCTGGCACCAGGTCAGGTCATGCGGGATCGAACCCGTTGGCCCGGCTTTAAATGACCTTACCTGTTCAGGGCTCCAGATAAGGAATTAGTAATTGAGTATTGTCACTCCATCATCACACAACTGTTTACACATCAACAGACGGCGCTCATTAAATAGTTTGCTTGTAAATGAAAACACATCTAAATGAAAACACATCTTGGTATTTCATTAGAATTGTCTCCTTGGAGATAATTCTAATGAAATACGAAGATGTGTTTTCATGGAAAAATATGCTATATTGTGGTTTGTTTATTGTTTTCTGCAGCATGATAAAGGTACCACAATTGTTCTCATTGCTTTTTGATACTCACTACTTCTGATTTCAATTGGGTTTTTGGCAATTTCGATTGGGCATTTACGCAAATATGCAGCTTATCTGGAGCTCTGTAGCCTATTTCACCAACATTGCAAAGTATACTTTTCTAGCAAAGTATACTTTGAGGGAGTAATCATTTATTTTTCCTGAAATGCATTATTTCATATAGAACTAACAACTGCATATATTTGATGATTAAAAGTATACATAATTATTATATAATAAAAAAAAAAAAAAAATTCTCCTAAAATTGAAAAAGTTTTGCAATGTTGGTGAAATAGGCTACAGATGTAAGGGTCATTAAATCTGAAAATATCCTACAAGATTTCCCAGCATCAGCTGCTAATGTCAACTTTATTGTCAGTTTTAGTGTTGCACTGCTTAGTCGTATGAAGTTTAGTGAAACGGACCCCTGATATTTTCCATCCACCCCCAGGTACCGGAATGAATTGCTGTTGACCCAAGAGAATCTCAACGAGACCAGCGACGTCAACAAAACGCTCAAGTTGGAAATTTGTGTGCATGAGAAGCTTAATGCCAGCAGACAAGGTTTGTATTCATTTACCGTACGGACCACAAATATTCGGACACCATTTGTTTTGGTTTGGTCCTAAATTATACTCTTTTGTGTTGGTGGGCCGTTAAGTACCAATTCAATTTGTTTTAGAAAACCAATATAAATCACCTATCTTTCTGTTGTGCCCCCACAAATTTATTTAGGTTGCATTATACTTTTCTCTTGTCCGTCCGTGCATCCGTAGCACTTTGAACCTCATTGTGCATTCCAGATTAGCCACTATAACACAGTATAGGTCAAGGTTATATGAAGGTCAGACATATGTTTCTGATGTAGAGCAGTCAGTTGCTGTGTGCAAGTTTTGTAGTAGTTTGTAGTACAAAACTTGCACACACTAATTGGCTGCTGCTCTCCATCGGAAACTGACATATACAAAACTTGCACACACTAATTGGCTGCTGCTCTCCATCGGAAACGGACATATACAAAACTTGTACACATTAATTGACTGCTGCTCTACATCAGAAACTGACATATACAAAACTTGCAGACACTAATTGGCTGCTGCTCTACATCAGAAACTGACATATACAAAACTTGCACACACTAATTTGCTGCTGCTCTCCATCGGAAACTGACATATACAAAACTTGCACACACTAATTGGCTGCTGCTCTACATTGGAAACTGACATATACTGTTTGACCTTCACATGACCTTGACCTACCTTTTGCGTCATCCCGACCACTTTGTGTGTTTGTGGGTGGCAGGTGGGAGCATGTGATGGGTAAATTAACGATCGGGGTTCATCCTTACCGGAATCCCGAACGGAGACCTGGTTTGACCCTCAGGTACGTCTTTGGCATTCTTGTATGTGAGGGTTAAATCTGGTTATACCCCTTGTATGAGTAATGCGATTATTCCTAATCCTATTACCTTCAGGGGAAGGGGTGAAGTGACTTTGGTGTGGTATGGACCTGGCACCAGGTCGGGTTATTCTAATTCCTGGGCTGAATATATCTGTTGTCGATGTAAATATTCTGCTTTTGGGATTTTCCCACCAATGCAGCATGTTAAATACAGGATCGAACCCGTTGGCCCGGCCTTACATGACCAATAAACAAAGAAACAAAACTTTGTGTGTTTAACTGTGTTCCTCGGCCACTCCGTGAAATAGAATTGATCCTGCTAAACCTCAAACTCCAGTGTTGGTACAAAACTCCAGTGTTGGTACTAATGTAGGTTGTCAAAATCATGTGTGCATTATCATTTTTCAAAAAGCGCAAGATGTTGGAGTGTCATTGTTATAACGGGGTTATACTGTATTGACTATTGTAGGACCCAACATTGTTACAACGTGATTTGACTGTATTGCAAGGGCATTTTTATACCGATGTTTACTGTATTGTAGGACCATTGTTAAAACGAGGTTGACTGTATTACAGGGTCATTGTTATAATGAGGTTGTATTGTAGGACCATTGTTATAACGCTGTTGTACTGTATTGTAGGGCCATTGTTATAACGGTATTGTTATACTGTATTGTAGGGCCATTGTTATAACGAGGTTAACTGTATTGCAGGGCCATTGTTATAACGATATTGTTGTAACGAGGTTAACTGTATTGCAGGGCCATTGTTATAACGGTATTGTTGTAACGAGGTTAACTGTATTGCAGGGCCGTGCAGTGAGGAGGACAAGGAAAACATAATCCTACAACTGCTGAACGAGGTGAAGCAGCTTCGCGGCCAGATGGAGCGCGTCATTGACCGGAACATCGAGCTGCGCCGCAGTATGGAGGATTTCCTGAACCGCCGACAGAAGGACGAGAGCCCGGCCCGATCTCAAGGTGCGTTAATCCATGATCAGTAACCGATTTCACCAACATTGCAAAGTATACTTTTCTAGCAAAGTATACTTTGAGGGAGTAATCATTTATTTTTCCTGAAATACGTTATTTCATATAGAACTAACCACTGCACAAATTGGCTGTGATAATGTAATAAATTCAGTATAATAAAAATTAATAAATTTATCCTAAAACTGAAAATTTCTCCCTCAAAGTATACTTTGCTAGAAAAGTATACTTGTCAATGTTGGTGAAATAGGCTACTGGTATGTAGCTTATTCATGATGTGTAGATGCGTGCTAAGTGAAGTCTGTTTTGTTATTGGACACCAGTAGCCTATTTCATCAACATTGCAAAGTATACTTTTCAATGTTGGTGAACTAGGCTACTGAAGTCAATTCCATATGTGGCTATGACTGGAGAAATGGCGCTTATGGGATTTGTGACAGTGTAGCTCGTAGCACACTCTTGTAGGCTGATAACAAGCTATGTTGCTGGTTTGAAACACGATGGGGTGTTTCATTGATGGAATGGCGAACAGTGCAGATCCGGATCAGCCTGTGCGGATGCACAGGCTGATCTGGATCTACACTGGTCACAAAACTCATAAGCCCCATTTCTCCAATCACAGCTTGTAGGCTGATAACGAGCTATGTTGCTGTTTGAAGCATGATGGGTGTTTCATTGATGGAATGGCGAACAGTGCAGATCCGGATCAGACCACAATAGAATGGCTGTCGATACAAGAATAGGTCGCCAGGTTTTTCTGTAGTTGATTTCAAGCCCTGCCCGATCTCAAGGTGTGTCACTTCCCGATCATTGAATGTTGACGTACAATTCACCACTCGTGCAGCATTCAATTCCAAATTAGATCTAATTTTTGTTGCTTCTGCTTACGGACAGCGCGATATAGATGGCACATTGGCATCAATACGTGCGTCCAGGTTAAAGTTTTTTGTGTACTATCAAAGCCTCGGAGGACGCGACATGCGGGCCACAGCCATACCAATTTATTGGAGGGTCATTATGTTTTACCCCCGTTCTTCCATGCATCCATGCATCCATCCATCTCGCCATGTTTGCCTTGTTGGTGTAAGTCTGTCTACCACTTAGCATATCTTCAGGATACTTCACACATTTGTACACCCTGACCTAACGGTGTGTCGCATGCAAGAATGAGGACAAAGTGTTCACCTTGTTGGTTTAACTCCTGGCATAAAACTAGACTAGATGGTTTGTGTAATACATGAAAATACACTATCTAATATTTTGGGTTTAAGATGTTCTAAATACACTATACTGATAAATAATGTACATTATCAAAATATAAACCAGCGTTGAATTTTATATGAAATACTGTCAAACTTGTGAATAAAGACCAGCCATGGGAATAGACAAATCTGGCCATTATTTACAGGTGGTCTTTGTTCACAGGTTCATTTATGTAGTAATTGAATAATTGGTACAAAAAAAAGCCTTTATAACAGGTTTGACTGTAATGCATCAGAGCTACAGATAAGCTGCGTATTTGCGTAAATACCCAATTAAAATTGCCGAAAACCCAATTGAAATCAGAAGTAGTGAGTATCAAAAGGCAATGAAAAATTTGTGGTATCTTTATCATGCTACAGAAAACAATAAACAGACCACAAATATACCATATTTTCCCATGAAAACACATCTTGGTGTCCTTGGAGACAATTCTAATGAAATACCAAGATGTGTTTTCATTTAGAAGCAAACTATTCAATAAGTGCAGTCTGCTGATGTGTAAACAGTAGTGTGATTCTATTTTACACAATTAAAATTTTGAAATACCCAATTGCTTCAGAAATGATGGAGTGACAATACTCAATTACTAATTCCTTATCTGAAGCCCTGTGTATATTCACTTTATCTCCAAATATTTCACATTTTTGCTACAGAAAACAATAAACAGATCACACATATAGCATATTTTCTTATTTTCACATGAAAACACATCTTGGTATTTCATTAGAATTGTCTCCAAGGAGACAATTCTAATGAAATACCAAGATGTGTTTTCATTTAGAAGCAAACTATTCAATAAGTGCGGTCTGCTGATGTGTAAACAGTAGTGTGATTCTATTTTACACAATTAAAATGTTGAAATACCCAATTGCTTCAGAAATGATGGAGTGACAATACTCAATTACTAATTCCTTATCTGAAGCCCTGATGCATTACAGTATAATTAAATAATTTCTGCCTCAACGTGCATTAAGCTAGATGTTAACGAAATCCGTCACAGGTACGGACGCGACCGATGGGCAGCCGTCCCCGGAGAGACCGCGGCCCCTGGGTGATCGTCCGGGCAAGCTGCTGGGCGGGCCCGTCGAGAAGGAGACCGTCATCAGGAAGTTCACGTCCGAGTACGAGCATCGGCTCCACTTCCTCGAGTCTCCCGACACAACGACCAGCTCCGACAGCGGGAATATCGACGAAATTGGTATGTATACATAGGGACTTGATAACTTAAGTATTGGCTGTTAAACTTATTAAATCTAAAAAGTATTTACTTGTAAGTACTTTTTCACAATAACAAAAAAGTCACCCTCCCCAAATTGTTTTATTTGATGAAATTCCATCATGATTTTATTGCGAAAAAAACAATGGGAATTTAACATTTATAATCTCCAATAGGAGGACTTAAAATAATAATAAAAAAAAAAAAAAAAAAATTTAGCCCTCGTGTTAAATTCCCATAGAAAAATAGTTTTTTGTCGCAATAAAATCAATATTTGTAGTTGCAATTAAATATTTGTTTTAGATTTAATTTGTTTAATAGCCAAAAGCTCGTCGGCAGCATAACGTGAAACAGACAGTAGGAATTATTGTGTACCCCAAAACATATCTTTGCAGCCCGATCTGTCTCCTGCGTCCAAGATTTTCCCTTGTCCATCCTTGTACCCGAATTTTGTGTTGCGCATAGCTGCAAAGGTTTTTGGCCAATATACAGTGGAACCTCTCTAAACCGAACACCAAGAAAACACATGCACTCTTCTTTTTGATGAACTTCTTGGTCATTTATCTCGGGTGATAATGTCTGTTAGTTATCGCATAGCACATGACTGATCAAATGCCTGATTTACCGTGAAACCTCTCTAAACCGAACACCCTGGGAGGTTCCCAGGGTGTCCGGTTTAGAGAGGTATCACTGTACTTGAAACATGACAGAAATGTTCATTAGCACGTGTGTTAATTTGTTCTCGTTTTCGTCCTATGAAGGCAGAATTATGACCAAGAGTCTTGAAACTATACAAGCAATGTTAATTTGTATGTAAAGTTGTGCAACTGGGGTTTATGCTTGTCTCCAGTAAGGACAGAGTTATGTCCCTTGCGGGCATTCATTTCCTATGGACCAACTTCTCGTTTTGTAGTTTCACTGCTAAGCGTTTGGTACTCTCCCATACAGGTTCATTCCCGTATTTATATGACCTTGCTGTTGAACGGATCCCTATCTATCAATCGATCAATCAATCAATCAATCAATCATTCATTCCAACACTTCATCAACTTTTAATGCACACTAACTGAAACAACCACTTATTTGTGTGTGCCGTTTTACTCGGATTTACTAACTAACATGCAGGACATTGGGAGGTTGTGGTGAGTGATATAAACATCTCCCATGTTCATACATGTGACTGGAGAAATTTGGGCTTATGAGATTTGCGAGTGTCTAGATTAAGATCAGCCTGTGCATCCGCACAGTCTGATCAGAATCTGACTGTTCGCCATTCCATCAATGAAGCACCCGTCATGCTTCTAACAAGACATGTTGTAGATAGTTATCAGGCTACAAAACCCATCAGCCCCATTTCTCCAGTCACGGCCACATATATCAGCCTTTCTCGTGTAAGAAGTCGTTCCCGCCTCGTGATCCTGGTTGGCCATGAAAGTAAGCCTTTTATTCGTGTTGCATAAAATACTTGTCACAAGCAGAGCCTTATCATGAGTATACTAGCTGATCAGGGGCCCGTTTCACTAAACTTTGTACGACTAAAATGTTTGTAAGTTCAAAATTATGATAGTCTAAATTTTACATTAACATTGTTTTCTTGTAAAAAATTATTGGATTTACATTTATTGAGCATAGGCTGCATATGCAACCTATGCTCAATAAATATAAATCCATCAATTGAAATTTACAGACGATCCTAAATTTGCACGTACGAAGATTAGTGAAACGGGCTCCAGGAACTAGATTTCTTAATGAAGTCAGAAATAATCCTTGGTATATAGGATTACGGTCTGTATTCATGCTGTGTGGTTTACGTGACGTGTGTCGAGTGCTTAACCTATTATATTCTGAGAATACAACACATTACCGAGAAAAAAATATCTAAATTTCTATCAAATATAGTGGGTGGTTGGTCGAGAGCACACGAAGGGTAATTTAAGATCGGGGTTCATCCTTACCAGAATGCCAGTTTGGTCCTCCTGTACATTTTTGGCCTTCTGATACTCGAGAGCTAAATCCTGTTGTGCTCCATTAAAAAGTAATACCAGCTCTGGTGTGGAATGGACCTGGTGCATCAGGTCAGGATATTCTAATTTCCGGACTGAATATATATTTTTCTGTAAATATTGAGTTCTGATTTTGGGAATTTTCCTCATTATGAACAGGGTAAATACGGGATAGTCAAGCCCGGCCTTAATTGACCTTAGCTGTTGATAGGCTGTTTATCAATCAATCAATCTATTAAATATATTCTTTTCTACTGAATAATTTCTTCATTTCTAATCAAAAGTGACCACCATTTGAACAGTCTCGTTGATACAGTTCAAATGAGTTGTCATTACAAATACCTCATTTGACAAACAAGAGCAATAGAAACAAAACTTCTTTTTTTTAAAAATCATCACGTGAACTGTATTGCGAATGTAATGGCTTAACTAACAGATAATCAGTTCTGATTTTGGGAATTTTCCTCATTATGAACAGGGTAAATACGGGATAGTCAAGCCCGGCCTTAATTGACCTTAGCTGTTGATATGCTGTTTATCAATCAATCAATCTATTAAATATATATTCTTTTCTACTGAATAATTTCTTCATTTCTAATCAAAAGTGACCACCATTTGAACAGTCTCGTTGATACAGTTCAAATGAGTTGTCATTACAAATACCTCATTTGACAAACAAGAGCAATAGAAACAAAACTTCTTTTTTTAAAAATCATCACGTGAACTGTATTGCGAATGTAATGGCTTAACTAACAGATAATCACGGCTTTGGCACGGACCGAGGTCTTCACATCCACGGCAGCGACGGAAGCTTCACAGCCCAGAGCATCGACGGTAGCATCACCACGGGTGGCTACGACAGGAGCTTTGATACAAGTAGGGGTGGCAGGAGTTTTGCTGTAAACGGGGGTGACAACAGTTTTGGTGCTAACTCCACATGGCCTAAACAGGAAACGACACCGACTAACGCCTCGTATAAGGGCGCGCTGTCTACAAGTCTTCCACTGGGAGATTCGTCACTGCACTTCAGTATTCCCGGCCCCCTATACAGGCAGAACGTGTCGGATCATTGTCTGCGGTATAATGTACACGACTCTAGTCACTATCTCTCAGGTAACCCGTGTTCACTGGTGCTGCTTTGCACTCCGCACCGGCGTAAAATGTTTCACGTCGAAATAGGCGTTGGATTCGTGACAAATTCCCATTCAGCTGCATGTAGAAGATACTGCATAAACGCATTTTCATCTAGTAACCGGGGCAAATGTTTGCGCCGGTTATTAGATGAAAATTGCAGTTATGCAATAGCTCTAACTAGAGCTGAGTGGCATTACTGCATAAACACATTTTCATCTAGTAACCGGCCCAAAAATTTGCACCGGTTACTAGATGAAAATTGCAGTTATGCAATAGCTCTAACTAGAGCTGAGTGGCATTACTGCATAAACACATTTTCATCTAGTAACCGGCCCAAAAATTTGCGCCGGTTACTAGATGAAAATTGTGTTTATGCAATAGCACTATGTAATTACTGCATAAACACATTTTCATCTAGTAACCGGCACAAGAAATTTGCGCCGGTTACTAGATGAAAATTGTGTTTAAGCAATATCACTATGTAATTACTGCATAAACACATTTTCATCTAGTAACCGGCCCAAAAATTTGCACCGGTTACTAGATGAAAATTGTGTTTAAGCAATATCACTATGTAGAGCTGAGTGGAATTTCATCAGGAAACCACCACCACATCTAACATACTATTTTACTATTGTTTCCTTCTTCATCTAAATTGCTTGGCACCTAAATGATACTCTTTTGTACTGGTGGGCCGTTAAGCACCATTCATTTGCGAGGAAACCAGTGCATTTTTCATCGTGAAACATTTTATGCCGTCACGGAGAGCGGCAGTAGTGGTGTTGGTGGTTGTGTTGCGTTCAGCAACTAATTGTGATTGTTTGCTGTGCTAATGCTTCATTCACGTCATTTCTCATCACATACTATATTTACGGTGATAACCCTAAATATTCGGATACAATTTATTCTAGGAAACAAATAAATAATTAGTTTCCCACAACAATGAATGTCCCAAGGTATGAGGTTTGTATAGTTGTACTGGTTTAACAGGGCCCGGTTGCTCAAAACATCCGTTAGCTTAACGGACTGTTAAATCCTTAACTGAATGGTTAAAATCTCTTGTTTTAACAGAGATTTTAACCATTCAGTTAAGGATTTAACAGTCCGTTAAGGATTTAACAGTCCGTTAAGCTAACTGGTGTTTTGAACAACCGGGCACTGGTTTACAATATATTTGGATACAATTTGTTTTGGGTGGGTGGCAGGTGGGAGCATGCGATGGGTGTTTTAGCGATCGGAATCGCGACCAGAGACCTGTTTTGCCCTCAGATACGTCTTTGGATCGAACCCTTTGGCCCGACCTTAAATGACTTGACAGCCCGTTGAACACCAATAAACAAACAACAAACACATTTATTATATACCTACCCATGAAATACATAGTTATACGATAAATAAAAGTCATATGTTCTCATCAATGACATAAACAACTTCCGGTGAAAATACGACTACTTCCGCTATCTATATTCATAACGCGCATCTGCAGTGCCGGACTACAAATAGGCTGCAAATACACATTCATTACCGTAAACAGTCTAGAAAACTGCTAATTTCCATTGAGCGGTATATAATAAATAGAATATTCATGACATATATGTTCATCTCGTTTCACGAGTGAAATATGGACATTTCACACCACGAGATGAACATATATGTCATATTTGTTGCAAAAATATGAATATCCAGTATTTCTTCCACCCTCCAGGCCTGACCCAAGTGCGTATCGACTCGGATGCGCGGACACTGTTCGCCGTGGGAAAGATTGACCACTTCGAGTCACTGAAGAAGGAGGCGGAGGAGTGTCACGTGATCCTGAAGGGAATGTCGACGCGTATCACGGAGCGCCTCGCTACGTTTACCACGAAACCCGCGATTGAGGTAGGCCCCATTTTGTCATATATGTAGCTATTTAGTCAGGACTCCAGATAAGGAATTAGTAATTGAGTATTTTTTACTCCATCATTTCTGAAGCAATTGGGTAGCAATTGGGTATTTCAAAGTTTTAATTGGTGAAATAAAATCACACTACTGTTTACACATCAACAGACAGCAATTATTGAATAGTTTTCATCTAAATGAAACATGTCTTGGCATTTCATTAGAATTGTCTCCTTGGAGACAATTCTAATGAAATACCAAGATGTGTTTTCATGGAAAAATAAGAAAATATGCTATATTTGTGGTCTGTTTATTGTTTTCTGTAGCATGATAAAGATACCTCAAATTTTTCATTGCTTTTTGATACTCGCTACTTCTGATTTCAATTGGGTTTTTGGCAATTTTAATTGGGTATTTACGCATATACGCAGCTTATCTGGAGCCCTGTTTAGTTGTCGCTCATATTCCCTGCTGTAGTGATGCTTCAGGCATTCATTAAAGGTACATATATGTTCATCTTGTAAAGGTACATGCCCACTCAGTAGGCACAACATGTTCTTTATATCAGGGACATCATCTGAGACATTTTCTGGCAAAATAAACATTCATTCACCATTACCCCACGTATTGATTGGCAGTGTTATACATTTTATATATGTTTCGTTCAAACGTTAACAGGCATTACTATTTATTATCTGTATTTATATTTTGGTGTGCAATGATCATACTTTATAATTTGTCAAAAAATATTTTTTCACATGAACGATTTAATTAGTATAAATAAATAATAAAAAATTTGCCTCATTTGCATATGAAAATAGCCCGATACCACCGTGCGTCACTATCAGTAAAATAGTTATTACTAAATGATTATATCTATATAGCGGGCGCTTATAATTTTTAGAACTGGTGGATATGGTGACACAATTATAAAGAACATTTTGTGCCTACTGGGCATGTACCTTTAAACCACACATGAATCTGGATTTGTGATTGGTCAATATTAATATATCACAGTATTTATAGTTATGAAATATGAGATTTTCTTACGGCCAATTAGAACTACTTATTTAGTACTACATGTTATACTTTCTTAGCTAACCCTTACACCGCTATCTTAATGTTTTTGTCGTCTGCTGTTTATTTTCTATTTTCCATTTTTATCATTAAAAACATGCTTTGACAGCACTTCAGAATCATTTCCATTGGAAATGATTCTGAAGTGCTGTCAAACCATGTTTTTATTGAGAAATAAAGCAAGATATAAAAGCAACAGCAGACGACAATTGTTTTGTGTAGCGGTCTAAGGGTTAACTACACAATAATTTCACAGGCAATCGGAAATGACGGAAAGAGTGATGATTTCATATATATATAGTTCACTGATTTCGCCAGAAATGTTGCCAACATGCTTCGGAAGTCAATATAAATATGTTGAGTTCCTTAGGATATCAGTTAATCAATTATCATCACATTTAA
Organism: Conchocele bisecta; assembly: GCA_029237695.1. Classification (NCBI taxonomy): domain Eukaryota; kingdom Metazoa; phylum Mollusca; class Bivalvia; order Lucinida; family Thyasiridae; genus Conchocele; species Conchocele bisecta. The sequence continues at coordinate 48,325,112 of CM055271.1, read as the reverse complement.
CCCATTTCATGCTGAGGATACTCCATTTTGATTGGGAAAAATCATAAATATTTTCTTTAAATGTGCTTAGAAGTATATGTCGCGACCACCATTTGAACCGTCTCATCGAGACGGTTCAAATGAGTGGTTGCAATATATACTTTCATTGAGAAATAAAATAAAATAAAATAAAATATTTAAAAAAATTAATACCCGTAAAGGTGTATTCCGCATGCAATGGGTTAATAAATCATATTAAATCAGCACGAATATTAATTTCTATTTATTACATAAGCACATCATCATTCATTGAAGCTACGCGGATAAGCTAACTGGTTTCTGTTGCGGTCACATTTACCTGTATACAATAACAATGTTTGTTCCACTCGACACTGTCACATGTTTCATGGCATTTTCTTTGCTAATGTCACCGTTTCCTGAACATTAGATATTAGTATGGGCCACAATCTCGTAAAAAAACATGCTCTGTTGTATCTTATCTATGCCTGCGCATCTGTACAGACTTATCAGAGTATTGCTGTTTGCTGTTTGCCAGTTGATCGACAAGGCATTCAGTATGGATATTGTTGCACTGTAGCAGAGTGTAGCCATCAGGGTCTACACCAGTATTTGAAATAAGCTCGGGATGCGCTGTGGCCTAGGGGTTATGACATTGGACTTCAATACTGGAGGCTGTGACTTCAATCCTCACCCTAGGCGTTAAAAATAGTAATTCCATCCCACTGGTCTGTCTGATGAGACTTTAAATTGTTGTCCCGTCTTTATATTTAACCTTAGCTGTTGCTGGGACATTAAACCCTTTCACTTTCACTTGTTTAAATAAGCTCGGTTTTATCAGATTGTGTCCCATGCTATAAAATTGTCATCACCATTTCATGATTTGATGTCATTTTCTGACAATTCTGTATTCTGTAGCATTATATGTGCTTGCGACTGGAGATATGGGGCTTATGGCTTTTGTGTTGATCCGCTAGCGCACTAGTACAGGCTCAACGGTCTATAATGTTTGTTAGCATTGTGGCGATCATTTACCTGACCAAATGGCGAACAGTGCAGACCATGTTCAGTCTGTGTGGATGCACAGGCTGATCTGGGTCTGCACTGGCTGCAAAGCCCACAAATCCCATTTCATCAGTGACGGCCACATATGAGATTTTGTACCTAAGAAGATGTGCGATTTTTCCTGCAAAAAAATAACTGCAATATTTTCTGTAAATGATGTCGAACGATGAAAATATTTTTATAGCAAATGCAGAATTATTGCTCTGAACATTTTGCCAACTTCGGAAACTTCGAATATCATTTACGAAAAATATTGTAAGTTTTGTAAATATTTTTCACAAGATATTGCACATCTTGGGTGCAAAATCACATCGCTTGTGTCACATGACAACACCAGGCCTCAACAAATTCCTAATTTTCCACTCGTCCAGATTGGAATTCAACTAATCCAATTCTATATTTTAATGTTAAAACTGCATTATATCTTCAAATTATCACTTGTCGAGATCACCTGGCACAAATTATCACTTGTCGAGATCACCTGGCACCATGTTAGATTATTCAAATTTCAGGGCTGAATATATTTTGTTTCAATGTAAAATATTCCGTTCTGATTGATTTTGGGATTTTCCCACCACCACCCCCCCCCCCCCCCCCACCAATGCAGCAGGTTAAATGATGTGGATCGAACCCATTTACCCGGTCTTAAATGACCTTAGCTGTTGATAAGCCATTAAACAACAATAAACAAACACACACTTGTCGAGATTCACTCATTCACTCGCCAATACGAAGGGGCCAAGTGACTTTGGTGTGGTATGGACCTGGCACCAGGTCAGGTTATTCTAATTTCAGGGCTGAATATATTTGTTCTCGATGTAAATATTACATTCTGATTTTGGGATTTTCTCCCCAATGCAGCAGGTTAAAATTGGATCGAACCCGTTTGCCCGGCCTTACCAGAGCTCCAGTTAAGGTGCGTAATTTGGAGGTAAATTTCTTATTTCTCCATCAAAAATGGCAAGTTGGGAGTGCTTCTAAAGGACTCCCAACTTGCAATTTTTGATGAAGAAATAACAAAATTTCACCCCAAGTTGGTAAAATTACGCACCTTAACTGGAGCTCTGCGTACATGACCTTAGCTGTTGATAGGCCGTTATACACTAATAAACAAACAAACAAACAAACACTGGCCAATGCGAGCGAACATCTGGATTTTGTTGAGGCTTGAACACTACTGGGATGGTTGATCATGATCATATATCCATGGCCACTTATCACCACTATTTCACGTTTTGTTTCCTCACAGATCATCAAGGTAACACGGGTATTGCACGCTGCATGCCACGCCTATCTGCACTTGCTTGTCTATAGCTAGTCATGTATACTTAGAACGCAATTCGAAGTACATTGTAATTTAAGTCTGTTCCACTTAACTCTTTGCATCCTAGCGGTGAAAATAACATCCAACAAATTACGAGTATGTTTCTTATTTCACTCTAAATATGTCATGGAATTTCATTAGAATTGCGTCCTCTGGAGGACGCAATTCTAATGAAATTCCAAGACATATTCATGATATTGCTCGAAATTACCTGTGAGGTTGTGAAGCAGTATGAAGAGATAGATAGATATTTATAGTAAGAAATAAAAGAACAGATAATAAATTGCTATTTTTGAACTATTTATATCCCACAAATTTCCCAGCATGCAAAGAGTTAATATGGTTAGTCGCGTATGTACGATGTACTTAGATTATAATTAAAAATACAGTGGAAACTCTAAACCACTCACCAGGGGGCCGTTTCACTAAACTTTGTTCGACTAAAATGTTAGTAAGTGCAAATTTAGGATCGTCTGGAAATTTCAATTGATGGATTTACATTTATTGAGCATAGGCTGCATATGCAGCCTATGCTCAATAAATTTATATCCAATAATCGTTTACAAGAAAACATTGTTAATGTGAAATTTACAGACTATCAGAAATTTGCACTTACGAACATTTTAGTCGTACGAAGTTTAATGTAAATCCAATAATTGTTTACAAGAAAACATTGTTAATGTGAAATTTACAGACTATCATAATTTTGCACTTACGAACATTTTAGTCGTATGAAGTATAGTGAAACGGTCCCCAGGGTTTGACTTTTGGGCCAGGGATTCTGCAGCATGGTCGTCCCAATTTTTACATTCTATTGAATGGGATTTTCTCGAAAATTCAGGGAGTCCTGCTACAAAACAGGGATCCCAGGACACTGCGAGTGTCGACTGCTGCACACCCTGGGATGTCCCCAGGGTGTCCGGTTTTGAGATGTTTCACTGTAATTCAGGTGTTTAACCACTGCATGATACACTCTGAAACCCCATTTTATGCACACAAAAAATAAAAAATTGTCACCGTACGTAACTCAGTATGGGGAGGAAGTGTGTATCTGTGCCTGGTTAGCTCAGTCGGTAAAGCTATGGTACAAATGGTATTTGGTTAAGAATTCCACTTTGACTGGGCGGTATGTAACGGTACATAACTCACTATGGGGAGCCACCCAATATTTTATATCTCGGTAACTGCTTCAAGTATTAACATATGCATGTTTACTACTTTTATCTATACATTATCCAACACAATCATGTTGCCGAAGTAACCCAGTTTAACGCATTTCATGCTGAGGATATGCCATTTTGATTGGGGAAAATCATAAATATTTTCATATTTCATCGAGACGGTTCAAATGAGTGGTTGCAACATATACTTTCATTGAGAAATTATTACATGTACATCAAAAATAAAAATAAAACGTTTTTTTTAAAAAACATACCCGCAAATGTGTTTCCGCATGGAATCCCAGGGTTAATGCAAAATGAGTTGAATTTATTAAAAAATAAATGCAATATTTACATTTGGGAGGATTGGATGGTATTTATTAATCCATCATCACCGTAATTCATGGCTGTGACCATCATATTGTGTGTGTGTTGAGACCTGGTTTGGTCCTCATGTAAGTCTTTGGCTTTCTTGTATGTGAGAGTTGAATCTGGTTATACCCCTTATATGAGTAATACATGTATGATTATTTGTAATCCTATTACTTTTACGGGAAGTCGCTTTGGTGTGGTATGGACCTGGCATCAGGTCAGGTGATTCTAATTCCAGGGCTGACTTTTTTTTTTATGTTAATATTTTGTTCTGATTTAGGGATTTTCCCTTCAATGCAGCAGGTTAGATACGGAATTGAACCCGTTGGCCCAGCTTTAAATGACCTTAGCTGTTGATAGGCCGTTAAACACCAATACATCTACACCCAAGGAGCCAGACAGAAAATGCATCATTTACCCATTGCTGTGAGAACATATCTAAATAGGACACCAGCGGTCACCAGGCTGTCTGATTTACAGAGATGTATAGTGGGTGGTGGTCGGGCAAACGAGACGGCGTAAATTAACGGTAGTGGTTCCTCCTTATAGGAATCACTTTTTGCCTTGTTTGGCCCTCCGGTACGTTTTTATCTTTGGCTCTTTTGTTACTCGAGAGTTGAATTGGGTTATTGCCCATTATAAAAGTAGTAAGATTATTACTGATCCTACTGCTTTTGGGAGGGGCCAAGTGATTCTGGTGTGGAGAGGATCTGGCATCAGATCAGGATTATTCTGATTTCAGGGTTGAATATATAGTTTTGTTATTGTAAATATTCAGTTCTGATTTTGGTATTTTCCCCCCATTTATACATGTACATGTACTTGAAAATGTACATGTACTTGTACAGGTAATATATGGGATTCAGTACTAAACCCATTGACCCGGCCTTCATTGACCTTAGCTGTTGATAGGCCATTAAACCCCAACAAACAAACAAACAAACAAACAGAGATGTATATAGATATATCTTCCGGTATATGTGGCTGTGACTGGAGAAATGGGGCTTAAATGACCTTACCTGTTGATAGCCGTTAACCACCAACAACAAACTACACTAGAGATCTGTAGTGTGTAATGGGTTAATTTGCATAAAATAACATATAGATAGGCGCTAGAATCACACTAAGTGTGCTTTATTTGTGCTTTATTTGTGCTTGTGTTTATCAGCGTACATATAAGCGACACCTGTTGTGGGTAGTATACAGGGACCCGTTTCACTAAACTTTGTATGACTAAAATGTTTGTAAGTGCAAATTTAGGATCGTCTGTAAATTGCAATTGATGGATTTACATTTATTGAGCATAGGCTGCATATGCAGCCTATGCTCAAGAAATGTAAATCCAATAATTGTTTACAAGAAACCATTGTTACTGTGAAATTTACAGACTATCATAATTTTGCACTTACAAACATTTTAGTCGTACAAAGTTTAGTGAAATGGCCCCCAGGAGTTGTGTTGTCATTGTGACCATCAATTCATCATAAAATAGTCAGCACAGTATGTTACATACAGCATGGGATCAGCTATAAATTGTATGTGTCGGTGTCGCATGTATCTGCCTGCAATACTAACCCAGTGTTCATGATGCTTGTTACTAATCCAGCAGCTTTAACCATTTCAACACTACAGACCTGTATAGTCAAGGTGTGGGATCACGTGTTTCCGAAAGGCGTGACATCATGATGCTTATGAAATAGGGTTTCCCAAAACAAATTGTATACAAATACCTTATTATTGTGATAAACCCAGGACAACCATATTAACCCTAAATATTGGTACACTCTATGTTGTGGGAAACCATATATTTATATGTGTTGCACGGAATGAATTGTGTCCAAATGTTTAGGGTTATTATGGTAATAGCTCACAATGGGGTTGCATATTCATAACTTTTCGATATTAAGATAATAGCCAGGATTATAATACCGTCTGCATGTACTAGAAATTTAAACTCAAAATTGAAACTTTAGTTTAGCTGATCAGGGCCCGGTTGCTCAAAACCTCTGTTAGCTTAACAGACTGTTAAATCCTTAGCAATGCTAAGGATTTAGCAGTCTGTTAAGCTAACAGAAGCTTTGAACAACCGGGCCCTGGTTTTTAGGCGCAGTTAATCAAATTGTCGACAATCTCACAGTATACCATTGTATGACATCACATGCACTGTTGAATATTGTTTCAACCCTTTCAATTCTAGATGCCATAAAGCCAATATGTACAAACACTAGATCCAGATGAGCCGGCTCGCAACGAGCCGTCTCATCAGGATCTGCAGCATTTGTCACTATTATTAGGTTTGAGGCGGCTTTCAGCTGCGCCGAAAACCTATTGTATTCGTTGTTGTTGTTTTTTATTCAGCCGTTCAGTCTACAGCCCAAACCGCTGGTCGGATCGACTTCAAATTTTGCATGCCGATTCGGATCAAGTGTGAGCAGAGACTCAGAGATTTTCAGAAATATCTTAATGCCACTTTCCACGAAACCGGAAGTGACGTCATATTTTCTATAACTTTCTATAACTTCCTTATTTTCCAACCGATTTCAAAAATTCTTTTTGCATTGGAAAGCTGACAAAATTCTCTATCTCGGCCTCGCTGACAGTTCTCGCCTATCTGGTCAACTAAGAGAGCTATAGGCATTTGAAGTTGAAAAATGTACATACTTTTCAACGATTTTGCCGAATTTTTGCCGAATTTCGGCTGATAACGGGTGGTCTTTACAAACGTTTTCCAATTTGTACAGTAATGTCAGCAACATAATTTCTTGCCAGTGTGATAGGGGAGTGTCAGGCGCATAAAAGATGATAATTTTCAGAGCTCTATCTTGACTACTTCCGGTTGTATTGGATGTCAAAGATGAACGTCTTTTTTCCAAGTTTTCAAAATAGAGCAAACGGATGTGACGTCAGCTTCGTTATTTATCAATAGATTTCAAAATTTCTTGCTGCGGTCGATATTTCAGTCCTTTAGCTAAAACTTTCCCGCTTTGTGCCCGGCCTATGGTGAAAAACAAACGAAAACTTCACTGGCGGAATATTGCATATTTCCGTTTTATTAGGTGTATTTACAAATGGCGTAAACTGCCATTTAAGGGCGATAACTATCGAAAAATAATCATCCACTGACTTACGGGCTCCCTCCATCTACACCAAACCGCTGGTCGGATCGACTTCAAATTTTGCATACCGATTTGGATCAAGTGTGAGCAGAGACTCAGAGATTTTCAGATATCTTTTAATGCTACTTTCCACGAAAACGGAAGTGACGTCATACTTCCTATAACTTCCTTATTTTCCAACCGATTTCAAGAATTCTTTTTGCATTGGAAAGCTGACAAAATTCTCTATCTCAGATTCACTGACCGTTTTCGGCTATCTGCTCAAATAAAAGATCTATATGCATTTGAATTTGAAAAATGTACATACTTTTCAACGATTTTGCCGAATTTCGGCTGATAACGGGTGGTCTTTACAAACGTTTTCCAATTTGTACAGTACTGTCAGCAACATAATTTCTTGCCAGGGTGATAGGGGAGTGTCAGCCGCATGAAAGATGATAATTTTCAGAGCTATATCTTAACTACTTACGGCTCTATTCGATGTCAAAGATGAACGTATTTTTTCAAGTTTTCAAAATAGAGCAAACGGATGTGACGTCAGCTTCGTTATTTATCATTCGATTTCAATTGTTTTTGCTGTAGTCGATATTTCAGTCCTTTAGCTAAAACTTTGGCTGAGGATCGAATCCGGTATCCCTCGCTCCGAGTCCATCGCTCTACCTCTAAGCTAACCGGCCCCACATCGGTGTGATGATGCGAACACAATAATGTTGGACTGTTCATTCTAAAACTTCAGAAATTCTTTTTGTAACCGATAGTTTACACCTTGGGCTAAAGCTTAGTTACACATGAAATCAATGTTTGAGGCTCAAACCGTTGATGCAGCTCAAGCTGCTCTAGTATTCACCTGTAAATATCCAAATTTTGTCATTAACCCTTTCAACACCATATGCCTGAATAGTGGTATTGGCAAAAAGTGTAGATCCAGATGAGCCGGCTCGTGACGAGCCGTCTCATCAGGATCTGCACTTTTTGCCAGTAATTTTCACATTTTTGAGAGCAAAACTGGACTCGTCTGAAAATCATTTGTGACGATTGGATTGGTTACAAAATGAACATGTCAAAATCCATTCCAGTTACTTTGGGGTGAAACACATGTGATTCTAGCATGTCTTGGATGGTCAATTATTGTTTGTATAACATAAAACACCTTTCTAAACAATGTACAAAACAATTTGAATGTGCCCGAGTGTAAATATAATAGTACTAAGTACTATTATATTTACACCCGGGCACATTTGAATTGTTTTGTACATTGTTTAGAAAGGTGTTTTATGTTATACAAACAATAATTTACCATCCAAGACACGCTAGAATCACCTGTGGGGTGAAAGGGTTGGGTACATTCATAGTTCCAATACATGGCCCTGCTTCAGTTGTCTCCCTTTGTTATGTCCACAGAGTATGGAGTACAGCACCCTGAAGGAGTTGTCATTGGCAACGGAGAACCTCCGCATTTGTCTGCAGGAGGAGACTTCTCTCATTGGCTGTTTCTGGTCCAGTGAACTTCCCGCACCCAATGAAAAAGGAGAATTTGTGAACCAAAAACTACTTGATGAGGTATGTATGTGAAATGATTTAACGCCGGAAAGATGTGACAGGAAAATTGTCAGTTCTTGTTTTTTCAAAAATATCCAATGATTTATCTCCATGTGACGACCATTTTTAGCCGCGTCATTAAAAAAGGCTTAAGCTGGGAGGGCGGTGGGCGGCGGCGTCCGAAGTTAAGTTTTGTGTTTAGGTCCATTTCTCTGTTACTGTTGCACCGAGAACTACCATACTTGCACAACTTCATAACCAACGGGTGCCCACCACATATCACTATCCAACATCTGTAGCCTATTTCATCAACATTGCAAAGCATACTTTAGTAGCAAAGTATACTTTGAGGGAGAAATTTTCATTTTTTTTAAATTTATTAATTTTTATTATACTGAATTTATTACATTATCACAGCCATTTAATGGCTGTGATAATGTAATAAATTCAGTATAATAATTCTGCATACTTTTAATCATGAAATATATGCATTTGTTAGTTCTATGTGAAATTATGTATTTCAGGAAAAATAAATGATTACTCCCTCAAAGTATACTTTGGTAGTAAAGTATACTTTGCAATGTTGATGAAATAGGCTACTGACCTTTCTTCTCATATTTTTTTTACGCGTAATCGTCTTCGCCATTTTCAATGTTAAGTTTTCGTGTTTAAATCTGTTTCTCACTTACTATACCACCTAGAACCACCATTCTTGCGCAACTTCATAACCACTAACATACCACTATCCAACATTGGACAACACTCATCAGACAGCACAGATGTTCACTTGTATCTTGTACTAATACATGTAGGCCAGCCTACAACATCGTGTAGGTTTCTCATACACTGGCTTCTTAGGCCACTGACAGTTGTCGCTTCCAATCGTGGTCATAATAACATTAATAGCCAATTATCTGTTATCCGGAAGAAAACCTATGCCTTGAAGAAAACCCGGCCTTCGTGGCTTTGCCTCGTCTGTTGTTTTTACCAAAACCTATTTTTTCTGCATAATCGACTTAGCCATTTTCAACGTTAAGTTTTTGCGGTTAGATACGTTTCTCACTTACTGTACCACCTTATACCACCATACTTGCACAACTTCATAACCAACGGGTTCCACCACATACCAATCAATCACGTGACATTTTTTTTACCTTGACTAATTTTTTCCGCGTCATCAACTTGGCCATTTTCACTGTTAAATTGGACAACACTCATCAGAGAGCACAGCTATTCGTATCTTGTACTAATACATGTATGCCAGCCTGCAACTGCATGTAGGTTTTCTCATACACTGGCTTCTTTTGCCATCTGATACCACTGACAGTTGTCACTTTTAATCATGGTCGTAATAACATTAATAGCAATACCCATTGGTCTATGCATCGTCTCTTGTTCATTTTTGCATAAAGTTTAATTTTTCATGCAATATTTCAAGTTCTACTTGACGGATCTTAAAACCAAATGTGCCATGCATGTTTATTATGGCAAGAGGAATAACCCTATTTGAAAAGATTTCCACCTAGTTATCCCCTTTTGTTTACCGACCAGGACTCGATATGTATCAGGGCTCCAGATAAGGAATTAGTAATTGAGTATTTTCACTCCCATCATTTCTGAAGCAATTGGGTATTTCAAAATTTTAATTGGGTAAAATAAAATCACTACTGTTTACACATCAACAGACAACAATTATTGAATAGTTTTCAAAATGAAAACATATCTTGGCATTTCATTAGAATTGTCTCCTTGGAGACAATTCTAATTAAATACCAAGATGTGTTTTCATGGAAAATAAGAAAAATATGCTATATTTTTAGTCTGTTTATTGTTTTTTGCAGCACGATAAAGGTAACACAAATTTGTATTGCTTTTTAATACTCGCTACTTCTGATTTCAATTGGGTTTTTGGCAATTTTAATTGGGTATTTTTGAGACGAGCAATGTGATTTTGTGAGATAGGTCATGAAAAATATTGTCAGAATTTACGATATTTTTTGTAAATGATGTTGAAAGTTGATAAAAAAATTCCGCATTTGCTATGTAAATTTTGTTAACTTTCAACGTTGTTTACAGAAAATATAACTGTTTCTGTAAGTATTTTTCAAGAAGAATAACACACTGACATTATCTCATTAGGTACTAAATTACATGGCGTGTCTCAATTGTGGTTTCAGGTGGCATCTCTGAAGGAGCAGCTGGCGTACGTGCGGGCCAAGTACAAGTACATGACGGCCAGTGTGGACGCGACCACGGACAAGCTCCACAGCACGAACCTACAGAAGATGATTGATGAGGACGAGATATGTCGCTCCTGTAAGTATCACTCTCTATAGATCAGCGTGCGGATGGGAGAATACATGTATCTTCACAATGAATCATCTATTAACGGTGAATCTGTCACACATCTGGGACCAAATGGTCTGATAACGAAACGAGTACAGTCAGAATTCGTTACAACGGCATAGTTCGTCAAAGATGAATCTGCCGTTATAACGAATATGCCGGTATAAAGAATCGGCGATTTTCTCCTCGCTATCAGACTGTGATAATTCCGGTAATTGGAACATGTCGGTAATTGGTAACCACGCATTGTATCGACGCTATTTGCTGTCATTTTACATTAGCATTATCGGCGAGATATATACTTATTTGTCACCACATTGATAAAGCAATGCATATATACGAATTTATATCAAGGAAACCAACAACATTCAAAGCTAATCCGGTATTTGACAAAGTCTAGGTTGCAGGCGAACCTGTTGTTAATTGTAGAGCGCGTGGTGAATACCGGATTATCTGTGAAATTGTTTCTTTATTGTTAACAATGTGCTGCTGCATATAGAAAAGAAACACATATTTTAATAAACAGTTTGTTTTAATTTACATGCTAAAATTTATAAAAATACAAAGCAAAATCATGTAGAGTGGTTTCCCTTTAAATATTTACATAACGATTCGTCCCTATCTGAACTCGCCCCAGAGGCAATGTTACACGATAATTATTTAAATTGTTCACGATTATGATATTTTTTTATTTACAATCTATCGGTCCTTGCTGGATTTTAATCAATTAATTTAGTTCCTAACTGTTCATTTCTTAATTGATGTTTGCAAAATAGTACATCACAGCAGGTGACACGGTACCGACACGTTAATTGCCGCGATTTATAACAGCAGGTCGGGGTTAATCAGCCGTGAAATGGTCAGTGACTGGTTCCCGAATATCAGTTTCCGGCACGTAATGCCGGATAACAGCTGGTACCAGCGACGCCGGGTACCGGCGCCGTTATGACACACATTATATGGTCAGTGACTGGTCAGCTGGTACCAGCGACGCCGGGTACCGGCGCCGTTATGACACACATTATATGGTCAGTGACTGGTTCCCGAATATCGGTTTCCGGCACGTAATGACGAATAACAGCTGGGTCACAGCGCTGGTACCAGCGACGCCGTTATAACGCACATTAAATAAGACTTAAACTGTGTATTCGTTTGCGGGAATTCCCTGCCGGTGCCGGAAGCCGAATTTGCCAGTATATCGAGCAGATTAAAGAGCATGCCGATTGGTTTGGCGGCTTATTGTGCCGGGAGGCGAATATGCCGCTGTAACGTGTGCCGCTGTAGCGAATTCTGACTGTATTGACACAATATTTTTTATTTAAAAAACTGTTTTCCTTTGGACTTCCTAGGCTGTCCAGTTTACAAAGATTCCATTAACATCTCTATATGTTTACAGTGCAGTCGACGACAGAAGTGATCTCCCTGGCCAAACACAATTTCCAATACAACCAGCAACGGAAGTCCAGTCCGCCGAGCGGAAAACGCACGTGATGGTGCTAGAGGGCACATATTGACTGCTACATTAAACATAGTGCTTACCACTCTCTTTGTGCATACACGAGGCCAGCTCTGGGAATATCAGCTAAGATTTTGATTTTCTGAGACCTGGGGGCCGTTTCACTAAACTTTGTACGACTGAAATATTCGTAAGTGCAAAATTATGATAGTCTGTAAATTTCACATTAACAATTTATTTTTGTAAACAATTATTGGATTTACATTTATTGAGCATAGGCTGCATGCAGCCTATGCTCAATAAATGTAAATCCATCAATTGAAATTTCCAGACAATCCTAAATTTGCACTCGCAAACATTTTAGTCGTACAAAGTTTAGTGAAACGGACCCCAGAAATCGATTTCACTGAACTTGCTACGATAAAAAGTCTGTACGAAGATTGTTATATAAATTTGCTTCGCTCAATGCTAACATTATCCACCTACAGTGTACATGTGCATATCATTAAATGTGAACACATCCACGAAGGACTGCAAACTCAATAAACCACCATTGTTTTAATGGCGGGACATATTTATTTACCGGTATAAAGTTTGCAATATTTCCACACAAATTTTTGTGAAAATTCCGCTACAGGTTTGCTATATTTTGTTAAATGTAAATGTCTATGGCATGACATTTTGTAATAGTATATATAGATATATATATGTGTATAATATACATATGTAGTATGATATATAAAGTTTCCTTTTTGTCTGTCGCGTCATTTTGTCTATGAGCAACGGTATCAGTAGCCTATTTCACCAAAATTGCTATTAAGCATACTTATCTAGCTATGTATACTTTGAGGGAAATGCATTATTTCATATAGAACTATATATAGAACGACTGCATATATTTGATGATTAAAAGTATGCAGAATTATTATGCTGAATTTATTACATTATCACAGCCAAAATGGCTGTGATAATGTAATAAATTCAGTATAATAAAAATGAATACATTTATCCTTAAATTGAAAATTTCTCCCTCAAAGTGTACTTAACAAGATGAGCATACTTTGCAATTTTGGTGAAATAGGCTACAGGTACCTAATAAGCCTGCAATAATATCTCAGAATAACTCAATCTTCTCGTATATCATCTCGTATGTCATCACTCAACTGGTTCCATGCTCAAGCAAGACCAATGACAAATGACTGTTTGACAGTTATGAGAAAAGTGAAATATCTTCAATACCTATCTATACCCCGGCTTACGAAGTAATTATGTTTGTCTGTTTGTCCGTCCGTCCATGTTAAAGTTTTTGGGTACCCATTATCTGTGTAACGGTAAAGTCGGATTGACTTCAAACTTCAAGTACTTCCTTATCATTATCCATATTTTCATTCCATACCACACCAAGGTCAAATCTTGGTTCATGTCCAAGGTCAAAGTCAAATTGCTTAGAAATTTGCGTTAACGTTTTTTGAATATTTCCGTTAAAGTTTTTATTGACTGTCGCTCAAGGTCTCTAGTTAATTATGCAGCTGTCCGATTGTCTTGAAACTTCGTATGCTTATTTACCACCATCCATATTATCATGCCATCCCATCCATTTTACCCCATTTCCCAAGTTGAAGGTCAAATGGGTACGTTTGTATTAAATGTTTTGGTGTGTGTTACAAAAGGATAAGATTGACTTGAATACTTTATATACTTGATTATCATCATCCATATTTTCAGCCTGTTGTACACCAATGTGGTGCGCATGCCAGTTTATTAATTCTGAGCAGAGGTATGCGATTCACTTAGGCAAGGCGAAGGTCAAATGACTACCAAATGCCTCACTAGACTCGACCTGTGCGCCATAGCCATCTCGTTCCATTTGGGCCTACGTACTGTATATATCTTTGTTACCTGAAGTTGAATTGACTTGACGCTTCATATACTTACTTGTCATAATCCATATTTTCATTATGTAGCCCACCCATGTTGCCCCTGTGCTCAATGTCAAGGTCAAATGACCTAAACAATTAATTTTCTGAGAGATATATCATTGCTACTGATTTCTCGTTTACTGATGTTGAATTGGTAACAACAATACCCAACTGTTACCCCAATATTCATACATATGTGATTACAGGTGCCAAATTCATGTGCTGCTCCTACATGCATGTTTACTGACCAATATTTACTGCTTGTATGTGATCCACCACATCAAAAAGTGGCTTTTTGTTTAGTTCGCAACTCCACATCTGCACCTGACAGGGCCGGCACTGTTCCACTATTGACTTGTGGAGGCATTCCTGGGGCCCGTTTCACTAAACTTTGTACGACTAAGATGTTCGTAAGTGCTAATTTATGATCGTCTGGAAATTCCAATTGGTGGATTTACATTTATTGAGCAAAGGCTGCATATGCAGCCTATGCTCAATAAATGTAAATCCAATAATTATTTACAAGAAAACATTGCTAATGTCACATTTACAGACTATCATAATAATTTTGCACTTACGAACATTTTAGTTGTACGAAGTTTAGTTAAACAGGCCTCTGATTACTTAAATAAAGGAAATGCATCTGAGTCGGGCTAAATGAGTGTTAATAGAATGGGAACTACACTACCGGTAGTCAGAAAATGAATGAGCACCTTTTTGTTGTAGTATTTCACATTTTATACATGTTATCTCACTTAATATGGAGCCCCTCGTCTGACAAATGATCTATACAGTTTCTGCAACATGACCAGTATATCCTGCAGGTTCACACAATCACACGCTGACTAAGTATACTGCTTCAAGGATAGGCCTGATGGGTGGTGGTCGGGCAAACGAGACGGTGTAAATTAACGGTAGTGGTTCCTCCTTATAGGAATCACTATTTGCCTGGCTTGGCCCTCTGGTACGTTTTTATCTTTGGCTCTTTTGTTACCTGGGAGTTGAATTGGGTTATTGCCCATTATAAAAGTAGTAAGATTATTACTGATCCTACTGCTTTTGGGAGGGGCCAAGTGATTCTGGTGTGGCGAGGACCTGGCATCAGATCAGAATTATTCTGATTTCAGGGCTGAATATATAGTTTTGTTATTTTAAATATTCAGTTCTGATTTTGGAATTTTCCCCCCATTTGTACATGTACTTGAAAATGTACATGTACTTGTACAGGTAATATATGGGATTTAGTACTAAACCCATTGACCCGGCCTTAAATTACCTTAGCTGTTGATAGGCCGTTAAACCCCAACAAACAAACAAAAACAAGGATAGGCCTGCTTATACTATAGTTGTGCACGCTGAACTGAGGATCAGCTGGTCGAAAAGCATATGGTTCTTTTCATCAGATGTGTATATATAGTTCTTGTATTTGTATGTTCAGGTAAAATGTGTCTCATTTCATTTGCGACCATTGTAGCTCTTCCTGATACAGTGGAACACGTGTACAATGAGATACAGCTAGTTTACAGCATCATTTCATTGTTATGAATGGTCTGTATGAGTTGATGGCTCATCTGAACATATGTCTATATTGTTCACACGAAGCCATATTATTTGAGTTCTTGAATCTGTTGTAGATGTATTCTTGTTATATAATATGTATGCTTTCATTAAATAATTTGACTTCAATTGTTCATCATAAACAACACATATGTTTATACTGTGTGGTAACTGTTTCTGTTTGAAAACATACTGCCAACTACTGAATGTATTGTCTTCCTATGATGTGGTTAATAATAATATTAATTTGTTTAATTTTGTATTAAGGTCATCAGTGTATTACACAGTACATGTTAATCTAATACAGGGCTCCAAATAAGGAATTAGTAATTTAGTATTGTGACTCCATCATTTCTGAAGCAATTGGGTATTTCAAAATTTTAATTGGGTAAAATAAAATCACACTTCTGTTTACACATCAACAGACAACAATTATTGGATAGTGAATATTGAATGCTTCAAAATGAAAACATATCTTGCTATTTCATTAGAATTGTCTCCTTGGAGACCATTCTAATGAAATACCAAGATTTGTTTTCATGGAAAATAAGGAAAATATGCTATATTTGTGGTCTGTTTATTGTTTTCTGCAGCATGATAAAGGTACCATAATTTTTTTATTGCTTTTTATGATACTCGCTACTTCTGATTTCAATTGGGTTTTTGGCAATTGTAATTGGGTATTTAAGCAAATACGCAGCTTATCTGGAGCTCTGGTCATCAATGTATCTGGTCATCAGTGTATTACATAGTACATGTATGTTGTTCAAGTCAGCATAAACTGACCAGAATTTAGTCTGAGGTAAAGTAATTAGCACTCATTGCCAATTAGTACATTTACTAGATAATATATATGAACGGGATGACTTATTGTTTGCATACGATTCATAGATTGATGCCAGCTATCGAGTTGGCTGTAATTCATCTTCACTTCAACGATATGTTTGGTAACCAATGTCACTTGTACAGTTAAATGTTATTGGCATGCAAAGATAGTTTTCTCATTGAAGAGTTGTTACCAATAAATATTAGCAAATCAATAAATAATTTTGTTGCTGTTTAATAGCACGTTTGGTATCGAGATATTGAGATATAACAGGGAGCTGTTTCACTAAACTTTGTACGACTAAAATGTTTGTAAGTGCAAAATATTGACATCACAAATGCAGAGATATTCACCCAAATAACACTTGACTGTACCTGTTTAGTAAAGAAATCTGATGACGTTAGCAATATTTAATTCTTTAGCAGATATGTCGTTCATAAAATGCACTTTTAGCCTGTCCGACATCTATTGAAAGGCAGCATGGTTTAGGGGATTGCATTAATCAATGGTAGATTCGAGCATGCAACCAGGCAATTGTCAAACATAGGAGAAAGATGAATTATTTTTAAACTCATTGATAGTATTAGACACACATTTGACTATCCTTGGAATTCATCATTATTATGACAAATTTGTACAAATGTACAATGTATGTGTATACAGTAGTGTGATGCCTTGTGGGTAAACTAATGTATACTGCCAATACATTTCCTAATATCTCGGTTTGTCTAATTTGCTTTAGTATTTTCTTTTTCCAAGGATGTCCATTACGAAACCAGTAGCCTATTTCATCAACATTGTAAAGTATACTTATCTAGCAAAGTATACTTTGCGGGAGAAATTTTCAATTTAAGGATAAATTTATTAATTTTTATTTTACTGAAATTATTACATTATCACAGCCATTTTGGCTATGATAATGTAATACATTCAGTATAATAATTCTGCATACATTTAATCATCTAATATATGCAGTCGTTAGTTCTATGTGAAATAATGCATTTTTGGAAAAATAAATGATTACTCCCTCAAAGTATACTTTGCTATATAAGTATACTTTGCAATTTTCATGAAATCGGCTACTGATCCTCCAACATATTGTCATCTTTATACTTTCCTCAATTCTCCACATGACTGGAATCATTTGTTGGTGTTATTGTAATTCATGGGCATGACTTGCATTGTCCCTGATTCATTGTAAACTTCCATTATCAGCATTTTTGTTCAATTTTCCAGAAAATGTTCATTGTCAATAAACTTGAATTATATGTCCATTGTAAAATTGAATTGTACACGTGGATGTGTATATTTTATTGCTCATAATTTATCATTGTGTTTGCGGTACCACCCATATACAGCACGATTGGAATATTATGTACTTCGAAAAAATCTTCAGGGTGCATACAGTTTCACCCCACTATTTGTGTGTCCATCTGTTTGCCTGCTGTCCGAGATTTGCCTTTAAATTTTCTGTTTTTGAAACTTCATATACTTATTTATCATCATCTATGTTTTCAATTTATAGTCTCTGCCACTGTGGTCAATGTCAAATGACTTAGAAATGTAATGTTTTTGAGAGGTACATCCATGAGTGTTAATGATTTCTTGTCTATGTATTGTAAACTTGTTTATACCTGCATATGGAGTGGGAACCAAACAGTCGGAGTCCTTCAAACATAGCTTACAATGCAGAGCTTGGTCAGTAAATTTAAATTTACAGCTTGAGCTACGCTATCGATACACATATGGGCATCTGACAGAAAATGCACCTTACGGCATATACAGTAGAACCTCTAAACCGGACATGCAGGCGGTCTGTGTTGTTTGCATAGTCATATGTCTGATTTACAATGGAACCTCTCTAAACCGCACACCCTGGGGACCTCCAAGGGTGTGCGGTTTAGAGAGGTTCCACTGTATGACCAGATCATCATGTATGAGCACACATGATGATCATGACATACAAAATGCCTAAAGGTCTCTTTTCTGAGCCAGCTGCCCATACACAGTGCCGCGATTGTAGTCTCTGATTAACCAGGATTTCTTTACACTGTATGTTGTGCCTTCACTCTTCATAATTGTGACTGGAAAAAAATGTGTCCTGTAGCATTTGCGACCAATGTAGTATATCCAGGTCAGCCTACACCTCTGCGCAGTTTGTCCAGTGTCTGCACTGTTCACCATTCAGTAACAGAAACAGCCATTGTGTTCTAACAATCAGTATAGAACCATATCAGACTGCAGTAGTGTGGTATTGGGTCAGAGTAGTCGCAAATGCCATAAGCCCCATTTCTCCAGTAGCCTATTTCACCAAAATTGCAAAGCATACTTATCTAGCAAAGTGTAGTTTGAGGGAGTAATCATTTATTTTTCCCGAAATGCATTATATCATTATAGAACGAACGACTGCAATTATTTGATGATTAAAAGTATGCAGAATTATTATACTGAATTTATTACATTATATAATAAATTCAGCATAATAAAAATTAATAAATTTGTCCTTAAATTGAATATTTCTCCCTCAAAGTGTACTTAGCAAGATAAGTATACATGTACTTCGCAAGTTTGATGAAATCGGCTACAGATACTGCAACATGTCTCTGTCCTGATTCAACTTGAAATATAAGTAGTGACAATGTTCTCACATATGTAGCCGATTCCACCAACATTGCAAAGTTTATTTTTCTAGCAAAGTATACTTTGAGGGAGAAATGTTCAATTTTAGGATAAATTTATTAATTTTTAGCCAGGTTTTTTGAAAAAAAATCAAGGCTATTGGATTGGTGAAAGCCGGGCGGACGGGCGGGCGGGCGGCGTCCACAATCAATGTTAATTGTTCGTGTTTGAGTCCATTTCTTTGTTACTGTACCACCTAGGACCACCAAACTTTCACAGCTTCATAATCAAGGGGTGCCCACCATATATCACTATCCAACATGTTACTTTTTTTTTAACTTCACCCATTTTTTCCGCGTAGTCGACTTAGCCATTTTCAATGTTAACTTTTCGCGTTTACAATGTTAACTTTTCGTGTTTAAGTCCATTTCTTTGGTACTGTACCACCTAGGACCACCAAACTTTCACAGCTTCATAATCAAGGGGTACCCACCACATATCACTATCCAACATGTTACTTTTTTTTTTAACTTGACCCATTTTTTCCGCGTAGTCGACTTAGCCATTTTCAATGTTAAGTTTTCGCGTTTACAATGTTAAGTTTTCGTGTTTAAGTCCATTTCTTTGGTACTGTACCACCTAGGACCACCAAACTTTCACAGCTTCATAACCAAGGGGTGCCTACCACATACAACTATCCAACATGTGACCATTTTTTTACCTTCACCTATTATTTCTACGTAATTGACCTAGCCATTTTCAACATTAACTTTTTAACGTACGTCTGGTTAAAGTTTTTTGGTTAAAAAATTAAAACTTTTTCGTTATACTATATCTCTGCAACTGCTTCGCCCATTATCTTGAAACTTCACATGGGTGTTTATCATCATCCATATTTTCATTCTAACCCCTAACCGTGCGGCGGCCCCTGTGCCCAATGTCAAGGTCAAATTACTTTGAATTTTTTTGTTAAAGTTTTTTCGTGTACTATATCTCTGCAACTGCTTCACCCAATACCTTGATACTTCACATGGGTGTTTATCATCATTGTCGCACCTGCTTGCGGAAAGCGCGATCCTGTGCCCAATGTCAAGGTCAAATTACTTTGAATTTTTTTGTTAAACTTTTTTCGTGTACTATATCTCTGCAACTGCTTCACCCAATACCTTGATACTTCACATGGGTGTTTATCATCATTGTCGCACCTGCTTGCGGAAAGCGCGATCCTGTGCCCTATGTCAAGTTCAAATTACTTAGAATTTTTTTGTTAAAGTTTTTTCTTTTTCGTGTACTATATCTCTGCAACTGCTTCACCCAATACCTTGATACTTCACATGGGTGTTTATCATCATTGTCACACCTGCTTGCGGAAAGCGCGATATCGTCGGCATTTTGGCATACGTCCGTCCGTTCGTCCGTGTGTCCGGTTAAAGTTTTTTGGTTAAAGTTTTTCCATCTACTATATCTATTTTTAGCTCACCTGAGTAAAGCTCATGTGAGCTATTGTTATGGCAAAGTGTCCGGCGTCCGTCCGTGAACATTTTCAATCATCTTCTTCTCCCGAACTGCTGAGCCGATATTGGTCAAACTTCACAGGGATGATATATGGGTGATGCCATTTCAGATTTGTTAAAATGGAGGTCATCGACAATCCAAGATGGCCGCCATGGAAAAGTAGGTCAAATTCTTAAAAAATCTTCTCACGAACCACCAGGCTGATTTCGACGATACTTGGTATGAATGATCGATAGTTAGCGCTGTTTCAGATTTGTTCACATGGTGGCCCATGGGTCAAAAACGGGCGTCGCCCGAGGGGTCAAATTTTATTTTTAACCGAATATAGTCATGTAATATATCAAATCGAAGGTATCGACGAGACAATCACTCTGGAACATTTTTTGTCTAAATCATATGATTACATCATCCAAGATGGCCACCGATAGTTCAAATGGTCATTCTTTTACTAAAGATTTCAAACGTCTTCTTCTTATAAACTGCTTGGCCGATATTGGCCAAACTTAACTGTAATAGTCTGTGGTTGAAGCCTGTTCATTTTTGTTAAAATGGAGGTCATCACCAAATCCGAGATGGCCACCGTTGAGAAGTAGGTCAAATTCTTAAAAAATCTTCTTCTCACGAACCGCCAGGCCGATTTCGACGATACTGGGTATGAATGATCGATAGTTAGCGCTGTTTCAGATTTGTTCATATGGTGGCCCCTGGGTCAAAAATGGGCGTGGCCCGAGGGGTCAACTAGGGGTCAAATTATATTTTTGCCCGAATATGGTTATATAATATATCAAATCGAAGGTATCGACTAGTCTATCACTCTGGAGCATTTTTTTGTCTAAATCAGATGATTTTGTCATCCAAGATGGCCACCGAAAGGTTGGCCGATATTGGCCAAACTTAACTGTAATGGTCTGTGGGTGAAGCCTGTCCATTTTTGTTAAAATGGAGGTCATCACCAAATCCAAGATGTCCGCCGTTGAAAAGTAGGTCAAATTGTCAAAAAAATCTTCTCACAAACCGCCAGGCCGATTTCGACGAAACTTTGTATGAATGATGGATAGTTAACGCTGATTCAGATTTGTTCATATGGTGGCCTCTGGGTCAAAAATGGTCATGGCCCGAGGGGTCAAATAGGGGTCAAATTTTATTTTTGACCGAATATGGTCATTTTATATATCAAATCGAAGGTATAGCAGTAAATCACATGCACATTCGCAATATATGTTAGATCAGAAGGTACCAACAAATTCTGTGGAACATTTGAAGTTGTAAGTGAAGAGTCTTTGTGAAATCAAGATGACCACTATGGAGGCTTTTAGGTGAGCGATACAGGCCCATTTGGGCCTCTTGTTTTAGTGTCCATGCCTCGCCCCAAGGCGCGACATGCAGGCCACGGCCATCTAGTCTACAAAAAGTGGGTATAATTATGTTATCCAAGTGTCTATGCTTGGAAAAAACCTGGCCTTCGTGGCTTTGCCTCGTTTCTTGTTATTATACTGAATTTATTTATTTTGGCTGTGATAATGTAATAAATTCAGTATAATCATTCAGTATAATAATTTTGCATACTTTTAATCATCAAATATATGCAATGGTTAGATTTATATGAAATAATGCATTTCATGAAAAATAAATGATTACTCAAAGTATTCTTTGCTAGAAAAGTATACTTTGCAATGTTGATGAAATCGGCTACTGATTGTTCCACGGTTGATACATTTGTAAATCCATTGACTCACCATGGTCCCAGTATGGTGATACACGATCAGCATCGTTGTTCATATATTCCTATTTCATCTCGTCAACACAGTGAGTATGTGCGGTGAAACAGTTTTGATATCCTGTCAATACGACCTAATCACTGCGTATGAATATGTGCGGTGATGTGGGGTTATTTTTTTGCATTTTAAAGCCATTTGCAGGTGTTGACGGGATAAATAGAATAGTAGGTTAGTGCCGTGAATGGGAAAAATATCTGGCGCGGCACGGAAACGGGATGTGCTCGGCAGAGCCTCGTTCATCCCATTTCCTAACCCTTGCCAGATTTTTTTTCCCATTCACGGCACTAACCTACTATTCTCTATTACCATCACCGAAGTACCGTGGTACTAGGGCATTCAAGTGAAAACAGCTATTGGTGTATTCCTATTTTCTATCACACTGTATACAATTGTCTTCCAATTCAATTCAGTATTTACATTTCCACACTCAAAATATGCAGTTTGAAATGATATGCATGTGGTCCCCATGATTGGCAAAATACACTATAGAATTTGCAAGCATGGTGGCTCCAGATCAGTCTACACAATTAGCAATGCAGTTATAGACCAGTCTTATAAATAAGTTATCAAACTCGGAAAATCGGGAGTAATTGCCTTTAGAACAACTTTGTTAGAACTGGCAGAATATGTCATTTTGCCGTCTGTTGCTTAGATTCTTCTTGCTGTTTTCATTGTAAAACTAGACAACGTGAAACAGAAATATGCAAACGTAGCCAATTCTAACACCGATGATGCCCCGAAAGTAGTTGTAAAGGAAGTTGTACATAATTTTCCGCATTTGGTAACCTACATTTGTATTTATGCCACTGGTCTATTGAGCTCACGTGACTGTGAATGTGTCAGCTGATTTTGACCAACATTTAGCAACATTCTATAACTTCCATTTTGTCTACATGGGCCTCATTTTTTATTAAATAAATACAGTATTCTTGCCTGGTGCTATGGCTATATAATGTTTCCAGCATGTCGGGAAATCTCGTCATCAGTAGTTAGATATTCAGCCTCAACCAATTCAACTGTTGTATGTGTAGTTTGTATGTTTATGCATTTGTCTTCCAATGTAAATCTGTAAATAATCTTGTAATCTGAGAGCTTACCGCCATCTCAGTATAAAATGGGCTTTCGCAGTGTAATAACAGTGTAAGAAAAATCAAAATGCACTAGTGTAATAGCAGAGCTCCAGATAAGCTGCGTATTTGCGTAAATAGACAATTGACAATAAAAATTGCCAAAAACCCAATTGAAATCCGATAAAAAAGCAATAAAACTTTTGTGGTACCTTTATCATGCTGCAGAAAACAATAAACCGATCACAAATATAGCATATTTTTCTTATTTCCCATGAAAACACATCTTGGTATTTCATTAGAGACAATTCTAATGAAATGCCAAGACATGTTTTCATTTCGAAGCAAACTATTCAATAATTGCTGACGCCCCGTGCAGGCACCGGGGCGGGATCAACTGATCCTGAGAATAGTGCTGCAGTAGCCATTGCTTGTCGTAAAAGGCGACTAAACTGGCTTAACGATTGGGTTCATACTTTCCGGAACCCACTATACCGGATTTGGCCCTCATGTACATTTTTGGCTTTCTTGTATGTGAGAGTTGAGTCGGGCTATGCCCCATATATAAAGTAAGATTAGCGCTAATCCTATTACTTTTAGGGGATGGGATAAATGATGCTGGTGTGGCGAGGGCCTGGCACCAGATCAGGTTGTTCTAATTTCAGGACTGAATATATATTTTGATTGTAAATATTGAGTTCTGAGGTTGGGATTTACCCCCCTTGGACAGGTGGATACGGGACTCGACCCCGTTGACCCGTCTGCGTGTAGACTCCCTGAGGCTTGTACCTCTATGTCAGAAAAGCGGACGTTAAACCCTATTCACTCACTCACTCATGTCATCCGAGAGCTTACCGCCATCTCAGTATACGAGCCCCGTGCAGGCACCGGGGCGGGATCAACTGATCCTGAGAATAGTGCTGCAGTAGCCATTGCTTGTCGTAAAAGGCGACTAAACTGGCTTAACGATTGGGTTCATACTTTCCGGAACCCACTATACCGGATTTGGCCCTCATGTACATTTTTGGCTTTCTTGTATGTGAGAGTTGAGTCGGGCTATGCCCCATATATAAAAGTAAGATTAGCGCCTAATCCTAATTACTTTTATTGGATGTGGGATAAATGAATTCTGGTGTGGCGGGGAGGGCCTGGCAACCAGATCAGGTTGTTTCTAATTTCAGGACTGAATATATATTTTGAATGTTTAAATATTGAGTTCTGGAGGTTGGGATTTACCCCCCTTGGACAGGTGGATATGGGACTCGACCCCGTTGACCCGTCTGCGTGTAGACTCCCTGAGGCTTGTACCTCTATGTCAGAAAAGCGGACGTTAAACCCTATTCACTCACTCACTCACTCACTCACTCAGTATACGATATAATATCAAATGGGCTTTCGCAGTGTAATAACAGTGTAATAAAAATAAAAAATTCACTACTGTCTGTTTCACGAAAGCTGCCCAAATTTTACGGCTACATAAACAATTCAAAAACAAGATTTCTTTTGATAATATTAAATTAAAGAAAAAAATAAGAATGAGCCTTCTTTTTATTTCGTGAAATTTGGTCAAATATTGATTTCATTGCGAAAAAACAATTTCCCCATGTTAAATCCCCATAGACATCTTCACGGAGTGAAGATGTCTATGGGGATTTAACATGGGGAAATTTTTTTGAATTTTAGAAATACTCGACGGATTTTTAAAATTTAACTTTTATTTTCTTAGTTAGATCATATCCAAGCTATCTAGTCAGGTTTCGGAGTAAATTTCCAAAAATTTTGTTTTTGTCTTTTGACTCCTCCCACACTTCCTTACCACTTTTTCCCCCATGTTAAATTCCCATAGACAAATCAATTTTTCGTAATAAAATCAATATTTGACCGAATTTCACGAAATAAAAAGAAGGCTCATTCTTAAATTTTCCTTTAATTTAATATTATCGAAAATAATATTGTTTTTGAATTGTCTATATAGCCGTAAAATTTGGGCAGCTTTCGTGAAACAGACTATAGTGTAATATACATGTAAATTAGACTGCTATAGAAAACATGTCATGTGGTCAGTACAGCTTCAGGGCTGAATATGTTGTATCTCTATGTAAATATTCCGTTCTGATTTTGGGATTTTCCCCCCAATGCAGCAGGTTAAAACAGGATCGAACCTGTTTGCCCGGCCTTACATGACCGTTGATAGGCCGTTAAACACCAATAAAAAACAGCTTCAGTCGACGATGCTGTGCAATGTCGTGTCGGTTTTTAGTATGATATTTATTGAACTTGTCGGCTGATTTCTTAAAGAAACATGCCATAGCCTCGTTTCTTATGATATCAGTAAAGTTGTTTAATAAATATTGTAATAAATCAACACATGTAAGTTCCTCTGTCTTCCAAAAACAATTCTGTAGATATTAATGTAATCTGATTGCTTGCCACAATGACCGTACACTATCAGAAATGACCCTTTCCGTGCAATTGAAGAGGTCAGTGAAAGAACGGTGAAGTGAAGAAAGAACTTCTTGCACTGACCTTCAGTTACAACCATTTTATGATGTTTTTGATAATACAAATGATCTATGGTCATTCAATTCACAGTTTCAGATCTGTAGCCTATTTCACCAACATTGCATAAGTATACTTATCTAGCAAAGTATACTTTGAGGGAGAAATTTTCAATTTAAGGACAAATTTATTAATTTTTATTATGGTATACTGAATTTATTACATTATCACAGCCATTTTGGCTGTGATAATGTAATAAATTCTGTATAATAATTCTGCGTACTTTTGATCATCAAATATATGCAGTTGTTAGTTCTATATGAAATAATGCATTTCGGGAAAAGTAAATGATTGCTCCCTCAAAGTATACTTAGCTAGATAAGCATGCTTTGCAATTTTGATGAAATCGGCTACCGATGCATTTGACATTTACATGTAATCCAATTGGTGGTACAGTATTCACGTGTAATATTGTGATTCATCATTGAGTACAATTTGTCTTTCACGTTGCATTGTCACAATGTCTAGTTTTGTAGATCTGTATTTGTTTCTGACAATATAAAACAAATCTCACATTTTTCTTTGATTTCTTGAATGTTTCATCAAAATAAAAAAATATAGCATTTGTAACAAATATCTTGTTTTGTCTTTTTACCAATACCTGAAACAGTTAATAACTACCTTGATTTGTAGGTAAGTTCTGAGTGATAAATAGAGAATAGTAGGTTAGTGCCGTGAATGGGAAAAAATATCTGGCAAGGCTCAGGAAACGGGATGGGCAAGGCTCTGCCGAGCACATCCCGTTTCCGTGCCGCGCCAGATATTTTTTCCCATTCACGGCACTAACCTACTATTCTATTTATCCCGTCAACACCTACACATGGCTTTAAAATGCAAAAATTGCATTGACTGGATATCAAAAATGTTTCACGGCACCGTGTTTCACGGCATATACGCACTGTGTTGACGGGATAAGATATGTTACTGTCTAACACAATGGATCCATCAAGTGCCCGCTATACACCATTAACCCACGTATTGATTGGCATTATGATATTCTCTGTATTTATTTTTTGATGTGCAATGATCATACATGTACTTTATAATTTGTCGAAAATTTATTATACGTATTTAAAAAATATCATGCCTCATTTGCATATGAAAATAGCCCGATACCACCGCGAGTCGTTATCAGTAAAATAAATATTACTAGATGATTATATCTGTATAGCGGGCACTTGTAATGTTTAGAACTGGTGGAACCGTGACACAATTATACACTTATTTAATTCCTATAAAGAACATTTTGTGCCTACTGAGTGGGCATGTACCTTAAATACATCAAATGTAAGTATTTTTTCATCAATAACAAAAAGATAACCTTCCCAATTTTCTTTTATTTGATGAAATTCCATCAAATATTGATTTTTATTGCGGAAAAAACAACAGTTTTCCAATGGGAATTTAACATGGGGCAGGAGTTCGAGACTGACGAGTCGGGGGGGGGGGGGGGGGGGGGAAATGAAATTGACTCCGAAACCGGACTATGTAGCTTGGAAATCTTGCAAACAAAATTTTGAAAATCCGTCTACAAATTCCAAAATTAGTTTAGTCCCCATGTTAAATTCCCATATAGCAAAATATATATAAGTTGAGCGCCGTGGCGTAATGGTTAGTGTGTCGGACTACTGATCCAAGGGTCGTGGGTTCGAGCCTGACTAGCGGCGTGCGTTGTGTCCTTGAGCAAGACACTTTATACACACTGCTCCAGTTCACCCAGTGTAAATGGGTACCGATAATTCGTAGTTGCTCTGTAAATACGAATTACCGGCTTCTCTCAAAAAATCTCTACCTCCGTTCTTTCTCCCATTCTTGGGAGACGGCATGCAAGGTCCTAGAGCCAGTGCCGCCGTTAAATATAAGCAAAAAAAAAAAAGCGAAATAAAATCAATATTTGATAGAATTTCATCAAATAACAAAAATGGGAAGGGTGACTTTTTATGTTATTGATGGAAAAATACTTGCATTTAAATATGCTTTCGATTTAATGTGTTTAATCGCCAAAAGTTCATTGGAAGCAAAACATGGAACATGCGGTACATGTCTATATGTACAGTGGAACCTCTCTTAACCCTTTGACCCCTAAGTAACTGAATGGGCTGCGATATGTTAATTTTGCAACCAATCCAATCATCGCAAAATGATTTTCAGACTATTCCATTTATAAAAAGGGGGTATTTGTTGTTCTCAAAAATATGAAAATTACTTTCAAACAGTGCATATCCTGAGGAGACGGCTCGTTACGAGCCGGCTCATCTGGATCTGCACTGTTTGCATAAACCGCTATAGCGGGTTTTCGGGTTCAAAGGGTTAACGCCTATTAGGATTTAAAAAAAATAAGTTTGTTTAATTTTTGATGTGTTTCACTGTAATTTATATAGACCGCTAATGACTCTTCATGTTAGCAATTAACAGGAGCATGTCTCGGCACACTCATATACCTGAATTACAGTGGAGCCTTCCTAAACCGGACACCCTGTGGCCTCCCAGGGTGTCCGCTTTAGAGAGGTTCCTCTGTACTTAAATAATACATGACATAAACTGAATCATTTGCGAATATGAATCGTTTAATGTGTTGAATGTAGCCTTGGGTCAGTCATGACAGCTGTACACACTGTTTACTATTGGAGCCCCGCAGGGTACATGGATTTGTTTTATTAACTTATTCCCACGAAATAACAATTTGTACCCTTAATTAAACAATTTGTTCCATCGAATTAAGCCCCGTGCAGGCACCGGGGCGGGATCAACTGATCCTGAGAATAGTGCTGCAGTAGCCATTGCTTGTCGTAAAAGGCGACTAAACTGGCTTAACGATTGGGTTCATACTTTCCGGAACCCACTATACCGGATTTGGCCCTCATGTACATTTTTGGCTTTCTTGTATGTGAGAGTTGAGTCGGGCTATGCCCCATATATAAAAGTAAGATTAGCGCTAATCCTATTACTTTTAGGGGATGGGATAAATGATGCTGGTGTGGCGAGGGCCTGGCACCAGATCAGGTTGTTCTAATTTCAGGACTGAATATATATTTTGATTGTAAATATTGAGTTCTGAAGTTGGGATTTACCCCCCTTGGACAGGTGGATATGGGACTCGACCCCGTTGACCCGTCTGCGAGTAGACTCCCTGAGGCTTGTACCTCTATGTCAGAAAAGCGGACGTTAAACCCTATTCACTCACTCACTCACTCCATCGAATTAACAATTTGTTCCCTCAAATAACAATTCCACGAAATCGTTCCCACGATATAATGTTAAATTGACGGAACGAATTGTCAATTTGTGACAATAAATTGTTAAATTGAGGGAACAACTTGTTAATTTGTGGCAATGAATTGTTAAATGGAGGGAACGAATTGTTATTTCGTGGGAACGAATTAATAAAAAAAAAAGATTCTACGTCCCCTGCAGGGCTCCATAGTTTAATGCATGTACCTATGCTCATGATTCTAGCTGTAAACGCCAACTGATGAACAGAGCTCCAGATGAGCTGCGTATTTGCTTAAATAGCCAATTAAAATTGCCAAAAACCCAATTGAAATCAGAAGTAGCGAGTATCAAAAAGCAATACAAATTTTGTGGTACCTTTATCATGCTGCGGTGTGCTGCTGAGTGATTTTATTTTACCCAATTAAAATTTTGAAATAACCAGAAATGATGGAGTAACACTACTCAATTACTAATTCCTTATCTGGAGCCCTGGATGAATGTCGGAATCGCACAGAATACTATTTGTGGCGTTCATAGATGTTTTTGTTATGCGTTGTCACAAACCACAGTTGGATCACGGTTCATCCGCATGTACGAGCAGATAATCGAGGTTTAGCAAGTGGATTATCCATCATACATGCGGACGAACGTGATCCAACTGCTATCGCACCCTCATGTGCTGTGTAAATGCAGAAACAAAACTCGAAAATGTGTTATTATCTGATGTCGCGTCTGTATACGTTCTAAACATTACGAGTGCCCAAGATACAGATATAAATAATCATTTAGTAATATTTATTTTACTGATAGTGACTCGCGGTGGTATACAAATCAGGTATGATATGTTTTAATTATTTATACTAATTAAATGTGTTGTTTGAAAAAATAATATTTTCAACAGATTATAAAGTACATGTATGTTCATTGTACATCAAACAATAAATACGGAGAATAAATTGTAATGTCCATTAACATTTTAAGGAAACACGGTTATCGCCCCTGATATCAGTGTGGAATTTTACGTCGGGTATAAAATGTTAATAATGCCTATCAATACGTGGGGTAATGGTGAATGAATGATTTTGCCAGAAAATGTCATCTACAGAATATACAAAACTATCTATAAAGAACATGTTGTGCCTACTGAGTGGGCATGTACCTTTAAACTGTCGGGGTCATGTGTGGTTCCTCCTTATAGGAATCATGATTTGCCTGGTTGGCCCTCAGGTACGTTTTTAGCTCGACTATTCGAAGAATAAGTAGAGCTTATGTTGTCACCCCGGCGTCGGCGTCACCGCCTTGGTTAAGGTTTTTAGTCAACCTTGTATATGGAATACTACTGGCCCTACACCCACCATACTTGGACAACTTCATCTCCTAGTGATGTACATCAATAACCCCTGATCTATATTTCACCTTGACCTACATTTCCTCTTGAATTACTTAGTTAATTCCCTTGGTTAAGGTTTTTAGTCAACCTTGGTTAAGGTTTTTAGTCAAGCTTGTACATGGAATACTATTGTGCATACAGACACCATACTTGGACAACCTTTTCTCATAGGGATGTACATCAATAACCCCTGGTCTATGTTTGACCTTGACCTACATTTCCTCTTCAATTACTTAGTTAATTCCCCTTGGTTAATGTTTTAAGTCGAGCTTGTATATGGAATACTCCTGGCCCTACACCCACCATACTTGGACAACTTCATCTCCTAGGGATGTACATCAGTAACCCCTGATCTATATTTGACCTTGACCTACATTTCCTCTTGAATTACTTAGTTCATTCTCTTTGGTTAAGGTTTTTAGTCAACCTTGTACATGGAATACTCCTGGCCCTACACCAACCATACTTGGACAACTTTATCTCGTAGTGATGTACATCAACAACCCCTGACCTATATTTGACCTTGACCTACATTTAACCTTGAATTACCTAGTTAATTCCCCTTGGTTAAGGTTTTTAGTCAACCTTGGTTAAGGTTTTTAGTCAAGCTTGTACATGGAATACTATTGTGCATACAGACACCATACTTGGACAACCTTTTCTCATAGGGATGTACATCAATAACCCCTGATCTATATTTGACATTGACCTACATTTCCTCTTCAATTACTTAATTAATTCTCCTTGGTTAAGGTTTTTAGTCAAGCTTGTATATGGAATACTCCTGGCCCTACACCCACCATACTTGGACAACTTCATCTCCTAGGGATGTACATCAATAACCCTTGATCTATATTTGACCTTGACCTACATTTGACCTTGACCTACATTTTCTCTTGAATTACTTAGTTAATTCTCTTTCGTTAAGGTTTTTAGTCAAGCTTGTAAATGGAATACTCCTGGCCCTACACCAACCATACTTGGACAACTTTATCTCCTAGTGATGTACATCAACAACCCCTGACCTATATTTGACTTTGACCTACATTTAACCTTGAATTACTTAGTTAATTCCCCTTGGTTAAGGTTTTTAGTCAACCTTGGTTAAGGTTTTTAGTCAAGCTTTCTACATGGAATACTATTGTGCATACAGACACCATACTTGGACAACCTTTTCTCATAGCGATGTACATCAATAACCCCTGATCTATATTTGACCTTGACCTACATTTCCTCTTTAATTACTTAGTTAATTCCCCTTGGTTAAGGTTTTTAGTCAAGCTTGTATATGGCATACTCGTGGCCCTACACGTACCATACTTGGACAACTTCATCTCCTAGTGATGTACATCAACAACCCCTGATATATATTTCACCTTGACCTATATTTCCTCTTCAATTACTTAGTTAATTCCCCTTGGTTAAGGTTTTTAGTCAACCTTGGTTAAGGTTTTTACTCAAGCTTGTACATGGAATACTATTGTGCATACAGACACCATACTTGGACAACCTTTTCTCATAGGGATGTACATCAATAACCCCTGATCTATATTTCACCTTCACCTACAAATCCTCTTCAATTACTTAGTCAATTCTCTTTGGTTAAGGTTTTTAGTCAACCTTGTAAATGGAATACTCCTTGCCCTACACCAACCATACAACCCCTGACCTATATTTCACCTTGACCTACATTTAACCTTGAATTAATTAGTTAATCCCCCTTGGTTAACATTTTTAGTCAACCTTGGTTAAGGTTTTTAGTCAAGCTTGTATATGGAATACTATTGTGCATACAGACACCATACTTGGATATCTTTTTCTCATAGGAATGTACATCAATAACCCCTGACCTATATTTTACCTTCACCTACATTTAACCTTCAATTACTTGGTTAATGTTTATAGTCAAGCTTGTATATGGAATACTCCTGGGCCTACATCAACCATACTTGGACAACTTCATCTCCTAGTGATGTACATCAATAATCCCTGACCTATATTTGACCTTGACCTACTTTTATCCTTGGATTACTTAGTTATTTGCCCTTGGTTAAGGTTTTTAGTCAAGCTTGTATATGGAATACTCC
The DNA here is from genome assembly GCA_029237695.1 of Conchocele bisecta. Taxonomy (NCBI): domain Eukaryota; kingdom Metazoa; phylum Mollusca; class Bivalvia; order Lucinida; family Thyasiridae; genus Conchocele; species Conchocele bisecta. The sequence continues at coordinate 48,292,207 of CM055271.1, read as the reverse complement.
TGGGCCTACAGCAACCATACTTGGAAAACTTCATCTCCTAGTGGTGTACATCAATAACCCCTGACCTATATCTGTCATTGACCTACATTTAACCTTGAATTACTTACTTAATTTCCCTTGGTTAAGTTTTTTAGTCGACCTTGGTTAAGGTTTTTATGCAGCCGCAGCCACCTTGTTTGTCAAGCTATGTGTACATCGACAACCCTCGTAGTCGAGCTATGCTGTTCTCCTACAGCTCTTGTTATATTTGGCTCTTGTGTAACCTGGGAGTTGAATTGGGTTATTGACCGTTATAAAAGTAGTAAGATTATTACTGATCCTACTGCTTTTGGGAGGTGGGGGGGGGGAGTGATTCTGGTGTTGCGAGGACCTGGCATCAGATCAGGATTATTCTGATTTCAGAGCTGAATATATTATTATTATTTTTTGTAAATATTCAGTTCTGATTTTGGGATTTTCACCCCATTTGTACATGTACTTGAACATGCCGTTAAACGCCAACAAACAAACATTTGTAAAAGTTATGCGCCACTCTGAACTCTTACTATTCATTATGGGAGCACATTTTGACAAATAATGGCTATTAATGGCCCCTCCTAAAAGAATGAGCAGTGAAAATAGAGAATAGTAGGTTAGTGCCGTGAATGGGAAAAAATATCTGGCAAGGCTCAGGAAACGGGATGGGCGAGGCTCTGCCGAGCACATCCCGTTTCCGTGCCGCGCCAGATATTTGTTACCATTCACGGCACTAACCTACTATTCTATTTATCCCGTGAACACCTACAAATGGCTGTAAAATGCAAAAATAGTATTGACTGGATATCAAAAATGTTTCACGGCACCGTGTTTCACGGCACATACGCACTGTGTTGACGGGATAAGATATAGTATTGGCAAGATTAACTCAGCTGATTGTGTAACGAACAGTGCAAGTCACCATCTGTATTTTGTCACGTAGACTTTCTTATCCATGTTCCAAAATAATCATTATCATCACCGATAATACACACATGACTTTTATAATTTCTGTTAATCTCGTATATGACCGGACTGGAGAAATGGGCATTATGGGCTATGGGCCAGTGTAACTCCATGTCAGCGTCCGCAGTCCAGGCCCGTACGCAGGAATTAATTTAGGGGGGTGCGTTATCGGCGGCGCGAAGGGCTAAACATCTTTGTTTGCACATCCACGGACAGACCTCGGCACATTAACCCTTTCACCCCGAAGTAACTGGGATGGATTTTGATAAGTTAAGTTTGCAACCCAATCCAATCATCACAAAATGATTTTCAGACCAGTCCATTTATGAACATAGGGTGTTTTTGTTCTCAAATTTTGAAAATTACTTGCAAAAAGTGCAGATCCTGATGAGATGGCTCGTCACGAGCCGGCTCATCTGGATCTACACTTTTTGCCAATACCACTATATAGGCCTGTGGTGTTGAAAGGGTTAAGGGGTTAGCGTACGCACCCGTCGCACCCCCTCTGCGTACAGGCCTGCAGTATGACCAGGGTTAACACTGTTCGCCATTCAGTCAATGAAAACCTCCATCATGCCTTTACCCAAGGACGTAATGTGTGTATATGTCGCACCCTGGATGACATTGTAGATCATTATCAAGCTACATGAGTGCGCTAATGGATTAACCCTTTTACCCCTAAGTAACCGGAATGGATTGTTATGCCCCCGCTACCAAAAGGTACGGGGGCTTATAGTGTTACCGGCGTCCGTCCGTACGTCCGTCCCGTCCGTCCGTCCCGTCCGTACGTCCGTCCCGTCCGTCCGTACGTCCCGATATTATATTATTTAGTAACTTCTACATGGCTTCACATATTATGTCAATATTTATACACGTGATACATATGAACATCCCTTACACACTCCTCCACCCCCCCCCCCCCCCCCCCCCCCCCCCCCCCCCCCAACCCCCCCCCACCCCCCCCCCCCCCCCCCCCCCCCCCCCCCCAGTACTTCGACCTTGACCTTTGGCCTTGACCTTTTCCTCTTTAAATGTTTGCTTGGCACTTTGGGACAAATCTACGTGCACGTTTCTCAATCCTACACTAACTTCTCAATACTTTTGCCAATCGCTTAAATATTTATACACATGATACATATGAACATGCCCTACACACTCCACCACCCAGTACTTAGACCTTGACCTTTGACCTTCACCTTTTCTACTTTAAATGTTTACTTACCACTTTGGGACAAATCTACGTGCACGTTTCTCAATCCTACAATAACTTCTCAATACTTTTGCCAATCCCTTAAATAGTTATACACATGATACATATGAACATGCCCTACACACTCCACCACCCAGTACTTCGACCTTGACCTTTGACCTTCACCTTTTATACATTAAATGTTTACTTAGCACTTTGGGACAAATCTACGTGCACGTTTCTCAATTCTACAATAACTTCTCAATACTTTTGCCAATCGCTTAAATATCTATACACATGATACATATGAACATGCCCTACACACTCCACCACCCAGTACTTCGACCTTGACCTTTGACCTTCACCTTTTATACATTAAATGTTTACTTAGCACTTTGGGACAAATCTACGTGCACGTTTCTCAATTCTACAATAACTTCTCAATACTTTTGCCAATCGCTTAAATATTTATACACATGATACATATGAACATGCCCTACACACTCCACCACCCAGTACTTCGACCTTGACCTTTGACCTTCACCTTTTCTACTTTAAATGTTTACTTACCACTTTAGCACAAATCTACGTGCACGTTTCTCAATCCTACAATAACTTCTCAATACTTTTGCCAATCCCTTAAATATTTATACACATGATACATATGAGCATGCCCTACACTCCACCACAGTACTCGACATTGACCTTTGACCTTCACCTTTTCTGCTTTAAACTGTTTATTCTTTGACAAATCTACGTGCACGTTTCTCAATCCTACAATAACGTTCTCAATACTTTTGCATGCCTTAAAATATTTATACACATGATACATATGAACATGCCCTACACACTCCACCACATACTTCGACATTGACTTTGACCTTCACTGCTTTAAATGTTTACTTAGCACTTTGGGACAAATCTACGTGCACGTTTCTCAATCCTACAATAACTTCTCAATACTTTTGCCAATCGCTTAGATATTTATACACATGATACATATGAACATGCCCTACACACTCCACCAACCAGTACTTCGACCTTGACCTTTGACCTTCACCTTTTTATGCCCCCGCAACCAAATGGTGAGTGGGGCATATAGTGTTACCGGCGTCCGTCCGTACTCGGGTAAATGGCTTGTAATCAAATATACCTCGTTTTCTTTGGCTGCCAGCGGGGGCATTCGTGTGCCGACAGGCCACATTTCTAGTTATTTAATTCTGCAATCAAATAAACCGTCACAAAAATGGTTTTCAGACTAGTCCATTTATAAAAAGGGGGTGTTTTTTCTAAATAATATGAAAATTAGTTGCAAAAAGTGCAGATCCTGATGAAACGGCTCGTCACGAGCTGGCTCATCTGGATCTACACTTTTTGCCATAACCAATATACAGGCCCGTGGTGTTGAAAGGGTTAAGACCTAGACTGGTTGCAAACCACGTACGCCTCATTTTTCCAGTCACGGCCACATATGAGCGTAATTTAGGATACTACCACAGTGGCACTACATGTGTATGTCCATCAGCGACAGTTAACAAAAACGTTATTTTTAAAGTGCTAGCTGTTTATATGTCAGTTTTTATTGTCTCGCCAGCGAAGCGGAAAGCGAGACATAGGTTTTGCTTTTCCGGAGTCGGCGGCGGCGGCGGCCGCGGCGGCGGCGACCGCGGCGGCGGCGGCCGCGGCGGCAGCGGCGGCGGCGTCGGTGTCGGCGTCGGCGGCGTCATCATTCAATTTTAAATTTTCGTGTTACGGTCATTGCTTCAAGCCGTATCAGCTACAGTCATTGAACTTTATACATACCTTTACTATGATATGTAGATGAATATAGAACTATTAAAAAAAATTCCGGGCTCCAGGGTCAAGGTCAAACTATATTTCTTTCTATGCTACAAATTAAACATTACTGCATGATGACCCGTTTTCTCGTGTGCTCTGTACACCTTACCTGTTGAGAGAACAATAGCCTTTTCCGGTTGAACAATAGTGACTGCGAGAGCCCTTCACTTGTGCATGTGCAAGCATGTGCAAATTTCCAGACTGACCACTAACTGTCCAGGTAAATTATTACAGGTAATTTTGTATACAGGTAAATTATTATATTACATTTCCGTAAACTGTGTTGACAATATTGTGGCAATATGTGGACCTCTGCAGATATGATATGTAGATAAATATAGGACTATTTAAAAAAGATTCTGGGCTCCAGTAGCGAGCATTTTTAAAAAAAAATAATTAAACTTCTTTTTTTTTAACTTTTTCAATTTTTTTTATTTCAAATTTTCAATTTTTGTCTAGTAGCATAAGGTCGTAAGTGCTATATACGGACTATTATCATATAATAAAACAATTATTGACTAGTGAGCCATATAATATAATCTGATATTATATGGCTCACTAGTCAATAATTGTATATGTTCGGGCCAGTGAAAATTGCTTTCGGGCCCAGGCTCGAGGTCAAGGCGGCGGGACAAGGCGAGACATTTGATTCCGCGGAATTCTTGTTTATTTTACAATAGCGCTGATCTAGGGTGGCAGAGGGGACATGGAATATGTGTTTACTTTCGCGTGTGCGCACGCGATGGGTTTCGCGTACGGTTTCGCGTTCGCACTCAAAACGGTTTCACGTGCGCACGCGAAACGGTTCGCAGAGAGGTGTTTCTTCAACTTTGGAAACAAAAAAAAAAGACAGGGAGCTAGATTTGGCGAATAAGGAGGATGGGACAGCACATCAACGTTTTCCGCTTTTAAAACTCGGTCACAATTGAGGCCTTGTGCGCAGGTGCGTTGTCGTGTAGCAGATGGACATACATGTACTTAAAACCCGTCCTATGACGCAGTATTGTCTTTTTTGCTTAGCTTTTTGAGAACAACATATCTATAGAACAAGCCTGAAACCCCATTTCCCCTCGGAACAGCGACTCGTATGATTGGACCACCATTTCTAAAAATATAAAGGTACCATTCCTTTTCGCTGTCTTTGTTCTTTTGGCAATACTTGGTCTTTTTGGCATTTTTTGTTGCCCGTACTCTAGTGTCGTTTTTTCGTTTGGCTCATGAAATTGCACCATAACCAGTAACGAAACTAGCAAACGTTTGTTGTGCCCCCACCACCTATTAGTAAGGGGGGCATATAGTGTAACCGGTGTCCGTACGTCCCGTTCCGTACGTCCCGCTCAGGTAAATTTCTTATAATTCCTGTTCCCTTGCACGGATCTGCTTTATACTTCGCACACGCATTGTTCTAATGGTCCTCTACCGCCCTGTGACTAATCCACGATCGTCACACCCTTGTTAAGCCCAGGGTCAATGCCACATACTTGGCGCGTTCGAAACTTTTAACGCTCCGGTAGCATTCTTATAATGTATGTTCCCTTGCACGGACCTGCATGGTATTTCACACACGCATTGCTGTAATGGTCCTCTACTGCAATGTGACAAATCCACAATCAACCCGCCCCTGCTAAACACAGGGTCAATTTCTCACTTATAATGTCTGTTTCCTTGCATGCATCTGCTTGATATTTCACACACGCATTGCTCTGATGATCTGCATTCATGATGTGACAAAACCACGCTTCTCTGGCCCTCTGTGTTTTCGAATTGTTGTATTTGCTGCCAGTGGGGGCATTCGTGTGCCGATAGGCCACATTTCTAGTTTGTTATATTTCGCGTACCTTTTCTGGACGTTCTTCGCCACTGTTACCCTAGCCCGTTTCTGGTCGTCAGACAGTAATGTGGGATCCACGGGGCACTTATTGTTCTACCTTTCAGTATCTTCTTGAAAATGACTTTCACCTATTCTAAACCAAGTTGGTCATCCGCGCAAGCTGTCTAGCGGTTTTCAGCATTGGAATTGATGACTGCAGACTTTGGTCTACCGGTTACGTTTCGCATATTTGACAGACTCCTGACAAGCCATAAACTTAATTACCCACCTGCAAACTGTTGAAAATGACATTTGAGTATTCCCGTAAATATTATAAGTTTCTTTATGTATATGGGTTTTGCCTTAAATAAAGCCCCAGTACAACGGGCCTCAGCTTGTGTTCCAGTCATTTATAACGCAGGGTATATGGATGCACCACAATGCAATACGAATTGCAAGTGACGGAACCGGTTTATACAATTCAATTATATAGACACAGCGTAGGTAAATGTTCACTCTTACTTGTCGCATTGTTTTCATAAAGGTAAATCTCGTGGTAAGCAATTGTACGGGCTAGTTGCATATTGTTTTCGAACAGCCCTCGTATAATGTTTATCTCAATTTCAAACTGCCGACGATTTTAATTCAGGAACGCTATCTCCTACGCTATCTCCTACCTATAGGATGGGACATGCCCCTGATTACCATGATTAATCATCGTCTGTAACAGCGGGAACGGCGGTTACGAAATTTGTGTACATGTATAGTTCCAGTCTAGTTCCCCATCAATAGGTACGATCCTATATATACAGCATTGTACGGATTTATTATGTTTGTTAGTATGACCGGATTGAATATAGCGAGTTGTGCAGACCCTGCGTATACTGCACAGATTGATCTGGATTTACACTGGTCGCGAATGCCTAACGTCCTATTTCTGTAGGCACAGTCATAGATATACACATGTGGCTGTGTCTGGTGAAATAGGACTAATGGGATGTGTGACCAGTGTAGCTCCTGATCAAATAACACACTCTTGTAGCCTGGTAACGATCGATAGCGCTTGTTGAAAGCATGGCCGGTGTTTCATTGATGGAATGGCGGACGGTGTAGATCCTGATCAGACTGTGCGGATGCACATGCTGATCTGGATCTACACTGGTCGTAAAACGCATAAACCCCATTTCTCCATTGACAGATATACGCGTACATATATATGTAGCCGCGTGTCCACCTCATTCAGAATCATTGTCCTCCATTGATGTGAGTGTTATCGTATACTTACCCTTATAACACAGGGATCTTACATTGGTGATTATTAAATACAATATTTATTAACCCTTTCAACCCGAAAGCCCGCTATAGCGCGCGGGGGTTTACAAACAGTGCAGATCCAGATGAGCCGGCTCTTAACGAGCCGTCTCATCAGAAACTGCACTTTTGGAAAGTAATTTTCACATTTTTGAGAACCCAAAAATACCCCCTTTTCATAAATGTACCAGTCTGGAAACCATTTTTGACAGTTGGATTGGTTGTAAAATTAACATATCAAAATCCAGTTACTTAGGGGTGAAAGCGTTAAACGAGTTTACTTATTACATAGAAACTTGGCTGCGCCCAGTTTCTAATGAAATCGGTCAACGAGTTTAATAAATTTATTATAACATATTAAATGCACATAAATGTATAGAGGATATTCATATGTTTGCAACGAATATGACATATAAACGGCACTCGTGAGATATGGACATTTCACACCACGAGATGAACATATATGTCATATTCGTTGCAAAAATATGAATATTATATTTATTATATACCGCTCCATGGAAATTAGCAGTTTTTAGACTGTATTAATGTGTTTTAGCAGCCTATTTGCGCTGTGTTATTCAGGTGCGCGTAATGAATATAGATAGCGGAAGTAGTCGTATTTTTACCGGAAGTTGTTTATTTCATCGATGAGAACATATGACTTTTATTTACATCGTATACCTGTATTTCATGGGTAGGTATATAATAGAAGCTTTTATTTATTGCAAAAACACAACGTTATTCAATGAAGCTGTACTGGGCACCTACATATGTTAGTATATAGCGGTCTGGTATAACACTATATATTGTCTTATTATTTTAATGCACTGTGTTACAACACTGAGAAATACAATTTATGCAATATTTCTAATTCCGTACTTGATCATCATTTAACTTTAAATCATATACTATCCTTTGCAAGATTGATCGCACATTAGGGCATTAAATGTATATGTATTTGTTTGATTTAACTAACTTTATTAACCCATTACATTCGGAATACACCTTTATTTTAAATAATCCATTTATATTGTTCTCAATGAAAGTATATGTTGTGACCACTCATTTGAACCGTCTCGACGAGACGGTTCAAATGGTGGTCACGACATATACTTCTAAGCACATATAAAGAAAATATTTATACTTTTTCACTAAAAAAATAACATATCCTCAGCAAGAAATTGGTTAATCACTGCATTAGTTTGCTAGAGCACTTGTATTTATAAAGATATGACGTGTGCGTTCGATTCCATCTAACTTTAATATATATAGGAAATCGTTGTCAATTTGATCGCACATTTGAGCATACATCATATAATTTGTGTTTGATCCTGCTAACTTTTGATCGAACAGTTAACATTTATAAATACATGTACGTACGTTTGCGATATTTTATTACGTTACAGAATATATTTCCAACAAAGACGATGCGGCAATTTCCCGCGTGTTTCGCTGTCTGTGTCCTACTGGCCAGTACTGTAGTCACCGCGCTAGTAGATATTCCTGGAGTCCAACCATCCGAACATTTCGACAATTCCATCATACTGGATAACGCCGAGAGCTACATTCTGTTCTGGAAGTTCAATGCGACCCACGTGACGTTCGAGGTACACGTGAAGACGTTCGGCTACGTCGGCTTCGGGATCTCGAGTAACGGTCGGATGTTTCCGGCGGATGTAGTCGTGGGCTGGATTAGCAATGGCACGACTCATTTCTCCGTGAGTATAAAGAATACAGAGGCTTTGGTTTTGTATACCATGTTTATCAGGCGAGGCTAGGAAGCTTTGAACATGATACCAAACCACACTATATAGCCAGGTATTTATCTGAGAGATATAGTGTGTTTTGATATCAAGTTTATCAGGCAAAGCTATAGGAATTAAAAATGCGTAGGAATTCACCAAGGCAAATCTTATTACCTGATAATTCACCAGGCATATCATTATTAGTATAATTCAAATTTCATGAATAGTTAAAATTTGATGCATTTTGTTTGGGTAATGGCCGGCAACGGACGGTTTCAACATCATTCACTGGTATGCTGAATCCAACGGAATCGGTTGCCAGACTGGATGTTTTAACTAGGATCTTCAAAATTGAAAAAGAAATGGCCACCCATTTTAAACGATATATTAATTTCATCTGCGAACTGGTCAACTAAATATTATTAATGTCTTATATTCCTGACCTACGTAGTTATGTATATCGTTAGGTATATTATATTGTATATTTTATGACATATTGGAGTTCAATATGGCCACCAACTGCAGTTTCTAAATCGCCATTTCTAAAGACTTTATAAATTTCTTATATTTGTATTTCTCATTGTTACGCATAATGCATCACCAAAGTTTGCTTCTGCAAATAAGTACAGACACAGCTTTAATATGACAAAATTTCCGCTAAGTTCAGTTTATATACTTAGTGGAAAATTCCATGTTGCTTTTTTCAAATCGCCAATTTTAATTGGACAACATTGAACAATAGCACTGAAGAATCAACTGCAGTTACGTACATGTATGAATGCAATCTTTGTCATACCCACCCTTGTAACATTGTGCCCCCCCCCCCCCCCCACCCGGTCGCCATTACAGGACCGCTACACGACAGACCACGTGATGCCAGTGAAGGACAAGCACGAGGACTGGCACCTGCTCTACAGCACGGAAAACGACTTCGGCACTGTACTCAAGTTCGTTCGCAAAATAGACACATGTGACACGGCCGAGGATACTGTCATACAGGTTTGTTTACAGGGTAGATCTTGATCAGACTGTGCGAATGTACATGCTGATCTGGATCTACACTGGGCGCAACACCCATATACTTCATTTCCCTCCAATCGCAGGTCACAGTTATAGAAACATGGGAATATAATGTAAGAATTCTCACAAAATGGTGGCATGTACAATCATGTGTTATTACTCTCGTAGTAAGTGAATATAATTACAATGCGATGCCTTATATTTCTGGTAGTATCTAGAGTTATCATTGTGAAAACAGAGTAAAAAAAAAAACATAATTATGTTTTATTATAGCAATCTCAATAAAAGTGTACACGGTATGTGCTATGCAAAAGTAATGCTAGTATGTATTTATTCACTTGAGTTCTTGTCCTATACCTGATATCCTCTCGAATACAATTACTGTAAAATATGAGCCATGTACCTTCACTTTCACGAGCAATATTGTGGTATGCACTTTTCTGGTGCCGTGACCAGGATTGGGTCATTTTACGTGTGATGATTATAATAGTCTTATACATACGGGCGGGCGTTTGCATGTACGTTTGTGATTGCATGTGCTTATTCTCTACACATTTATATTTCAGACTGGCACCGTTCGTATAATCTACTCGTACAATGCACAAGACCCTATTTCGGACGATGATATCCCATATCACGGCGTTACTAGGGGCACAAAAAGTGTATCTTTACTAAATGGAAACTTTGTGCCGTCCAATATTCCAACCGATGTGAGGTACTATGACTTCCTAAACCAAAACGTAAGTTACCTTCTTCACTGTGATATCACATGCTACACTACCGCCCTCACTATTCTTGCCAATATGTGTCCCTTTTTATACGCCAGTTTGAAAGAAAAACGGGATGTATTACGTATTCACCTTGTACGGGCGGGCACAGCTTGTCTACGCAATAACTAGAGTTCTACTTGATGGATCGTAACCAATTTCGGTATACACGTTTATCACGACAAATTGTAAAATATATGAATATCGTACTTGACATCAGACAGCTTGATTGACTGACCCTAAGCTATGCTACAGTTCAAGGTCAGATAATAAAATTGCTTGACTGCAAGTCTGGTATTGCCAATATTCAGTAACGTAGATACTCTGGACAAAATGAACGTAGGCATTTATTGATCAGGTAACAATCTTTGTATTGGCCGAATAAGTACTGACTCGTAACGCAGTGCTGTATCAGGCATTGACCTGATACGAATATCCGGGTTACAACACATTGAAAAATAACGTTCCATTGGTCGAACGGCGTCACTTGACGTTACCGAATTACGTCAGTGGACTGACGTCACGGAAAGAAGTCCGCGTTATTTTCAACGAAAACAACGACATAATTGCGCATTATGAAGCCAAAAACGTTAATTGATAAATTGAATACTATGCTAATGTCTTTTGATATCAAGTTTATCAGGCTCGTCTCGGAAACGGTTACCGTAGGAATTCCTCGGTGAACCTCGGAATGCCTACGCGTTTCCTAGCCTTGCATGATAAACTTGATATGAAAAGATACTAGCCTCTGATATTCGCTATGTATGTTTCAGTTTGTTATGCCGCCAGCCAAGACTACGTACCACTGTCTCGGGTTTTACATGCCCGATATAGGGGGACAGCACCATATGATTGAGGTACGACAAGGGCGTCGTCAGGGGAGGTTCGATGGGTTCGTACGAACCACCCTTTTTTTTAAGCCAATAGGATTTTTTTTTATATACATAATGAGGTCCATTTTCAGTGTATGAAGGTGTAGATATTTTATTGTTCAAATGCCGTACTAAAATGCACAGTAAATGTAATTGCAATATGCACATTTTCAGAAATACAATGTGCGCTTCTTAAATTGACCAAAAAGTCATACATACACTGGTGATCAGCACTTTTGACACGAAATGGAAATATTAGTATCATACTCTGTAAAAAAACAGACACTTTCGATGTTGAAACATGTGTAATAGTTACATAATTATGTACATGTACCCACTTAATTTCCATAAATATGTATGTTTTACATTAGTTGAGGGCACCCACCTTTAAAGAAAGAAATTGTACTGTAAAATTGGCATCACAAATCACATTGACAAATGTCGTTCTGAAACTACGTGATCCCATATCCTGTGTATGTGCTTCCTCATTTCAGTTCGAAGCAGTGATCAGCCCGGGCAACGAGCGCCATGTCCATCACATGCTCCTGTACCGTTGCCATGGTATTGACCGCAGTGTCGACGGCGTCGGCGGCATCTGCTACAACCATAGACCACAGAACCTGCCGAGGTGCGACAATGTCGTCGTCGGGTGGGCCGTCGGCGGGGAGGTGAGTAATTAATTGGCCACTGGCACGACCAGTGTTACAATATATTACTATGGCTCGGTTGCATAATCAGATAATGAGTAATGCCGAGGTTTATGGAATGCTAAATCTACATAAACTCAAATAATTAGATCTAGCATTAAATACTTAGCTCCAAATCATTTGCAGACCTCTCGCAATCATTTGGAGCTAGCTCTGAATATTTAATGCTAACTCTAATTATTTAGAGCTAGCAATAATTATTTGAGTTTATGTAGATTCCGCGTTCCATGAACGCGAAATCTACATAGCTCAAATAATTAATGCTATCTCTAAATATTTAATGCTACTAGCTAGCTCTAAATAATAGCTAGCTCTAATTATCATTAAGTGTTTGAGTTTATGTAGAATTGGCGTTCCATAGAGGTAAACCTAGCGAACCGCCAACGTACATGTGTTAATGATAAGTTACATAAGGCTACACGTCCAGTGGCGGATCTAGGATTCCGCCGGGTGGGAGGGGGGGGGGGGCAGTCGAAATTCGACCAACTAATTTTCAGTACATAATGCTAAAGTGATAAGACACATCGTGGTAATATCTTCTGAGTGGGATCTCTATCCTATATGGACCTTGCTTGATCAAATTACTCATATAACAGTGCTTGCTATTTTAGATAGTTAGATATCTTCTCAACGGGAATTCGGGAATCCGGAAAAGATATGGATTAAAAGCACAAACGTCCATGCATCACAACAGTGTTTTCTTTTAAATGCTACATATGTGCTAAACACCGTATCATGTTTCTCACCGCTTTCTCATTTCCTGTTGAGGAATTTCTAATACAATGTGTATTATCTCGCTCCCACAGCCGATGTACTTCCCCGATAACGTGGGTTTCTCAATCAACGGTCCCCACGACCCGTCATTCTACATACTCGAGACGCACTACGATAATCCCACGATGATGGCAGGTACGTGTGCACAACTGCCTGCGTTAATCCTGTCCAGGTTATCAACGTTTCTGAACATATATTGGCAATGTCAACTCGCAATCAAGCAGTTTGATTGCCTGAGCCTGAGCTGTCGCACAGCTCAGGCTCAGACAATCAAGCTGCCTGATTTGAAGGTGCACAATAAAGGTATTCATGTATTGTGACATAAAGAAATTGACAAATATTGGGAAGATTAACGCAGGCGGTAGTGTACTAGGATATGAAATACTTATAACCAGTTTTTCAACGGGCCCCACGTCATTCCACATACTGGAGACCCACTACGACAACCGTATACAACCCCCAGCGTTAATTTCCCAGTTTATCAACGTTTCAGAAGAGCTATTTAGAACACTTTTCTCTCGATATCAAGCTATTTGATTGTCTGAGTCTGAGCTGTAGCATAGCTCAGCTCAGGCTCAGCAAATTAAGCAATATTAAAGTATTCTGTAATAAAGAAATTGACAACTATTAGCAAGATTAGCGTAGGCGGTAGTACATGTGATATGTATCTGACGCAAATTTGGCGCGAAATACAACATAGATATGTATTGACACCTATCAATAATTAGGAGTGTTGAGGAACACCCATTGTCAGTGTTTCAACCCTTAGACTGCTACACACAACAATTGTCGTCTGCTGTAGCTTTTATATCTTGCCTTATTTCTCAATAAAAAACATGGTTTGACAGCCCTTCAGAATCATTTCCAATGGAAATGATTCTGAAGTGCTGTCAAAGCATGTTGTAAATTATTCTAAAGTGCTGTCAAAGCATGTGTTTGATGGTAAAAATGGAAAATAGAAAATAAACAGCAGACGACAAAAAAAATAAGATAGCGGTGTAAGGGTCAAATATACATTTACAATGAACGTTTTCAGTATGCTAATACTGAATGCCTTTCATTTCCCATTAAACGAAAACACTGTAATTATCTACATTTAACCCTTACAATGTTATGTTGCATACTTGTTTGTCGTCTGCTGTTTATTTTTTAGTTTCCGTTTTTCTCATAAAAAAAACATGGATTGACAGCATTTTATAATCATTTTCATTGGAAATGATTCTAACATGCTGTCAAATCATGTTTTTTATTAAGAAAGAAGACAACATATAAAACAGACGACAATTTTCGGTTCCCACATTCTAAGGGTTAACCTCCCTGCAGGCGTATGTAACGCGAAATGTACATACACTCAAATAATTATTGCTAGCTCTAAATAATTAGAGCTAGCATTAAATATTTAGAGCTAGCTCTAGATGATTTAGAGAGCCCTTCAAATGATTTGGAGCTAGCTCTAAATATGTAATGCTAGATCTAATTATTTAGAGCTAGCATTAATTATTTGAGTTTGTGTAGATTTGGCGTTCCAGGAACTAAACATTTAACATTACATATTTAGAGGTTGAATTAATTATCTGAGTGTGACGTTCCATACAGGTGTGCTTGATAATTCCGGATTGAGGATGACACTCACCAAGTCGTTACGGCCGATAGAAGCGGGGATGTTGTTCCTGGGATTCAACGTGGACATGTACCAAGTGATACCGCCGGGACAGAAGGCCTTTGTCACAGAGTCGCACTGCACATCTCGCTGCATAGAAGAGGTTCGTATACTACTGCTAGCGTTAATATTGCCCAAATTATCAACGTTTCTGTACATCTAGTGGTAATGCACGTGCTCCCCCATGCAGGTGCATTCCCATATGTACACAACCACCTGTGTTAATCTTGCATAGATTATCAACGTTTCTGAACATTTATTGGCAATGCCAACTCGCTCAAGCAATTTGTGCCGCTCGGTCCATAGCAGAGGGTCGCAGTTACACTACCGCCCGAGATCATCTTGCCATTATTTGTCAATTCTTTATTTCTAATACTTGAATACTGTTCTTGAAATCAAACAAGTTGATTGCGAATAGGGTTCAGAAACGTTGATAATCTTGGAAAGATTAACTTTTCGCTGTATATTCGCACAGTCCGACTTTAATGGGGTTGGCGCATTTATCCCGTCAACACAGTGCGTATGTGCCGTTAAACACGGTGCCGTGAAACATTTTTGATATCCTGTCAATACGATCTAATCACTGCGTATGAACATATACGGTGGCTGGGATTATATTTTTTCATTTTAAAGCCATTTGTAGGTGTTGACGGGATAAATAGAATAGTGGGTTAGTGCCTGAATGGCGCGGCATGGAAACGGGATGTGCTCGGCAGAGCCTTCCCAGATATTTTTTCCCATTCACGGCACTAACCTACTATTCTCTATTTGTGTTGCCATATATGTAAGTATGCATAGTATTTAGTAATATGTATGTTATATATCAGTCAATATATTATTGTGTAACGTATTATTATTCCAACATGTTTGCGAAACAGCTTCGTTAATAACGGTCAATTAATTTACAGTGTTCAGGTAATCACATTGATGTCGTATTAAGTATTGTGGTCGCATCTAATTGGTACGTAAATCGAGTGGTTCCATTCCTATCCTGGTCACGGCACCAAATATGAGACAAGCCGTATGATTTTGTACCTAAAAAGACGAGCATTATTTCATGAAAAGTATTTACAGAATACAAACTATTTACTGTAATAGTGTTTGTAAATGAGGAGATGAGCTCTATAAGACAGTTATTTATCTCGTCAACACAGTACGTATGTGCCGTGAAACACGGTGCCGTGAAACATTTTTAATATCCTGTCGATACTACCTAATCGTTGCGTTTGAATATGTGCGGTGGCTGGGGTTATTGTTTTGCATTTTAAAGCCATTATAGTAGGTGTTGACGGGATAAATAGAATAGTATGTTAGTGCCGTGAATGGGAAAAAATATTCGGCGCGGCACGCAAACGGGATGTGCTCGGCAGAGCCTCGCCCATCCCGTTTCATAAGCCTTGCCAGATATTCTTTCCCATTCACGGCACTAACATACTATTCTCTATTTTTGGTCCAATCCTCTTCACACTGTTTATCTATCTAAATTGCTGTAAAGTGTTATTCGATAAAATACTAAATGACGTCGAAAGTTGACAGAATTTTCATAGCAAATGCTGAATTATATTCATTCGAAAGTTGACGAAATTTTCATAGCAAATATTTGTATGAGATATCGCACATCTTCTTAGGTACAGACTCACATGCCTCGTCTCAATTATGCAAGAGTTCCTACATCACAGTTTTAGCAATGCAACTGAGCAATACCAGTCATGTATTGGCAGTTATATTAACTACATAATTTATTGGTAGACATATTAACTACATAATAATGTTGTTAGAATCATAGACTTTAATATACACACAAGGTGTGTATACTCGTATTACGTCTTTGTTAAAATAGTGTGGAGCGACATCACGATTGTCTCGGAAATATCTCCTACTCACCCAAATGTTACTTACTAAACATACGACACGTTTCATGTGATTATTACCCAATTCCCCATAGCGGTATTTTACAAAAGTCTTGACTATTTCAGGGTTTGAAAGATGCTAACGCGACAGAAATACGAATATTCAGCGTGCTGCAACACGCACATCTGCTTGCAGAGAGCATCACAACGAGGCACTTCCGGAATGGCGCGGAAATCAAACCGATCATGACCGACAAAAACTACGACTTTGATTACCAAGAATTTAGGCCAATTAAAGACGAAGTTTTGGTGAAATCGGTGAGATAGCAACGTAAACCTCATTCGTAGTTCTTTAGTTTGAAATTATAAACACGATAAATACAAAATGTTCACTTAATTGTGTATATGTAAATCTAGAGATGTGTTCGTAGAACTTTGCATAGTACTTTGTGTACTGTACAAAATTGTTTTTTTTTCTGATGAAACTGTTATTTTCTGGGTAGTTCACTAGGGGAACGGATGTTGTTGGGCTTTCGTTGAATTTGTTTTACTCTTTGTATTCATTTCGCGTACTCTTGCTTTCCTTTTTGGAACGCATACCGTTGTTGGTGGAGTGCATGTTTGTGCCATGTTGAAGGCTTCGACCACGGCTCTTCGCATGTCACGTGTTTATCATGATGAATTGCGTTAGTTTCTTCCTTACATGGGTTCATGGTTCTCCTTGTGGTATCTAGTTCTCTATTTTACACGGCCGAAGCCCATTTATGCAATAAAATGTGTCCTTTTTTTGCACTGTGAAAGTAAATGAAGTAATATAAATATTTAATCTGATATAGCCGTCGTGTTTTTTATTTACAAATTATTCCAGTGACATGTGTGTTTATTTGACAGGGAGACAGTATTCACGTGGACTGCACATACGACTCTCGGGGCAAGATGGGCGTAACGTTCGTAAGTACACGCAATTTTCATAGCAAATGCGACATTTCCTACATAATTTTGTTTATGCACATTTCGTCACCTTTCGACATCCTTTACGGAAATTATCGTAAAGTTTGTTAATTAATATAAAAAGTTTCATGTAAAGTCGGATATTTTCATAGATACAAAAAACGCATTCATTGTGTATTCAGTCATCTCTGTTGCTACCTACATTTGTATCCATGCATTTAACATGTGCAATACAATATTATTAATCTAAACATGGATTATCTCGTACAACGCATGAATACATGCATACATAGAGAATAGTAGGTTGCCGAGCCCATCCCGTTTCCGTGCCGCGCCAGATATTTTTCCCATTCACGTCATTAACCTACTATTCTATTTATCCCGTCAACACTACAAATAGCTTTAAAATGCAAAAAAAAACATAACCACAGCCGCATCCTCAAAATCGAAGAATCGACTATGACAACCGCACATATTCATACGCAGTGATTAGGTCGTATTCACAGGAAATCAAAAATGTTTCACGGCACATATGCACTGTGCTGTCGGGATAAATGTATTATGAAAGTAAATACCTGCATTAATATTACATTTCTCTCATCTCCCCACAGGGCGGCTTGAGCACACACGAAGAGATGTGCCTATCATTTGCATTCTACTATCCAAAAATCCACATGTCCAAATGTGTCAGCAACCCCATCTTCGACACCTATCCTCATCAGCACAAATATCAGGTAAGGCCAGCAGTAACCCGAATGTTATGTCTGTAACGCAGGGCGACTTACAAGTTGAAAGGCGCGAATATGTCCGCACGAACGAATAGGTCCGCGGAGCTATTCGCGTGGTCTTAAGGCGCGAATATGTCCGCACGAACGAATAGGTCCGCGGAGCTATTCGCGTGGTCTTAAGGCGCGAATATGTCCGCACTAATGAATAGGTCCGCGGACATACTCGCGCAGTCTTAAGGCGTGACTAGGTCCGCAGGAAACGAATATGCCCGCAGTGATTTTGGGGGTCGTCTCAAGGTGTTCGGTGAATTTTCAACATATATGTAGCTATATCAGTTGTGGGTTCTCTTCGTTACAGACATAACATTCGGGTTATATCAGCAGGAGTGTTGGACATCAAATTGTATGCACCAGTAGCCGATTTCATCAACATTGCAAAGTATACTTTGCTAGCAAAGTATACTTTGAGGGAGTAATCATTTATTTTTCCTGAAATGCATAGTTTCATATAAAACTAACAACTGCATATATTTGATGATTAAAAGTATGCAGAATTATTATACTGAATTGATTACATTATCACAGCCAAAATGGCTGTGATAATGTAATAAATTCAGTATAATCAAAATTAATAAATTTATCATAAAATTGAAAATTTCTCCCTCAAAGTATACTTTGCTACTAAAGTATACTTTGCAATTTTGACACAGCCAAAATGGCTGTGATAATGTAATAAATTCAGTATAATCAAAATTAATAAATTTATCATAAAATTGAAAATTTCTCCCTCAAAGTATACTTTGCTACTAAAGTATACTTTGCAATTTTGATTAAATCGGCTACAGGTAACGCATTATGCTCTGACCGAATACACACTGACAGATAACATAGTGTATCCAGCATTGACTTCATACGCATATCCGGTCATAACTACTTTAACGGGTGTTTCCGTGATATACGGCGTCATTATAGTAAGCTTTCCTCATTAATACGATATGTTGAACAATTCTGCAGTGAAAACATATTGTGTGGGAAACGGTCCAGAAATAACTAGGTAGGGAGGTTAGGTTTTTTTTATTAATACTACTATACAGCTGTATGTGCAAATACAGTGGAATATGTTCACTATTTGTTACGTATTATTGATGCAGGCATACGGAAGACAAGCGAATTTTCACGCCTCTGCAGAAGATGTCTTTAGAAAACATTGTGGGAAAAGGAGAAATTGCTTGTAACAAGCAATTTCTCCTTTTCCCACAATGTTTTCTACTCTATCAGATAATTTAACCATCATTTGACCCAGCATTTGATTCTTTTATTCAGATGTTTTGGATTTGGATGAGTCGAAATATCGCAAAACAGGGAAAGGGTTAAGCACACCAAGGATGGAAAATGAAATGTTTTATTTTTTATTTTTTAAACGGCCAAAATAGTCTAGAGTCGGCGGCATATTCATTGTGCCGAAACATGGGTGCCTGGTTACGGCGTCAGCATTACTAAATGTATGTTTCAATACATGCTGTCAATATAAACGGCTATTTTGACAACAAGCAGGTGCGAACTGACGTCAATATTCCGACCACGGACTCTTAGAATGCTGTAATCAATTTATCGTCTGCTGTTTATTTTCTGTTTTTAATTTTTCATGCTTTGACAGCACTTTCAATTACAATACAATATTCAAATAGTTTGAGCTATATGCAGCCTATGTTCAATAAATGTAAATCCATCAATTGAAATTTCCAGACGATCCTACATTTGCACTTACGAACATTTTAGTCGTACGAAGTTTAGTGAAACACAGATGGCAGGCGGTAGTGTAACAATCCCAGTTTGTTTGCAGCTGTATAACATGTTCACGTCGATGGACTGGAGTGACCCCTCAGTCGTTGCCGACTATGACGACAGACTGCGCAACTCGACCGTCAGACATCGCTGCATTGGAGATGACTTCACCGTACGTATCATTTACCCATTATATGCGTAATACACCTTTACTTGTAGTCTTTTTTTTTTAAATATTTTTGTTTTTTATTTCTCAATGAAAGTATATGTTGCGACCACTCATTTGAACCGTCTCGATGGTGGTCGTGACATATACTTCTAAGCATATTTAAAGAAAATATTTCTGATTTTCCCCAATAAAAATGCCACATCCTTAACAAGAAATTGGTAAAAATGGCTATTGAGTTTCAGCGACCATGCAAATGTCAAAAAGGTCAATGTCATGAGAATGGGCCATGGCCACATGGATGTGTCACATATGTCCACACGTACGTATGACGTGTTAAAATGTTAAAGTAATCAGTGTAGTAATATTGAAGTCATGGCATGTTGACGTAAACTATGACCTGATCAAATACGTTATGTGTTTACAATCTGGTTTGTGTGTATTTTCAGACGTTTAATGAATATTTTGTGGAGCCCGAAATATCTCACCCTTACGTACCTCCAAAGCCCGACTGCTCATAGGCCGGCGATTGACGGACTCTTCTCGGGACAAATCGGAAATTTCCGAAAACGAAGCATCTGTTATTTGTTACATATTGAAATTAAAATCTCCCTTTTCATACAATTAAACGTGCATTGTAGTTTCAAATAATACATAGAAAATACTTACTATTCAAATATGTTAAACACACTCTCGGTATTTGATGAAAATGGTCAACGGAATGACAATAGGTGTATATGTTGCATGTTTGTTTGTTTGTTTATTGGTGTTTAACGGCCTATCAACAGCTAAGGTCGTGTAAGGTCGGGATATGTTATATGTATAACTATTAGCTGAAATGAACATGCATGGTCAAGAAATGGTAAGTGTACAACTAAATGTATACTGTTACTTTATAAGTGTATACTTGAGGTCTGAAGTGGAGGATTTTTCTTACCTGATTCAGTGCACCCCATCCACATAGCAGGTGTCGTGATGTGTTCTACCCACCGTGAACTCTAAACTACGTTTAATGATTTAAGTTAACTAACTGAATAAATACAGATCGTTATCAGGCCACATGAGTGTGCAATTTGATCGGGAGCTACACTGGTCACATATCGATGGTCTAAAGCATAGCAGTTACGACCTTATGTTACTAGACCATCGATATATCATAAGCCCCATTTCTCCGGTCACAGTCACAGTCACATATTTAGCTTTTAATTGTGTTACCCATTTACTGGGGTAGTTAGTAATAAATTTTCGGAACTAAATTGTAAACTAATATTTGTGCGGCCATTTTGGACGCCATCTTGAATCTTAGGAAAATCTGATTATGATGCAAGATAGCCATCATCAATTTGTTTGTATCAATTTAGTAACGGGAAATACAAACACTACATAGGCTGCTTATAAGCCGACCTTTTATGCAATGTATATTTTTAAAAATAGTAACCCCCGTTTAACAAGTTTCATATATTTAACATATATAGGGTCTTACATGATGTATGATGCTGTGCTTATGCAATAAATAGAATCTAACATTTGTATTGATTTAATAGGACATTAATTAAACGACTTTACTGATTTCATACGAAACCAGGCCACTATACTACTATAGGATTCTATTTAGTGCAAAATCACATCGTCTTATGTAATAAACACACTAACAGGGGCGGATCTGGAGGGGGTCCGGGTTGCACCCCCCCCTCCCCGTTCAGCCACGGAGTTTACATAGATCACAGTTTACCACCAGTTGGAGTCTGAATTTAAATGCGAACGGTAACTCTTGCAATTACTCCAGTACCGTCCGTAGCTATTGCAAGAGTCAGGACAACCTCCCCCATTCCCCAAATGCTGGATCCGCCCCTGCCCAGAGAAAGTTAAATCGGACAAAGTTAAACAACGTTCTCTATCAGTAATGTTGCTAAATTTGGTATTGGCGGACTCGTAGGAACATAACTACAATAATTAACCTCCGATATGTTATCTACGGCTACAGCTTGACCCAATCAACAAATGTGAACAAACGAAGTGCATACCCAAACCTGTTGCATGTAGGTCAAACTTTAGTAAACTGTATATTTATACCTTTAAACAAATAATCTTTGATGTAGAACTAGTAAATTGCCGAAAATAATAGAACGGGGAAATCATTTTCCCATGGAAGCCATCTTTTCCCTTGTTGTTGTTCAACATTCACCATAACGAAATAAAGCTTTCACATTTACAAGATATACATGTAACTGCCAGATAAACACCATGACACTGTAAAATAACCAATTTCTGCACGTGTATTTGTTTATTAATAATTTATTGATACAGCTTTGACAGTTTTGTATCGCTAACATATCAAACACGCCGGATAACCGATTGCAAAACTCACTCTTCCATGCGTTACATTAAAGAGATGGTGTTAAATTGCTACCCTCGCGAGATGTATGGAGCGGGGTAGCAATTTTGTTTCTAGTAGGAACACGGCTGGAACATGGTCATCCAGGAAGAAACCGCAGTCGTATTGATGAAAAATAAGATTTACCCAAGACCTCATGGGCGCTACCATTACTCCAGACAGACAAAACAATAGACCACGTAACCCCATACCCTGATACCAGTAATCCTGAGTCAAAGAGAAGACACAGTATACCTACTACACTACCGCCTGTGCTAATCTTGCCAATAGTTAAAACTGTTTCACAATACATGTACTTGAATATTGTGCTTGAATCAAGCAACTTGATTGGTTGAGCGATATATGCTTGAGATTGCCACAGGTTCTTGAAGAATGGTTCATATTTCGGTCGGCCGGACGAGCAGACAACTCAGAATTTGTCGAGGCCTGGTTCGGCCACTAGACTGGTCACAAATGTATTTAATTGTACAAGTAACAGTCACAAACAAGTAACTAGAATAGACACAGACACCAGTAGCCTATTTCACCAACGTGGCAAAGTATACTTATCTAGCAAAGTATACTTTGAGGAAGAAAGTTTCAAAGGATACATTTATTATTTTTTTATTATACTGAATTTATTACATTATCACAACCATTATGGCTGTGATAATGTAATAAATTCAGTATAATAATTCTGCATACTTTTAATCATCAAATATATGCAGTGGCTAGTTCTATATGAAATAATGCATTTCAGGACAAAATAAATTATTAATTACTCCCTCAAAGCATACTTTGCTAGATAAGTATACTTTGCAATGTTGGTGAAATCGGCTACAGAAGCTCTCTTGTCACAGTAACAATTATTCGCGGGACACGGAAACCCGGTATTATCCAACGGTGGCTGTGGTGGCGGGAACGAGGGTGATGGCTTTCACCCCAGACATCAGGTTATGGTGGCCAAGGTGGGCCGTGTTGTGGGGGTCACTGGTGGACGCGGCGTAGATGACGTGCATCGCATGACCAGGCTGAAAATGTACATAGAACATACAAGGCTTGTGTCTTTTGATATCTTTGCTATAATTATTAAACTAAAGTCTGATACACCGATATACACTATCTTGCACTGTCCGTTCCACATTGTTCTGCATGAACTCTTACATCTAAACATATTTAAATGCAATTACTTTTTCATCAATAAAAAAATGTGACCCTGTACAGTAATGTCTTTTCATATCGAGTTTATCGAGGAAACGCGTTTGATAAACATGATACATGTATCTGTTTGGACACTAGCATGTAGCATGTGGCATGGTATTTCATTTATCAAGTAACGTTATATGAGAGAATGGGCAAAATAACATGTTTTATTATATACCTACCCATGAAATGCATAGTTATACGATGTAAATAAAAGTCACATGTTCTCATCGATGAAATAAACAACTTCCGGTGAAAATACGACTACTTCCACTATCTATATTCATAACGCGCATCTGCAGTGCCGGACTGCAAATAGGCTGCAAATACACACGTATACAGTCTAAAAACTGCTAATTTTAATGGAGCGGTATATAATAAATAGAATATTCATATTTTTGCAACGAATATGACATATATGAACATATATGTCATATTCGTTGCAAAAATATGAATATCATCTATTTCCATTGAAAAGAGCGTGAGCTTGATTATGTTGTACATGGTATTAACCCTTTGAACCCGAAATCCCGCTATAGCGGTTTATGCAAAAAGTGCAGATCCAGATGAGCCGGCTCGTAACGAGCCGTCTCATCAGGATCTGCACTTTTTGCAAGTAATTTTCATATTTCTTAGAACGAAAACACCCCCCTTTTCACAAATGGACGAATCTGAAAATCATTTTGTGACCATTGGATTGGTCGGAACATTAGCATATCACAGTCCATTCCAGTTCTTTAGGGTTGAAAGGGTTAAACATCAACGAAAGTTTACCTGCATGTACTGTATGTGTTTTACTTGTTTGCATTAATTACCTGAATTGGTATGTCATATATGTCGTGGGTATTCAACTTCCTGTGGAATCGCATCACTGTCATCCCGGAGCTTTCAGTAAGCGTCTCTAAGTGCCAGTCCTGGCGACCGTCCCTCATGGCTGAGTGTCCTCTCGTGTGGTAGTCCTGAATATTCACGGAGGGGAATCAACAACAGGCACTGTGTGGTATGACCGACAAAGGACTCTTTAAATCATACCCACTATTACTGCGATATAAAATATCTACAAGGTACGACACTCGCCATCTTTTCAACCAGCGAGAGTGAGTTATGTACCTTGAGCCCGGTTCTCTAATTCAGTAATTGCTCATAGGCGGCGGACTTTATCAGGCCAATTGCTGACGTTTTCTTGAAAACGTGAAAAAAGATACGCTGGTGTGAAGTGTAACACCAGTAATATTCAGAGATGAAACATGTTATAAATAAATAATAATCTACATACCGCAAAGTGCTTCTGTCCCCTGATAACATATCCGATGCAGACGTCTCCTGGGGACATAGACGCATGTGTAGCGACGCCGAATCCCACCCACCCGAGCGTATGCACTGTCGTCTCGAAGGCCACGTGAGTTGAGTTGGAACCCCATTTCAACAAAAATCTCCCATGATGATCGAGTTGTTGTGAATGATCAAGTGGAATCGAGGCGTCAACAGTCGACACGAACAGCGACAAAGCGAGAAGAAAGGAAGCGAGTATACGCACGGTGCTTGCTCGAGACATGATTGTGGGCGAATGACGGTGCTATACTAGACGAGGGTACCGTCTGTAGCCAGGCATGAGAAAAGGTATCACGTGTTCGTTTCTTATCACTTGGCAACGTGGTAGGAAATTAATGCGGGAAAATGTTCATATGGGCTCTATCTATGGATGAGAATAAAGGACCTTATCACATGACAACATTGTTATTCCGTGCTGTAACCAACTTTATAAATGTGATAGAACACACGTGTAATAACACCTGAGTGAAGTTGATTGGCTGGCCGCATCACCCTAATTATGTATTCGTATTTTGCGCCAACATTGTATCAAATGAATACAAGAAACGAGGCAAAGCCACGAAGGCCAGGTTTTTTCCAAGCATAGACACTTGGATAACATAATTATACCCACTTTTTGTAGACTAGATGGCCGTGGCCTGCATGTCGCGCCTTGGGGCGAGGCATGGACACTAAAAAAATAGATATAGTAGATGGAAAAACTTTAACCAAAAAACTTTAACCGGACACACGGACGAACGGACGGACGTATGCCAAAATGCCGACGATATAGCGCTTTCCGCAAGCAGGTGTGACAATGATGATAAACACCCATGTGAAGTATCAAGGTACATGTATTGGGTGAAGCAGTTGCAGAGATATAGTACACAAAAAAACTTTAACAAAAAAATTCAAAGTAATTTGAACTTGACATAGGGCACAGGATCGCGCTTTCCGCAAGCAGGTG
Organism: Conchocele bisecta; assembly: GCA_029237695.1. Classification (NCBI taxonomy): domain Eukaryota; kingdom Metazoa; phylum Mollusca; class Bivalvia; order Lucinida; family Thyasiridae; genus Conchocele; species Conchocele bisecta. The sequence continues at coordinate 48,266,197 of CM055271.1, read as the reverse complement.
CGACAATGATGATAAACACCCATGTGAAGTATCAAGGTATTGGGTGAAGCAGTTGCAGAGATATAGTACACGAAAAAAAATTAACAAAAAAAATCAAAGTAATTTGACCTTGACATTGGGAACAGGATCGCGCTTTCCGCAAGCAGGTGCAACAATGATGATAAACACCCATGTGAAGTATCAAGGTATTGGTGAAGCAGGTTGCAGAGATATAGTACACGAAAAAACTTTAACAAAAATTCAAAGTAATTTGACCTGACATTGGCACAGGATCGCGCTTCCGCAAGCAGGTGCGACAATGATGATAAACACCCTGTGAAGTATCAAGGTATTGGGTGAAGCAGTTGCAGAGATATAGTACACGAAAAAAAATTAACAAAACAATTCAAAGTAATTTGACCTTGACATTGGGCACAGGATCGCGCTTTCCGCAAGCAGGTGCGACAATGATGATAAACACCCATGTGAAGTATCAAGGTATTGGGTGAAGCAGTTGCAGAGATATAGTACAACGAAAAAAAAGACTTTAACAAAAAAATTCAAAGTAATTTGACCTTGACATTGGGCACAGGATCGCGCTTTCTGCAAGCAGGTGCGACAATGATGATAAACACCCATGTGAAGTATCAAGGTATTGGGTGAAGCAATTGCAGAGATATAGTACACAAAAAAAAATTAACAAAAAAATTCAAAGTAATTTGACCTTGACATTGGGCACAGGATCGCGCTTTCCTGCAAGCAGGTGCAACAATGATGATAAACACCCATGTGAAGTATCAAGGTATTGGGTGAAGCAGTTGCAGAGATATAGTACACGAAAAAACTTTAACAAAAAAATCCAAAGTAATTTGACCTTGACATTGGGCACAGGATCGCGCTTTCCGCAAGCAGTGCGACAATGATGATAAACACCCATGTGAAGTATCAAGGTATTGGGTGAAGCAGTTGTAGAGATATATACACGAAAAAACTTTAACAACAAAAAAAATCAAAGTAATTTGACCTTGACATGGGCACAGGATCGCGCTTTCCGCAAGCAGGTGCGACAATGATGATAAACACCCATGTGAAGTATCAAGGTATTGGGTGAAGCAGTTGCAGAGATATAGTACACGAAAAACTTTAACAAAAAAATTCAAAGTAATTTGACCTTGACATTGGGCACAGGGGCCGCACGGTTGGGGGTTAGAATGAAAATATGGATGATGAAAAAACACCCATGTGAAGTTTTCAAGGTAATGGCGAAGCAGTTGCAGAGATATAGTAATAACGAAAAAGTTTTAAAAACCAAAAAACTCTAACCAGACGTACGTTTAAAAAGTTAACATGAAAAATGGCTAAGTCAATTACTAGAAATAATAGGTGACGGTTAAAAAAAAATGGTCACATGTGGATGTTGTAATGTGGTAGGCACCCCTTGGTTATGAAGCTGTGAAAGTTTGGTGGTCCTAGGTGGTACAGTACCAAAGAAATGGACTTAAACACGAAAACTTAACATTGTAAACGCGAAAACTTAACATTGAAAATGGCTAAGTCGACTGCGCGGAAAAAATGGGTGAAGTTAAAAAAAAAAGTAACATGTTGGATAGTGATATGTGGTGGGTACCCCTTGATTATGAAGCTGTGAAAGTTTGGTGGTCTAGGTGGTACAGTACAAGAAATGGACTTAAACACGAAAACTTAACTTGTAAAACGCGAAAACTTACATTGAAAATGGCTAAGTCGAACGCGGAAAAAAATGGGTGAAATTAAAAAAAAAGTAACATGTTGGATGTGATGTGGTGGGCACCCCTTGATTATGAAGCTGTGAAAGTTTCGTGGTCCTAGGTGGTACAGTAACAAAGAAATGGACTCAAACACGAAAACTTAACATTGATTGTGGACGCCGCCCGCCGCCCGCCCGCCCGCCCGGCTTTCGCCAATCCAATAGCCTGGATTTTTTTTCAAAAAAGCTAGGTTAAAAATGGAGACGTTCCAAATGACGTCCGTCATGGCGCGACAAAGCTATGATGTTTTGACGTTGACGCCATCATGTTTGAAACTTCATTAGAAGCGTCAGTGTATCGTTAAAATTACTGAAATGTTCGAACATGCTCCCGTTTGGTAATATGAAGCGTTTACAAATAACAGTAACCTATTATATGGCATATTTATAATATTTTTATTGCTGAAAACTATTTTTCTCCATGTAGATTTTTAACTAGATGCGAAAATAGTTAATGGCGTCTGCTCACTGAAACGTATTGGGTATCTCCACGTTGGCTGCTGTTTGGAGGGTGAAGTAATGTGATAAACAGAATCTCAAACTCGTTTCCATTTGATATGAGATTTATGAAACTCGTCAGCAATTTTATGCACCAAGCCTCTCATAAACTGCGCGCGACTCGTTTCATAAATTGAATATCAAATGGAAATTTGTTTGAGATCCTCTATAATGAGTATTAGGACATGTGCGTTCAGTGTAGCCCCAGACCAGTATCCACGCATTCTGATTAGGAGCTACGCTGATTGCCATTCAGTAGTTCTAGACGTTATTCATACCCACGAATGGTGCATTTTGATTAATCCATTGATGGTATCACATGACTACAAATGATGATCAGAATCTACACTGGCCCCACATATTCTGAAGGCAAATTTTAACACGCCGATATCCCACATTTGCAGCCAGCGTCAAAAGAGGTCCACCCTATGCATTCACCCAGTCTAATTCGAGCCTTATACCTTTTGTCAGAGGACAGCAAGATAACCCTTTCAACACCACATGCCTGTATAGTGGCATTGGTAACTAGTGTAGATCCAGATGAGCCGGCTCGTGACGAGCCGTCTCATCTGGAACTGCACTTTTTGCAAGTAATTTTTGAGAACAAAAACACACCCTTTTCCCAAATGGACTAGTCTGAAAATCATTGTGTGACGATTGGATTGGTTGCAAAATTAACATATCAAAATCAATTCCAGTTACTTAGGGGTGAAAGGGTTAAATCCAATAGCTCCAGACTGATCAGCCTATACGGATGGGCGTGCAGATCTGTGTCTACACTGGTTGCTATCACGAAGTTGTTGCATTCTGCCAGTACCAACAACGTACACAGCGGTCAGTGATATTATTCACTGTAATGGGATGTAAATAAAGATATGTTGAGTTGATAAGACGGGTCAGAATGTGGCCAGTGTGGTCAGTGAATGATATAAGTTTGTTACACTTATCATGCTTATCTGAAACTACATGTACATGTATTATACTTCACCACTGTCAGTGTGTGTCGTCTTGTGATAAATATTTTGCTGTATTATACAGTGTAACCTCTCTAAACCGGACACCCTGGGAGGTCCCCAGGGTGTCCGGTTTAGAGATGTTCCACTGTATAACAGGCAGATGACTACTTCAAGACACGCGTGATTGCTTTGTGGTCATGAACAGACATGAACATCGGAGATAAATGTCAATAAAACCTATCAAAAGTAGCACAACCAACCTTTCTCTGTGTCCGGTTTAGAGCGGTTCCATTGTATTGTATGCACAAGGGTCAGTAGGCCTATTGCTGAATAAACAATTACCATGTATTATGAAAGTTGACATATTGAACCAGTGTTCTATGAATATAGTTGGTATAATATGCAAATTTGATTGATTGATTGGTGTTTAACGGCCTGTGAACAGCTAATGTCATTTACGGCCGGGCCAACGGGTTCGATCCCGTATTTAACATACTGCTGCATCAGGGGGAATCCCAAAATCAGAACGGAATATTTACATTGAAAAAACAACAATATATTCAGCAAATTTGACTACGTGTGAATAACGAGTGACGGGGATGGTAAGATGGTTAAACAATTCCTAATTATGTTTAGAAATCAGCCGAAAGTCGAGAAATAAAATTTGCCTAGCAAACAAAAACAAATCGCCTATAAAGGCATAATGCAATTTTTATTTCTATGACTTTCTACTTGTGAAAATATCGTATACCCCTGCCCGCTGCCTGGACCAACCATAACTAAAATAGAGAATAGTAGGTTAGTGCCGTGAATGGAAAATAATATCTTAGGAAACGGGATAGGCGAGGCTCTGCCGAGCACATCCCGTTTCCGTGCCGCGCCAGATATGTTTTTTTCCCATTCACCGCACTAACCTACTATTCTATTTATCCCGTCAACACATACACATGGCTTTAAAATGTAAAAAATAATAACCCCAGCAACCGCACATATTCATGCGCAGTGATTAGGTCGTGTTGACAGGATATCAAAAATGTTTCACGGCACATACGCACTGTGTTGACGAGATACATATGTGTTCATAGACTATGATAGAAGACATATTGTCATCTTTGTTGATACATGTAACTTGTTCCATGTCTGAAATTGCAAACAATAATTGTAGAATAAAACAAAATGAAATGCATTTTGCGCATATACAAATATGAAGCTACACAAAGGACGTAATTAATACCTTGTGTTTATAAGTATATGGCTACTCGTACGAGGGGTGTTCATAAAATACCCGGACAAGTCATCTACTTGGACCCACGAAATAACAATTCATTCCCTCAATTTAACAATTCGTTCCCTCGAATTAACAATTCGTTCCCGTGGGAACGAATTGTTAAATTGAGGGAACGAATTGTTATTTCGTGGGAACGAGTGAGTGAGTGAGTGAATATGGTTTAACGTCCGCTTTTCTGACATAGAGGTACAAGCCTCAGGGAGTCTACACGCAGACGGGTCAACGGGGTCGTGTCCCGTATCCACCTGTCCAAGGGGGGTAAATCCAACTTCAGAACTCAATATTTATACAATCAAAATATATATTCAATCCTGAAATTAGAACAACCTGATCTGGTGCCAGGCCCTCGCCACACCAGCATCATTTATCCCATCCCCTAAAAGTAATAGGATTAGCACTAATCTTACTTTTATATATGGGACATAGCCCGACTCAACTCTCACATACAAGAAAGCCAAAAATGTTACATGAGGGCCAAATCCGGTATAGTGGGTTCCGGAAAGTATGAACCCAATCGTTAAGCCAGTTTAGTCGCCTTTTACGACAAGCAATGGCTACTGCAGCACTATTCTCAGGATCAGTTGATCCCGCCCCGGTGCCTGCACGGGGCACTCGTGGGAACGAATTAATAAAATAAAAAAGAATGTTGCGCCCCGCGGGGCTCCGTAGTTATGAGGCCAATAATTGGTTAAAGGATGGAAAACAGAAATCTTGTGAAACTTCTCATATTTTATTCGGCACTCTGAAATTAAATGGTGTAACAATTGACGGGAACACACATGATATTGTGACAGTAGAATGCAACGGAGAGCCACCAAAATATGAATCTTCTAACAAAATAGGCAAACCATGAATCCGTGTATATTGTGACCAGGCACCTTAACCCTTACAATGCTGAATTCAATTTTGTCGTCTGCTGTTTATTTTCCGTTATCATTTTTTCTCATCAAAAACATGATTTGACAGCACTTTAGAATCATGTCCAATAGAAATGATTCTGAAGTGCAGTCAAACCATGTTTTTATGGAGAAAGCAAACAAAATATAAACCAACAGTAGACTACAATTTTTGTTTCCCTGCATTCTAAGGGTTAACTATTTCACCCCTCAGTAACTGGTATGGACTCTTCCATGCAGATTTTTTAAATATTCTGTTGATCAGAAAACGGGTCATTTGTTTTTGTAAAAAATCAGAAAATATCCACAAACGGTACAGATCCTGATGAGACGGCTCGTTTCGAGCCGGCTCATCATGATCTACACTGTTTGAAAACATTAGGAGGAGGTCTCTAGTGCTGACGTTTGTTGTTTTAATGGCCTATCAACAGCTACAGTCATTTAAGGCCGGGTCAATGGGTTTATTAGTACTAAATCCCATATACTACCTGTAGTGTACAAGTACATGTACAAATGGGGAGGAAATCCCAAAATCAGAACTGAATATTAAACAATAAAAAGCTATATATTCAGCCCTGAAATCAGAATAATCCTGATCTGATGCCAGGTCCTCGCCACACCAGAATCACTTGGGCCCCCTCCCAAAAGCAGTAGGATCAGTAATAATCTTACTACTTTTATAATGAGCAATAACCCAATTCAACTCCCAGGCAATAAAAGAGCCATAGATAAAAACGTACCTGCTGGCCAAACCAGGCAAATCGTGATTCCTATTTATCCCGTCAACACAGTGCATATGTGCCGTGAAACATGGTGCCGTGAAACATTTTTGATATCCAGTCAATACTATTTTTGCATTTTACAGCCATTTATAGGTGTTGACGGGATAAATAGAATAGTAGGTTAGTGCCGTGAATGGGAAAAAAATATCTGGCGCGGCACGGAAACGGGATGTGCTCGGCAGAGCCTCGCCCATCCCATTTCCTGAGCCTTGCCAGATATTTTTTCCCATTCACGGCACTAACCTACTATTCTCTATCTATTTTCCTTATTTCTGAACCAAAATATCTGTTGTGACCACTCATTTGAACCGTCTCGGCGAGACGGTTCAAATGAGTGGTCACAACATATACTTCTGATGAGAAATAAAGAAATTCATGAGCGTTGCCGGATATTTTTCCCATTCACGGCACTAACCTACTATTCTATAAAAGGAGTGAAAGGGTTAATGTAAGGTACAGTCACATACATACATTCATGGACAAATAAAAGCACATTAAAATTCCAATTAGAAACAAATGCATTCATGAGTCAACATGTCCGTCCCATGACGTTCGTATGTTGTATCTCAAACAAAGACCAGTAGCCGATTTCATCAAAATTGCAAAGTATACTTTGAGGGAGTAATCATTGATTTTTCCGAAATGCATTATTTCATATAGAACTAATGATTGCATATATTTGATGATTCAAACTATGCAGAATTATTATACTGAATCATAGTGAATGTATTACATTATCACAGCCAAAATGGCTGTGATAATGTAATAAATTCAGTATAATTATTAAAACATTTATCTTAAAATTGAAAATTTCTCCCTCAAAGTATACTTTGCTAGGAAAGTATACTTTGCAATGTTGGTGAAATAGGCTACAGTATTTGCATGTTACACACAACCAACCGCCTGCGTTAATCTTGCCCAGATTATCAACATTTCTGAACATCTATTGGCAATGCCATCTCGCAATTTGATTGCCAGAGCCTGATCTGTAACATAGCTCAGGCTCAGCCAATCAAGCTGCTTGGTTTCAAGCACAATATTGAAGTATTTCAAAATAAAGAAATTGACAAGATTATCGTATGCAGTAGTATGCATTAACAATACTTTTTTCAGGTGGCTTAACTATTAAATATTCAATGGTGCAGAATTTAACAATATGCAACGAGAAACAGTAAAAATCCATATAAAAACAACACAACAAAATACAACAAGATCTTATTTACGTGACAACAAGAATTAATTGACACATTATTAGTAACCCATCTCCAACCAGAAAACAATTTATTTATTGCATTCCTTACAATGTTTCTCCATGAAGTTATAAGCCGTGACGACTCATTTGTCTAAGTAATATAGCCATCTGAAATGACATACGTGTGTATATGCAATATGTATACATTTGAACTTCATATGCAAGCGAAGCTGCAGGAAGGAAATCTGCCTTTTGCAGTCGACTAATCACAGCATATACAGAATAGTGAAACAATTACTTATAGAAATACAATTCCAACCAAAGAAGCAATACATATAGTGCATATATGTTGGTCTTGGGTACAAGTTTATTACACTCATCAGGTGCGGATCCAGGATTTCGGGTTGGGGGGGGCGTAACTATTTTGCAATACTGGACTATATTATCGAACGAGCTTATCGAACGAGCTAAGCTCGTTCGATAATATAGTCAAGTATTGCAAAATAGTCGAGATAGTGCTAGGGGGGTCCGGGGGCATTCCCACCCGGAAAATTTTGCAAATCTACATCCCATTTCCTGCGTTCTGGCGCATTTTGGAGCAAAAATATTGACACTGTCACAGTATGTTTAGACATGATTTTTGATTGAAAACGTTTAAATTTTGAAACAATAAGAAAACGACCGAAAAATGCATGGAAAACATGGCACTTGGCATGAAATGTGCCTTGTAACTTGTAAAAAAATCTTTACTTGGCGAATTTTAGGGGGGCGTGCGCCGGGTCTGCCCCCCCCCCCTGAATCCGCCCATGCTCATGTATTATGATTTTTAATACACAGTGCTACTGTGAAAGCCTATTTAATGCAAAACTTGTAAGTAATGGATTCAAATACCACAAACCTACTGCCTGCTGACAAGCGTTTAGATGTGTTACAACATCAAGTTGATCACATGGGAAAGTATATCCAAGTCGGCTTTCACAACCAGTATGACGTTTGTTTGTTTGTTTGTTTTGTTTGTTGGTGTTTAACGGCCTATCAACAGCTAAGGTCATTTAAGGCCGGGTCAATGGGTTTAGTATTAAATCCCATATATTACCTGTAAGTACATGTACATTTTCAAGTACATGTACAATTGGGGGGAAAATCCCAAAATCAGAACTGAATATTTACAATAACAAAACTATATATTCAGCCCTAATAATCCTGATCTGATGGCAGGTCCTTGCCACACCAGAATCACTTGGCCCCCTCCCAAAAGCAGTAGGATCAGTAATAATCTTACTACTTTTATAATGGGCAATAACCCAATTCAACTCCCAGGTAACAAAAGAGCCAAAGATAAAAACGTACCGGAGGGCCAAACCAGGCAAATGACGTCAGTGACCAGTGTCAAATGAACAGTCTGGTAGGTGGTGTGGTTGTTGTTATTGTCATTGATGTTTAACGGCCTATCAACAGCTACGGTCATGTAAGACTGGGCAAACGGGTTCAATCCCGTTTTAACCTGCTGCATTGGGGGGAAAATCCCAAAATCAGAATGGAATATTTATATCGAGAAAATATATATTCAGCCCTGAAATTAGAATAACCTGACCTGGTGCCAGGTCCAAACCGCACCAAAGTCACTTGAAAGGGTTTGTATCTAGGCAAGATAAAATATATCTAGACAAGTTGTAAACTCCAAGCAATACAGTGACGTTCCCATGGATCAGCGAATACAACAGCAAACACAATAAATATTTAATATCTACACAAACCTACTACATTCACATGACTAGCATTAACATATACAAGTGGCTATATTTGTGTGATATACACTGTAAAATGTTCTGACGATATTTGTGGCTGTGACTGGAGAAATTGGGCTTATAGGTTATGCGAATAGTGTAGATCCAGATCAGACTGTGCATCCACACAGTCTGATCTGGATCTGCACTTTTCGCCATTCCATCAATGATATATCCAGCATGCGTCTAACAAAGCAATATAGATCGATATCAGGCTACAGGATTGTGATATATGATCAGGAGGTACAGTGGTCCCTATTTCTTCAGTCACAGCCACATTTGACCTGCCACAACAAAAAGGGCCTTACCAAGTTTTGACCAGACGATTTAGCAGTCGTTCAGCATGCTAACTGAACCAAAGGATTTTGTTAAGAGGCATCGTGATTGTGATTATTGTATCACCTGATCACACTGTGGATCACAGGTGGAAGACCTGTGGCATAAAAAAAAATGCCCATTGAACAAATCCCATTCATTACCCCACCACCTGTTGTCATATTGCACACTACGTTTCCATAGGAAACGGTGTACAGTATGACAAAAGGTGGACAGGGTATGTTTGTTTATTAGTGTTTAGCGGCCTATCAACAGCTAAGTCATGTACGGCCGGGCAAACGGGTTCGATCCCGTTTTAATCTGCTGCATTGCGGGGAAAATCCCAATATCAGAACGGAATATTTACACACAGAAAAAATATTTTCAGCCCTGAAATTAGAATAACCTGACCTGGTGCCAGGTCCATACCACACCAAGTTACTTGTCCCTTTCCCCTAAAATAGGATTACGAATAATCGTAATACACATATAAGGGGTATAACCAGATTCAACTGTCACATACAAAATGCCAAAGACGTATGTGAGGGCCAACCAAGTCTCCAGTCGGAATTCCGGTAAGGATGAACGCCGATCATTGAAATACCCATCGCATACTCCCGACCAACCACCCACTTGGGCAGGGTAATATTTAATGATGTTTAACAGCCTGTCTACAGCTAAGGTCATTTTAGGCCGGGTTAACAGTGTTGAAGATGGGTGGGGTAATGGGATTTTTTCAAATGGCATTTCTTTATGCCACAGGTCCGAGTCTTCCACCTGTGATGTGAATGAGCATGCTCACTAAGATCCTTTTTGTCTTTTTTCTAACCAGCATAGTTCCCTATGCTTGGCCATTGTTACTGGAAGATCATATCTAATAAATAACTGTTTGATTGGTCCAGGCTAAGCACAGCAAGCCATGACCAATCAAACTTCTTGATTTAGAGCACAAGAACAGTTTCATAGCAACGACCCTGAATATTTATTCTCGATGTGAACTTATAAGCGAGAATGTGTATGTTTATTGGTGTTTAACAGCCTATTAACAGCTAAGCACATTTAAGGCTGGGCCAACGGGTTCGATCACACATTTAACCTGCTGGGGGGAAAATCCCCAAATCAGAACGGAATATTTACACTGGAAAAAAAATATATTCAGCGCTGAAAATAGAATAACCTGACCTGGTGTCAGGTCCATACCACACCAAAGTCACTGGGCCCCTTCCCCTAAAAGTAATAGGATTATGAATAATTGTATTACTCATACAAGGGGTATAACCAGATTTAACCATCACATACGATGTGTATGCATATGCTTGATATTGAGCATGTTTAGAATCGTTGATAAATATCGGCAAGATCAATACAGGCGGTTGGTCCAAGCTTACATGTGGCTGTTACTGGAGAAATTGGGCTTATGGGATTTTTGACCAGTGTGGCTCATGATAAAATAGCACACTTCTGTAGCCTGATAACGATCTATATTGCTCGTTAGAAGCATGATGGGTGTTTCATTGATGGAATGGCGAACAGTGCAGATCCTGATCAGACTGTGCGGATGCACAGTCTGATCAAGATCTGCACTGGTCGCAAAACCCATAAGCCCCTTTTCTCCAGTTACAGTCACAATTATTAAAAGTGATAAAATATTCAATATAAATTAATTAATTTGATTTGATTTATTGGTGTTTAACGGCCTACCAACAGCTGAGGTCATTTAAGGCCGGGCCAACGGGTTCGATCCTACATTTCACCTGCTGCATTGGAGGGAAAATCCCAAAATCAGAACAGAATATTTACGGCATCGAAATAAACATATATTCAGCCCTGAAATTAGAATAACCTGACCTGGTGCCAGGTCCATAACACACCAAAGTCACTTGGCCCCTTCCCCTAAAAGTAATAGGATTAGGAATAATCATATTACTCATACAAGGGGTATAACCAGATTTAACCATCACATACCAGAATGCCAAAGACGTACCTGAGGGCCAAACCAGATCTCCGTTCGGGATTCTGGTAAGGATGAATCCCGATCATTAAATTACCCCTTTGTAACCCGGCAGACCAATTACAGTTGAAAACATCTGCTCAGCGAGAGCCATGATTTTAATCAAGCAACAAGTAACAAATTTGTAACAAACACATGGTTACCAACAAAAACATCAGTAACCTATTTCACCAAAATTTCAAAGTATACGTATCTTGCTAAGTACACTTCGAGGGAGAAATTTTTAATTTAACGATAAATTTATTTTTTCATTTAACGATTATAAATTTATTAATTTTTTATTATTTTTTTTTATTATACTGAATTTATTACATTATCACAGCCATTTTGGCTGTGATAATGTAATAAATTCGGTATAATAATTCTGCATACTTTTAAACATCAAATATATGCAGTCGTTAGTTCTACATAAAATAATGCATTTCGGGAAAATTAAATGATTACTCCTTCAAAGTACACTTTGCTAGATAAGTATGCTTTGCAATTTTGGTGAAACCGACTACAGAACCAGAGATTGAAGCATCATATTTGTGATTCTGGCACAAGACTGTTTTGTTCCAGTATTTATTGTTGAATGTTGATTAACTGTCTGAATGTGAAAAACAATCATCAGCTGATATTTTGCAATTATCCTATTTGGTCGAGTATGGCTTCGAACAGAATTGAATAATACCGTAAATCCGATTGTGCGTGGAACCCAAATTTATGTTATTACATGACGTACTTTGTACCAACAGACGAAGGGACAAAACTTTCAAAGGAAAGTAATATTATCTATCAATCATCTTATTCATATTTGATGTCAAAATCAGAGAAATAATAAGTGCTCACCGGCCGACATAGTCCCTTAACATAACAGATAAGCTATAAATGTTTGTTTGTTGGGGTTTAACGGCCTATCAACAGCTAAGGTCATTTAAGGCCAGGTCAATGGGTTTAGTACTAAATCCCATATATTACCTGTACAAGTGCATTTACAAAGAAACCCGTACCCTGTACAAATGGGGGGAAAATCCCAAAATCAGAACTGAATATTTACAATAACAAAACTATATATTCAGCTCTGAAATCAGAATAATCCTGATCTGATGCCAGGTCCTCGCCACACCAGAATCACTTGGCCCCTCCCAAAAGCAGTAGGATCAGTAATAATCTTACTACTTTTATAATGGGCAATAACCCAATTCAACTCCCAGGTAACAAAAGAGCCAAAGATAAAAACGCACCTGAGGGTCAAACCAGGCAAATCGTGATTCCTTTCAGGAGGAACCCCTATAAATGAGTCACCCGCTTACAAAAATGGCCTTACAATGTTTACAATGCTTGTACATGTATTATTATAATACTCTTGCAACACAGTGTTGAATTAAGATCTACCGTAATATTCCTAAATATTTGGACACTATATGTTTTGGAAACCTACATAAATGTAAAATAGGGTTTTCCGAAAACAAATTGTATCCAAATACATTGTTATTACGAGAAACCAGTAAAACCATACTAACCCTAGATATAGGGATACTCTTTGTTGTGGGAACCTGCTATTTATGTTTCATAGAGTAAACTGTGTCTCAATATTTACGGTTATTATGGGTGATCATTTTGCTGATAGCAGCAACTCTATTCCATTAGCCACACGGCGAACAGCATAGACCCTGATCAGACTGCGCGGATGCGCAGTCTGATCTGGGGCTACACTGGTCGCAAACATTGTAAGGTCAGTTTTCTAAAAACCCGGGGCCCATAATTATGTATACATGTGCAAACAACGAGTAATAACAGTGCAATAATGGTGTAAAACGACATACAAACAATTGTGCAATGAATACTGAGCTTCATGTGTGGTAAAGGCAATTTCTGCATACAAAATTAATACTGACAATGTTAAAATAGCCGTATGAAATCACATGTACAATATACTCAGCAGTACTTCATAAAATATACCATTTGTAGAGCATACAAAAAAACTGTGTTCCAAAATCACGTACCTACATTTTATTCTAGCCGAATTAAGAATTTTCTAGTCACAAAAGTAATAAATTTAAGAACACTATAATAACAAATTGTTCTTCATGTGATTTATGTGAATAGGCTGGTTTCTGACCACTACCGGTACGACGCGTAATTTTCCACTCCGTCAAGCAAATATAATGTATAGGACATTTTAAAGTTATAGCTTTTGTGGAATTTAAGAAAAAAAAATGCAATTGTCAACCTTCAAAATTCATTTTATGGTAATATTTTAAGATTTAGGTCTGCAACCGATGTTATACGTTGCGTAATATGTGCGTGTGATTCTAAGCGGCTTTTTTTGTGCTATCACAGACGCCTGAACAAATAAATACAAAAATGTGCATAGCATAGGTGTAACAACTCCATACCCAGCATGGTAAATAGTGGCTATGGTTTATATGTCTTATATGCATAAATAGTTAGCCGTGCTGGAGAAACAGGGCTTACGGACTATACAACCAGCATATCCCCAGTAACCGATTTCATCAAAATTGCAAAGTATACTTATCTAGCAAAGTATACTTTGAGGGAGTAATTTATTTATTTTACCCAAACTGTATTATTTAATATAGAACTAACGACTGCATATATTTGATGATTAAAAGTATGCAGAATTATTATACTGAATTTATTACATTATCACAGCCATTTTGGCTGTGATAATGTAATAAATTCAGTATAATAAAAATTTGTAAATTTATCCTTAAATTGAAAATTTCTCCCTCGAAGTATACATTTGTACTTTGCTAGACAAGTATACTTTGCAATGTTGGTGAAATAGGCTACAGATCAGCCTGCATGTCCATGCAGTCTGATCAGGGTCTACACTGCTCGTCATTCAGTCATGCCTCTAGCAGACAGTACAGGGGCCCGTTTGACTAAACTTTCTAAGACTAAAATGTCCGTAAGTGCAAAATTATGATCTGTAAATTTCACATTAACAATGTTTTCTTGTAAACAATTATTGCATTTACATTTATTGAGCATAGGCTGCATATGCAGCGCCTATGCTCAATAAATGTAAATCCATCAATTGTAATTCCCAGATGATTCTAAATTTGCACTTACGAACATTTTAGTCGTACGATGTTTAGTGAAACGGGCCCCAGATCACTATCGAGCTACAGGAAGTGTGGGAGCGGATCAAGATCAAGACTGATCACAAGACCCATAAGCCCCATTTCTCCAGTCACAAATGTTCTGAAAAAGCAGGGCATGCATTTGCCTTCTAAACTCCATAGTTTAGACTGTACCAGGTAAAAACTAAACGCGAAATGTGAATAACCTGGTCACACTGAATAGATGCGTGCTGTGCAATCTAGTTCTAAACCGATTTTAGAAGAAATCAGCCCTGTTTTCGCAGTACCAATAATATATTTATATTCAAGTAAATATATGCAATAAACATACAACAATGGAGTATATAAAAAATACAGTATGATTATAGAAAAACATATATGTGTGCAATAGCGCGCTTTATAAAACCCTGACCAATCAAAAAAGGTACACATTGGCGGTTTTCAACCAATCAACAAATCTGTATGTTCTTATACTGCTACCGGCTACATGAATTATAACACTGACTTACGGTACTCATATGTGTGTCATTGAACAATACAATATAGAAGTTATTTCCACATTATGTATGCGCAGTGTATTTGATTGAAGTGCCGGCTGAGAAAATGGATCTTACATCATTGGTGACCAGCATAGTTCCAGATCAGTCTGCACATGTGTGCAGTCTGATCTGGGCCTATGCTGTTCGCCATTAAATCTCTGAAATAGCATCACGGCAGTCAGCAAAATCAGTTACCGGTAACGGCAGTCAGCTTCAGCTAACACAACTATGTGATTTGCAACACGACCAGAGCCTACAATAGTTTAACAGCATTTTAGAATAATTTCCAATGGGAAATGATTTTAAAGTGCTGCCAAACCAAATTTTTATCAAGAAGGAATACAATTTTCGTTCCCATCATTCTAAGAGCTAATATCCTACAGTCAAGTTTGTCGATCCCTAGCACATATAATAAATATAGCTATATCTAACAGCACCGCCATATAAAAGCATTCTTACCACAAGCTGGTTTCTATAGACCAATCACACTGGCTTATATTGCCTGATGTTGGATTTTACGCCTTATCGCATACAGGATTTTTTTTTAAATTTATTTTGAATGTTTGTGATATTTATTTGTAAACGATGTCAATAGCGGACAAGATTTTCAGAGCATGAGCGGAATATAATTCCGCTCATGCTCTGAAACTGTTGTCAACTTTTGAAATTTCGGAAACTGTGGTATTCACATCAGTGAAATGCAGAAATGCAATAAGGCGGGAAATCTCACACACTGGCCCATCTATAAACATGTATACAAGCCGATGGTAACACTAGCAAAGGCTAAACTCAAACGACAAGGATGCCCCGGATTGACAGTAGATGTATTTCGTTTTGTTTCGGCTTATATTTAAGGCTGGGAATTGGCTCGAACACCTTCCATACCCGGTTTAACAGCAAATTCAACAGGTGTTATAGTGCATTCACAGTGGGATCACATGGTCTATTGTTTTTGTTTTGCATAATGACGGAATTTACCTCACAACTCATGGGCGCCGCCGTTACACAAAACCAAAACAACAAACCACATGATTTCCTACCGTGAAATTTGGACACGGGAAATATTCAATAATTGAAACACAAAACATGTATGGGACAAGAGTAACACTTAATACCTCCCAGTATCATGGCAGATAGTATAAAAATACTTCTTTAAATCGTGTCACATCTACCCATGTAAGAATATGTACGGGAAAACATATATGTTATACATGACAACACGCCTACTTGTATATAACATCTATAACATCTAATACTGATAAACAATAAATACTGTGCACATCTGAAGATATAATTTTATATAATAGTTTGTAATAGTTTGCATGTATTAATATTTAAATACTTTGTAATACTGCCGTTGATTTTATCTACTCAACTTAACATGACATTGTGGCATATCATAAGAAAAATGGGCTTATTGAATATTATTTGACAGCGACAGTGGATGGGTTTAACGTCCCAGCTAAGGTCATATAGAGACCAGTGTAGCTCCTGATCAGCTAGCTGACTCCGGCAAACTGATCAGAAGCAAACGATGTCGATAGTCTAGTAACATAAGGTCGTAACTGCTATGCTTTAGCATAGCAGTTACGACCTTATGTTACTAGACCATCGAATTGTATCAAAAATACTACACTGCAAAAGGCCATTATCCCCACCCACCATAAAATTGCCAAATTATTATTGTATTTCTATATCCCAGTTTAGAGACGTTTCACTGTACATGTATTTTCAAAAAAATTATAAAACATTATTTTTCTTTTACACTAATTTTACAAAAGTTCAAAAAAATAATTTAACGCCTCTCACCATCCTCGTTTTATTCCAATATTAAATGGGAATCTACTAATTATTTTTTATCTGGCCTAAATAGTGAACAGTCAGATTAGACTGTGGTTGCTATAAGCCCCAGTTTGCCATGTTTTGTCACATATAGTTGTCTCTATAGTGTTAGATTGCGATAATAATGTGGCTGTGACTGAAGAAATGGGGCTTATGGTCAATGCAACCAGTGTAGACCCAGACCAGACTGTGCATCCGCGCAGTCTGGTCAGGGTCTGCACTGTTCGACATTGAAGCGGTTGTCATATGCTTAACAAACAGTAGAGACCCTCATCAGGCTGCAGTCCTCCGCCAGCTGATTGAGAGCTAGACTGGCCAATCATATATCATAAGCCCCATTTCCCCAGTCACATGACCATGTGATTAGTTCATTCATAGTACATAAGCGCAATTAGCTGAGAAAATGGACCGTACTACCTGTATATGTGCAACAATTATAGACCTTGGTCCAGTTGCACATTAACCCATTTCATGCTGACATACGCCATTTTGTGTGTGGAAAATCCTTAATATTTTCTTTCTATGTGCTTCGAAGTATTTGTCGTGACCACCATTTGAACCGTCTCGTTGAGATGGTTAAAATGAGTGGTCACAACATATACTTTCATTGAGAAATAACAAAAATAAAAATAAAATATTTAAAAACATTCATACCCGTAAAGGTGTATTATGCATGTAATGGGTTCATTCAGAAAGACTAGAATCTGATCGTTTTGCTGATGGAAGGCTATCTACTTCAGTGTCTGACTGGTGAACAGCGTAGCCCCCGATCAGACTGCGTGATTGCGCAGGCTGGTCGGGGCTACGCTGGTCAATACGTTCCAAGGTACATTTTCTCAGCCCAGGGCACATACATATACAGTAAATCATATTTGAAATATGGGAGGCAAGATTGATTTATTCCTTCTATTTATAGTGAATTAATCCTTTCTTAGGACCACTGCTGGGCTATTTGAAAATAATGATATTTTCTCATTAAAAATTTGAGATTTGACCAATGTAACTTCATAAGATATCATATCACAGCTGTCTGATCTGATAAGGTTTGTACATACTACAATGGCTGATCCATACTATCATACTACATGATGAATAGTGTAGATCCTGGTCAGACTGAGCGGATGCACACGCTGATCTGGGGATATACAGATCGCACAAGCTTTTGGGCCATTTTTCTCCTAATACAGCATCTTGTTCGAAACCATGTGCTCGACATGTGGGTGTTTGTTTTGTTTGTTTGTTGGGGTTTAACGGCCTATCAACATATATGGTAATTTAAGGCCAAGTCAATCATATATTACCTGTAAAAATGGTGAGGGGGGGGGTGGGGGGTGGTTGGGGGGGGGGGCGTGGGGGGGGTATTGAGTATTTACAATAAAAATCTATAAATTCAGCCCTGCTTGTGTTCCAATTGTATTTAACCCTTAGACCCCTAACTTAATTCTTTGTCGTCTGCTGTTTATTTTCTATTTTCATCATCAAAAACATGCTTTGACAGCACTTTAGAATAATTTACAACATGCTTTGACAGCACTTTAGAATCATTTCCATTGGAAATGATTCTCAAGTGCTGTCAAACCATGTTTTTATTGAGAAATAAGGCAAGATATAAAAGCAACAGCAGACGACAATTGTTGTGTGTAGCGGTCTAAGCGTTAACGTAAGAACTTAATGTGTTAAGCCAACCCTGTGGTTATGTGGTAAGTGGTGTAATACTTGAATAAATCCATTGTGCATTATAATCTGCAGGACATGTAAGCAACTTGGTGCGTAATGATTATAGGATTTGGTTTACTTTATCCCCTCATAAACAAACCGATTTATTCTAGCCATTATTGTTAATCCAAATTCCATTATTATATCATCAATAAATTTGCACTAAATATTCAATATACAAATGTACTGAAATCCACACCTAACATGGACGTATGATCAACTCTGAATGCAATGCTGAATATTAAGAATATTTTCTTATTTCTCTCTGTAAATATGTCTTGGAATTTCATTAGAATTGCGTTCTGTGAACGCAATTCTAATGAAATTCCAAGACATATGATAATACAGGGAGTAATGAAAGATAATATAATTCATTTTCATTTGTTATTTTTGAACTATTTAAAGCCCACAAGATTCCCAGAATGGAGAAGGTTAATTCTAAGGTGTGCAATAAAACCCATAAATGAATACAACAAAATAACAACAACTTAGTTCTACCACCAAGAAATACGTTCAGTGAATATTTGAATGACGTGGCACAATGATAAAATGCACACACAATTAGAATATATAAATGTTTGTGTTTAACCAATCCTAAGTAGTGTGTGTGCTATGAAAGCCATGATTAAAACTTCACACATATTGTGATGGACTGCAATATTTACTGTTCTAGCATTTCATATGAAATTAAGTGAATATTATTACATTCTGGGGAATACAATATTTTACTGATAGCAACAAGATATAATAATTTAGTACTCTTTTCTTTTCATTTCTCCACACAAATGTGACCACCATATGTAAAGAGAAATGGCTCAAATGAGTGGCGACATGAAATACATATTTTTGAGAAAAAATGTGGCAAAACTAATTTGATCTTTGAATACGCTAACATATGACAGAAATTTAGGCATCCAAAACCTAGATTTCAACAAGGGTGGAAATACATTTGCTAGAATATTAATTAAACAATTATTGATTTATT
The DNA here is from genome assembly GCA_029237695.1 of Conchocele bisecta. Lineage (NCBI taxonomy): Eukaryota > Metazoa > Mollusca > Bivalvia > Lucinida > Thyasiridae > Conchocele > Conchocele bisecta. The sequence continues at coordinate 48,246,533 of CM055271.1, read as the reverse complement.
TTGTTATAATTTTGTCAAAGAACAATGAAATGCTATAACGGTGAATTTTACAGATACAACTCATTAATTAATGATAACATGTAAATTGATGCTGTTGTTACACTTTAATACAATATAAACTTTTCAAAATGGCATCACTTTTGATTAAAATTGATCTTTATATCAAATGTAGATAAAAACCAATATAACATATTCCAAAAACAATACATCTCAAAATGTACAATAGTACATAAATCAGAAAGCCGCTCCCAGCGTCCATCTGTGGTCAGATTTACGTCTCCGCATACGAATAATACTTCCGTCGACGGACGATGCGGCCCTTTTACTTCTGATATCGTCGTGTAGCCGCAGGTTGGCCAGACTGAGTAGACCGATATTTCTACTTGTGGCAGTGAGAGACTGTAGTAAACCATCTCCTCCCTAGCAATTAAGAAAAACGTCTTGATGATTGTAAATGTTTCTGAGATTGTATCTAAGTTGCCTGCTTGAAACTAAATTGTTGACACCAAGGTGAAGGTCACACAGGTCAACATCACCCAAATGATACTGGGTGGTAAGTGAGGAAGGTATTGATGAAGTTTGGTAATATTTGTTTATTGGTGTTTAACGGCCTATCAACAGCTAAGGTCATGTAAGGCCGGCAAACGGGTTCGAACCCGTTTAACCTGCTGCGTTGGGGGGAAAATCCAAAAATCAGAACGGAATATTTACATCGAGAAAATATATATTCAGCCCTGAAATTAGAATAACCTGACCTGGTACCAGGTCCATACCACACCAAGTCACTTGGCCCCTTCCACTAAATTAGGATTACGAATAATCATATTACTCACATAAGGGGTATAACCAGATTCAACTGTCACATACAAAATGCCAAAGACGTATGTGAGGGCCAAACCAGGTCTCCAGTCGGAATTCCAGTAAGGATGAACCCCGATCGTTAAATTACCCATCTCTTGCACCCACCTGCCACCCACAAGTTTGGTAATGATCCAATCAACGGATAAGGAGTATTCAACATTTTGTGCATGTACATCCAAAATGATTGACACAAAGGTCAAGGTCATCCAACTGACACTGGATGGATAGCTATCAAGACATGTTTTCAGTACGGTGATTATATTTTACCCAATTAAAATTTTGAAATACCCGATTGCTTCAGAAATGATGGAGTGACAATACTCAATTACTAATTCATAATCTGGAGCCCTGGGAAACACCACGGAAACACTATGCACAACCCAATGGATTTACATTTATTGAGCATAGGCTGCATATCAATTGAAATTTCCAGACGATCCGTAGGACCTAAATTTGCACTTACAAACATTTTAGTTGTACAAAGTTTATTGAAACGGGCCCCAGATGATGTACACAGTATAACGTGGCCAGTGCTGTCTAGTATTATATACCATTGACATTACCATCACCACCCAGTATCATCAGATGATGTACACAGTATAACGTGGCCAGTGCTGTCTAGTATTATATACCATTGACATTACCATCACCACCCAGTATCATCAGATGATGTACACAGTATAACGTGGCCAGTGCTGTCTAGTATTATATACCATTGACATTACCATCACCACCCAGTATCATCAGATGATGTACACAGTATAACGTGGCCAGTGCTGTCTAGTATTATATACCATTGACATTACCATCACCACCCAGTATCATCAGATGATGTACACAGTATAACGTGGCCAGTGCTGTCTAGTATTATATACCATTGACATTACCATCACCACCCAGTATCATCAGGGGCGGATCCAGCATTTGGTAGTGGGGGAGGGGGGGGGGGGGGTGGGGGGGGGGGGGGGGGGGGTGTTGTCTAGTTGCGAAGGTAACTCTTGCAATCTACTCCCGTACCGACGGTGCGGGAGTAATTGCAAGAATTACCGTTCGCAACTAGGGGGTTGTCCTATTTTTGAGCTCTTCGAAATGCACTTTCCTGTGTTTTACGGCATTTAATTCAGACTCCAACTGGTGGTAAACTGTGATCTATGTAAAGTCCGTTGCTGAACGTGGGGTTACAACCCGGGAAACCCCCCCCCCCTCCTCTCCAGATCCGCCCCTGTATACAGCATTGACATGACCACGTACCATGATGATCTGTTGAGCCTCGGGGAGCTGCGTCCCGGGGTGCCTCTGAAAGACCCTCACCATCGGCCGATCCAGTCGCTCCCGCGTCGACAGGTCCGCACTCATCACTGGGCCCTGGAAATACACAATATGTATTGACGGGTTGTCGTATTAACAAGAAATATAGATAGTTATCATGCTACCGATGTGTGCCGTGGAAATACACAATATTTATTGGCTGATTGTCGAATTAACAAGAAATATAGATATACATATAGTATGAGACCTTGACCTCTGGATCAGCGGGGGTCAGACGACTGTGGATTTGTTACAGGATGATAGCAGAGCCTTAGAGGAATGCATGCATGAAATATTAAGATGTTTCGATGAAGGAAATAGAACTTATTCATATTTCTCTGATGTTAAGTTTTTGACGCACGGACGGACAACCCGACTCCAGTATACCCCCCACCCCACAACTCCTTGCAGGGGGTATGAAATAGGACCATCAGAGGAATGCATGATGTGTGAACTATGAAGAAATATAGTGGCAGGAAAGAGAAATCATAAGAAATTTTCCTGAATGTTAAGTTTTGTGAATGCACCAAGTACGGGACCTTGACCTCGAAATTATCAGGGAAAAAAGTTAAGTAATGGGTTTGCAATAACATGGTAGAGGACCATCAGAATACATGTGTGAAATATCAAGAAGTTCAATGAAGGAAACAGAAGTATTTGTATGACACCAGTAGCCTATTTCATCAACATTGCAAACAAAGTATACTTTACTAGCAAAGTATACTTTGAGGGAGAAATCATTAATTTTCCTGAAATGCATTATTTCATATAGAACTAACAACTGCATAGATGTGATGAATAAAAGTATGCAGAATTATCATACTGAATTTATTACATTATCACAGCCCAAATGGCTGTGATAATGTAATAAATTCAGTATAATAAAAAATAATAAATTTATCCTAAAATTGAAAATTTCTCCCTCAAAGTATACTTTGCTAGAAAAGTATACTTTGCAATGTTGGTGAAATAGGCTACAGAAACGTTTACGTACCACGGTGTAGCCGCGCGCCCTCTCTGTGGCATCGTACCATCGCTGGGCCCGATGTATGCTGTGTCGATTCTCACCCAAACTCACGCCCAGGTGTTGCTGCAAATACACAACATGCATGGTTGTATTTGTCATTATTTTGGTAACATGGAATTGGGTTTTTACGGTGTTCGCAATAAAATTGGGGAAAACTGTCGGCTTTTAGAAACGTTAGTTTTAAATTTAAACTAAAACAAATTCTGAATAAAAAAATAATTTAATCAGCCTTTTTTCCCTGAAATTGGGAGAAAAAACAAACTATCTGCCATTGGATAAATAGAGAATAGTCGGTTAGTGCCATGAATGGGAAAAAAATATCTGGCAAGGCTTAGAAAACGGGATGGGTGAGGCTCTGCCGAGCACATTCCGCTTCCGTGCCGCTTCAGTTATTTTTCCCATTCATGGCACTAAGCTACTATTCTATTTATCCCATCAACACCTACAAAATCGGAGAATCGACTATGACAACCACACATATTCATACAGAGAGATTTGGTCGTATTGACAGGATATCAAAAACGTTTCACAGCACCGTGTTTCACGGCACCGTGTTTCACGGCACATACGCACTGTGTAGACGGGATAAAAACAGCCAAATCATGTTCATCCTTATGGAACTGCAAAGATTGCGGCAACTTTACGACCAGGGTCAGTGCACACTCGACTGTGAACAGTGCCATCAGGCGCGGATCGAGGATTTCGGGTTAGGGGGGCGTAACTATTTTGCAATACTTGACTATATTATATGGGGGGGGGTCCGCCCCCCCCCCCCCTGAATCGGCCCATGGCCTTGATATGGAGACTGATTGCAATGTGACCGTCTCCGTATCAATTCCCCGTTCACAGTCGAGTGTGCACTGACCATGAGACTGACCAGAGATTTTTGTTCAGAAATTGTGTGAAGGGCTATGGGCGTTTTATTATCTTGAAAATGAAGCATGATTTCGAGAAAAAAAATTCCAGAAAAAAATCTATTTTTATACAATTATTGCATGAATACTACCTGTATAAAAATGTCGCATCATTGAAATTTATTTTTATACAATTTGTGAAAAAAAGTTGCCCCGACTTTCATATTAATGAAAACAAGAGTGCTGAAGGTCACAATATACGCCCGTCGAGGCAAGGCCAGTCAACAAGGGGAGATAACTCACTGAAAACAAATAGGGTTCTTCATCTTGACGTGATAAACATGTTACTATCCGTCAAGTAAAACTTGAGTTATTGCGTGGAAAAATTCAAAATGGCCGCAAATGGGAGATAAGTCATCGGAAATCTTTTCAAAATCAATAGGCTTCCTTGTCTTGCCGTTATAAACATGTATACCGAATTTGGCTACGATCGGTGAAGTATAACTTGAGTTATTGCATGGACAAGGATACAAAATGCGAAAATTAAAAATGGCTGCCAAGGGGAGATAAGTCATAGAAATGTTTCAAAATCAATAGGCTTCTTCGTCTTGTCGTGATAAACATGTACATGTATACCGAATTTGGTTACAATCCGTCAAGTAGCACTCTAGTTATTGCAGGCATGGGAGTGGAACACTATCCCCAATCCTGAAAATTTATTTGAGCAGTGGATTGCGCTGCGATTTGCAAGGGGGGTCTGGAGGCATGCCCCCCCCCCCAGATTTTTTTTAAATTCTAGATGCTCTGTGCTTCATTCTCAGGTATATTTAGCATTAAATAGATCACATTTTCCCCTGAAAAAATATGCTATAATTAGGAAAAATTGGCAACATAATCCATTTCAATTTAAAATAATACTTGCAACAAGAAGTCAGTACATGTATAACAGGGATTCCGCTGGGGAAAAGAATTGCCACTTAAAAACTTTTTTTTTTCTTTCGAAAATTGTAATTTTTTATCGCCATTCTCAACGGATTTACAAGATTCACAAAAGTGGTCCCTGGGACTTGAGGTCCCAGGGACCACTTTTGTGAATCTTGTAAATCCGTTGAGAATGGCGATAAAAAATTACAATTACAATCCGGATTAATCCGGAAATTTGCATGCCTGTTATTGTGTGGACAAGCTGTGCCCGCCTGTACATAGGGAATACATAATATGTCCCGTTTTTTCAAACAGGCATATAAAAATGTCATCTACCTTCAATGTGACTGTCTCAGAGAGTTTCTGTATCATGCCGTTGTTCACAGACGAGAGGGCGGCCCGCTGAAGTTTGTCTGTCTTCTCAATTCCATCCTTGAGTTCCTTACGAAGGTACGCAGACCGGGCGCGGGCGTCTTGCCCGTCCGCGAGGGCTTGGTCAACCTCGGGCGTGTACGGCCCCAGGGGATCCGTGGTGCAGGGCCCGAGCCTAGACAGGCGCCCATCTAGGGAAGTCCGGCTCCGCATGCTGCGGGGTCCGTCCGCACAGCTGTTAGCAATGGAGGACAGGGCGTGACACAGGAGGTCAAGGACACGGGATCGCTCTTGGAGGGTGTTAAACAGTCGCTTCCTGGCATTGTCCAGCGTCTGGTGAAGATAAAATACAAAGCATATTGTGTCGTTGGCAAGGTGGTGTTGGAAGATGATTGATACATGGTGAATATGCTGGGAAACTTGTGGGCTATAAATAGTTAAAAACTAACAGATGATGATTCATTATAATCTCTTTTATTTCTTCCTGTAAACATGGTAAATATCATGAATAATATGTCTTGGAATTTTATTTTATTAGAATTGCGTCCAGAGGGCGCAATTCTAACGAAATTCAAAGACATATTTACAGACCAAATATCTAAGAGTTGTAATAATAAGCAAAGTTGTGAAGGTAAAAATATCAAAGTCATAATAACAGCAGCATGGATTTGTGTCATTTGTGCATAAGTATGATGTACTGAAACAGGGTAACCAGTAGCCTATTTCATCAACATTGCAAAGTATACTTTAGTAGCAAAGTATACTTTGAGGGAGAAATTTTCAATTTTTTTAAAAATTTATTAATTTTTATTATACTGAATTTATTACATTATCACAGCCATTTAATGGCTGTGATAATGTAATAAATTCAGTATAATAATTCTGCATAGTTTTAATCATCAAATATACACAATCGTTAGTTCTGCATGAAATAATGCATTTCGGAAAAATCAATGATTGCTCCCTCAAAGTATACTTTGCTAGTAAAGTATACTTTGCAATGTTGATGAAATAGGCTACTGAATTGAGAAACAAAGTGTTTAAGGCAAGTTGTGAAGGTTACAATATTCCCTTACAGAAATATCAGGTCTCTGGCAACCAATTGCGGCAAGGTTGCGGCAAGGTTGTGGCAAGGTTGCGGCAAGCTTGCAGCAAGGTCGTATTTCGTATGCAAATGAGCGTTCTGGCACACAGTTGCGGCAACCTTGCGGCACACAGTTGCGGCACACAGTTGTGGCAACCTTACGGCACAGTTGTAGCAGTACGTTATATTTGCAGCATATATAGTTGTGGCACATATAATTATTCTGGCCATATATAGACGGACGGACATTTGCAACACTATTATATACACCCATTTCTTTGAAGGTGCGCAAAATAGACATGTAGTGTGGCTCAGTGGTATCGAAGCGGGAGAATATCTATATGTTAGCAGAATTTTTGTTCATTTTATCTGGTCGAGAGTTCGAACCTCACAAAACGCATTACTTTTGTCGATATCATTCTGTTATTTTTATGATTGCCTGCTGGATACGGGAATATGTGAATAGGCAATGATTATCACTATTGTTATATGACCTCAATGTGACACGATCGGCGAGAACATACTCCAGATTCTTCATGTACACATATATGAAATGAGTGTGCATTTAGTTATTAGTTTTCTTCAAAGCGAGACTAACGTTCTACATATAATCTATCTCATGCTTAATTAAAGTAATTTGTAAGAGCAACACACATAAAAAAGAAATATGTAATAAAACATAAACAAATCAAAATATACATGTATGTATGAAAAACTAAGATTCAAACTCACTACCCCTATGAATGGAGGGGGTATCCTATGAATGGAGGGGGTATGCGGAATATATTATATCCCTTTGCAAATTGTTTGCAAAAGTGTTTGCAAAGTATGTTCTACAAATATTTGCAGAATATATTCTGCAGTCTGTATATAGTGTAGATTTGGAACGACGTGTGCAAACAGACTGCAAACAGATTGCAAATTAAGGTATGCGCAAGAACTTCAACAACCCTTTGCAGAAGGTTTGCCGCAAATAGATTGCAAACCCTGCATGTGCAATTACTTGGCAAATAAAAAACAATTACACTGCAATTATTTTGCAAATGCTCTGCAAATATATTGCAAATAGATAACAAACACTTCGCAAATAGATAGCAAACACTCTGCAAATACATTGCAAACACTCTGCAAATAGATTGTTATATTACCTGTTTCCAGTCATGAAAGATATTTTGCCAAATGTGTATTTGAATCATGCAATATATATATGCTTTTAGTTAATGGCATTTACCTGTTTCTAAAATCAGTTATTACAAATGACGATCTGAAAAATTCTACGTTGTTACTGCAGCATTTCTGTCTGAGAATATGCCATCGTTGTATTTAGAAAACAAGTGCACATATAACATAAATTTACCTTCTTGCGTTCGGAACCATGGACCTCTCTGGACATTTTCATGCTTTGAATATCTATGAAGACTTAAATGGAGATCTCAGGAAACTGTTTCATGCATGGGTCACAGAATTTTGAAATGCAGATTGCAAATGCCAGTTCACTACTTCAGAAATTCTCCAAGAATGAAAATATGATGCACACTAATAAACAGGGATCGCATCGCACATCTACCATAAGCTGACCTATCCTAGAGGCGATGGACCAAGAACAAGACTGCAAGTTTCCGAGGAAATAATTTATTTTGGTCGACCACACATACTAACATTAACTCAAAGTGAGAAAGATGCTATTTACTCATATATATATAGGTTTGAATGTTAATGAAGTTGAACAGTTCTAATAGTGTGGGACAGATTGATTGCATGAACATAAATATGCTACATTTGTAAATGCCCAGATAATGCAGATGTAGATGACTAGCTATATATATAGTTCATTTGTTTATGTAGTTTGGTTGTGTGCATAAATTAATCAATCGTCAAGTGTCTGTCAGTCACAGCTAGTATATGTGTGTCAGTCTTTTATCCAGTTTGTATTATTATGCCTGTACGTCTTTTGATTTGTAATTGTATTGTGTTTTTAACACTGGAAAGTGATGGAATGCGAGTCCAATATCGCATACGTTGTTTACTGGATCCAGTCGGTTACTGGTTAGTTCTTTCATAATTTGGAACTCAAAATTTTCTTATTAGATTTAAATGATACATAGACTAGTCTTAATCCTTTCTGAGTCTAGTTCATTGATTGTGAAATAGTTTACTGTGGTTTCATTGTTGACTTACATTTTGAAGTAATTCATGTTTAAATCATAAATAATTTAAACCATGTGACAGCTTAACTTCTAGTTGCTGTTGTTGTTGTATGTCTGTAATTCAGGCGCTTATTTTTCGCCTCAATCTCTCTGCAGCCACAAAGACTGCGAGAGCATTGTTCCCACACATATGTGTGTGCATAATCATACGTGTGTGTTGTGTGTGTGTGTGCGTGTGTGTCTCTGTGTTTGTGTGTCTCTCTGTCTCTCTCTGTGTCTGTCTCTCTCTGTGTCTGTCTCTCTCTGTGTCTCTCTCTGTCTGTCTGTCTGTCTCTCTCTCTCTCTCCACATGTGTCTTGGAGGTTAATAATTCCCAGACATTTCAGTGAAAGTCTACATTGATATCTCAAATGGTAATTTCAGTGAGAATCATAAGGGTACACATTCAAGAACCACCAATATTACTAACATTCTCTAAATTTCCATATTTAACACAAGATGAAACTCCTAAGACTTGGGACATTTAGGAATTTTGTAATGTGTAACATGGCTTAAAAATTCACTCGCCCCGCTCGCCATGGCGATTCAATTTTCATGTTGGCGAGAGGATTTTCACTGGTCCGATTCGGCGAGTGACACATCGGGCAAGGCCATTCTGTATTTTCAGAAAACTAAGAAAATTTGATTAATTTCCAGCTATTTCAAATTATTTTCTTTATTTCACTGGTTTTAAGCGGTTTATGAATTATTTCTGTAACTTTCATACACCCTATAGATTTCTGTTGTGAACCATCATGTCTCACCATTCGCGTTGACAGCATGACTTTGCATAAAAAAACATATCGCCGGTTTAACATTAGCCCAGCACAGATTACTTACTGTCTTATATTCAGTGTTATTCCTATAAAATTGTTTGATTTTGTCTTCGTCTGGTGCTACACACCAAACAAGGAGTTCGAAGTTATACAAATTTGCACTAAAAACGAACTTTCTAGACCAAAATGTGCGTATGTGACAGTAGTCTTGTTCTGACTTAGGGGAGATAACTCTTGTTTACTAATGGACTTATTATAGTGGAACATTTATTTTTGAAAATAACTTTATAATAAACGGATAAAGAAGGAATAATACTATATAATCTTAATAGTATGTACATTAGTACTCGTTTAAAAGCTGTAGAAATATAATTGTTAACAAATTTAAATGATTTTGTGTTTATTATAATATTCATATATTGAACAAGCTAGTATAATACCAATCTAAGGGTCTGGTCATTATTTATGACCCAGGGGGTTGGGGTGGTAATGGGGCTCGATAAATTTTGTTAACTCACCTTAGAAAAATATAAGCCCCCACCTTTTCCAACAGCTTTTCATTAAATTTTCAAGGCCCCCCCCCCCCATTGAACAATTAATAATGTTCAAACGAGACGGTTCAAATGAGCGGTAAACAACATCACCCCCCCCCCCACCCCCATTGAACAATTAATAATGTTCAGCCCAAAACAAAACGGTTTCAAATGAGTGATATATACGTTTTGTAAGAACTTGTAGCCAAAGCCCATTGTATGTATTGAAAGTCTTATTTGCAATAAACTATGTTTATATTTATACTTTTTCCGATTAAACAACTTAGCCATTTCAGACAACCTTGTGCAATCTGCTATTTCAATCTCACACAAAGTTTCTTTTGTGGCAATGTTATGGCACTCTTATGATGTGCTATCTTGCAAAGTAACGGTTGTGGTAACTTTGTGGCAACCTGTTATTTTCAATCTGGCAACAAGTTTCATTTGTGGCAATGTTCTGGCACGCTTATCATGAGTCATCTTGCAAAGTACCAGTTGTGGCAACTTTGTGGCAACCTGCTATTTAAATCTCGCACAAAGGTTTGTTTGTGGCATGGTTCTGGCACGCTTATGATGCACATTTTGTATAAAGTACCCGTTGTGGCAATGTTCTGGCACATAGTACTATTTTGTGGCACACTTGTGGCAATGTGAGACTGGGCAGAAAAAAGGTTGCCGCTAGCGGCACGTATCTGCAACCTTGCGGCACAGTCTTCTGGCACACTGATCAGGTTGCCGCAAGGTTGCGGCAACCTTGCGGCAAGGTTTTCATTTCTGCAAGGGATGGTTATAGTCAGGGTGTTATAGGAGGCAATTTATGTTTCCAGCAATCTAGGGGTTAACCATGCTGAGAGTGACGACATTCTGGGTGTCTAGAGAAGAGTAATGTTTACTGTATAACGGTCAGGCCTAGGAAGTTAATATGTAGATAACTCACCTGCCCTTAACCATGTTAACATGAATTGCCAAATTAGTATTTAATTTGAAATTGGTCTACAAATTCACAGACAGTAGAAACTTCATTCCTAATACATGTACATGTATTTGCAAACTGTAGATCATGATGGAGCCGGCTCGTAACGAGCCGTCTCATCAAGATCTGCACCATTTGTGAAAATGATCCCACTTTTCTGCACAAGGGATCAGTATCGAACTCAACATGAAATAGTCCATGTCCGTTACTTGTCACATACCAGTAGCTGTTGCTGTACTGACTTGAGCTGAGCTTCCAACGCACGTTTACAGTTGAGGAGATGGGAGCGTTCTGCGTTCAATAGGTCATCTGCCCCATCATGTTCCTGCCAAACAAAATCAGAATGGAATATTTACATTGAGATAAATTATTCAGCCCTGAAATTAGAATAGTCTGACCTGGTGCCAGATCCATAACACACCAAAAGTCACTTGGCACCCCTTCCCTAAAAGTAACACCGGTAGGATTACTCTTATTTATAAGGGTATAACCAGATTCAACTCTCAAATTTTATACAAGAAAGCCGAAGACGTACTGGAGTGCCAAACCAGGTCTCCGGATGGGAAAATTCCCAATTCCAGGGGTATGGGTCATGTTCCCAAAATGGTGAAAATAAACCCTGGTCCATATAGCTGCAGAGCTCCAGATAAGGTGTGAATTGACGTATTTTACACACTTATTTTAGCCGAATACCCATTGATTATCAAAAGTGGGAGTACAAAATACTCGCAGCAATGTGAAAATATGCATTGATTTTCAAATTGAGTAGTGAAAATACTGTAATAAAGTTGAAAATTTACTTAGTTGAGCTGCAAACAGTGTTTGCTTTTTGCAGCTGAAATAAGAGAATTTTTTTAATTTGAATTATATTTATTATCATTTGTTGCCTATTTAATAAGGAAGGAAATAAATAATACATAAATTTGTAAAAGTAAAATGCGCATCGAATTTGAAATAAGGGGGTATAATAATACTCTTTATGATACAAAACTTTATCTGGAGCTCTGTAGATTGGGATTGCACCTGTATGTATAGGGGTAAACATTCCATACGTTCACAGGGCTCCAGATAAGGAATTAGTAATTGAGTATTGTCATTTGTCACTCCATTATTTCTGAAGCAATTGGGTATTTCAATATTTGAATTGGGTAAAATAAAATCACACTACTGTTTACACATCAACAGACAGCAATTATTGAATAGTTTGCTTCGAAATGAAAACATGTCTCCTTGGAGACAATTCTAATGAAATACCAAGATGTGTTTTCATGGAAACTAAGAAAAATATGCTATATTTGTGGTCTGTTTATTGTTTTATGAAGCATGATAAAGGTACCACAAATTTGTTACTTTTTGATATTCGCAACTTCTGATTTCAATTGGGTTTTTGGCAATTTTAATTGGGTATTTACGCAAATACGCAGCTTATCTGGAGCTCTGCGTTCAGCACTGAAATTCCAATAAATTGCCTTCAACACTGAAATACAGTGTCCTGATCAGGTGCCAGGTTCTCTAACATGTACTACACTGGGCAACATAAACCCAGACAAGATTACCAGTAACTAAGAAGTTATGATTGCAGATATGTGAAGCGGGAGTGTGGATTGTTTTAATATATTTTATATGAATGTGTCTGGGATACAGGTTCAGTGAACAGTCATCCGTGAAATTAGTTGCATTTTTGTAATGCATATAAATAACGTTTTTGACGCAAAACACAGCTCTGTTGCAGCAACACCTGAAGTAGTTGCGAACAGTAACTCTTGCAATTTAATCCCGTACCGTCCGTAGCTAGAGTTACGATTCCACTCATAGGGTTCCTCTGCAGAATAGCGAATTAGATCTGGTTCGCAATTTAGCAGTTAATTGGGACATATTTTATATATTTTCCATCAGAAAAAAATATGGGTTTTATAAAATTAATACAAACTAAAAATTCCGAAATAATTTTTACTATTGTAGAAGGTTTAGAAAATGATTTTTTGCTTTATCAGGTCACATACATATGTAAATGTATGTCATAATTACTTGAATATGATATTTTCATAATATTAACACTCATTTCAGTTAAAAAATATAGAAAATCTTTCGCAATGAACTGCTAAAGTGTGAATCCGATTCGCTATTCTGCAGAGGAATCCTATGAGTGGAACGTAACATTGGCTACGGATGGTACGCGAGTAGATTGCAATAGTTACCGTTCGCAACTACACCTGAATCTAATATAACCATTAACCAATGCACCCACTACAACCCACAGATAATCACTGTACCCAAAAAAATGTGTAATTCGAGAACGAATTTCAATTTGGCGGGGGAGTATATCACAGTACAGATCTAGTAACTCAGGAAGATGTGTATATGTGGATTTGACATGGCTTTACTACCGTTACATAGCAAAGTAAATAATAAATGATAAAAGTCAGATGATGAACAATAGAAGTTAAACATGATATAGAGACATGGCATGTTAGTCTAATGTGAATAAGCACCAAGTGTAGAGCATCCTGAGATTACGAAGCACAGATATGACCAAAGCTAGTGGAAGATTAGCAAAAATTAACAACAAATATTGGTGCCCGGTTAGCTCAGTCGGTAGAGCAACCGCCTTGTAAGCAGGAGGTGCCGGGTTCGAGTCCCGGGTCAGGTACATATTTTTCTCTTCCTGTTACATTATTATGCCTATTATTAAGACATAATTGAATCTGTGAATTGGCAAAGGTGGGTTGACAAAACCTCTCAGTTGACAAACAGGTGACTTGACAGAACCTCTCACACCCGTTTTGTTAGTGTCGATCTTCGAAAATTTGGCAGCAAAAAGCGGTAAAATATGTTCATAGACAAGAGAACAGCTACGAACCCTTTCTTTTGTTGGCCGTGAAAGGCGATTTTCTTGACTATCTTTGTTAAGTTGTAGATCCTTCCTGGTGTGCTCAAGGGCTTTGTCCAGTGCTTCCTTCCCGCGTGTCAGCGATTTTATTTCTTCATTTGTGTCAAGGAGACTTTCGCGAAGTTTTGCTACAACAGCCCTAACGTCTCTACTGTATCTATGGATTTCATCATTGCTCAGCTGGGCGACTGTGTCCCTTAGATGTGGCAAAGGATCCTGGGAGCGACCAATATCGCAGTTTTTATCACTTCTTTGAACAATTGTTTGTGACAATTTTATTCCTTTCAAAGTGGAATTCCTCCAGGACTCTGGCCCAATGGTCGTCGCCGCTTTCGTTCCTAACATTTTCAGTCCTTGCGACACTCGTCTTACCACACCAAAGTCTTAAATACCGAATATATCGCCCATACAACTGATGTTATTTCAACTCTTTATTTTGTTTCCCACTGTGGCGTCGTGTCTCCCATTGAGTCGCCCCTGGTAACAAAGATTCGGATACTTCCGATTAGGCATTTAAACGTTCCGCACTAAAAATAATTCGTTGTCCAAGAGGACAAAAATATCAAGCATGACCCTCAAATAATTGCTTGTTAAACACACGAAAGAGATATGGAATACAAATAATTTAATTTATATTATTATTATTATAAAAATATACACAAGGTATATAATTACATTAAATTTTCTAACAAGAAATTAACGGCAAAGACCCGTTAAAAAGGTGTGGAATCGTTTCGCAGCTTTCCAATAAAGTTTTAGTAATCAACTTTAACTTATTGATTTTCAGACGATTAACCATTTCTGTATCCTTTTGCCCAGACCACTTCTAGCATATTACTTTGAAATGTAAAGGTGTAGCAGCAGGGTGTGCGAATTTAACACGGCCGTAGCGGACGCCACGGCAGCCACGGCCAGGCCGTAGCACTATTTTGGCCGTTTTTTTTTTTGTTTTTTTTTAAGCTGTTAAATGTTGTAGGTTGAGCTTCCCATAGTCTACAACCAAGCATGCCAAATCAGTTGTAGCGCATAACCACTGCCTAATTGATTGGCATGGTCTCGTCCATGCATCATTGGCATTGCATCTATTGCCATTTTGTCCGGCGAAAAGTAAACGCAGCGATTTCATTGAGCGAATCTAAGCAATAACAACAACAACCAAAATATGTCTGCTAAAAGTAAAAAGCGTAAAATTAGCGACTTTTTCAGGTGATTATGGTTTTTACAGTCGGAAGGGAATGCGCCCATCTACACATTTAAATTGTTTGAATAACTACTGTTTCGTCATCAAACTTGAAAAATGCCGATTTAATCTACAAACCCATGCATTGAATGAGTCGCTAGAATATAGGCTCATTTTCAATAAACATGTGCTATTGGTGTCGCCGTCATGCAGTCAGGCCGGGGGCTCGAAATTAGCAGTAGCATATTCAGCTCGGACTACCAAATCCTTCCAGTCGGTAGTTCGGACTATTGAAAAAACCATGAAAAAATCAGTCGGAGAATCGCAAAACGAAAATTAGCATGAAGTACCCCACCCATCTTTGTTCCGTCTCAACGCCCCCCCCCCCCCCCTCCCCACCTCCACTTTATACATGCCTGGGTAACGGGTTGGGGAATATGAAATGGCTCCGCCCAAAGACGGGTCATGCCCAATTTTATGCTTATGCATGTTCACCGAGACCGGTTAGATCAGATAGACGAGCAAGTAGTAATTTCAGAATTTGTAAGTTGTCACCCAAGGAGGAAAGAACAGATTAGAACGAGCTAAGTGAGAAACAGTTATTGCAGGCAGTACGTGGGTGGATCAAAACGTGATGGCTCCCACCTCATTAACCCCAGACCGAAAATGTTTGGGGTTATAGCGATTGCCCTCAACGTCTGTCTGTCTGTCTGTCTGGCTGCCGGATCTAGACGAACACTTATACGTTTGCTAAACTCAGTATATTATACCTTTCGTACAACCTGTCTACATCCCTTGCAAGTTCACGAGTTACCTCAAATGACAAGGGATGTAGACTAGTTGTAAGACTACGCTCCCGCTTAAGTCAATACCTTTTCGGGCGGGAGTCTGCCACTCTCTGATTTATAGTTTCGGATCTCAGTAAATGTTATTTGATAAAGCACATTTTGCCAAATTTCTGTTTCTTCCATTGGTGTGTGTCCAAAATCTTGTGTCAATTAATTGCGCGAACGTTCACTTACAATGCAGGACATGCCATTTGGAGGGTCTAAGTTGAAGAAAAAAATCTGGGGGAGGACCCCAGACCCCCTGTACAACATATGGCCATGGCACTATTTTAGCCCACTCTCTGATTTATAGTTTCGGGTCTCAGTAAATGTTATTTCATAAAGCACATTTGGCCAAATTTCTGTTTCTTCCATTAGTGTGTGTTCAAAATCTCATGTCAATTAATTGCTCGACCGTTCACTTAGAATGCAGGATATGCCATTTAGAGGGTCTAAGTTGAAACAAATTTCAGGGTGAGGACCCCCAGACCCCCCGTCCGTGAATTGGCCGTGGCACTATTTTAGGCACCGCTACGGGCCTGCGAATAGACCAGCTCCCCCGCTCCCGCCGCGGCTCCCAGTTCCCTTTCACAGATCACTCCATGTCGCTTTGCTAATTATAGCGTTGCAATTGTCGCAACGACGTATAATGGAGAGCCAATGACAAGCCCGGGGGGACGGCACACACCCTAGCATGCCAAATGGGTCGCCCCATCCCTCATCGCAACCTACTGCAAGGTCCACCGCAGCAAGATAAGGGATGGGAGGCCAGTCCCCCCCCCCCCCCCCCACCCCCCCCCATCTATGTCGCACTTGTGGTAAGGGCCTCCAGAGCGCCCTTCCCATATGTGAGGATTACGGTGTAACGGGAATTCAGTGGACCGGGATATGAGTGGGCGGAAGCAGTTCTGAGCATGCGCGCACGAATTGAGGCGGGTCGATGTTACTAGGCATACGGGGATCGTCTCAAAATGCTTAATATTGCATGGAATGGAATCAGAACGCTATTTTGTAGAACTAAAATGTCGGTGATCGTTGATTACCACGAAAGACACTGGTAAATAGATACACACCTGTGAATAAATACACGCGCCGGGAAATAAGTACACATACCGGGAAATAAGTAGACCGGAAAATGAGTAGACACGCCGGGAAATAAGTGGACACACCGAGAAATGAATGGACACACTGGGAAATGAGTGGACATACTGGGTAATGAATATACATCCGGGAAATGAGTAGACGGGCCGGGAAATAAGTAGACACACCGGACAATCAGTGGACACAGCGGGAAATCAGTGGACACAGCGGGAAATAAGTGGACACAGCGGGAAATGAGTGGACGGACACAGCGGGAAATGAGTGGACACACCAGGAACTTAGTAAACACACCGGAAAATGAGCAGACACGACGGGAAATGAGTGGAGAGACCAGGAAATGAGTGGACATACTGGGTAATGAATATACTCCCCGGGAAATGAGTAGACAGACCGGGAAATGAGTGGACACACCGGGAAATGAGCCGACACAGCTGGATATAAGTAGACACACCGGGAAATCAGTGGACACAGCGGGAAATCAGTGGACACAGCGGGAAATCAGTGGACACAGCGGGAAATGAGTGGACACACCAGGAACTCAGTAGACACACCGGAAAATGAGTAGACACGACGGGAAATGAGTGGAGAGACCAGTAAATGAGTGGACATACTGGGTAATGAATATACTCCCCGGGAAATGAGTAGACAGACCGGGAAATGAGTGGACACACCGGGAAATGAGTGGACACAGCTGGATATAAGTAGACACACCGGGAAATCAGTGGACACAGCGGGAACAGAGTAGATACGTAGACACACCGGGATATGAGTGGACACACCGGGAAATGAGTGGACACAGCTGGATATAAGTAGACACACCGGGAAATCAGTGGACATACCGGGAAATGAGTGGACACAGCTGGATATAAGTAGACACACCGGGAAATCAGTGGACACAGCGGGAACAGAGTAGATACGTAGACACACCGGGAAATGAGTGGACACACCGGGAAATGAGTGGACACAGCTGGATATAAGTAGACACACCGGGAAATCAGTAGACACAGCGGGAACAGAGTAGATACGTAGACACACCGGGAAATCAGTGGACACACCGGGAAATGAGTGGACACACCGGGAAATCAGTGGACATACCAGGAAATGAGTGGACATACTGGGTAATGAATATACTCCCCGAGAAATGAGTAGACAGGCCGGGAAATAAGTGGACACACCGGAAAATGAGTAGACACGCAGGGAAATGAGTGAACAGACAAGGAAATGAGTGGACATACTGGGTAATGAATATACTCCCCGGGAAATGAGTAGACAATCCGGGAAATGAGTGGACACACCGGGCAATTAGTGGACACAGCTGGATATAAGTAGACACACCGGGAAATCAGTGGACACAGCGGGAACAGAGTAGATACGTAGACACACCGGGAAATCAGTGGACACACCGGGAAATATCAGTGGACACAGCGGGAACAGAGTAGATACGTAGACACACCGAGAAATGAGTAGACAGGCCGGGAAATGAGTGGACACACCGTGAAATGAATGGACACGCCGGGAACTTAGGTCTCACGGGACAGTGGGCAGCTAGCTTTAAAAAGGGGTGGACGATTTTCTAAATACTTCACTACCGACCCTGTAAGTTACACCAGTGTGTCTAGAAAAATAGGTTTATGAATATTTATTGACCTTGGGAGGCTTGACTAGGTGTATTTTTTAGAGTATTTCATAATTCTACGAAACTGAATGTTAGCTCCAGTTGATTTTGACATCTTGGAAAATGTCGCCTGCTATGCTGTCTCGCTGGTACGGTTTCGCGTCAGAAATTAAGGTATTTTTCGGGCATTTGTAGCGAAAATTTGAGATGGTTATGACCCCGCTTTGAAATCATTTTCAGAAAATGGTGTGGTGTTACAAGTGATAGAACAAGACATAACAAAGTATCTGTGCCTCATATTTTCATGAAAACAATTCCGATAAATTCAGTCGTGTTGAAACTTTTGGCCAAAAATAGGTGGGTGGGGTAACTTTGTAAAAAATTAATTGAACACATCTGATGCGGTTACTGAATTTTTATTGTGGCGCACGATTTGTACTTCATTTGCGAGTATTTTTCAATACTTGTCGCAAGAGCCTCCTTAACTGATTGTGAGAGGCGGTGATTTTTATAAGTCACCCGCCGCACTCAGAAAAGCAGTCAATTTTGGCTGTTTTCAACCGTCCCGTGATGCCTTAGTAAACACACCGGAAAATGAGTAGACACGTCGGGAAATGAGTGGACAACCCGGGAAATCATGGACAACGATCAGAAATGTACACCAGGCGAGAAACAGAGTAGATACTAGACACACCGGGAAATGATGGACACACCGGGAAATGATGACACCAACCGGAAATGAGTACGATACGTAAAGATACCGGGTAGGACACAACCGGGAAATGAGTGGACATACCGGGAAATGAGTGGACATACTGGGTAATGAATATACTCCCCGGGAAATGAGTAGACACATCGGTATATAAGTAGACACACCGGGCAATGAGTAGACACGCCGGGGAATGTGCAGGCTATGAAATATGAACGCCAATTACCAGAACTATATGTATATTTGTTTTATAAAAAATATAATACATATACAAAGTAACATGTAACATTTGATCACAATGACGCTCAGTAGAAAGTCGGTGATCGATGATTACCATGAAACACACTGGTAAATAGGTAGACACACCTGTGAATGGATACACACACCGGTAAATAAGTACACATACCAAGAAATTGTTAAACACACAGGAAAATGAGTAGACACAGCGGGATATAAGTAGACACACCGGGAATTGGGTGGACACCGCGGGATTTAAGTACACACCGGGAAATGAGTGGACACACCGGGAAATGAGTGGACACACCGAAAAAGGAGTGGACACATACTGGGAAATAAGTAGACACATCGGTAAATGAGTAGACACAGCGGGATATAAGTAGACATATCTGGAAATGAGTGGACACAATGGGATATAAGTAGACACCGAGAAATGAGTAGACACGGCGGGAAATGAGTGGACACTCCGGGAAATGGGTGGACACAGCGGGAAAAGATTAGATACGTAGATACACTGGAATGTGAGTAGACACAGCGGGATATAAGTACATTGTAGACACATCGGAATATATGTACACACACGGGGAAATAAGGAGACACCGGGTAATGAGTAGGCACACATGGAAATAAAGAATTCTCCGGGTAATAAGGAGACCCGGCGGGATATTGTAAGATAACCGGGAAATCGGACGGATAGACGGATGCACGGACACAGACTAACGATATATCCCCCTTTTCGCTGTGAGAGGGGATAGATATGTGATCGTGACTTTGGGCATAAGTACCGAGGTATATATGACTCGTACATCATGGTTAGGCACACACTGTTGCCAAATATCATTGAAACCCACTAAGTGGTTCCAAAGAAATGCGCTTAACACATTTGACTAACAAAATTTCTAAACGCAAAAAAAAATCCGATTTTTTTTCCGACCCTGGGCATAGAATTGGTAACATGCTATTATATTCAGGTATATACTGTTGCCAAATACTCTTGAAATCCACCAAGCGGTTCCAAAGAAACGAGTTAAATATATTTGCTAAACGAAAATGCTAAACGTGTGCAGTTGGATGTCAGTCGGACTTAAAGCGATAAGTGGTGGTTTCAATCTGAACAACAGTAATGTATACACACAAAAATGCGCAAACAAAAAAAGGCTCATGTATGGACGAATGGCAAGGCAGAGAATTATAATCGTAATCAGTCATGAGTAAGCGGTTACTCGTAAATGATGGTGGATTTTGTATGGCACTATCATTTGATTATTCATGTTGCTACCCATTTGAACAGCATTGTTGAAAATTCAGATATATTTTATCGCGAACTAAGCAGCCACCAACATAGCTAAAGAGAAAATTGTTACTCTGCAATTTGTAGAAGAGTTTCGATCGATATATCACGAATGATGTTGATATTCTGTTGTAAGTAACATACAATTAGTCGTATAATCTTATATTGTTCAGTCATGCGTACATGTACGGTGGATGTATACACAACAATGAGCAAAGCTGTGTAGATTTATCGAGACTTTAGGGAAGTAGTTTGAAAATGGGCCGACTGGCCATTTTCAAACTACTCCCGTCTGTGTACCATATGGAGTACTTTTATCAGGGGGAGTAGTTTGAAAATGCGATACCGACTCTAGATATCTGATAGGCTGTCCATCTGTGTTATATATTCAGTAGATCAGGAATACACATATTCCCAAAATACCCCCGGGTTCCTTTTATACACCAACTGCCTTGATAATCCACTGGCCAGACTAGATCATGCAATATCATGCTACTGACCACTGAGCCTTAGCAAGCTCCACCTGTATTGCTCCTGTCAAGCCTACTATAGGTCCTACAGCAGATTTGCGTTTAAGATTCGCACAAACCATTTAACCATTAAAACATGCGTACACTTGATATTTACATCTCGTGTATCAGGTTTGGTTCAATCATGAAAGTAATAGCTTTGAAAGTGAATTTGAATCAATCAGTGACAACATGCATTTTTTTAACAGAACATACACTTCGGCGGCCATTTTGAATTCATCTCCCATCACTGAATCATATGAAGTCAACTAAAACATGTATGGATATAATATACATAAAAGGAGCATGTTTCTACTAGGCAATGACTCGTCACTATAGTCAGAGTCAGACGTAGGATATATGAATTATTTATGGATACAAATTCAAAATGACCACCAAAATACCAAAATGGCCGCCGAAGAAATTGTTAACCTGATTTGTATTAAAGAATAATATGTATGCCTTCATAAAATCCACATTTGCAAGAATCTTCCCGTGAAGCCAGCTCAAGTGCATAAGCATAATGTACTATACTAGGGTTAATCCAATATGGCAGCCATTTTGGACGCCATCTTGAATTCTGAATTTAGCCCTAGTCGAATTTATGGGAACTTTTGATATTTGCTAGCTATTGATATTTAGCATCTTTTCTTAAAAAATCAGCTTTGACCTATTTGTGTTTACATTTTGTTCAGCTAATGCTCTTCCGCTAATTCCAAGCTATATGTAACTGCATGTGTCTTGACCGCTCATGTGAACCATTCAGAAACGACGACCCACTGCACGATCACAACATGTTGCGACGGTATTACAGTTCAAAGCCTATTCCAAATGGTGATATCACCGTTTCTTACTGAATATGTGATATCACCTATTTGGATAAGTGATGTCACCGATTCGAAAGGGTGATATCACACAGTGTTACTGAAGTTAAAAACAGCGCCTCATTAACCATCGAATATACGATAATGATATTTGTGCGCGAGCGGCAATTTTGTGTTGTATCTTTTTCGCGATGGAATCCGGTGTAACCGGGAACACAAGGGGATGCAACGTTACATCTGAGCCCATTGATTTTGCATCGATGAGCACATATGGCCACAGGGTGAAGAAAATGGAACAGATTGCTATCTTTAAACGATCGCCATATACAACACATACAGATTGAAATAAGTGACATATCAGTAAGTAAATGGTGCCATGACTATGTTGCTTGTCTTTATATACTCATAGACAAAAGGCCTGTTCGCTTTTATTTTTTCTGCTCACTTCACGTACGCGCATAAAATAAAACTGTTTTTGTTATGTACCAATCGGTATATTGGAATAGACCACGTTAATATAATTTTGACAATATTCAGTCAACCGTGACAGCACGGGAAGCATAATAGCGATATATACAGGTGTAGCACGTGATCCAGGACGGGGCACCATATTCAATTCGTTTTTCTTACTCGTGTACTGTACACTCATTACGAAAAACACAAATCCAAAATCTTGACAACTTCGGATACGTGATAAACAATATGCCGCCGTTAAGTAAAATAATGCGTGAACGTGCCGTCGGGATGTTAGCCGCCGGGAGACGTCCACTCATTTCCCGGTGTGTCCACTCATTTCCCGGTCTGTCTACTCATTTCCCGGGGAGTATATTCATTACCCAGTATGTCCACTCATTTCCTGGTCTCTCCACTCATTTCCCGTCGATTCCACTCATTTTCCGGTGTGTCTACTAAGTTCCTGGTGTGTCCACTCATTTCCCGCTGTGTCCACTCATTTCCCGCTGTGTCCACTCATTTCCCGGTGTGTCTACTTATATCCAGCTGTGTCCGCTCATTTCCCGGTGTGTCCACTCATTTCCCGGTCTGTCTACTCATTTCCCGGGGAGTATATTCATTACCCAGTATGTCCACTCATTTCCTGGTCTCTCCACTCATTTCCCGTCGTTTCTACTCATTTTCCGGTGTGTCTACTAAGTTCCTGGTGTGTCCACTCATTTCCCGCTGTGTCCACTCATTTCCCGCTGTGTCCGCTGATTTTCCGGTGTGTCTACTTATATCCAGCTGTGTCCGCTCATTTCCCGGTGTGTCCACTCATTTCCCGGCCCGTCTACTCATTTCCCGGGTGTATATTCATTACCCAGTATGTCCACTCATTTCCCAGTGTGTCCACTCATTTCCCGGTGTGTCCACTTATTTCCCGGCGTGTCTACTCATTTTCCGGTCTACTTATTTCCCGGTATGTTTACTTATTTCCCGGCGCGTGTATTTATTCACAGGTGTGTATCTATTTACCAGTGTCTTTCGTGGTAATCAACGATCACCGACATTTTAGTTCTACAAAATAGCGTTCTGATTCCATTCCATGCAATATTAAGCATTTTGAGACGATCCCCGTATGCCTAGTAACATCGACCCGCCTCAATTCGTGCGCGCATGCTCAGAACTGCTTCCGTCCACTCATATCCCGGTCCACTGAATTCCCGTTACAACGGGGCTGGGTATTTGCCTGTAAAACTATCCAGGAAAGCAAGGGCTGCGAAAAATCAATTCCAGGTTGTAATGAAGGAGCTGATACTGTCTCAAACTCCCATTTAGCATCAGCGGCCTTAAATCTGTCTTCTCAGATTCTGTCTTCTTTTTCTTTTTGCTTAGCTGGGTGTTGCAGGCTCGCGTCCACTGCACTCCATCTGGCGACTGTCTGGCTGGCACCCTTCTCCCCATGCTTGTCCTCGAAACGTGTAGAGCAGTCTGTGAAGTGTATGGGTTGGACCACAAGTTGGCAACGTGTCCCGGCTTGGCAAAGTGTATCGGCGTCCCGAGACTGCTGGCGTCCCAGCGAACGGAAGATGATAATTTCTCGTATATAAACCTATAGGTTGTGTTGTGCAATAATGGTCGTGGTCTGTTATTATTTCATTTATTATAATAAGTCATGTTTTTTTTATGTAATAATAGGGGGTATTCCGTTTTAATTTATTAAAAATAAAATTAAAACACTGAACCAATGATATATCGGTTAAATTCGGTTATCTTCCATGTTTTTTCATGTATACATGTACGTGTAACACCGTATTATCGATAAGCGAAATACACTCGGCTAAAAGTAGATGCTAGTAAATTGTAACAGCGTATTATCGATAAACGGAATACACTCGGCTAAAATGCCATGTTGCGCCAAATTTTCGGTAAACCGTTTCACAACCGTGCAATTGTAAATTAAACATATCGGCTGAAGGAACATTGCCGTCTGCTTGAAATTTGGATGGGTCTGCCACTTGTCCGGCGGGCTCGCGGTGCGAGGTGCGAGCCCTTGGCCGGCCAGGGTGTGGGCCGTCCCCCTGGCCTCGCCCTTGGCTCTCCATTGCACGTCGTTGCGATATTTGCGACACTATCATTCTGTGAAAGGTGGCTGGGAGCCGCGGCGGGGGCGGGTGAGCTGGTCTAATCGCCAACCCTGCTGCTGGTGTTACCGACCGTTATGGAGGATAGAGGACACACATTGTGTGTCATTTCGTTGCGGAGGTTAGCATAATTGCATTCTATTTAAAGAACTTCTGCAATTGATAATGTGTGATATTTTATAATACTATTCAGTATATATTGTTATTTCGATGATACAAGTTGGATAATTATGTATGTTTTGTTATTCATTGACATAGAAGAAATGTATGTTTACATATGAAGACAACCAGTTGTATAGAATGTCTCATTTGGTAACAAACTGTGCCAGTGTATCGTCAATTTGGAAGTATGTACTACATGAGCAGTGACCAGTAGACCCAGATCACTATCCGTTTCATGTTAGGGACATGATATCATGATGCTGCCAGGAAGGAAGTGGAAATTCCAGTTCCGAGGACAGAGCCAACGAACTATCAATTTGAAACTGCAAACGGGCCATCGACTAACAAAAGACAATATCGTGAATTTGTCTTAGATATTTGTTATCCGGCGCCTTTTCCAGTAATTAATCGTGATTTGGATATTTGGGAAACGATCCTGGCTGAATATAACGAACAGCCTAGCTAGTCACTGTGCGTTAATCTTAACATAATGTTACGTTTCATGGGAAAGTGGTCCAAATCGGTTTGTAAACTGTGCATGTAGCCTCAGATCAGCCTCAGATCAGCCTGCTCAACGCGTCGAATGAACAATGTATCTGAATATAATGCTCCTGATGGGGGCACTAGATGACCAGGTATTATATGTTTTTCTTTCTCTTGGTATATTTGCAGGGGATGTGGATAAGTTAGCGGACGGAAGAAAATGTTCTCAGTTACCCAAAATTGGAAACGTACACCACCGTGTTTTAATATAATGTACCAATTGCTCACTTGTGTGATGCCTGCACGCCTGGCATAAACAATGGTAAAATATTTATAGAGTGTCTTGTAAGTCAGAGATGGCTGGCACGTTCAATAGCCGGGGTGACACTATAATAAACACAGACGTCCACATGAATAGCTAGTGGTGCACGGTCTCCATTAAAATAAATACGTAAGCAACAGCAAGGAACATGAAGCATATGAGAGTAATGCAAAGAATGTGTCACATAACACAGATGCCAATAAGGTCTCCAGCAACCGTAAGTTACAGAAAACGAACACAATAGAATACATTGAAGATGATACGACAAACGCCAATGGTACTGAAATCAATAAAATCATCTGCCACACATATATCAGTCATTCACACCATTGTGTGAGATGAAACTTGCAAAAGCATGCGTTATATTAAAGTGTGTACGATCAGCAACTGTGAAAGCAGGGGAGATAATTTGGTTGACATAATTTGACAAATGCTGTTCTGTATTATTTTGGTATTGTTTTGCGTTAGACGTTTTCGATTGACATACATTATTTCTTGTAGATTAGTACTCATGTTGGGAGCCATGTTCGAGATGTGGTCTGATTAACGATTTTTATATAGTTGGAGGAATATTGTATCAATGTAGCTGAAGGTATGCTGTATTAAACACAACATTCGGTTTGCTTGTTTGACACATCAACGTGATTAACAAGCGTTACCATTTGGCACACACCATTAAATATAAACACATCCACTAAAGATTTTCAAACATCGGCTGTCAGTGTCAATGTTATTCTATAATTAAAGTGTACACTTACGAACTTCTTAGTCTTACGAAGTTTAGTGAAGCGGGTCTGATGTTGTTCAATGGGATGTGTTCAATGGACATTGTTATGTCACCATTCATGTCGTCCACGTGTGGGTCCATAGAGTGCACCTCCGTGTCTGTTTGACAATGTGATTAACTCTTCCCCGTTTTATAGTGCTTTAGTTTGCTCATCGGTCTCCTCTGTGTATATTGCTTTATGTAGTGTTAGACGTTGTGTTCTTAGATTACAATGGCACATTCGTTGCATTCATTTAATATTTTATATATTTATTGTATTTTATTTAGGGGCTATACGAGGGGTGATAACAATATGTGGACTTTTGTTATACCTGTAGTTTGGTTGTTACCAAGATTTCCTTTATCCTAACATTAACTATAGGGTACATCGAGCAATTGTGAACCGACAGGTTTTGTGATTTTGTCTACAGAACCTGTGATATTTTCCGGGAATGAAGTCGAAAGGTGACGAACTTTCCACAGCTAATGTGAAATTCTATATTGCATTTGCTCCGAACATTTCATCAACTTTTGATTTCATTTACTAACTTTATTCATGAGATATCGCACATTTTCTTAGGCACAAAATCAAATGGCTTATCTTAATTATGGGTGCGTTCATTTTCTCATTCTAATACCTTACTGCTGTTTTTCTTGTGCAAGTCGCGTAACATTTAGGGGGAGTCGGTTTCTTGTCATGCAATGTAAAGTTCTGTGCTCTCTGTGTGTTATGAGTAGTGTTGCCTTCTTTGTACTAATTTTACTACATATGTAGGATCGGGTTTCGCAGGGTTTACCAGGATAACAGCACGTGTTTTAAAGGCATTGTACTGGGTATCAGATATGCGTAGAAAGTGATGAAACAGAATAGGAAAGATACTCTAAGTGTTGATTTGTAATGTATTACTGAACCTGGTCGAACATAAGTCGCCTTGTTAAAAAATGTGGATTTGATAAAAAAGTTTATTATACTGAAACATACTATAAACATGTTTGTTTTAATCGATGGTTACTGAATTGTTTTATGTATGTTAATTAAACTAGTGTCTATAATTAGAACCTGTTCTGCATGGGTATAGTATTATCATTTCACAATAAATATGAAAGACATTTCACAATGTTTCCTTCCTAGAATGCGGTAAATGTATAACGAAAATATCAAATTATGTCAACCAACTTATCTCCCCTGCTTTCACAGTTGCTGATCGTACATACTTTAATATAACGCATGCTTTTGCAACTTTCATCTCACAAAATGGTGTGAATGATTGATATATGTGTGGCAGATGATTTTATTGCTATTTTATGTATTGTATTCGCATTATAAAATAATAATAATATTTGTCTCTTTGTTGTTCTTTCATCGCCTTTTACCGCTTACTGTATTGGAGATTACTTTTATCCTCTTAGAAGGTAGCCATATTTGTAATGTGTGATGTTTCACTCCAGGCTTGGAGATTAGTTCTGTCACCTGAACTTGGTTAACCATTCTGATTAGTTTAGTGCTATTTCTCGCTCTTTTTGGTGAACTGTGTTTGCGCATCTCTGCATGTGCATGCCTTTTCAATCTCTGTCACTTTCGAGCCAGCTATACATGAGTTCAGGCATCACACCTAGAAGCTGCCAGTATACGCCATCTTACAGAAATTGACGACATACGGGATTGAATTCGCTTTCTATATACATCGAGGCTAACCCCACCCTGTGAGCTGTTTGAAGGATATGCGATATGCGCCTCATGCAACACATAATTATAATACGTGCTACGTATATTAGGGAATAAATACAGCACATGCGACATCGTGTTTGTCTATATCCCGTCAAAAACATAAGCTATCGAACTTATGGACTATACAACGGTTTACAACAAACCACTATCTGCCACATATGTCATGTACTGGGCATGAAGCGAAACACCACATACTCTATATCTGAGACAGCATCTGAGACACAGTCACTTCAAGAGAAAGTAAACAGAAGAGAAAAGCTTTAAATTATACTTTGTAAACTGATCAATTATGACAATACAAAACACATGCAGAAACCCCATTCAAAAATTATAATCCGGTCAAAAGTTATGCAACTAAAAGTTTGGTAAAAACAAAGACCGTCTTTAATTAATTAATTAATTGAGTTGGAAAACGCTTTTCGGTCAAAAATCTGCTATTTGGTGGCCATTTTGTTGTTTTCAGACATATTAGAAAGAAGCAAAGTATTAAAGTAGATAACATAGTATAGATACTGGATACCGGATACAATTATCAGCATTAACATGGCAAGTTAATGTAACTACAATTAAGCAACTGGCTCTATTTCGTTCGACAGCCATCTTGGATCATCGGCGGCCATCTTGTATTCTCATATTTGTTGTGTTGTTTATAGCTAATAACACAAAGCAAATAGGAAGTCTTATTCTTATTGTTTAATATATATATCAAGCCACACACATACAAGTGTACATACAATCATGGTGGTATAGACTCGGACTCATTGATAGAATGTTAAGGAATGCTGCTGGGCAATACTATGCTATGGAGTAATTGGATGTAAACAGAGCATCGTATTGGTCGAGAGGCGGGGCCAGTGCTGTAGGCTTAGTAATAGCAACTATAGTCTGTTTCAGAGTATTAAGGATACACCAATATTGATGTGCTAAATCGCCGAATTAAAATGTTGCGGTTATATGACTGCCTTTTAAGGCTATCTAGTCGTACTTAGTTACAAATGGATATGTTTATTGTACGGTTTAATATCATTTTGAAATACAAAATGGCCGATAGAATCAAAATGGCCGCTAAAACATTACGGATTGCATTAAAACGTAGATTTGGTAAACCTGCATCAACAATCATATTACGGAAAAATCTGACAGCTATTCATTGTCTCATTTATATGCACTGTATGCTATTTTGTAGCTGACATTGAAAACAGAACCAACAAACTGTTTAATATGTAGGTAATACAGTTTTGTAATTTAATTTCCAAAAAGTACATGTGCCTGTTTTAACTTAAATATATACGGAAATCATTTTTGTAACGTGGCAATGTGTCGCCATAGAGAAATCAAAGTACTGAAAGTACTGAACATAGGGTACTACAATATTAAACTAGATTGATTGATTGGTTGTTGGTGTTGCAGTTTCATTCACGACAATTGTAGTCTGCTGTTTTAAATATTTTTATATTTTCTCCTCAAAAACATACTGAAACGATTCTACTGCGCTGCCAAAACAGGTTGTTAAAGAGATTGAAATATACAAAATGAGCAGACGGCAATTTTCTTTTTCAGCGTTTTAATGGTTAAGGGGTAAACTATTGATATGGCACAAGTACAGTATGCACTGCTACAGTATGTACCAAAACATTCAACAACATTACAGATTATACATAGCAATATCAGAAAGATACGGTAACACATATACAAGACATCATCAATTCAAGTATAAATACAGTTTCCAGATATCTATTATCATTATAGATATATTGAAAACTGACTGAAGAGCAATAGTTACAAGAATTCCGCAACGGAAGCGGTGTCGCGCCTGAAAATGCCTTGTCGGTACATCGTCATGTTTACTTCTGTTTTGTGAATGAAATAGTTGGCACCGGTATATTAAAACATACAAATGACGTCATTGGGGAAACCGCTGACAACATTTTCAATGTATGGAAGCCCAAACTTGTTAGAATTTTTTGGTCGCATTTTCAGAACTTGCATTAATATGGGTATTAATATACGCTGGATGTGTTACCGGTATACTGTCATTAATTTGTTCCCTGACTGTAATTTATCACTTTAAATACTGACTTATTGACCCCCTTCCCTGAACGTAGAATTGACACTCATATTGGCGTGTATTGGCCACCATAGACAAATGTCAATGAGGCCGAATTCGGGAATGTCACTAAAATCCGCTGTAAATCCATCGATAGAATGAGGATTAACATCAGTTAGAGCCACACGTGCGAGGTTTTTTTCGCACAGGTGTCGGGTGAGTTTAAAAATAGACTGTCGGAAGGTCAAACTTGATATCGTTTGTGTGTTAAACGCGTCGCGTGTTTCGGAGAGTATTCGGAGGGGAGTTAACTCTGCCAAAAAATATAGCCTGTTACTAAATTTAGCGATGACCGCACGATTTGTGCCGCAAATGGGGCCAATTTACGCGCAACAAAATAATCCGATGTATTTGTATCCGATGTATTTGTGTACGTAGAACATCCGTTGTTGATATTGTGCAGTGCAAGTAGTTGTAAATATTAAATTTGTAGTCTGCAAGTGTTGTCCAACTATTACATGTTTCGTGTTCGTCTTCCATATTCCTTTGATTATATGTCTGTGATGAAGAACGTTATAGAAGACATATATAATTGTTTTAAACCTATTGTACTAGGCATGCATTGCTGCCGTTGGCATTTCATAGTATTGATGCACTACTGCATGCTTTTTCGACAATTGCACATGTATATCTTAGTAATATCCCTTTGTTATCGCATTAGCCAAGCAAATGCGATTTCCAACTGTACTAAATTATCATCTTTCTGACACGTACACTGGTCGTCTTGAATGGTTTAGTCCAGAGTATTCTCCCGATCGCTACACAGCACAGTACAATGACGTGAACTTTGTTTGCATGAGCAATTGTGAGAACACTTCGTCCTGCATCCACACATAATAAGTTAAAACACAGCTTCTTCATTGGAACACTATGTCCATAGTTCCCAGACATGATCCAATATGGATGGAAGTGTTCGTCAGGCATCTACCGACCATAGTAATGTAGCTAGCCCTCTTCAGCTGCGGCTTCAGAGCCCCGATCGTTGGTGGCAGTTTTAAATTTGTTCTTGGATCAAACTAATTGCCATCGCAAATCATTTATCTTCTGGTATTGTGTGGTCTTTAAATATATGTGGCAGATCAATCCTTCGAGTCCTTTCAAAGTTGATGGGTAAATCCAGTAAGTCGTCGTCGAATCTGCAAGCGAATCTGCAAGAACATAGCTCATCTGAGCCATTATCCATGGCTTCTTTGACATACCAACGAATTTGCCCCAATCTACACCCATATGTTACGTAGACAAAAAATAGATTGTGTGTTGTTGCAGGATGCAGTGGTCTCGCAATTGTTCATGCACCTGTTGTACTGTAATGTGTACTGTGCTGTACAAGTGTCGCGAAGGTTACAACACTGTGGACTACACCATTTCAGACGATCAGGGTGCCAGAGAGGATTAGAAGATGAGAATTTAGTACAGTTGGATATCACGTGTGCTTGGCTATATAATACGATAAACAATGATATTACAGAAATAAACATGCAGCAGTGCAATACTATACGAAATGTACATATCAGCAACAGTGATGTATACTTAGTACAATAAGTTTAGTAACACTTGTATAATTCTTCTACATGCACAACGTTTTAGAGCACAGACATATCTAGGGATAAGATAAACTTAATATGAAGTATGTAATCAAGAGTTTGACCAAAATTGCAAACAACACAGTGGATGTTTTCTTCATTCTTTTCATATAACAGTGTAATATAAATATACAAATGTTGATAAGCTTACTTTTACAAAGTGTAATATAGGATTGACGACGAACATGTATTGCCATATTTGATCAACAATGTATGTTCAGCATTCGGAACTTGTGAATAGATTGAACAATGCCTGAATTGTTTTTGTATCATATAATGTGTATTTTCAAGTTCCATTTACAACAAGATTCATGCATTCATTCTGCATGGATTATTTTGAATCCGTATGGATATACATATACATGCATATATTGAGGGTAAATATCACGTGATACATTATCCCAAATGCAGACATTACATACAGTGTATAATACAGACACAACTACGGTAATGTTCTTTCGTAACGGCGGAATACTACGATCTTATGAAAATTGGACTTACAAAGGGAGGCAATTACAAACTATTGTTTTTTATAAATACCATGGTTACACCCATCCTTTGATACGGGGCTGATTTATGGGGTTGTGAATTCTCTGAACAAATAGAGTACAGACAAGCTTTTTTAAATCATTTTTGAGTGTATTTCGAACTGTAAAGTATTCTATGGCACTAGAAGATTGTGGTAGATACCCTCTTTGTATCACATACTGTTCCAAATGCATATCGTACTGGTTTCGTCCTATACAAATGCCAAACCATCGGTGTCCTAGAAATTGTGAATTGGTGTTAAAAGCGCATGATGATATGGGGAGGATAAATTGGGTCACCCGTATCAGAAATCTTTTATATAACTACGGTTTTGGATTTGTATGGATTTCGCAAGATGTAGGGACGTAACTATGTTTTATACCAATTTAAACAGCGTGTTCTTGATTGTCGAAAACAAAATTGGCATAGCGATATCGACATCAGTGCTAAATGTATTCACTACACACATGTTAAAACCCTTCTAAATGTAGAAAAATACAACATACTTTATATATACTCAACAAAACTAGAAACGTCCCTGTTTTATAGCCGGTGTAGCTCTGTCTATGTATGTACCACATGTTCAAAGTACATGTATTTTAAACCGTGGCGATGTTCAGAATACGATCGTGTAGAGTTTAGCCGATACACACGGTTTACATAGCGGCCAGTGACCGGAACGTTGATTTCCACTTTTTGCATGTGCACGCTATACTTGTCATCGATAAGGTGATTCAGTTCATGTCGTACCATTCATGCGATAGGGGCTATTCGGAAAATTAAAAAACTTTTTTAATTTTTCACTGTTTTCGATATGCCACGGCTTTCCGAAAACGAGCGAAATCAGGCAATTGGGATGCTTGCGGGTGGGATGGCCGCCAGGGCGGTCGCGCCTCGGTTTGGTTGCTGTCTGAAGACGATTGATCGTCTTGCAGCCCGGTACCAGCAGACTGGGGCTGTTCACGACCGGCAGCGACCTGGTAGGCCTCGTGTAACGACGGCTAGAGCCGATCGTTACATTACGTTGACGCACTTACGTCAACGTCGATTGGCAGCCACAGTCACTGCTAGGCGATACGGTGTCTCAGGGCAGACCATTCGCAACCGGTTACGTCGTAACGCCCAACCAATCCGGGCACGCCGCCCGTACACTGGTCAGATAATGACCCAACCAGCACTGTTATGGGCGCGATGTCATCTGAACTGGAGAAGGGCTGACTGGAACCGAGTTTTGTTCACCGATGAATCTCGGTTCACAGTTAGTCATGCTGACGGAAGATTACGGGTATACAGGCGTAAAAATGAAAGATTCACCGATTGTTGCATTGTTGAGAAGAACAGGTTTGGGGGAGGGAGCGTAATGGTCTGGGGTGGGATCATGGGAAACCGGAAGACAGATTTGGTTGTTGTACAGGGCAACATCAATGCACAACGTTATGTTGGAGATGTGCTAAATGCACATGCCTTACCATTTATCCGTCAGCATGGTCCTGGTGTGACATTGATGCACGACAATGCCCGCCCTCACGTAGCCTTGGTCACCACTCAATACTTACAGTAAAACAACGTCGACGTCATGCCATGGCCCGCGGTCTCCCCGGATCTCAATCCCATTGAGCACATATGGGATGAGCTGGGCCGCAAAGCACGAGCTAACCATCAGATTGACAATGTTCGCGATCTTACACGGGCGTTACAACGGGAATGGAGGAATTTGCCCAACGCACTGGTATTGCGTTACGTCACGTCGATGCGGCGTAGGATCATTGCATGCATTCATGCAAATGGTGGCCACACTCGGTACTAACGAGATTTACTGAATTTGCCACATTACTTATTGAAATTCCATCTCTAAACATTAAGTAACACATTTCTGAGTTTTTGTGATTTTTGATTTTGACCCCTACCGCCCTTGGCCGGTTATCTCTCGAATATTTAACAAGATATCCAAATGCAATTTATTGGCTTTGATACAGAAATGAATGAACTTGTTTTTCCATTTTGATTTTTAAAAGTAACCCTTTTGGTTTTTGATGAATCTTTCCTTAAACATGGAGGGACGTTTCTAGATTTGCTCAGTATATGTATATTCTTTACATTTTCACTTCAGAAAATTTAGATGTTCTAATCACAAAAACATAGAAGTAGGAAGACATGCTGGAATACAGAGGGAAATTTGAGTTTGTCAGTATTGCCTGGTGCAGACAAATTTAGAAGTTCTGGAAGATGAATACCACGCTTTTTTATATTGTAAATTATACCACGATATTAGATTGACACACTTACCAGAACATATGTATTCCAACAAGTCTTTGGACAACTTTCACAGGCTAATGGGTTCCAGTAACTATGAAACGATATACACAATTTCCGTTTTCATTTACCAATTGTTAAACAGGCGCAACGTAGTGTAATTCTATTAGATACTCACTATTATTTGTTCGATTGCATGTGTTATGGGCCGGAGGCTTACATCCACAGAATAAAAACTATTGTATTGTATACGTTATCCCAAAGTTATGGGATAACTTGTAACAATCAGGTGCGATTTTGTTAGTTCATCTACAGCGATACATTGTCATGTTACAACAACGTCAATAGCAAATCATTGTTCTCAACACTAAGCTGTATGTCGGTCATGTTTTCATTGGCAGCCATATTTAAAACTTAGCATATTGTGTACACACAGGCGACAATGAATGGCTATCAGATTTGTCCATAATAGGAGTTTTTATACAGTTATAATTTATACACGTACCAAAACTAGGTTTTCAATGCAATACATAATTATCGTTTTTTTTTGCCGGCCAGTTTGGTTATCTCGGCCGCCTTTGATTTCCGAATTCCAAAGTATATCCATTTATAATTAAGTACCACAAGCTAGAAAGCCTTAACTGTCAGTATTATAGTCTGTTTCGATATTGTAATACATCACAGGGGCGGTTCCAGGATTTCAGGTTGGGGGTGGGGTGGGGGGGGGTGGACGAGACATCTTAATTGAAATAGTTTCCTATATTTTCGAACTAGCACAGTTTGTTCGTCGACCGAGAGGAGCTCGGGAGACTGCTATGTGGGTCCGGCGGTATGCCATCCGGAATATGTTTGATATCTACACCCCATTTTTCTGCGTTCTGTTGTATCTTTACTCGCCGAAGTTTAGGGGGGCGCCGGGTTTTCCCCATACGTAAATCCGCCCTTGCATCACACATCACACTGATAATTCAAGATGGTGGCCGATAATCCAAATCAATCGCACATACAAGAAGTTGTATACAGGCAAAATTCATGTTTTGTTAATCATTTGAGCTGGAAAACGCTTTTCGGTACAAGATCGGCAATTTGGCGGCTATTTTGTTGTTTTCAGACATATTAGATAGTATGTAAGTATTACATTAGACACTATTCTATGAATACATCAC
The DNA here is from genome assembly GCA_029237695.1 of Conchocele bisecta. Classification (NCBI taxonomy): domain Eukaryota; kingdom Metazoa; phylum Mollusca; class Bivalvia; order Lucinida; family Thyasiridae; genus Conchocele; species Conchocele bisecta. Next base: position 48,210,774 of record CM055271.1, on the reverse strand, counting down.
GCTACTCAAATTTCAAATAGCAACAATACAGAAAACCAGTGGCGCCAATGTACAATTATCCGCTAATTAATGATCTATATTACTTATTAGAAACATGACGGGTATTTCATTGAGAGAATGGCGAACAGTGCTGATCCTGATCCGACTGTACTCACATGCTGATCTGGATCGGCATAGGTCGCAAAAGTCATAATTAAGCCCCATGTATCCAGTCACAGTCACATATATGTCCCGAATTGGCAAGCTTTACACTAGACATGTTTTTTGCTAGCTCCGTACTGTCCCGTGAGACATAAAGATAATAGCTGCTGTATTCATACGCACGAAATGTCTTGATTTGTATCTTCCAGAATTTAACTGATAAACAGCTGAACACAAAACTGTGAAAACTATATAGAGAATAGTATATGTGGAGTTTTAGATACAAAGCAAGACAGACGAACATGCCATAGGATAAGTTGGCAAAGGACACTATATTTTCTTGGTCTTACTCGCCATTTAGGTGTAGCACGACATTGTCTGTCCCCATAGAAATCTGTATGACACAGTATGCTATCTCAAGTGTGATAACATATTTAAAAAAAGGATATAGAGACATGGCATGTTAGTCTAGTGTTGCACATGCCATAATGTCCTTTTTCTCGGTTTCCTATCCACAAATACGCGTCCGCCATGCCTTTCGTCCTAGTCACGGGAGAACTACGAGAAAAATGTATTACATATTATATTTTTCTCGTAGTTTTCCAGTGCCTGCGACGAAAGCATTATATGTTTCTCGGAGTTATCCTGCGTCTGGAACGAACGCAATCGCGGACGCGTATTATAATATATATACGACATATGTATGTCCGCGCTATTGTTGTCCCCCTGTATGTTTGTCTGTCCATCCTGTTGTTTTCACCCGGTATGTATGTCTGTCCGTCCTATTTTTTCACCGTATGCTAGTCCAACTTTCCATAAGTTTGCAATATTTATTTCACTCAGTAAGTATATGCAGAGACATAGAGAGAACATAAACTCCTTGGTACATGCCAACTTCTGGAAATAGTAATTCATTTAAATGCAATTTAATTCCAGTAGGTGTCAAAACTAAGTCACGATTTTTACAGTTTTCTTGTGTACCGTTTTGACGGGTCATTTCAAATGTTTGTTTCCAGAAAGTGATACATGGACACATGACATGATTTGCATAATAATGTCTCATCTTATGTCTATGAGATTGGTCCACCACATAAGCTTCGAGGTTGTGATAAAAGAGCACACACCAGAAGCGTAGTTGGGAACCTTGTAGGCAAAAAAAAAAAGACGATTACCAATGTGTACCCAACGACAAGTATGTCCTGTTTTCTCAACCATGCGTTTACAGGTGTGTTATGGAGATATATATATACATAACAAATATCACGCAGAAGAGCATAGAGGGAAAATAGAAACTTTACGCAACATTCATGGAATAGGAGTCCAATTTGTGCTTAGGATGAGAAATACTCATACACTTTACAAGTACTAACATCAATAGAGAACAATATTTCTCATAAAACTGTGAAAAGAACATTAATTCAAAGTGAACCAACATTCAATTAATATCATTCACTGTTCATGTATACATATCAATTATGTAAGACAAGTACTGCCATGTTACGTGCAGAGGGTGGTTATGCATGATACTAGAAAACGGTCAATTGTGTAACTTTCATTTCCCACCCCTAGCATTGCTGCAATACAATAAAATGAAATGAACTATTTCCGTAAGTCATTTGCAAGAATAAAAAGTTCGTTTAATGCATTATACACCCAACCCCACCCCACCCCCACCCCTGTATGTTGCATTTAACTCGAGAGAGGTAGACTGTGTGCAACCGTTGGTCTATGTCTAGCTTCTATTTATAAACAATTTGCAATAAAGATCGTTACATCATGCTACCATGAGAGTATTATCCGATCAGGAGCTACACTGAAATGCCAATTTCTCCCGTAACAGTCACATATATTTGTCTCGCCCTATGACACGGAGTACAGTGCACCCTCATGCCACAAAGCGGGACAAATGCGAACCTTTCCGGGGTCGAATCATAAGTGTGACGAACATGCCTGGAACCGTTAGCTGACGTTTCGAACCATATACTTTTCGGCTCATAATATTCAGATCCAGATTTAGTCATATTTGATGCACGAATGGTGCAATTTAGAAACAAATTAAATCCCATCCGATGGGCAATTGACATATTTAATAGAGACATTTAAGATCCAATATATATTTTTTATTTTCCGAAATGTCCATCTATGTGGGCCGAAACAGACATGGGCCGACATTCTAACTGTCGTCCTTGACCTTAAAGGCTCGCACCTTCCAGCGTGACGTCACTCGATGAGCAATTATGGAAGATCGGAGGCACCCTTTTCGGTAATTGTGTCTATTTCGGCGACGTCTGGATTAATTTGAGGGTATTACCCGCCATCATACCCGAGGATGGCGTCCGTGTCTCGTCGTCGCTTTGACCCGATGGAAAATATCGCCCCTCGCGAGACACAGACTCGTCGAAAAGTGTTAAAAACTAATGCGGAACCGAATACACAAAACAGGAAGCAGGAGAGTGACATGTCAACAACAGAGTTTGGCGACGTGCAATTGAGACCCAAACATGGCAGAGCGGGGAGGGGGAAGGAAGACAATGTCGAACATTTGCTGTCTGTTCATGAAAACCCGTTTATCAAGGAATTTGGGCTCGAATCTGCTATGCACCATGAAAATAAAGATATACTCGACGCTGACGTTCGTCAAAACGACGTGGAAAACTCCACTGATACTGAGCAGGAATATCATGTTAATTCGGGATTTGTAAATAAACTTCGTTCCAGATTTGAATTGGATACACAAGGCACTTCGCGACTCACACATTCAAAACGCTCCGCAAGTGTGGAAAATTTACTGAGCCTTGGAAGCGCCAGTAGCTCAAAGTCTCGCTCACGGCTTGGTAGCGCAAATCGCTGTAGTGCTGACGATTCAAAAATAATAACGCGTTCACAACCTGATTTCAATAAGTATGGTCAGTTAGGGTTGAAAACAACAGAACGCCCTAGAAATAAGGAGCCTGTAAAAGCAGATTTTAATAAATATGGTGCATTAAGTTTGAAACCAAGTGAACGTCCAACAAATAATGAGCAGGTGTTTACTAGTGCCGTTAAACCAATCATTGGTAAGTCAAAGAAAGTGGATACGTCACAGTCTAACAATTTCTTGGCAAGCAACAAACCATTACTACCTATCAAGAATTTGTCTGACTCTATTAGTGTCACCAGCAGAGGGAACAAATCTGCTGAGACAGACAGAGCCCCACTGCCGGAGCACCATGATTGGATTGTTGCGCCTGATTTGCAGAAAGTGGGACGCGACAACCTGGTTATTATAGAGGCTGTGCCGCCACCACCACCCAAACATTCTGAAGATGACAGCAAAACAGATGAAATAGAAAGTCGACAAGTCCTGTCTTTGAAAGATAAGAAAGATGAAAACGAACTTCCAAAGGCAAATACTGTTTCAGCATTTAGGTCAATATTTGAAAACTCTAAGAAACTCGCAAAAGCAGTTACTTCATGGCAACCTCGGTCTGAGACAAACTCTCCAAGGCTCACGTCGGGAGACTCATTACCGACATCTCCACTTGTTACCACGGTTACTAAGGCAGATGACAATGTGTTCAAATATTCATCTGAAGCTAAGTTAACCTCGGATAATAAACCTTCCAAGTCACAATTCTTGTACAGCAGAGAAGAAAAAAATAGTGACAATTGTGGAGTTAATGACTCAATAAGTTCACCACGGCAAAATGATTCATCTGACATTGTACAGTTTTCTGATGCCAATGAACGTGAACATAGTATACCATCTCCTTTTGGAATATCTTTAGCTGATCATTCCAAAAGGCAAAATACTGGTAGAAAAATTAACGTTGAGAAGACTTTAGGACCAACCATGGACAAAGTACAAAAACCTTCTATTGAAAGAAAGCACAAACCTTCCACAGACAAAACACAAAAACCTTCCATTGACAAAACACAAAAACCTATTGACAAAACACGAAAACCTTCCATAGACAAGATACGAAAGCCATCCATACCTGTAGACAGGAGGGCACAAAAGACACCTGCTAATAAAGAATCCAGGCCTTCTTTAGAAAGGTCTAACTCGTCACAAGAGAGTCAGTCTCTTCATCCATTTAAAGAGGTTTTTGACTCTAAATCTGTGGTGCCATCATCAAAGCCAACTCGCCCGAATGTAATATATCCCAGTCCCAGAAACGAAGTCCCAAAAGATACACTTGCCCTTAAGCATGAACAGGATAGAAAGTCTCGTACAGCTGTCGTCAGTAAAGATGACCAGTCATCCATAATTCTGCCAGAGGCGGAAGTAAAACTGTCTCCTAGGGATAAAATTAATGAAGATGTACAAGTGGATTCTGATACTGCAATTGACAGGCAAATGGAAGAGAATATACTGAAAGACCAAACTGTTATAGAAGAACCAAACATTAAACCTTCTGCTAGAAAGTCTGGTAAAACATCTCCGCGACAGACAAAGGTGTTTGACTCCAACAACATGAAGAAGTTTGACCGAGAGCCTCCCGCAGCTTTGTCGCCGACGTCAAATAAAGTCTTCAGTTTCCGCGTACCTAGCGAGTCCCCGGTTCAGATGGATGTGGCGGAGACGCCAACAAAGATGGATACAACCCCGGCTCCTGTTGTTAAGCCTATAAAGCCCACCAGGCATAAGACCGAGGAAAAACGTGCCAACAGCAAATCTGCAAATCGTGTAAAAACTTACGACATTACCAAGGTTGCTCGTGAGCCAAAGATTGAACAAATGAAGGATATAGAGACAGCAAAACCATCGTCTAAGCAAGTGGAGAATGACAATACTGACTCCCCTGTCAGTGGCATGTCCTCATTTCTCGCAAGTAGACTGAAAAAGGCAGGTAACTCCCAAGACACTGGGCCGCAACCTTTAAAGACTACATCGGTTCATTTATCAAATGGAGTTCCTCCTTCCCCTGTTCCAAGGAAACGGCAAGCACCAGAGATACCAAATGGCGGAACCACATCGGACGACAGTATAGTTTTCAACAAAGATTCCGCTCCCCCACTGCCTGTGTCACCTGAGCCGAAACTACCGGAAACCAGTGTTGACGATATCATTAAACGGAAAAAGAAATCTGTTCAGCAACCCACTAGAAAGCCTGTGTTTGACTCCAGTCAAATTTCCAACAAGCGTAAAGATCCACCTAAGCGACAGCCTGCTAAAAAAACTGTCGCTGAATTGAATGCAGACCTGCCAAAACCTATTGTTCCTCGTCTGGATTTAGAAAGCCTCACATACGACTCGTCATCGCAGTATCAGGAAGGATACATTCCTACAGAGATCAAGCCATGTAACATCACGTTCGCGGGTGCCAATGTGAAATTCGAAAACGGCCCTCTGAAGAAACGGCGGAAAAACAAGGTTGGTGCCAGTTTGTTTTTGTCGAGCCCGCTTGCGGAAAGCGAGACGTAGTGATCACAATGACATCCGGGTGTCCGTTAGTCGGTCCGAAATATGCGGTAAAGTTTTTAAATACCTTATATCTCTGCAGTCCTAAGTCACATTGGCTTGAAACTTCATATGCTTATTAGTCATCATCCATATATTCATTCTGTGTCCCACTCATACGGCCCCTGTGCCCCTATGTCAAGGTCAAATGTTAAAGTTTTCACATACCTACTATCTCTGTAACCGTATGTCAGATTTGCTTGAAACTTTGTATGCTTATTGGGCATCAAACTTCAAATAAATACACTCTGAGACCATCAAATTCCTCGGCGGGCTCGACATGCAGGCCGCGGCCATCCTCGTCTTCTGAAATGGACATTATTGGGGTAATCAGGTTTATGACATCTGTGACCAGTGTAGCTGATTTCACCAACATTGCAAAGTATACTTATCTAGCTAAGTATACATTGAGGGAGTAATCATTTATTTTCCCCGAAATTCATTATTTCATATAGAACTACTACTGCATATATTTGATGATTAAAAGTATGCAGAATTATTATGCTGAATTTATTACATTATGACAGCCAAAATGGCTGTGATAATGTAATAAATTCAGTATAATAAAAATTAATAAATTTATCCTTAAATTGAAAATTTCTCCATCAAAGTGTACTTAGCAAGATAAGTATACTTTGCAATGTTGGTGAAATGGGCTACTGGCCAGCCTCCACTGTTGGCTTTTTGCTCAGTGAAACATTCATATATTTTTCCTAAGACGGAACTCCAGATACATTCACTTATTTGAGCTGCAAAAAGCAAACGCCGTTTTTCAACTTTATTAAAGTATTTTCACTACTCAGTTTGAAAATCAATGCATATTTTCACATTGCTGTGAGTAGTTTGTACTCCCACCTTTGATAATCAATGCGTATTCTGCTATCATAAGTGCGTAAAATACGCACCTTTTCTGGATATTTCCTAGAAGATCAGTACATGTAGTGTATTGCTAAGTGGACTAATTATTTTTTTAAGAAGGGAGTAATTATTTATTATCCTCTCGCCAAGAGGCAAGAGGGGATATAGCGTTAGTCCATGTACATACGTACATTTACATGCGTGCGTTAGTAAAACCTTTCATAGAGGATGTGCCGTGTGGCCTCCTGGGTCTATACTGATCAATGTGTGATCATAGAAACAAAAAAATAAGTTTTGTAATGCGTATGTAATGATTTCAAATGCGTATTTTACTTTTACACCCCCCCCCCCCACCTGTATCCGCGCATGCATCTAGTACAAGTGATCAGGCGTACACGTAAAGTTCCCTGGCACTGGATTAGGACACTGTCTGCCAGTGCTGAATGTACTGTTTCACCCCCTCCCCCGAAGGCACATTCCCATCTGTACATGTACCTTCATATGCAGGGGCGGATCTAGAGGGGGGGGGGGCGGTTCTGGGGTTATAATCCCGCCCCCCCCCTCCCCCCGTTCAGCCACAGAGGGATGGGCCGTTAAGCACCATTCCATTCCATTCCATTCAGCCACAGAGTTTACATAGATCTAAACTGCTTTGAACACATACATGTATGGTGTCCACAGTTTACCACCAGTTTGAGTCCGAATTTAAATGCTGTAAAACACAGGAAAGTGTATTTCCGGACATCTAGATTTCAAGGAGACGATTTTAATGAGATGTTTTCATTTCGAAGCAAACTATTCAGTAATTGCTGTCTGTTGATGTTTAAACAGTACTAAGTGTGATTTTATGTTACCCAATTAAAATTTTTAAATACCCAATTGCTTCAGAAATGATGGAGTGACAATACTCAATTCAGGGATTCCGCTGGGGAAAATAAAAAAAAGCGCCACTTTTGTTTAAAAAAAATGCGAAAATTGTAATTGTTATCGGCAATTGTTTATTTTTATCGCCAATTGCGAAAGTGACGATCGCCAGCGGAATCCCTGTCAATTATTAATTCCGTATCTGGAGCCCTGTGTACCTGCATTGGGCGGATCTTGCTTGTGTGTGTTTATGAAGCGAATTTATATGAGTGTTTTATGATGGCTGTTACACAGTATTAACTTGCTATAATGACTGGCGACATGACTTCACTTGTTAGCAATGGGTTACACTGCGTGCTAACATCTCTACTTGTAACAATTGTTCGTGTGTCTATGGTACTTGATGGAATTTAGAATTATTTATTTATTGCTTATTCTTAGCGAGAGTAAAAAGATACCATTGTCCATCTGTCTGTCACTGTGTCTGTAGACGTAATGTTCTTGTGTCTAAACCCACATGGATTTTGATTGCTTGGGCTTTCATTTGTATCGCTATATCATCTACATGTATGCAAAGGTTTCAGCTCGGGTCGGACACTAAACCTTGTATCTTAACAAATTTAGCACTTTTATTAACGCTAACATAAATATTTTGTTGGAAAGTTCACATGTACATTTGAGAATTATCGTTATCTTGCTAAAATACATATATATACTAAGAACATTATTGAGTTAACCCATTCAACACTACTGTCTGTTTCACGAAAGCCGCCCAAATTTTACGGCTATATAAACAATTCAAAAACAAGATTTCTTTTGATAATATTAAATTAAAGGAAAAATTAAGAATGAGCTTTCTTTTTTATTTCGTGAAATTTTGTCAAATATTGATTTTATTGCGAAAACAAAAATTTCCCCAAGTTAAATCCCCATAGACCTCTTCACGGAGTGAAGATGTCTATGGGGATTTAACATGGGGAATTTTTTTTTAATTTTAGGAATACTGGACCGATTTTTAAAATTTAACTTTTGTTTTCGTAGTTAGATCATATCCAAGTTATCTAGTCAGGTTTCGGAGTCAATTTCCAAATTTTTTCATTTTTTGACTCCTCCCACACTTCCTTACAGCTTTTTCCCCCATGCTAAATTCCCATAGACAAATCAATTTTTCGTAATAAAGTCAATATTTGACCGAATTTCACGAAATGAAAAGAAGGCTCATTCTTAAATTTTCCTTTAATTTAATATTATCGAAAATATTATTGTTTTTGAATTGTCTATATAGCCGTAAAATTTGGGCAGCTTTCGTGAAACAGACTATAGACTTCTATATAGTCTATATAGTGTTATTTGCAAACAGTGTAGATCCAGATGAGCTGGCTAGTGACTTCATATTTCTTAGAACAAAAACATTTCATAAATGGAGAATTAGTCAATCGGATTGGTCGGAAAATTAACATATCAAAATCCATTTCAGTTACTTATGAATGAAAGGGTTAAACATGCTTTATGCACATGTACGATGTGAGGTAGTGTCTGACCTGTAGCCGATTTCGTCTAAATTGCTAAGCATACTTATCTAGCAAAGTATACTTTGAGGGAGTAATCATTTATTTTTCCCAAAATGCATTATTTTATATAGAACTAACCACTGCATATATTTGATGATTAATAGTATGCAGAATTATTATACTGAATTTATTACATTATCACAGCCAAAATGGCTGTGATAATGTAATAAATTCAGTATAATAAAAATAAATAAATTTATCCTTAAATTGAAAATTTCTCCCTCAAAGTATACTTTGCTATATAAGTATACTTTGCAATGTTGGTGAAATAGGCTACTCAGCTGGGACCCTTGCAGTCTAACCTGTAGCAATACTAAAGACAGCCAAAGCAGGCCGAATCCCTGTGGTCAAGCTACATGTAAGCCCATTGCTCTTCCTCACAATGGGAGATTGGGACGAGGTATGAATCCATCCTTTAGTTCATCGCACTGAATATTTCTGTGATTCACGAAGTAAGATTAGTACTAATTATATTACTTTTAGTGGGGGCTATGATGTAGGTTTCACCCCGTCTGTCTTGTCCGTCCGTCCGTTTATTTTTTGAAAGTTTTTGTAAGAGTTTCAGTTTGTCATATCGCCTATGATTTCTGTTTGCCTTCAGCTATATAATATCTTCATATTACTAAGTAACTATACATCATTCCACATTCATACAATTTCCCACGCTACTGATAATACATCCGTCTATCTGTTTATTTATTTGAAAGTTTTTGTAACAGTTTCTCAAATAGGGGCCATAAGTGTGTCGACAGGCCACATTTTCTTGTTTTTATTTTCCATTTTTCACATCAGAACATGCTTTGACAGCTCTTTAGAATCATTCAATGGAAATTATGTCATAACTTCTATATCCTTTGAAGGAATATTTCAACACAGTATACATGTACTTGTGGACTAATGCCACACATCCGTGCTGCCCATAATATGATCTTGACCTTCCCAACTTTGAACTTTTTCCCGCATCAAGACGTTCGCTGGAGTTTCTCAATTATGTCATAACTTCTATATAACTCTTGAAGGATTGCTTAAATACCTGTGGACAAATGCTACACATCCACACTGCCCTTAATATGACCTTTTAACCTTCACAAATGTGCTTGTGATACTTATCACTTTGGTTAATTAAGTTTGCCACAGTTTCTCAAATCTGCCACCGGGGGCTTTCGTGTGCCGACAGGCCACATTTCTTGTTTATTTTTGTCAAGAGCTTGCGGAAAGCGAGACATAGTGATCACAATGACGTCCGTCCGGGCTAACAATCAGGGGCCAGGGGGAGGAGCCTAAGACAATAGAATACAATAGATTTATTCCGTTAGCCCCTAAACCTATTGTAGTTTAGGGCATATTCCTTTGATCTTTTAAAGAACAAATAGCCCATAAACCCAAAATGTTAGTTCGTCCGTCCGTTCGTCCGTCCGAAATCTGCGTTAAAGTTTTTAAATACCTTATATCTCTGCAGTCCTAAGTGACATTGACTTGAAACTTCATATGCTTATTAGTCATCATCCATATATTCATTCTGTGTCTCACTCATGCGGCCCCTTTGCCCCTATGTCAAGGTCAAATGACTTAGAAGTTTGCGTTAAAGTTTCTGTCAAAATTTGCTTTAAAGTTTTCACATACAATGTACCTACTACATTGTATCTCTGTAACCGTAAGTCAGATTTGCTTGAAACCTTGTATGCTTATTGGGCATCAAACTTCAAATAAATACACTTTGAGACCATCAAATGCCTCGGTGGGCTCGACATGTGGGCCGCGGCCATCTGGTTATTTTTGTTATTTCTCAATGAAAGTTTATGTTGCGGCCAATCATACTTTTGAGCACATAGAAGGAAAATATTTAGGATTTTCCGTAAAAACATAATGGCGCATCATAAGCATGATTCATACTTGGTGCATGTGACTTAATGTGGTCCCAGGCACCAGATCAGTAAATTGTAGTTTTCCTACTAAAGTGATTGAATATCGAACATTCTCAACCCGCGGCACATTACAGTATGCACTTCCTGAATCCCCAGACTATTAGTGACTGACCTAATCAATTTATCTGAATATCCTGACTTGAAATAGCCAATATTCTCACGATATTTCTGGATGACACATACAGTCAGCACACATGTGAGAAATAGGGGCTTAGTTATCTTATATTTATGGGTATGAATTGACTCGCAGACCTTCCAAACCCAGGTATATGAGCCCAGAAAATATGTGAAGCCAATGGCCGTCGGCCGGTTTTTCTTTCGGAATTTAGTATTGGTTGCAAGGCATTCGAAATGTGTGCTTTAAATTAAGGAGGTTATGAGACGGTTAATTTAACCTAGCTAGTTCATTCTCCTACCACACTTAAATGGGGGCTATATATAGCCCTTGGGTTCAGTGTTTGACCAAGATCTACCGGCGAGTGCCTGTAGAAAGTACTCGACTGCCACAAAAAAAACACTCGCCATGGCAAGCTGGGCGAGTGAAATTTCAACCCCTGGTCTGTCTGTCCGTTTATTTGTTTGGACGTTTTTGTAATAGTTTCTCAAATTCTACATATACCGGTAGTGCCCTAAGTGCCGACCGTGCCACATTTTCTAGTTCTCGTCGTTTTTGAAACCTGTGCTTCGCATTCGAGAGCTTCTACTGCATTTCAGCTTTATAAACTTCTTGCAGACACAGGGATTCCGCTGGGGAAAATAAAAAAAAAAATCGCCACTTCAAAAAAAATAAAACAATGTATAATAAATAAATTACAATTTTCGAGAGAAAAAATCAAAACAAATAATCAAAACAATTTGATTTTTTTTTCTCCGAAAATTGTAATTTTTTATCGCCAATTGTTTATTTTTTATCGCCAATTGTTTATTTTTATCCTTTTATCGCCAATTGTTTATTTTTATTGCCAATTGCGAAAGTGCGAAAAAAAAATCCAAAAAAAAATGTGTTTTTTTTTATCGAAAATTGTAATTTTTTATCGCCAATTGTTTATTTTTTATCGCCAATTGTTTATTTTTATCGCCAATTGCGAAAGTGGCGATCGCCAGCAGAATCTGCAGACAGGTTTTGCGTTGTGAACAATCGTGAACAGGCATATCATATGATATACGATATACATGTAAGTTACACGGTGAAACTTGAAGCAAAGGTTTTAACCTATTTGAGTGTGAAGTACATAGATGCGCATACTTTTCAGTACCAGAGTTCAGTACCAGAGGTTTCGAGTACAACCCCCGCCCTAGGCGTGAAAAATACTTTCATAGTATTTCCATCCCTCTGGTCCTTCGGATGAGACCTGTAGCCGATTTCATCAAAATTACAAAGTATACTTATCTCAGGGATTCCGCTGGGGAAAATAAAAAAATCGCTGTGATAATGTAATAAATTCAGTATGATAAAAATTCATAAATTTGTTCTTAAGTTTAAAATTTCTCCCTCAATGTATACTTTGCTAGACAAGTATACATTTCAATGTTGGTGTAATAGGCTACAGAAACTGAGGTCCCGTCTCTACATGACGGTATCTGGGGCATTAAACCCATTCACTGTCGTTTTTCAACCTATTTGACTGTGAAGTATAGATGTTCATTCTTTTCACGCTTGTTGGATGAGGATATTTATATCGCTCTGTTGACACTGTGTATATTTTCCTGACAAGTTGCCTGCTTGACCCCGGTTTGGACACAAATGGTGCGTTTATCTGTAACAGCGGGTGTCGGTGATAACGCAACTACGCCAAATATTGGCGGATGACTTTGCCACCTTGATAACTGAGCCCCAGGCTGAGAAAACGGACAATACAAGACCTTTAACCATTACAGAATTAGAATGTAACCCATCACAAATGGGATACATATGTTTAAAATAATATGAAAATTTCTTTTAAAAAATCCTATTTTCCTAATTTATTATCCAAAGTACGGTATACGTTGTCACCACTCATTTGGACCGATGAGACGGTTCAAATGAGTGGTAACAACATATACTTTTATGGAGAAATAAATAAAATAATCAGATGTTTTCAATGAAACATATTGTATCCATATGTTTCATTGGGTTAATGAGACGATTCAAATGAGTTGTAACAATGATACAGTTTTATGAAAAATATATTGTATCTTCAGACTGCAATGGGTGAAAATATTTTTTTCGGACAACATTAAGGCTGTTTCAGTGACTGAATGGCGAATAGTGTATATCCAGATTAGTGTATGCTGATCTGGGTTTACACTGGTCGCAAATGTTGTAAGGTGTCTATCGTCAGTCAGCGGCCTGCTAGTTATTCTACCCTCCTTGTCACTGTAGATATGCAGTATACAGTAGCATTATATGGCTAACACTTCACATTCCATTGATATTTGATACAAATATGTGGCCGTGACCGGAGAAAAGGGGCTTATGGGTTTTGCGACCAGTGTAGATCCAGATTAGCCTGTGCATCCGCACAGTCTGATCTAGATCTGCACTGTTCCATAAATGAAACACAACCTTCTAACAAGCAATATATAGATCATTATCAGACTACATGAGTGTGTGTGATTTGATCAGGAGCTACACTGGTCATAAATCCCTTAAACCTGGGCTCATTTCTCATGTTACAGCCACATGTGATATAGATATATAAATGATGCACAATGGGAAACTAGACTCAGACTGTGATCGGGGTACCACTGTCTTGGAACCATCGCCCGGCATCACAGGAAGAGGTGCTTATGCCCCGGGTGGTGTCGGTGTCCATCGGGCTGTGCGTTCATCCATTTGTCTTCAAATGTTACATGTACATGTAAGCTCGTTTGTGCTAGTATTTGAAATTAGTAGCCAAAATGGACCGATAATGTGAAAAAAGACAATACTATTTATACCCACCCCCTCCCTCTGTAATGAGTTGTTGGGTGGGGGGTGGGGGTCAGCTTATCTGGAGCTCTGTACATCTTTTTTAGCTCACCTGAGCGAAGCTCATGTGAGCTATTGTTACCGCAATGTGTCCGTCGTCGTCGTCCGTGAACATTTTCAAACGTCTTCTCCTCGGTAACCATTGGACCTATAGTCACCAAACTTCATGGTCATGGTCCTTAGGTAGGGGGATTACAAAATTGTTAAAATGACGTCATTACGTAATCCAAGATGGCCGTCGTCTAAAAATAGCACAAATTCTTCAAAAATCTTCTCAAGAACCGCTAACCGGATTTCGATAAAACTTGGTAGGAATGATCGATGTACAATGCCCTTTCAAAGTTGTTAAAATGGTGACCCTGGGGTCAAAAATGGGCGTGGCCCGTGGGGTCAAATTGGGGTCAAATTTTATTTTTGACCGAATATGGTCATGTTATATATCAAATCAAATTTATCAAAGAGGCGATCATTCTGGTACATTTTTTGTCGAAATCGTATTGTTATGTCATCCAAGATGGCCGTTGAAATGTCAAAAGGTCTTTCTTTTATTAGAGATTTCAAAATTCTTCTTCACATGAACCGCTTGGCCCATGGTAGCCAAACTTAAAAGTTATGGTCCATGGGTGAAGCCTTTTCAGATTTGTTAAAATGGAGGTCATCGCTAATCCAAGATGGCCGCCGTCTAAAAATAGCATAAATTCTTAAAAAATCTTATTCTCATGAACCGCTAGCCGGATTTCGACTAAACTTGGTAGAAATCATCGATTTACAATGCTCTTTCAAAGTTGTGAAAATGGTGACCCCGGGGTCAAAAATAGACGTGGCCCGTGGGGTCAAATTTTATTTTTGACAGAATATGCTCATGTCATATATCAAATTGAAGGTATCGATGAGGCGATTGCTCTGGTGCAATATTTGTCGGAATCGGATGATTATAACATCCATGATGGCCGCCAAAAGGTCCATTTATTCGAGATTTTGAACGTCTTTTTCTCAGGAACCACATGGCCGATGCTGGCCAAACTTCATAGGAAGTTAAGATCCTTGGGTGAAGCATTTTCAGATTTGGTAAAATGAGAATCATCGCTTAATCCAAGATGACCGCCATCTAAAAATAGCACAATTTTTTTAAAACACATGAACTCAATGTCACATTCTCCTCTGGTGTTCATGGAGTCATTATTATGGCCCTCTTGTTTTTTTGTCTGCTGTTTATTTTTTATTTTCAATTTTTATCATCAAAAACATGCTTTGACAGAACTTTAGAATAATTTACAACATGCTTTGACAGCACTTCAATGGAAATGATTCTGAAGTGCTGTCAAACCATGTTTTTATTGAGAAATAAGGCAAGATATAAAAGCAACAGCAGACGACAATTGTTGTGAGTAGCGGTCAAAGGGTTAACCAAAAGTCAATGCCCTTTTTCACACAGATAAGTGGTAAATATACAAATTAAGGTGTCTTCAGAGTTGTGAACATGTCCTTGAAATCCACTTTGAAACCATTTACTCATTGTCGAATCTAATTTATCGCACAGCCATCAGACATATGAGACACGCCATGTGATTTTGAACATGTCATGTCAGATAATGTAATGATATTTTCTATAAATGACGTAGAAAAATGACGAATTATGAAAATTTTGTTAACTTTCGACGTCATTTACAGAAAATTTTGTAACTATTTTTCAACAATTTTGGACGTACATATACATAAAAATGTTGCGTACATGTACATATATCTCCTGATTTCTTGAGCGGATCTTTACCAAACTTCATCAATGGCTTCCTCACATTGGTGGCTAATCACCCTGTGTCGTCTGCTGAATATTTTTCTCATCAAAAACTTGGTTTGGCAGCACTTTAGAATCATTTCCAATGGAAATGATTCTAAAATGCTGCCAAACCATGTTTTTACTGAGAGAAAAGACAAAATATGAATTATCAGCAGACGACTATTTTCGGTTCCCGCATTCTAAGGGTTAACCTTAACCATATTGGATTTTGGACTTTTCCATTCTTAGAATAGGGGTAATTTTATTAAAATTCAGAAATGATCCACAGATGGCTTGTTGCGAGCAGGCTCATTTAGATGTACATGTACCGTACTGTCCATTTACAAATGTTGCCATAGAGTTTTCAATAGGCCAGGCTCCAGATAAGTTTTGTATCTAAAGAGTATTACATGTACACCCCAATGATTTTAATTTTAATGCCTATTTCACTTTTACAAATGTGTTATTGATTTTCCTCCTAAAATAGTGAACAAATGATAAACAATAAAACAAATTTAAAAGTCAACTTGTTTGAGCTGCAAAACACTTGTTTGCTTTTTGCAGCTCAACTAAGTCAAAATTGTCAACTTTATTACAGTATTTTCACGACTCAATTCGAAAATTTATGCGTATTTTCACATTGTTGTGAGTATTTTGTACTCCCATTTTTGATAATCAATGCGTATTCTGCTAAAGTAAGTGCGTAAAATACGCCAATACACACCTTATCTGGAGCTCTGCCAAATTTCAAGGCTCATTTAGATATATTTGTGCGAAATAAATCTTTATAGTAGGTTTTACAATGCAAAATTTACTACCTGTTGCAAATTCCAAGAATCAAAATTAGAGGTCAAATTGCCCCAAAGTTCCGCTATTGAAAACCCTGAAAGGACATGGACTATTTCCTGTTAACCCTTTCAACACCAAGTAACTTAATGGGCTGTTCCATGCCACTGTTTCATGCTATTTCATTGGTCCATTCAAATTTTCAGGCTATTCCATTCTTCAGAAAGGGTAATTTTTTCAAATTTTGATAACTATTAACAAACAGTGGAGATCCTGATGAGACGGCTCGTTACGAGCCGGCTCATCTAGATCTGCACTGTTTGCAAACATTGTCTCTATAGAGGTCTGTGGTGTTGAAAGGGTTAAGTTTAACCCTTACTACGCTGAATTAAATTTTATCGTCTGCTGGAAATGTTTTATTTTCAATATTTCTCGATAAAAACCTGTTTTGGCAGCGCATGAGAATCGTCTCCACTGGAGACGATTCTCATGTGCTGCCAAAACAGGTTCTTTGTTAAGAATTAAGGCAAAGATGAAAAACAGCAGACGGCAATTTTCGTCTCCAGCGTAGTGAGGGTTAAAGGTACATGCCCATGCACCCAGTAGACACAAGCTGTTCTTTATATCGGAGACATCATCTGAGACAGTTTCTGGCAAAATAAATGTTCATTTACCATTACCCCACATATTGATTGGCATTATTATACATTTTATATCAGACGTGAATTTCCACACTGATATCAGGGGTGATAACCGTGTTTCCTTAAAATGTTAACAGACATTACTATTTATTCTCTGTATTTATTTTTATGCCATCGGGTTTCGAAGAAACGGGTGGCATATAGTGTTTGGACCGTCTGTCCGTCCGTCTGTCCGTCCGTCACACTTTTTGGTTAACCACTTTGTCACAGTTTCTCAAATATGCTGCAGGTGGCATCTGCGTTCGACAGACGCATTTCTTGTTTGATGTGCAATGATCATACATGTACTTGCACTTTATAATCTGTCGAAAATATTATTTGTACAGGTGAAGCATTAGTATTATTATATAAATTAGTATAAAGTATTAAAAAATATCATGCCTCATTCAGGGATTCCGCTGGGGAAAATAAAAAAATCTCCACTTCCAATAAAAATCAATGAAAAACAAAAGAAAATTAAAAAAAAATAATAGAAAATTGTAATTTTTTATCGCCAACTGTTTATTTTTATCGCTAATTGCGAAAGTGGCGATCGCCAGTGGAATTCCTGCTCATTTGCATATTAAAACAGCCTGATACCACCGCGAGTCACTATCAGTAAAATACATATTACCGTATTTACCCTATGTATTGGGACAGTAAAAAAATAAATAAAATTCTACGTGTCCCAATACATATAAATATAAAATAAATAAATTATTTTTTTTTGTGTCCCAATTATTAATATTGAAAGTTTGTATCCTCGAAATTTCGGTTAGTACACGGTTGTGCCTTGGCTCCCGAATTGTTTGCCTATTTGTATATCAAAATCGTGTTAAATTTGTAACACGACTATTGTCAGAAATCGTGTTAAATTTGCGATTATTTCCCAAATTAGACCCAAAATGGACGATTTTAATTTTTTTTTATTTTTTTTTTTTTTATGGACGCATAGCCTCCTTTTATCTCACCGATGTGACCCAAGCTGATCACGTTTGCACATTTTGTAAATTAATCCGAGCAAACTGGGAATAACATCAATTATTGGTCCCAATAACAAAGCAGTGCTAATTGTTATGTGCTCGATTTAATTTTTCCGGCATGCGTTCGCGTTCACCATTGGTGGAATATTAATTAGGTGTAAAAGGCTGACCAATCGGAGATCGCGTATCAGTGGCGCAGATTAACTCAACCCAGATTAACTAAATTGTTACAGCACTGCCCACGCCCCCGGCGCATGTACACAAATGTGTACCAGACAACTGGCCTAATGTTTCGCTACATCATAATTGAGCCAGTGCATGAGATAATCAACTTTATTATATAACCGAGATTTTCGCCGAGAATGATTTTGACTTTTTTCTGCAAATATATCGGAAAGTTGATAACATTTTCAGAGCAAATGCGTAATAATTACTAATTTAATATTCGTCAACAATCGTCACGATATCGTTTACAAAAAATGTACACTATTATCGGATTCATCTTCGTCGAAAATCTCACGTAATAAGCCTGATTACCTCATGAACTGGCGCAAAATTATAACACATCGGGCAAAACATGTCTATACAGGTCTGTGGTGTTGAAAGGGTTAAAACTCTGTGCGTACTCAAACCCACAGGTGGAATAGTCGGACGTGTGACACAAAGAAAATGACCATTACAAAAATATCCATTACCCCACCCACTTGATCTCGTTCTATTATTAACGTCATGTACAGTACGATACCAGGTGGGTGGGATAATGGGATTTTTTTAATAGGCATTTATTTTGGTGTCATAGGTCCGAGTCTTCCACCTGTGCTCACCATATGAGTAAACACAGTTTGCAACGCACAAGCTTGTCACGTGACGTTGCAGCTGATGGAACAGGATATCGGTCATTGGGTCATTGCGTCATCTAATGATGATGGCTACACGTGTTTACTACACTTTTTTCTACACGCGTTTACAATAATGGATTGCACGGACCTGCGTAGATCTACATTCTACATGAACATGATGAATAAATAAAACATGACGTTAACAATTCTTGGATTCAATATACATTTATTTATTACATGCGAAGATAACAGTGAAAACTTATGGCATATTATAGGCATTGGCGACGTCGTTCATTCGCAGTCACAGTGTACAGTGTACATGTATTTTTTGTTGACATTATGATGCGTCTTGGGCGAGAACGGATATAGCACGGTTCGGATAAGCAACACGGAAGGTTGTATGTCGCCGGACTTCCGTGTACTAACGGGATCGCACTGTACTATACTTTCCACCCAGTTGTCCCGATCGAAACGCCATCCCTCGGTAGTGTCTGGATATAATAGCATGGAGAGCATGCCGTGACCGGATACATGTCCGTACTTTAAACTTACCTCGTGAATATTGATGAGAGGGCGGGGCGATGTATCATGAGTATTTCCGTGTGAATCAAAATCATTTTCGCAAATAAATCACATTCCGGCATTGACAGGCGGCATTGTCCATGTATACGGTTTATTGGTAATGTATTTAATCAACAGAGCTCAGATTTACCGTCAGCACTGTGTTATATTAGTTAATCAGCGATGGCCTCTGTTTATAGCGAGACGTGCCAATAGTCGGCATGACCAGTAGCCGGTGAAATTTTTTTTTAAAAAATTGGAGTGACGATTTTTTTATTTTCCCCAGCGGAATCCCTGACTGTGTTTAAAAGTATTTAAAAAAAAAAGAGATGTCCCAATACTTAAGGTGCAGAAATTATTGATTTTTTTTTAAAATTGTGATGTGTCCCAAAACTTGTTTCCTAAAAAATAATCATTTCTCCCCAAAACGGGGGTGTCCCAATATATAGGGTAAATACGGTACTAAATGATTATATCTGTATAGTAGGTGGAACGGGTGGAATAATGACACAATTATACACTTATTTCATTCCTATAAAGAACATTTTGTACCTTTAACCCTTTGAACCCAAAAGCCCGCTATATATAGAGCAGTTTATGCAAACAGTGCAGATCCAGATGAGCCGGCTCGTCTCATCCTTTAACCCTTTGAACCCAAAAGCCCGCTATATATAGAGCAGTTTATGCAAACAGTGCAGATCCAGATGAGCCGGCTCGTCTCATCCTTTAACCCTTTGAACCCAAAAGTAATTTTCATATTTTTGATACCAAAAAATAACCCCGTTTCATAAATGGACGAGTCTGAAAATCATTTTGTGATGATTGGATCGGTCCGGAAAAGTAACATATAAAATCCATTTCAGTTACTTAGGGGTGAAAGGGTTAAGATTGTTCCATTGTGCAGAAAAGGAGGTCAGATTGAAGAAGAAAAAATCAGTACGGTAAATGGTGTAGATTCTGTATCAGGAACTACAACGTAAATATTACGAAAGAGATCTACAGTGTTGAAAGGGTTATAGACACTTTTAATTAGTACATATATTTACGGGTAAGACACATCTGTATGACCTTCATCAAAGATTTTATCATTTGTGATCATAAATGAACATAGATGATACAGCTGGGAGCATAGTAACTCATTTATCAACTGCATGACTTAAACCTTAGACCTTATTTTTTTTTGTCGTCTGCTGTTTATTTTCTATTTTCCATTTTTATCATCAAAAACATGGTTTAACAGCACTTCAGAGTGCTGTCAAACCATGTTTTTATTGAGAAATAAGGCAAGATATAAAAGCAACAGCAGTCGACCATTTGTTGTGAATAGCGACCTAAGGGTTAATGTGGTACAATTATTCAGTGTGAACATATTCATGATGTGTCTGTTTAGGTGTGTACTGGTGCATGTCTTTTTGCCAAAGGACCAATTTGATGGACGTATTTAACTCTTTCAACACCACAGGCCTTTATAGTGGTATTGGCAAATAGTGTAGATCAAGATGAGCCGGATCGTGACAAGCTGTCTCATCAGGATCTGCACTTTTTGCATGTAATTTTCATTTTTGAGAACAAAAACACCCCCTTTTCATAAATGGACTAGTCTGAAAATCATTTTGTCACGATTGGATCGGTCCGGAAGTTAACATAAAAATCGATGCCACTTGCTTAGGGGTGAAAGAGTTAATGGTTCAATACATTTTTGTCTCACCCATGATAGTTGAAATCAAGACGTTCACAATTTCCGGCGGTGTCTCAACAATTTTGGACGTAAATTTTGGACGGTGCCAAATTTCCCATATCTCTTGATCTACATGTATTAGTCGGATCATTACCAAAATTCATCAATAGCTTCCTCACATTGATACATTGTATCTATCCATCCATTGACATTAACCATCACCTTGGTGACCTTAACCCTTCCTACGCTGTTGACGGAAATTGCCGTCTGCTGTTTTTCATTTTTGCTTTAATTCTTAACAAAAAACTGGTTTTTGTCGAGAAATATTGAAAATAAAACATTTCCAGCAGACGACAAAAAATAATCCAGCGTAGTAAGGGTTAGCCGTCACCTTGGTGAGTGGTGACCTTAAACTTTATGTCAATAATTTTTGATATACATCCAAATGTCGAATATCTCTTGATCCGTTAGTTGGATCATTATCAAACTTCACGATAATATGTACATGTAGTTTCCTTCCTCATGTTGATCAAACTTCACGATAATATGTACATGTAGCTTCCTTCCTCATTTTGATGGCTATTCACCCAGTGTCATTTGTGTGACGTTGATAACTATGACCTACGTATCAATACTTTTGGACTTCTTTAGATTGTGACCTTGACCTTGGTGACCTTAACCTTCGTGACGATCGCTAGTGGGTGAGACACTGCCCTTACTTTTGTTTCCCATTGAAACACAATGTTGACATCAGAATGTAATGATTGAGGTGCCTGTAAATGTTATGATTGAGGTTGCTGGAATGAGGTGCCGGGAAATGTTATGATTGAGGTGCCTGGAAATGTTAGGATTGAGTTGCCTGGAAATGTATGATTGATGTGCCTGGAAATGTTATGATTGATATACCTGGAAATGTATGATTGATCTGCCTGGAAATGTTATGATTGAGTTTCCTGGAAATGTTATGATTGATGTGCCTGGAAATGTATGATTGATGTGCCTGGAAATAGACAGAACAAGATTCCGTCAAGTGGTGATATTAGATCAAGCCATGCTGTTGATTTTGGGAAAATGCTGCTCCCACCCTTGAACACTCAATTATTTCCGGAAGCAGGTAATTAGACATTCATTATCAGAATCTGTCTAATTCCACTGGCCCAATGTGGTACTAAATCTTTTCAGACTCAACTCCTGCGAGTTTGAGCCAGGCGAATTGAGCACTGCTCTGACTTGAGTGTGGAAAACATTTTCTGTTGCCTCCAAGCCCTGATACAGAACTACACTATCCACAAAGTCGATAAGCCTGATGTTACCATGGCGTCATGCAGATACTTACATGTACATGTATCAATCCAACGAAGATGGCAATCAATATTGTTAATATCGCACTATTGGGTATCGGCGTTATGTCATTGTGTCTGCAGTTTGTTTGATTAGACACATGATATATGATGGTTTGATGGGATCATCTGTTGTCGGCTGCTGGAAATGTTTTATTTTCAATATTTCTCGACAAAAACCTGGTTTTGACAGCCTGGTTTTGACAGCACATGAGAATCATCTCCACTGGAGATGATTCGCATGTGCTGTCAAAACCAGTTTCCACTGGAGATGATTCTCATGTGCTGTCAAAACCAGTTTTTTTGTTAAGAATTAAAGCAAAAATTAAAAACAGCAGACGGCAATTTCCGTCAACAGCGTAGGAAGGGTTAATCAATTTCATTTGCATGATATACGATGTTTGGCGAAGAGTATTAGGGTTGAGATCGGAAATCAATAAGCCAAAGCTGAATTTTTCAGAAATTGACCAAAATACCATTAGTATTAACATAACAAAACTCCCCACGAATCCCACAAGAGCTTAATCCAGGAATTAAGATGACAAAAACCGTAACTGGTGCAAAACCCACTAAACCAATCCGGACAAAAATGTGCCGAAACTGACTGAATATAACTAACGAATCATAATAATCCAAATTGTGAAAAGTAATGCATCAAAAATGCATCCAAGACTGAATATAACTAACGAATCATAATAATCCAAATTGTGAAAAGTAATGCATCAAAAATGCATTCAAGATGGCCGCCAATATCTCTTAACTCTTTAAACAGAGCAAGTATGTCGAGGGGTATATAGTTTTAATAATCCCGTCCGTTTGTCAGTCCGTCCACGTTAAAGTTTCTGGGTATCCAATATCTCTGTAACGGTAAGTTGGATTGACTTCATACTTCATATACTTCCTTGATCAACTGATCCTGAGAATAGTGCTGCAGTAGCCATTGCTTGTCGTAAAAGGCGACTAAACTGGCTTAACGATTGGGTTCATACTTTCCGGAACCCACTATACCGGATTTGGCCCTCATGTACATTTTTGGCTTTCTTGTACGTGAGAGTTGAGTCGGGCTATGCCCCATATATAAAAGTAAGATTAGCGCTAATCCTATTACTTTTAGGGGATGGGATAAATGATGCTGGTGTGGCGAGGGCCTGGCACCAGATCAGGTTGTTCTAATTTCAGGACTGAATATATATTTTGATTGTAAATATTGAGTTCTGAAGTTGGGATTTACCCCCCTCGGACAGGTGGATACGGGACACGATCCCGTTGACCCGTCTGCGTGTAGACTCCCTGAGGCTTGTACCTCTATGTCAGAAAAGCGGACGTTAAACCCTATTCACTCACTCACTCATATACTTCCTTATCATCATCAATATTTGCATTCCATACCACACCCATACGACCTTCATGTTCATGGTCAAGGTCAAGTTACTTAGAAAGATTTGCGTTTTTGGGTACCCATTATCTCTGTCGGATTGACTTTAAACTTCATATACTTCCTAATTATCATCCATATTTTCATTCCGTACTACATCCATGCGGCCTTCGTGTCCAAAGTCAAGGTCAAATTACTTTCAAGATTTTCATTCAAGTTTTCAGGTACTCATTATCTCTGCAACATCAAGACGGTTCAAATGAGTGGGCACAACACGTACTTTTATTGACAAATAACAAAAATAAAATATTATAAACAATTAATACCCGTATTTCGTGTATTTCAAATGCAATAGATTAACCCTTAGCATGTGGGAAACTGTTTACCCCGAAAAGAAATTTCTTGGTACGTACGTGTATAGTTGGCACCCTGTCATACAGTTTTCGGCTGCCTACTATCTACATTACCGAAACTTTGTATGCTTATTTATCATCATCCATATTTTCATTCTATGGCCAACCCATGTGACCCCTGTTCTCAAGGTCAAATGACTTAGAAACTTGCGTTGACGTTTTTGAGGGGTGTTCTTAGATATATTTGTCGTGACCACCATTTGAACCGTCTCGTTGAGACGGTTCAAATGAGTGGTCACAACATATACTTTTATTGACAATAAGCGAACAAAAAGTAAAAATAAAATATTAAAAACAATTCATACCCGTAAAGGTGTATTCCGAATGCATTGGGTTAACATATGGGAAACTATGTACCCCGGAAAAAAATTCTTGGTACGTACATGTATAGTCAGCACCCTGTCTGTCTATGTGTCTGTCGTCCAAAATTTGCGCTAGTCCAAAATTTGTGTTAAATTTTCGGCTACCTACTATCTACATTACCGAAACTTTGTATACTTATTTATCATCATCTATATTTTAATTCTATAGCCCGCCCATGTGACCCCTGTTCGCAAGGTCAAATAATTTTTTTGAGGGGTGCACCATCCATCATTCTTATCTGGACGTGCAAATATAGAAATGAAAAGTCATGCAGAGCATGATGTTATTAGCCGATCAAATCAGGGTAAAGTGCATCGAACATATGTAGGTGTCTCTGGTAACATTGTCAATGGTAAACTATTTTCAACCACAGTTCTGTACCCAGCGTTGACATTTTTCTCGATTTTGTGCAGGTTTTGGAAAACCCGTTCCCAAATCCATCCAATAGCAGCAATGCCATAGCAGCAATGTTTTGTTGTCACCATTATGGCAGCACGCGAGTGGGCGGAGCTACCAGGGCTATATATATCTAATGGTTACAGTGTCATCTAAAAATAGACACAAGCTCCTGCGTATTCAGGCACATGCCCAGATTGGCCTAATGTGCCCCATCCGTGATTTTTTGCGCGATGTCGGGCGCAAGACAATCAATAATTTGCGGCATTGACAATAATTAAGGGGGATTGCCGCAATCGCGCGTGCTGGATGCATCCCTGCATGATACGTAAACAAATCAAAGTTGGCTATGAAGGGCAATTCTTCGTTTTGATTGGTGGAAAATTTTGTGAATATTAACTAGCGTCAAATGACGCGCATACACGATCCAATGGGATAAACCCAG
This sequence comes from Conchocele bisecta, assembly GCA_029237695.1. NCBI lineage: Eukaryota > Metazoa > Mollusca > Bivalvia > Lucinida > Thyasiridae > Conchocele > Conchocele bisecta. The sequence continues at coordinate 48,185,386 of CM055271.1, read as the reverse complement.
TGATGCTGGGATAAACCCGAAAATGCTGGGGTTGCTAGTAAGGAGATTTTGAGCAGAGGTCGATTATAAATTAGCCGAATAAACACATTTTACGCGATTATACGTGGCTGAAACTTGTTCTGTTTAATAAATAAAAGCTTTAAATTAGCCCAATAATCGGCGTATGTTGGCGTATATGGCCATTAGAGCCAACTATGGACTTCAACAACAATAACTTCCGGGTTAAATCTCTTCCGGCGTTCAGCTCATTACGTATTGTGTTATTTGGCTATAAATAAAGTTTTAAACGGAGATAAATGCCAAAAATGCAAACTTTATCGGTTGATGCAATTTGGAAGTGATACAGAAAAATTCGCGTTCGTAGATTACCGAATAGCAGAGAAAAGGGTTGCTACAAACTTTTTCAGAATTCGATGGATAACCAATATATTAGCCGATCTATAAATAGATCGGCTAATAACAAACCTTGGAAAGATGTTGTAAGGTAATTTATATGATAGGTCCGCATATAGGAAGAGAAATTTACAAGCAGTAACAAGTGGATTGTTATTGATCATACACGCTGAGAAACTTATCACTTCCTCATGTTCCTGTCTCGCCCACATGCTGTACATGTATGTGTAAATACGGAAGCACAGCTACACATGTCAAAGATTTAATAAGGAAACATTGATACTTTAAACTTTATTTATTTTGCAACGATTACAAGCAATTAGCGCGAGAGCACTTATACAAATGCTTTCGTCACAGATGAAGGCGTAGGGTTATTAATGTGGGAGGAAACCAGAATACCCGGAGGAAACCCACATGTCCGATCTGGTGACCACCATGCCACCTCACATACTGACCCGGCCGAGGATCGAACCCGGGGCCGCATTGGTGAGAAGCGCGCTTGTTACCGATTGCGCTAACCGGACAAACAAAAATGTTGATTATGCATGTACAGTGGAACTTCTCTAAACTAACCTCTGTCTGTTTCCAGTTTACAGCTGTAGCCGATTTCATAAAAATTGCAAAGTATACTTATATAGCAAAGTATACTTTGAGGGAGTAATCATTTATTTTCCCCCGAAATGCATTATTTCATATAGAACTAACCACTGCATATATTTGATGATTAAAATTATTCAGATTTATTATACTGAATTTATTACATTATCACAGCCAAAATGGCTGTGATAATGTAATACATTCAGTATAATAAAAATTAATAAATTTATCCTTGAATTGAAAATTTCTCCCTCAAAGTATACTTTGCTAGAAAAGTACACTTTGCAACGTTGGTGAAATAGGCTACAGATCTGGAGCTACACTGGTCACTCAGACATTTATTGCAAGGTTTGCCACGGTATAATACAGTGGGATTATGGGTTTAAGTGTAATAAGCGAGTTTATGAAAGGATCGACAAAATTCCGTGACAATAGGAATAACAACATTATACACCTGTATATATATGTGTACACACATTATAGTCTCAGGTGAAAAGTTTCAATACACATTCCTATTGCATGCTTTTCAAACCATGATAACAGAGAGATTATCATGATCTGAAGAGGCACGCTGATGCATTTCTTGTTTCGTTTCTCTATCCATGTACATATGCTAGATAAGTATACTTTGCAATTTTGATGAAAGCGGCTACAGATTGCCTGACACATAACTACAGATAAAGAGTATTATACCCCCAGATTTCAACTTCAATGCGTATTTTACTTTTTACAAATGTATTATTCATTTGCTTCCTTATGATAAACAATAAAACAAATTTAAAAATCCACTTATTTGAGCTGCAAAAGCTGCTCAACTAAGTAAATTTTCAACTTCATTACAGTATTTTCACTACTAATAATTTGAAAATCAATGCGTATTTTCATATTTTGTACTTCCACTTGTGATAATCAATGCATATTCTGCTAATATAAGTGTGTAAAATACGCCAATACGCACCTTATCTGGAGGTCTGCTGACATTGTAAATTGAACCTGTAATGACTAGGATTGGCTGTAATTGGGTTATTGCATTGATGGAGTGGTTCTGCTGTTCTTTTGAATTATTTCAACAGTCCTAGGGATTCCGCTGGGGAAAATAAAAAAAATCGCCACTTCAAAAATAATAAAACAATTGGCGATATTTGTAATTTTTTTTTTATTTTTTTTTTTCCAAAATTGTAATTTTTTATCACAAATTGTTTATTTTTATGTCTTCATACTAACCTGAATGGTTGCAAACTGATAGGTTGCTATGAAATCGTCCTAATAATAAAAATCTGCCTACTCTAATCACTCAAATAACCCACCATAGACCATTCCGCTCTACCCACAGCCAATTGGCTAGTCCGCTATTTAAACTCCTCCTATTATTTTTAGGACGCTATCAGGGTGCAGGTATATTTTGTATCTCCCATAATTTTGTTCTAATTTTGAATTTCTGTCGTGTATTGTACCTTATTTGTCATTTGATATTGTTCAATACATATTACTATCACTCATTCGTGTTGCGTGATTATTCTCCATTGCGTTTTTTTGGGGTTTTATTTTTCACTGTGTTTTATTCTGTGTCACGTATTTTCGCGGTTTCGCGTGTACTTATTCGTACCCTAACGGGTTCGTCCCTTAGTGGATTCGTTCCCGTGACACATTTTTTGTAGCGTATTGCGGTGTATTCTATCGGGTTTTGTATTACAATACCGGTTAGCATGCCGCAATCACGCTCTGCTTGTGGGCACATGACTTCTCCGTGGGACACCCATAAGGACAGGTGCTTATGCCTGTGGCGGGTGTTGCAAGGAGAGCCATGTGAGTTGTCTGTCCGTTGGACGGATACGACGTGGGGTAAGGATGGGTATCGTAGGACCCATATCTCACGTTCTAAGTAGTCTGTGGCCGCTTTCCAGCTCTTGGGAGCGGTGGGGCCTTCCGAGGTTGGTAAGGCTTCGGAGGGTGTGCCAGATGGGATCCCCCCATCGGGGGGATCTGGTTCCGTTGAGAAAGTTCGGTCAGGTTCTCTGACTTCGAAACTTTGCTCAGGTGATAGGCCGGTGATCCATGCAGGGGATACTGGGCTGCTGGGTCCGGTACTGATCTCATATCACCCGGTTCTCATAGAGCTATACCTATCACAGGGTTGCTTTGGCCGGTGCTTGTTCCCATAACACCCGGTTCAAAGCGAACCCAGCCTCTCACAGTAGAGGCGCCCGGTGTAGCCTCTCACAGTAGAGGTACCGGGCACCGGGCACCGGGCACCGGGCACCGGTTATGTCACCGGGCACCGGGCACCGGGCACCGGGCACCGGGCACCGGTTATGTCACCGGGCACCGGGCATTATGTCACCGGGCACCGGGCACCTGGTTATGTCACCGGGCCACCGGGCAACCGGGCAACCGTTATGTCACCGGGCACCGGGCACCGGTCACCGGGTACCGGGCATTATGTCACCGGGCATTATGTCACCGGGCACCGGGCACCGGTTAGGCTACCGGGCACCGGTCAAACACCTGGCACCGGGCACCAGACTCTCCTTGGACAGCCTGCTGCTTCCGGTAGGAAGACGTTCTTGTCTTCGGTTGGTCTTCGTTATACGTGTTCACGTAAGTCTCGTTCTCCTGTTCGTCGTAGGAGACGGTTGTATAGGGCTTCTACATGTAGTACTAGCTTCGGCAGTACATATACTATTTGGAACGATACAGTACAGTTCTGTTGAATCAGATTCCACGTATGTGGTAGATGACTGCCAGTCTAGGGTTGCTGCGGCAGGTGCTTATCACATTCACCCGGTCACAACGTACCCTAACTCTCGCAGGAGAGGTGCCGGTATTGTGTTACGGGCACCGGGTACCGGGCACCGGGGTAGCAACTATTTCTGACCGGGGTGTTCGTGGGTTCGTATCCTGTGTACATATTGTGTTTTTGTATCCGGCTCTCTCGAGATCTAGCTCTTCCGTTCTCGGAGGAGACGGTCGAGGTGGTATTGGACGCCGTGGTGCTTTGGCTCCGTACTTGTCTGGCCTGCTCTTTATTCGAGTGTATATGAGTTCGAATTCCCAGTCTATATTCAGGACTCGACACGCGATAGAGTTATGATGGTTCAGTTGGCTAAGATTCTGGAGTTCCTGTCTAAGTCCTAGTACTTAGTGGGTTTGTCGGCTCTTTCACAGCTGGTGGTTTTTGCCAGTGGAGCCTCCCATAGGGGTACTTCCTCGGATGGCTGTTGTGAGGCTGATTCGGTGGTGGTGGAATTGCCGGAGTTGTCGTGGTTTCATTGCTCTCCTACAGTAGGGCTTCTTGTTACGTACATTGGGGAGCTTTAGGTAGGATTTGGGCCACTGCGGGGTTCCTAGTGCTCAAACTTTGATCGCCACACTGGGGTCTAAGTTCTACATGCCCCTCTATGCGGTATGGTTTTTGAGATCTCCGTTTCTGGACAAGGACGCCGCAGCGTTTGGGATATCTTCGGCTCCTGGTCCTGGTTCGCGTTTGCGAAGGCATGGGTGTAGGCTGTTAAGTCGATTGTGGCTATGCCAACTTTCGTTGATGTTTGAATCAGTATGATTCATCGTCTCTGGACGCAGTGCTTCAGTCGGCGATTTGTGCCGCTAAGCTCTTGTCAACATGTCTTTGGAGTTTCTATGGACATGCTCTTGTCCAGGTGAGACACAGTGATAGCCGGCTAGTTTTTTTCTTGAACGGCTATAGTTTTGCTTCGTTCGCCTCTTTTGACCTCTGTTAATTGTGCGATCGAACGGCCAAAGGGCAGCTACGGTACCGATGGTCCCTCCTGCTGCTCCTTCTTGTCTACCTCCTGTGGGGTCGTTTCCCCTGACGGGGGTATTTTCAAGGGTTTAGTAGAGTCTCTCTCTTGAAGTATAGTGCTATAGAGGAAGTTCGGGATGTGGTCGGAGCGCCATTTGCCCGGTTAGACTGGGTTGTTTCCATAGATCTGCGGGTCTCGTACTTCCACGTGCCCTTCCGCAGATGCTCTCGAAGTTTTAAGTTGTTTCCGAGTTTTGTGTCTTTTAGATCTAGAGTAGTCGTAGTTGGTTCCCACACAGGATTTTTCTTAGGTGGGAATTAGCTTATTGACCGATCTATCAGTCATCATAGTACCTTTGGACAGGGTGCGTGGCATCTTGTTTTAGTTTCCGGGTACTGGTCAGAGGTTCTCTGTCAGCTAGGAAATTTCTGCACTCCTGGAATTTCGGGGTGCAGAATAGGGGAAGGTTATGTTTGCGACCTCCATTATTACTTACTAGGGCTATGGAGGCCGCACCCCGATCCTTTGGATCGGTCTCTGCCTAGGATCACCATCTTCCTACGTTGTATCAGATGGTGGGCAGTGGAGGTCTGGTTCCTACAGGGATTTCCCATAGTGTTACCTCCTCCTACTCGCTTTCTGTCCACAGACGCGTCGTGAGAAGGCTGGGGGGCTCATTGGAGCCCCTACATTGGTGTGTTGGTGGTCAGTGCAGGAAACTCAGGGACACATCAACATGTTTTAGCTTTTGGCAGTGTTCCGGGGGTTGACAGCGGCGGATTCTGTTCTGCACGGACAGGTGGTTATGGTTTCTGCGGTCATCTCCGGTTCTGACGGAATGGCTTCTGCATCCGTTGGTGTCCAGTGCTATCTTGTCCGGATGGGGGTATCCATTTGTGGTTTTGTTGCGGCAAGGCTCAAACGTCGGTTTTATTTTTTCCACTGTTTGCGCCCACGTACCGATTCGGACTTTTCAATTTACTCGTTCCAGTATAACTTCGGACCCATGTACTGCATGTTGGACATTGCTAAGGAAGTGATTTGAGATACCAATGTTCGTGTTTATAAGATCGCATGTAATTCACTCAATTGTAATTATTATAAACAAGCGTCCGTTAATGATTATGGCATTTACGGATCGATTCATGTCAAGCATATAATTGGCTATTAACAAGAGTATTTTTGTGATTTCACGTCACACTGTCGTTAATTGGTTGACCACGGCTTACGTGGTCGGCTTTGACGGTATTCCGCGATTGTAACACGGTTACCGGCGGCATGTTTTGATCACTTTGTATGTGTGAAAAACTTACCTGTGCCAATTAAGTTTGACCAGACTTTACGACGCCCGCTGTTCAAATTGCATATCGACATTACAGTATAATGTGTATTAATTATACCATCGGCACTTGTTTTCCACATCGATATAAACGAAATGTCGACATTTCCCGATATCGATATATCAGGTATGTAATGTATGAGTTATATAGCAGTTCGGCCGGGACCACTAGCGTATATCGACATAAGCAGGTATATCGATGTAGGCAATGTCGACATAAGCGTATCGACTGTATATACAACATGCTGTTGTCACTCCATCATTTCTGAAGCAATTGGGTATTTCATAATGTTAATTGTGTTAAATAGAAGCACACTACTGTTTACACATCAGCAGTTTCTCCTATGACCGAGATTTCTCCCTCAGATACTTTATCCCTTCTCACATGATCTGGAATCAGTTGTGGTTCGGGCCTCCCTCCGTCACGCCTGTCAGCGACAGTGGTTCACACTTTCTGTCCAGTCCGTGCGATGAAGCATTAGGTTCGGAAGAATTAGGACATCCGGTCCGACCGTAAAGTTTTTTATTACCAATTTTAAGCCAACGGGAGGTATCGCAATCCTTTGTCTTCCGTTGGATAGATAGGGCCATTACTTGAGTTTATTCTACAGTAAGTGGTTCTGCAGCTGAGTTGTTTAGGCCCTAAATGCACGAGGTGCATGTAGTCTCAACTTCTTTCTATGATCGCTCTCTGCACTGGCAGGAGATGCGTAACTGCCAACTGTTACGATTTTTCCGTATTTATTCCGGGAAATACGTTAGATAGACGGTAGTACGGATTACTATTAAAAGTACGATTTTTGATCGGCGCGGGTATATCTGGATATTATTATTTCGTTTAAATACAATTCTGCCAATAATCCTATTGTTTTATTTACCCGTTATCATCTCGTCTAGGCGATTACCATTTGATATTCCAGCGCTCAGAGATATTGATTTATTCATCACGTAATTCGTATAATGTCTGATCTAAGCGTGCAGCCAACTTATTTGGGGATTGTTTTATCGGAAGAAGTTAGGACAACACTTCTGTTCATCTATGATTACAGCGAGACATGGCCCAATTTGGTCCTGTCACAGCGCGGTGATGTTTTTGCGTCTTGCAATCAGTGTTATTGTAGTTATTCGGGTGCTCATGGTAGCCGAAACTTGGGCCAAGGCTATATTTAACTTATTTTATGCATATAAGTGAGTACTGATTTGTGTTCCGGAATACATATGTGGTGTTCCGGAAAGTAACCCCCTTTTCTCTCCATGTTCCTCATGTGACCGACATGGGGTTGGCATCTCAGGGAGATGTTTAAGAACTGGGTCCGTTAGTAGCAGCGGGTGCAGTTGTGGGTTTATCAGCCGGTAGCATCAAGTTTAGGAGGCTGTTTGGATCTACCTGTTCGCGATAGTCTGCGATTTTTTCTGATTACCCGATTATTCGGTTTTTGTCTTTACAGTCCAGTGGAATCCTGGGGGTTGGTAAGTGTGACTCTCCGCTCGATGAACTTCACTTGCTTTTGTTGATGAACGGGGATCTGTGGTGATCTATGGTTCTTACGGTTCATCACGCTGGCCCAGGAGGCATTGTTTTGTACATGTTTTTTTTATTTTCAATTAGGCGAGGCTACCTTTCTAGTTTGTAGCAGTGTTGTTGCAAAAGGATAGTGTTTCACTTTGGGTTATGATTCTTATTCTCTTTTTCTACTATACATGGGTTTTAGGTATACAGTGGTCGACACTCGCAGTGTCCCGAGATCCCGAGGATCCCTGTTTTGTAGGAGGAATCACTGCATTTTCAAGAAAATCCCATTCAACATTATGTAACAATAGGGATGTCCATGCTGCGGAATCCCTGGGCCAAAAGTTAGTGTCAAACCCTGGTATAGGTTTTGATCTGGCTTTAGGGCCAGTTTAACTCCTCAGCACTTGCTTGTTAGGATGACCTTAGTGCTTAGGGCGTTTTATACTGTGTTCTCGATATGTACGAGTCATGTGTCGTCATGAGACTATGTATAGACTTTGAGTTTTTCTCAGTTGAGTTATTGCGTGTGAAGTGCCGGGCGACTACATTCGCCAGGGCTTCGTCTGGTAGCAGCAGCTATACCTTGAGTATTCTCCGGCGTTCTAACCAAGTATAGCAGGTTGGAGTCTACGAGTCAGTCTACGAGACTAGCGTGGTGGTGCTTGTCTTTATCCACCTCTCTTCTACTTTCGTAGAAAACAGGGGGGGGGGGCCGCTTTGGGCTCCCCTATGATTCTAGGGTGAGACCATGTTATTACTATATAGGTAACACCCAAGTTTGTACCTAGACCAAATATTTTTGTCTGTTTTGAGGGTTTTTAATCTGCCTTACCATTCCGGTCGAGTATGAGTAGTGAGAATACCTCCCACCATCACTACGAATTCTTGCAACCATTCAGGTTAGTTTGAAGACATAAAAATGGAAAATTATTTCTAATTTTAGTTTTTATTATTCATACTCACCTGAATGGTAAGGTAGACCCTCCTCCCGTCCCCGCTTGATGGTTTTATCTTCTCCCTACTTAGTATACTTCAGGCTATTTTTATCTAGCAGTGTCATTTCCATATGGAAATGATTTACTTTTGAAGCTGTATACCTAACAATAATAGGAGGAGTTTAAATAGCGGACTAGCCAATTGGCTGTGGGTAGAGCGGATGGTCTATGGTGGGTTATTTGAGTGATTAGAGTAGGCAGATTTTTATTATTAGGATGATTTCATAGCAACCTATCAGTTTGCAACCATTCAGGTGAGTATGAATAATAAAAACTAAAATTAGAAATAATTTTCCATTTTTATCGCCAATTGCGAAAGTGGCGATCGCCAGCGGAATCCCTGCAGTCCACAATGTGCATATAATCCAATTATGTGTCATTTCAAAATGTGGACTCCACATTTTGAAATGACACATAATTGGATTATATGCCTAAGGCTAATGAACATTTTCCCAAAATCTATTTCAAACGTTTACAATATATAAAGTTCTTGAAAATGATATGCCTAAGTGCAAATGGAAATTTTCTTAAATTTATTATAAAACTCAGCGGAATTCCGAATATGTTGTAAGCAAGGGTCCTGAAAAATTTACTTTAAAACTCAGCGGAACTCAGCCTCAACCAATTCAAAATATTTTGTAAGCAAGGGTCCTGAAAAATATTTATGCTACCTGTCTAAACTATTGGTTATAAGTTTTCCTAATTGCATGTACAATAAGTCTTATAATAATATAAACTCATGGACAGGTGATTGACCTTTCGTGTCTGTCCTATATAACAGGATAATGAATAATATCTTATATGCGAAATGGGCACACGTTTTGTTGTGTTTGCAAACGAATGGATATATGTACATCAACGGGTCATTAGAAACAGTTTGCAGGCAGTAGGCCTGGATACTACTGTCTGTTTCATGAAAGCTGCCAAAATTTTACGGCCATATAAACAATTAAAAAACAATTATTTTTTTGATAATATTAAATTAAAGGAAAATTTAAGAATGAGCCTTCTTTTTATTTCGTGAAATTTGGTCAAATTTTGAATTTATTACGAAAAATTGATTTCTGTATGGGAATTTTATACATGGGGGAAAAACAGGTAGAGGAGTGTAGGAGGAATTTAGAACGATTTTTTTTTTGGAAATTGACTCCGAAACCTGGCTAGATAGCTTGGAAATGATCTAACTAAGAAAACAAAAGTTAAATTTTGAAAATCGGTCCAGAATTACTGAAGTTCTAAAAAATGTCCCCATGTTAAATCCCCATAGACATCTTCACTCTGTGAAGATGTCTATGGGGATTTAACATGGGGAAATTGTTTTTTCGCTATAAAATCAATATTTGACCAAATTTCACGAAATAAAAAGAAGGCTCATTCTTAATTTTTCTTTTAATTTAATATTATCGAAATAAATATTGTTTTTGAATTGTTTATATAGCCGTAAAATTTGGGCAACTTTCGTGAAACAGACAGTAGGGCATATATATATTGTTTGCATCTGATTTTAGACACAATTACAGACTAACCCTTTCACCCCTAAGTAACTGGAATGGATTTTTATGTCAATTTCCGTACAAATCCAATCGTCACAAAAGGATTTTCTGACTAGTCCATTTATGAAAAGAGGGTGTTTATGTTCTAAAAAATGTGGCAATTACTTGCAAAAAGTGCAGATCCTGATGAGACGGCTCGTCACGAGCCGGCTCTCATCTGCATCTACACTGTTTGCCAATACTCACTATATAGGCGTGTGGTGTTGAAAGGGTTAAACCCTCACACTGCTGAATTAAATTCTGTTTTCTGCTGTTTATTTTCAATTTTCCTCATTCAAACATAGTTTGGAAATGATTCTAAAGTGGTGTCAAAACATGTTTTATTGAGAACGAAGACAAAATACATTTATAATATACATGTACATGTAATATCAGACAACAATTTACATTTCCCGCATTCTAAGGGTTAACCCTTTCACCCGTAAGTAACTGAAATGGATTTTGATCTGTTAATTTTGCAACCAATCTAATCCTCACAAAATGATTTTCAGACTAGTCCATTTATTTATAAAAAATAGGAAAATTACTTGCAAAAAGTGCAGATCCTGATGAGCCGGCTCATCTGGATCTACACTGTTTGCCAATACCACTATACAGGCCTGTGGTATTGAAAGGGTTAAATAGAAAGGGGGAATTTTAGAAAAACTTAGAAAATATCCTCAAATAGTGCAAATCTTATTGAGACGGCTCGTTACAAGCCGGCTCATCTTGATCTACACTGTTTGCAAAGATGATAGAGGTCTGTAGTGTTGATAAGCTTAATTTTGTACCTTCATACCTACGGAAGCCCATTAGGGCCACTTCACTTTTTTTTATTTCCATTTATTCAAGTTCTTATTTTCAAGTTTTTTTCTTGAATTTTCGAGATCTTTTCTTCTTGATTTTCAAGATACTTTCTTGAATTTTCGAGATCTTTTCTTGAATTTTCAAGGTCTTTTTTCGAATTTTCAAGATCTTTTCTTGAATTTTCAAGATCGTTTCTAATAACGGATGTTTCAAGATATTTTCTTAAATTTTCAAGTTATTTTCTTGAATTTTCAAGATACTTTCTTGAATTTTCGAGATGTTTTCTTGAATTTTCAAGATGTTTTCTTGAATTTTCAAGTTCTTTTCTTGAATTTTCAAGATCTTTTCTTTTCTTGAAAATTCAAGAATAGATCTTGAATAAATGGAAATTAAAAAAAAGTGAAGTGGCCCCAATGGGCTTCCGTACATACCTGTACATGTCAGTGTATTAAATTGACACGACACGACACATGGTTATTTGTGACTTAGTGACACGTCCGTACCGCTGATACTGTATACATGTATTGCTCTGAGTTCTGAGGTCATAATTCTAATTACATTTGCATTACATAAGCATTATGCTGGAGTAGTATTTCCAAATATGCATTTGAAGCGTTATTTGTTTACTTTACACTTCGTGGAGAGTGACATAAGAATTTTGCTAATACACACTTTAATAGGCGAGTTTATGATAATACATGTACATGTATTTTTGTCACAAATTGTGGAATTTTCTATCAATAACAATATAGCGAAGAATGAATGTTTGCGCCCTGCATATTATTGCTATATTTTAGTGTGTGAAATGGAATTCCGCAAATTTATACCGTTAACTGTGGTGTAGCAATATAGTGCAGCCTATTGCCTATAAAACAGAAAAATGCAGCTATTATTGCTCCATAAATTACATTTGCGCATGTGTCTACATGTTTCTGTCTATACCCAGATGCTAGAGTAGTTATGTAAAAGAATTTCACTCAATTACCCGGAACAAAATTTTTATTTCACGTCACAATGTGGATGATATATGCATTGTTGAAATTCATCCTTCCTCTAGTTACGTCGGTTGGCAATAAAGTACAATAAACGTTGTTTACCCGTTTCACCCCTAAGCATCTGGAATGGATTTTGATATGTTAATTTTGCAACCAATACAACCGTCACTTATTTTCAGACTAGTCCAATTTATGAAAAGGGGGTGTTTTTGTTCTAAAAAATATGAAAATTACTTGTGCAAAAAGTGCAGTTCCCGATGAGACGGCTCGTGACGAGCCGTCTCATCTGGATCTACACTATTTGACAATACCACTATACAGAGGTGTCGGAACTGGGGCGGCAGCTAGGGAGGCGACCGCCGCCCCAATAGTTGGACCAAATTGTTTTTATTTTTTTGCTGTGACTTTGGGATCAGGACGTGATCGTGATTTTGGTAAACAAACACCCCGTGTAATGTAGTGAGTATCCTGGTAATAAAATGTTAATTCGATTATGTAATTTCAAATGTAAAATATTGACTTTACCGAGCGCGGGAACAGTGCCATTCCTGACAACTGACTGTAATTTTTTTTTTGTAATACATGTACATACTAAAACAGATTACACACATGCAAAATGATATAGTATAAGTATACTATTGGTATTTGCATTTTGAACACTTCCAAATATGTATAGATGGTGAAATCTCATACCAACCTTTTTAATAATTGTCATAAAATTACCATTGAATTACCCCTTTTTACCAGTGCTTTTGCTACAAAAATGTGTTTGAGATAATGTTGTCTCTTAAATGCAGCAGAACGCAGGAAATGCCACCTAGAATGGGGGGGGGGGGTGGCATGCCACCGCACCCCCCTAGCACTCTCTCGCTTCACTCAGGCCGACTGCCGCCCTCCCCAATATTAATTTGCTTCTGACGCCTCTGCTATACCGGCCTGTGGTGTTGAAAGGGTTAAAATGTTCAGTTTGTATCTAGCATACCGGCCACCTATTCCGATAAACGAAACCTTATACAATAAGAAACGAGACCATTGTAGATCCTGATTATCCTGCAACAACGCAAATCAGAATGTTCCATGGCAGTATTAATGGTACCTCATTAGCTGAATGGTGATCAGTGTATACACTGATCAGACAGCACAGAGATGATAAACATTGTCGACCATATCTCCACTGATCAGATTCTGCACTTCTTTGCAGCACATTTATCAACTGTAGGATAAAATATTAAAATCGTCCTGATTTACATAACCATTAACAACCCCCTAGTTGCGAACTGTAACTCTTGCAATTACCGTCCTAGAGTTACCTTTGCAACTAGACAACCACCCCCCCCCCCCTCCCGTTCCCCAAATGCTGGATCCGCCCCTGGTCAGCTTTTTCTCTTCCCATGGTCGGCCTTTACTCACAGGTTTGACTGTATTGCAAATGTAATGCATTAACCCCAGGTGTGTCTAGCTCGTATATCATGAATATTAACCAGCTTCCTGTTATGTGCACATCCACACAAATTTAACAAGATATTTATTTTTTCTATTTATTATTTCTCCACAAAAGTGTCTGTTATGATCACTCATTTTAACCATTTGTCTCATGGGTGGATTCAGGGGGGGGGGGGGCGGACCCGGCGCACGCCCACCCTAAAATTCGCCGAGTAAAGATTTTTTACAAGTTACAAGGCACGTTTCATGCCAAGTGCCATGTTTTCCATGCATTTTTCGGTCGTTTTCTTATTGTTTCAAAATGTAAACGTTTTCAATCAAAAATCATGTCTAAACATACTGTGACAGTGTCAATATTTTTGCTCCAAAATGCGCCAGAACGCAGGAAATGCAATGTAGATTTGCAAAATTTTCAGGGGGGGAATGCCCCCGGACCCCCCTAGCGCTATCTCGACTATTTTGCAATACTTCACTATATTATCGAACGAGCTTCGCTCGTTCGATAATATAGTCAAGTATTGCAAAATAGTTACGCCCCCCCTAACCCGAAATCCTGGATCCGCGCCTGTGTCTTATGGATGAGATTTTAAACCAAAGTCCCATCTCTATATGACCTTAGCTGTTGCTTGGACGTTAAACCCAATCACTTCATGTGAAACGTCTCAACGCGTTCAAAACATTTACTTCCCTTATAAGAATAATCCTACCGGTATTACTTTTAAATAGGGGAAGGGGCCAAGTGACTTTGGTGTGGTATGGACCTGCCACCAGTTCAGGTTATTCTAATTTCAGTGCTGAATATGTTGTATCTCGATGTAAATATTCCGTTCTGATTTTGGGATTTTCCCCCCAATGCAGCAGGTTAAAACGGGATCGAACCTGTTTGCCCGGCCTTACATTACCTTAGCTGTTGATAGGCCGTTAAACACCAATAAACAAACAAACAAACAAAACATTTACTTAGAAGAAAGATATTTGCATGTGTTTACTGTGAATATTTACAATTCTCATACCGGATATTAAAGGTACATGCCCACTCAGTAGGCACATGTTCTTTATATCAGAGACATCATCATTCACCATTATCCCACGTATTGATTGACATTATTATACATTTTATATAGACGTAAATTTCCACACTGATATCAGGGGCGATAACCATGTTTCCTTAAAATGTTTATTGCTATTTATTCTCTGTATTTATTTTTTGATGTGAAATGATCATACTTTATAATCTGTCGAAAATAATATTTTTACATGTGACACATTTAATTACCGGTAGTATAAATAATTAAAATTATCATGCCTCATTTGCATTAGAAAATAGCCTGATACCGCAGAGAGTCACTATCAGTAAAATAAATGTTACTAAATGATTATATTTGTAGAGTAGGCACTTGTAATTTTTAGAACTGGTGGAATAGTGACACAATTACACACTTATTTAATTCCTATAAAGAACATGTTGTGCCGTAACCGAGTGGGCATGTGACTTTAATAACAGGTAGCCAATTTTTGCACAATAGTGTTTTTTATTTCTTATTTCGTCACGAAAGTACCGGTATATGTTGTGACCACTCATTTGAACCGTCTCGCTTAAATTGGGGTCAAATAATCTACTTTCGAGCAAAGTTTAAGAAAATTATTTACATATGTCTGTTAACAAGATTGTGAATCTACAAGGTTAATGGATTTCTGTGAATATTAAATTGTTACCATACCACTCCATCATCATCCGTCCTCAGATTTATGACACAATTCTCTGGTTTCACTGTGCTACAAATAATTTGAAGCTTCTTTATATATACAATGTCTTCTGTATGTATACTCGGGGCTCCAGATAAGGAAATAGTAATTGAGTATTGTCACTCTATCATTTCTGAAGCAATTGGGTATTTCAAAATTTTAATTGGGTAAATAAAACCACACTAGTGTTTACACATCAACAGACAGCAATTATTGAATAGTTTGCTTCGAAATGAAAACATGTCTTGGCATTTCATTAGAATTGTCTCCTTGGAGACAATTCTAATGAAATACCAAGATGTGTTTTTTCATGGAAAATAAGAATAATATGCTATATTTGTGGTCTGTTTATTGTTTTCTGCTGCAAGATAAAGGTATCACAAATTGTTATTGCTTTTTGATACTCGCTACTTTTTTTTCCTTATTAAATAGGGAACAAATGATAAAAAATAAAACGATACGAGCCGGCTCATCTGGGGGCCGTTTCACTAAACTTCTTACGACTAAAATGTTCGTAAGCGCAAATTTAGAATCGTCTGCAAATTTGAATTGATGGATTTACATTTATTGAGCATAGGCTGCATATGCAGCCTATGCTCAATAAATGTAAATCCATCAATTATTTACAAGAAAACAGTGTTAATGTGAAATTTACAGACTATCATAATTTTGCACTTACGAACATTTTAGTCGTAGGAAGTTTAGTGAAACGGGCCCCAGGATCTACACTTTTTGCCAATACCACTGTACAGGCATGTGGTGTTAAAGTGTTAAGAAAGGACAAGTACATGTATAAAATTATCCCTAGCAACTTTTTTCGGAATCAAAATACCAGAACCCCCCAAAAAATAGTTTTTTTCCACATAAAAACAATTACGGTCGGAGGTCAAATAAAATACTGTCTGTCGTTTAACAGGAAACTACGGAAGCCCATTAGGACCACTTCACTTTTTTTTTTATCTTTTCTTGAATTTTCGAGATCTTTTCTTGAATTTTCAAGATGTTTTCTTGAATTTTCAAGTTCTTTTCTTGAATTTTCAAGATCTTTTCAAAGAACTTGAAAATTCAAGAAAACATCTTGAATAAATGGAACTTAAAAAAAAGTGAAGTGGCCCTAATGGGCTTCCGTAGGAAGCACCTATTTAGGCCTATCATATCATGAAGAGGGTTATGTCCACCTTGTAAAAATCATAAAGGGGGTTTGGTCATTTTTACACAAAGGGGGTTATGTCCCAGGGTTTTTTGTGTGGATACCTTTGAAAACATTAACGCAGATGGATAGACAGACAGACGGGGGTGTACACACATCTATGTGTTCACTGTCCCACTTTCCACAAGTGATCATGTGGAGGGGCAAACTGTGTCTATCTATTAATAATCTGATCCTGGTCTATCAAGTGTGACACATAAATATGGGCCATCTCATTTTGTGTCGTCTGCCGTTTATTTTCTATTTTTCATTTTAATCATCAAAAACATGCTTTGACAGCACTTCAGAATTATTTACAACATGCTTTGACAGCACTTCAGAATCATTTCCATTGGAAATGATTCGGAAGTGCGGTCAAACCATGTTTTTATTGAGAAATAAGGCAAGATATAAAAACAACAGCAGCCGTCAATTGTTGTGAGCAGCAGTCTAAGGGTTAATAATCTGATGCAGTGTGACATACATATATATGGGTGATCTCATGGGGAAACGCACCCAAGTAGACCCTGAGACCGCTACTCACAACAATTGTCCTCTGCTGTTGCTGCTATATCTTGCCTTATTTCTCAATAAAAACATGGTTTGACAGCACTTCAGAATCATTTCCATGGAAATGATTCCGAAGTGCTGTCAAAGCATGTTGTAAATTATTCTAAAGTGCTATGAAAGCATGTTTTTGATGATAAAAATGGAAAATAGAAAATAAACAGCAAAGAAAATTAAGATAGCGGTGTTAAATGTTGTCTGCTGATTATATTCCATCTTCAATTTTTATTAACAAAAACATAGTATGGCAACACGTTAAAATCATTTCCAATGGAAATGATTCTAAAGTGTTTTTATTGACAAGAAAGACAAAATATAATACACCAGCAGATGACAATTTCTGTTTCTCGCCTTCTAAGGGTTAACTCTTTGCATGCTGGGAAACTTCTGGTCTAGAAACAGTTAAAACGTATAAGACGAACATCATTCTATTTTCTTTTATTACTCCCTCTAAATATCATGAATATGTCTTGGCATTTCATTATAATTGTGTACGGAGGACTAGTATAGATCCAGATCGGCCTGTGCATCAACACAGTCTGATCAGATTTGCACTGTTTGCTATTCCATCAATGAAACACCTGTCATACTTTTAACGCTTATTCCGCCATCTTATTTATTTTGTCGTCTGCTGTTTATTTTCTATTTTCCATTTGTATCATCAAAAACATGCTTTGACAGCACTTTAGAATAATTTACAACATGCTTTGACAGCACTTCAGAATCATTTCCATTACATGTTTTTATTGAGAACTAAGGCAATATATAAAAGCAACAGCAGACGACAAATGTTGTGAGTAGCGGTCTAAGGGTTAACAAGCTATTTTCCATTTTTATTATCAAAAACATGCTTTGACAGCACTTTAGAATAATTTACAACATGCTTTGACAGCACTTCTGAAGTGCTGTCAAACCATGTTTTTATTGAGAACTAAGGCAATATATAAAAGCAACTGCAGACGACAATTGTTGTGAGTAGCGGTCTGAGGGTTAACGAGCAATGTAGGTCGTTATTCGGCTAGATGAGGGTGTTATTTGATCAGGAGCTATATGTACATTGATCATAAAACGGATAAGCCGCTTTTATCCAGCCATGCACAACCACAAATGCGCATTTATGTCCAACTGATATGGTGCAACGTTTGCCTTATCGCTGGAATGCATTATTTACTACTTGTGTCCCTTTAACTTCCGTTGACAATGTGATGTATATATAGAAATGTTGATATGATATCGGGCTCACGTGTGTGATAATGAGGGATCCTAGCTTAGTTATCTCCCGTGGAATTTATTTATAGAAATCCGGTCCAAATCGTGTAGTTTATGGCCTTATATATCGCTTATAAAAAGAGAGAACAATTATTGTGATTTCGACTAGCGGTAGTGTTGATCCAGATCATCCTACATATCTGCACAATCTGATTCGGGACTACATTATTTGCCAGATTCACATTTTCACAATTATTAATGTTATTGCAATCAGTGTAGACTCAGATCAGACTGCACCGCTGTGCATTCTGATCTGGGTCTACTCTGTTTGCAAAACTCATCTTTTGTGCTATTCAGTAAGAAATAAACGCTGAAATACAGCATAGGACAGGATGTCTATAAATAGATCTGCAAAGGGAAATAACTAGCTACGATCCCCCATTGGCTTCATCGCAATGCACACATTTTGTTGGTGCTGACTGCATTTTGTGAAAATAGTAAATGCATGTACAGTGAAACCAGCGACTGAGTTTTGGGAAAATAGCAAATCCAGTGGAACTTCTCTAAATAGCAGATCAAATCCAGAATTAACCCTTAGACCGCTACACACAACAATTGTCGTCTGCTGTTGCTTTTATATCTTGCCTTATTTCTCAATAAAAAACATGGTTTGACAGCACTTCAGAATCATTTCAGAAATGATTCTGAAGTGCTGTCAAAGCATGTTGTAAATGATTCTGAAGTGCTGTCAAAGGATGTTGTAAATGATTCTAAAGTGTTGACAAAGCATGTTGTAAATTATTCTAAAGTGCTCTCAAAGCATGTTTTTGATGAAAAATGGAAAGCAGAAAATAAACAGCAGACGACAAAAAATTAAGATAAGTTCGGTCAACTCTTCACACTATCTGCATATTCGAATCTGAGGCTTTTTACCTAATACCCGGCACAGGCACAGGTAGGAGTAACGGACCGAGGTCTATAAATACATTAAATATGCCTAAAAGCATCAATAAATGAAAAAAAATAATTTCTTTTTTTTTACCCCCTCCATATGATTCATATAATGAATCATATGGAGGGGGTAAAAAAAAAATTAACTTATTTTCTTTCATTTATTGATGCTTTTAGGCATATTTAATGTATTTATAGACCTCGGTCCGTTACTTCAACCTGTGGGCACAGGTAGGATTGAGTGATATAAACAGTGGTGTGATATGACATCACACAATTAATGGGTTTCCACACACTCACCAATCTAGGTCAACTTTTTGGGTCAGGGTCAACAAAAAAAAATAAGATTGGTAGGATTGAGTAATATAAACAGTTGTGCGATATGACATCACACAATTAATTGGTCGATCTCCACACACTCCACACACTTGCCAATCCAGGTCCAGGTCCTGTAGCTGATTTTACTTTTCTAGCAAAGTACACTTTGAGGGAGTAATCATTTATTTTTCCCGAAATGCATTATTTCATATAGAACTAACGACTGCATATATTTGATGATTACAAGTATGCAGAATTATTATACTGAATTTATTACATTATCACAGCCAAAATGGCTGTGATAATGTAATAAATTCAGTATAATAAAAATTAATAAATTTATCCTAAAATTTAAAATTTCTCCCTCAAAGTATACTTTGCTAGATAAGTATACTTTGCAATGTTGGTGAAATCGGCTACTGGTGTGGCGAGGACCTGGCATCAGATCAGGATTATTCTGATTTCAGGGCTGAATATGTAGTTTCGTTATTATAAATATTCAGTTCTGATTTGGGTATTTTCCCCCCTTTTGTACATGTACTTGAACATGTACATGTACTTGTACAGGTAATATATGGGATTTAGTACTAAACCCATTGACCCAGCCTTAAATGACCTTAGCTGTTGATAGGCAGTTAAACTCCAACAAACAAAGAACAAAAACTTTAAAAACAATAAATAGACGGATTTATGATCAGTAGCGAGGATAATTGTATTAATGCAGACGGATGTATCATTACTAAACATTACTATCACTACACACCACACCGATTTCGACGAAACTTGGCAGGAATGATCGATAGTCAATGCTTTTTCAGATTTGTTAAAATGATGATCCCGGGATCAGAAATGGGCGGGGCCCCGGGGGTCAAGTAGGGGTCAAATTTCGCCAAATATGGTCATGTTATATATCAAATTGAAGAAGATATTGATGAGACGTTCACTCTGGAGCATTTTTTGCTCAAAATCAGTGGATTACGTCATTTAAGATGGCCGTCAAGAGGTCATGCTGTTATTATAGATTTGAAACGTCTTCTACTTGTGAACTGCTTGGTCGATGCTAGTCGAACTTCACAGACCTGGTTTGGGCCCTCACATGCTTCTTCGACATTTTGAATGTTATACCCCTTATGTGATTATTACGACATATTCATGATATTTACGGGGAGAAATACAAGAAAATATGATGAATTCTTGTCCGCTAGTTTTGAACTATTTATATAGCCCACAAGTTTCCCAGCATGCAAAGAGTTAATTTGTTACACCCAATCCAATGTACAGGGAGATAGATATACTGGTAAGTGAAAACCAGTGTAATACGTACTAAATGAGGCGGACAGATAATTAAAAGTGATTTAGTCATGTCCATTACAATTGTTGTCAGGTCCTGTTCTTCTACCTGTGGCCCATACACCTGGTGGCCATTTCATCAACATTGCAAAGTATACTTTGAGGGAGAAATTTTCAATTTTATGATAAATTTATTAATTTTTATTTACTGAATTTATTACATTATCACAGCCAATTTGGCTGTGATAATGAAATAAATTCGGTATAATAATTCTGCATACTTTTAGTCATGAAATATATGCATTTGTTAGTTTTATATGAAATAATGCAGTTCAGGAAAAATAAATGATTACTCCCTCAAAGTATACTTTGCTAGTAAAGTATACTTTGCAATGTTGATGAAATCGGCTACAGGTGGCCGTTGCACTAAACTTTGTACAACTAAAATGTTCCTAAGTGCAAATTTAGGAACGTCTGGAAATTTCAATTGATGGATTTACATATATTGAGCATAGGCTGCACATGCAGCCTATGCTCAATAAATGTAAATCCTATAATTGTTTACAAGAAGACATTGTTAAAGGTACTTGCCCACTCAGTAGGCACAACATTTTCTATATATCATCATACATCATCTCAGACATTTTCTGGCAAAATAAACATTGATTCACCATTACCCCACGTGTTGATTGGCATTATTATACATTTTATATCAGACGTAAATTTCCTCACTGATATCGGGGACGATAACCGTGTTTCCTTAAAATGTTATCGGACATTACTATTTATTATCTGTATTTATTTTTTGATGTGCAATGATCATACTTTATAATCTGTCGGAAATATTATTTTTTCAGGTGACGCATTTAATTAGTATAAATAATAAAAAAATATCATGCCTCATTTGTCTATGATAATAGCCTGATACAACCGCGCGTCACTATCAGTAAAATAAATATTACTAAATGATTATATCTGTATAGCGGGCACTTGTAATTTTTAGAACTGGTGGAATAGTTACACAATTATACACTTATTTAATTCCTATAAAGAACAGTTTGTGCCTACTGAGTGGGCATGTACCTTTAATGTGAAATTTACAGACTATCATAATTTTGCACAACATTTTATTCATACAAAGTTTAGTGAAACGGGCCCTTGTTCTTCTACAAGCAGACCAGTGTTTCATGTCTATATGGTGGAAAAGTACAGTATTCATGTGTAATGAATTTAACTCTTTGCATGCTGGGAAATTTGTGGGCTATAAATAGTTCAAAACTAGCGGACAAAAATTCATCATATTTTCTTTTATTTCTCCTTGTAAATATCATGAATATGTCTTGGAATTTCATTAGAATTGAGTCCTGAGGACTCAATTCTAATGAAATTCCAAGACATATTTACAGAGAGAAATAAAACATACACTCCTAATTTGTTTGGCAGATATTTTCGCCGCTAGCATGCAGAGTTAATTCCTATAAAGAACAGTTTGTGCCTACTGCGTGCGCATGTACCTTTAATGTGAAATTTACAGACTATCATAATTTTGCACAAACATTTTAGTCATACAAAGTTTAGTGAAACGGGCCCTTGTTCTTCTACAAGTACATTGTAGATCTATTTCATGTCTATATATATATGGTGGAAAGGTACAGTATTCATGTGTAATGAATTTAATGGTTTTTGTTTACTCTATAAATTACGGAAGCCCATTAGGGCCACTTCACTTTTTTTTAATTTCTATTTATTCAAGATGTTTTCTTGAATTTTCAAGTTCTTTTCTTGAATTTTCAAGATCTTTTCTTGAAAAAATTGAAAATAATTTTCTTTGAAAATTAACTTTGAAAATTCAAGAAAAGATCTTGAAATATTGAAATTTCAAGTTCTTTTCTTGAATTTCCAAGATCTTTTCTTGACTTTTCAAGAAAAGATCTTGAAAATTCAAGAAAAGATCTCGAAAATTCAAGAAAGTATCTTGGAAATTCAAGAAAAGATCTCGAAAATTCAAGAAAAGATAAAAAAAGTGAAGTGGCCCTAATGGGCTTCCGTAATAAATAGACGCTCATGACTCATGATTTATTATATGTAAGGTTTTATGCTTGAATAGCTTGTTTATTAAATGTAACACTATCTGCAATTACAATAATTGCAACAAAAAATCTGTCACTAATATATATTTTCCTTGTACAGAGCTCCAAATAAGCTGCGTATTTACTGAAATACCCAATTAAAATTGCTAAAACCCCAATTGAAATCAGAAGTAGCGAGTATCAAAAAGCAATAAAAAGATTGTGGTACCTTTATCATGCTGCAGAAAACAATAAACAGACCACAAATATAGCATATTTTTCTTATTTTCCATGAAAACACATCTTGGTATTTCATTAGAATTGTCTCCAAGGAGACAATTCTAATGAAATGCCAAGACATGTTTTCATTTCGAAGCAAACTATTCAAGAATTGCTGTCTGTTGATGTGTAAACAGTAGTGTGATTTTATTTTACCCAATTAAAATGTTGAAATACCCAATTCCTTCAGAAATGATGGAGTGAAAATAATCAATTACTAATTACTTATCTGGAGTGCTGATTGTAACATGTGTATCTGTAAATGTGATACCCGTGCTGAGCATAAATCAGTACTACAGTGGAACCACTTTAAACTTGACATCCTGGGAGGTCTGAAACACCTGGGGGCCGTTTCACTAAACTTCGTACGACTAAAATGTTCGTAAGTGCAAAATTATGATAGTCTGTAAATTTCACATTAACAATGTTTTCTTATAAATAATTATTGGATTTACATTTATTGAGCATAGGCTGCATATGCAGCCTATGCTCAATAAATGTAAATCCATAAATTGAAATTTACGGACGATCTTAAATTTGAACTTACGAACATTTTAGTCGTAAGAAGTTTGGTGAAACGGGCCCCAGTACCTGTGTTGTACTTTGCAATCATGAACAGACTTTATCGTTAGAGATAACTTACAACAATGCCTAGTTTTTGTCGCGCCAGCTTGCGGACAGCACAATATAGTCGGCACATTGGCGTCCGTACTTCAAGTTTTTATGCCCCCGGTCTCGGTAGAGGCATATAGTGTTTGGACTGGCGTGTCCATCGGTCTGTGTGTCCGGCACATTAAGAAGATCGCCAAACGAGTTGTGGGGGGGTATACTGGAGTCAGGTTGTCCGTCCGTCCGTCCCTCCGTCCGTCCGTAAACTTAACATCAGAGAAATATTGTTATAGCTTCTATTTCCTTCATCTAAAATGCTCAATATTTCACACATGCATTCCTAGCTGTAAGGCTCTACTACCATGCTGTGCCAAATCCACGACTGTCCAACCCCCGCAGATCCCAAGGTCAAGGTCAAATACTTAGTCTGTAAACTTAACATCAGAGAAATATTGTTATAACTTCTAGTTCCTTCATCTAAAATGCTTAATATTTCACACATGCATTCCTGTAAGGCTCTACTACCATGCTGTGCCAAATCCACGACTGTCCAACCCCCGCAGATCCCAAGGTCAAGGTCAAATACTTAGTCTCTTTACAAAACTTAACATCAGAGAAATATTGTTATAACTTCTATTTCCTTCATCTAAAATGCTTAATATTTCACACATGCATTCCTGTAAGGCTCTAGCTACTACAATGCTGTGCCAAATCCACGACCGTCCAACCCCCGCTGATCCCAAGGTCAAGGTCAAATACATGGTCTCTTTACAAAACTTAACATCAGAGAAATATTGTTATAACTTCTATTTCCTTCATCTAAAAGGCTTAATATTTCACACATGCATTCCTGTAAGGCTCTACTACCATGCTCTGCCAAATCCATGACCGTCCAGCCCCCGCTGATCCCAATGTCAAGGTCAAATATTTAGTCTCTTTACAAAACTTAACATCAGAGAAATAAGTTATAACTTCTGTTTCCTTCATTGAAAATTCTTATTATTTCACTTGTGCATTCCTCTAAGGTTGTACTATCATGCTGTGACAAATCTACGACTGTCCAACCCCTGCTGATCCCAAGGCCAAGGTCACATACTTAGTCTCTTTAGTCTTTACAAAACTTAACATCAGAGAAATATGTTATAACTTCTATTTCTTTCATTGAAATTTCTTAATATTTCATATACTGTGACAAATCCCCGCTGATCTCGAGGTCAAGGTCACATACTTAGTCTCTTTACAAAACTTAACATCAGAGAAATCGGTACTTCTATTTCCTTTCTCGGAACTGCTTCACATTTCACACATGCATTGCTCCAATGGACCTCTACCACCCTGTGACAAATTCACGTTCATGCCGCTCCCGCTAATCCCAGTGTCAAGGTCACAAGCCCACACACTTGGAAATTTTTACATATTTTAGGGGTACCTGGGCCCACGCGGGGGGTATTCCGTAAGCCTCGCTTACTGACCAATCTAGTTACTTCTGTATCCCTTCAATGATTTCTTACATATTTCAACATAGCATACCTGTGGACAAATGCCACACATCCATGCTGCCCTTAATATGACCTTGACCTTTTGACCTTCACAACTTTGAACTTTTTCACACATTAAGAAGTTCGCTAGAGTTTCTCAATATTTTATAACTTCTGTATTCCTTGAAGGATTACTTTAATAGTTCAATGCATCATACTTCTGGACACACACCACACATTCATGCTGCCCTTAATATGACCTTGACGTTTTAACCTTGACAACTTTTGACTTTTCACATTAAAAAGTTTGACAGAGTTTCTCATTTCTGGCATAACTTCTATATTCCTGGAAGGATTACTTAAATATTTCAACACAGCATACTTGTGGACAAATGCCGCTCAAATCTCATTAGTTTGTTAATTTCTCAAAGTATATGTTGTTACCACTCATTTGAACCGTCTCGTCGAGACGGTTCAAATGAGTGGTAACAACATATACTTTTGAGGTGAAATAAAGAAAATAGAAAATATTTTTTCTCAAAAGTTTCATACTAGTATAATTGTATCCCGTCTGTATTGGGCTCGGCTGACGATGGGGTTCATCCTTGCTGTAATTCTAACATTCCTGGTCTTGCCCTGAGGTACATTTTTGGCTGCATCGTACATGAGAGTTATCTGGTTATGTAACCGAGTAAAGGTTGATAAAATGTTTGCATGTGACAATTAAATGATAAACAAAACAATTTGCTATTCCTGGGAAATAGCTTTGTTGATAACGTGCCGTATACATGTATATGTGATACCTGAACAGGTAAATGTTTAATTGTTATCCAACAGGTGATGATAACAAGTTGTGTATAAATGCACGGTGGCAAGAGGTCCATTGATTTGGTAGCCAGCAGTGTCACAGGTTGAAGTAACGGACCGAGGTCTATAATATAGACCTCGGTCCATTACTTCAACCTGTGGCCAGTGTCTGCCACTTTGATTGTGCAATCCCAATCCTTGTATAATTTATAATAACAATTAGATGGTGTAACACTACAACGTATAGGCGTATCATATTTATCTGGCATATTATTTACGTCTGAATTATGTGGATGGCAGGTTGGGAGCACATTGTGTTGGTAATTTAACACATTTCAGTCTAAGGATATGATAATTTTTTTTTAAAAAGATTTCATCAGTTTGTTTATTTCTCAAGGTATATGTTTCGTTTGAGTGTTTGCCACGATTCATTAAGCATATCACGCTGGTCATTTAAGCAATTCACTGAGAGTTATGACGCCACCTGTAATGTTGGGTAGTTTACTACCTTTGGTCATTAGTTAATTGGTGATTAAAATTCGTCACTAAATTAATAAATAATTTTTGATTATTTCTTTATTGTTTACTCGTGATGTGATGGGTAACATGATTTTATATTTTTTTGTGAAAATATTTGACCATGTCACTTCATCGCTATCTCAAACCTAGTCCTATCTCGACTAAAATACGATCTCCCTTCGACTTTGAGATACTGGTGCTCGACTGTACTTTTGAGGTGAAATAAAGAAAATAGAAAATATTTTTTCTCAAAAGTTTCATACTAGTATAATTGTATCCCGTCTGTATTGGGCTCAGCTAATGATGGGTTCATCCTTACTGTAGTTCTAATATTCCAGTAGCCTATTTCACGAACCTCAAATCTCATTAGTTTGTTAATTTCTCAAAGTATATGTTTTTACCACTCATTTGAACCGTCTCGTCGAGACGGTTCAAATGAGTGGTAACAACATATACTTTTGATGTGAAATAAAAAAAAATAGAAAATATTTTTTCTCAAAAATTTCATACTATACTGAGCAAAACTAGAAACGTCCCTCCATGTTTAAGGAAAGATTCATCAAAAACCAAAAGGGTTACTTTTAAAAATCAAAATGGAAAAACAAGTTCATTCATTTCTGTATCAAAGCCAATAAATTGCATTTGGATATCTTGTTAAATATTCGAGAGATAACCGGCCAAGGGCGGTAGGGGTCAAAATCAAAAATCACAAAAACTCAGAAATGTGTTACTTAATGTTTAGAGATGGAATCTCAATAAGTAATGTGGCAAATTCAGTAAATCTCGTTAGTACCGAGTGTGGCCACCATTTGCATGAATGCATGCAATGATCCTACGCCGCATCGACGTGACGTAACGCAATACCAGTGCGTTGGGCAAATTCCTCCATTCCCGTTGTAACGCCCGTGTAAGATCGCGAACATTGTCAATCTGATGGTTAGCTCGTGCTTTGCGGCCCAGCTCATCCCA
Organism: Conchocele bisecta; assembly: GCA_029237695.1. NCBI lineage: Eukaryota > Metazoa > Mollusca > Bivalvia > Lucinida > Thyasiridae > Conchocele > Conchocele bisecta. The sequence continues at coordinate 48,158,011 of CM055271.1, read as the reverse complement.
TATGTGCTCAATGGGATTGAGATCCGGGGAGACCGCGGGCCATGGCATGACGTCGACGTTGTTTTGCTGTAAGTATTGAGTGGTGACCCTGGCTACGTGAGGGCGGGCATTGTCGTGCATCAATGTCACACCAGGACCATGCTGACGGATAAATGGTAAGGCATGTGCATTTAGCACATCTGCAACATAACGTTGTGCATTGATGTTGGCCCTGTACAACAACCAAATCTGTCTTCCGGTTTCCCATGATCCCACCCAGACCATTACGCTCCCTCCCCCAAACCTGTTCTTCTCAACAATGCAACAATCGGTGAATCTTTCATTTTTACGCCTGTATACCCGTAATCTTCCGTCAGCATGACTAACTGTGAACCGAGATTCATCGGTGAACAAAACTCGGTTCCAGTCAGCCCTTCTCCAGTTCAGATGACGTCGCGCCCATAACAGTCTGGCAGCACGGTGACTTTGGGTCATTATCTGACCAGTGTACGGGCGGCGTGCCCGGATTGGTTGGGCGTTACGACGTAACCGGTTGCGAATGGTCTGCCCTGAGACACCGTATCGCCTAGCAGTGACTGTGGCTGCCAATCGACGTTGACGTAAGTGCGTCAACGTAATGTAACAATCGGCTCTAGCCGTCGTTACACGAGGCCTACCAGGTCGCTGCCGGTCGTGAACAGCCCCAGTCTGCTGGTACCGGGCTGCAAGACGATCAATCGTCTTCCGACAGCAACCAAACCGAGGCGCGACCGCCCTGGCGGCCATCCCACCCGCAAGCATCCCAATTGCCTGATTTCGCTCGTTTTCGGAAAGCCGTGGCATATCGAAAACAGTGAAAAATTAAAAAAGTTTTTTAATTTTCCGAATAGCCCCTGTCGTATGAATGGTACGACATGAACTGAATCACCTTATCGATGACAAGTATAGCGTGCACGTGCAAAAAGTGGAAATCAACGTTCCGGTCACTGGCCGCTATGTAAACCGTGTGTATCGGCTAAACTCTACACGATCGTATTCTGAACATCGCCACGGTTTAAAATACATGTACTTTGAACATGTGGTACATACATAGACAGAGCTACACCGGCTATAAAACAGGGACGTTTCTAGTTTTGTTGAGTATAGTATAATTGTATCCCGTCTGTATTGGGCTCAGCTAATGATGGGGTTCATCCTTACTGTAGTTCTAATATTCCTGGTCTTGCCCTGAGGTACATTTTTGGCTACATCGTACATGAGAGTTGAATCTGGTTATACCCAGTATCGGAGTATAGTATGATTAGTGATAATCTTAATACTTTTATGATGTGGGGCTAAGTGATTGTGGTGTAGCGAGGACCTGATTCTTGATCAGGTTATTCTAATTTGTGGCTGTGACTGAAGAAATATGACTTATGAGTTTCTTGACCAGTGTTGATCCAGATCATCCTCACAGTCTGATCAATATCTACACTGTTCGCCATTCCATCAACGAAACACTCTTCATGCATCTAGTAATCAATATAGAATGATATCAGGCTACAGGTGTGTGCTATTTTACCTGAATCTACACTGGTCACAAAACCCATAAGCCCCATTTCTCCAGTCACAGCCACATTTCAGAGCTGAATATTTAGTTTACGCCCTTGGTCTCGGTAAAGCTGTAAGACATGCAGTGTTTAGACTGTTTCCATCCATGTGTGTCCATGTGCGCTTCCCAGTGTGTGTTCCCGAGTCCATTTAACCCATTTCATGCTGAGGATGTATACGCCATTTTGATTGGGGAAAATCATAAATATTTTCTTTGAATGTGCTTAGAAGTATATGTCGTGACCACCATTTGAACCGTCTCATCGAGACGGTTCAAATGAGTGGTCACAACATATACTTTTATTGAGAAAAAACAAAAATAAGAATAAAATATATTTACAAAAATTCATGGCACTGTAAAGGTGTAATCCGCATGTAATGGGTTTAGAACATTTCTCTAATCTGGCACCTGGGGGGGGGTGGGGTGGCTGCGGGGGTGGCATTTGGCCGATAGGCCAAATTTTCTTGTTTATGTTTTATTTATGATTTTGAGATCACCCCCAATCTGTACACTTGAAAAAGACACCGTTGCCACAATCTAAAATGACATCTTTTTACAAAGTTAACATAAATAAACATCTGAATTATGAACGAGAGCTCAGCCAGGGTTTCTTAACAGACACTATATACATTTACAATGTAATAGCCAGCCGCATGTGTAACATGTTTGAGTGCACTTTCCAAGAGCATCGTCAGGGGAGGTTCGATAGGTTCGTAAGAACCCCCTGTTTTTGTAGCCAGCAGGATTTTGTTTATATAAATTATGTCCACTATAGCTATTTTAAGTGCATGAATGAGCAGACATTGTAGTATTTAAATGCCCTATTAACAAAATACAGTCAAGCGGCGCCAAAAGTATTGCAATATGGCAATTGGCAGAAATACGCTTCTTAAACAGACCCAAAACTGTTTTCCCAGGAGCTATTTGTTCTGCTTGATATTTACACACACGTATTGCGTGGGTGGTGGTCGGGCGAACGAGACGGCGTAAATTAACGGCAGGGGTTCCTCCTTATAGGAATCACTATTTGCCTGGTTTGGCCCTCAGGTACGTTTTTATCTTTGGCTCTTTTGTTACCTGGGAGTTCTATTGGGTTATTGCCCATTATAAAAGTAGTAAGACTATTACTGGTTCTACTGCTTTTGAGAGGGGCCAAGTGATTCTGGTGTGGCGAGGACCTGGCATCAGATCAGGATTATTCTGATTTCAGAGCAGAATATATTTTGTTATTGTAAATATTCAGTTCTGATATATGGTAATATATACAGGTAATATATATTGTACAGGTAATATATGGGATTTAGTACTAAACCCATTGACCCGGCCTTAAATGACCTTAGCTGTTGATAGGCACTTAAACCCCAACAAACAAACAAACACACGTATTGCTTTAATGGTCCTCTACCACCCTGTGACAAATCTACGATCCTCCCTCCGTCAAGGTCACATACTGGGTGCATTCGAAACCTTAATGCTCAGGTAAATGCCTTACATGTATATAATTTCTGTTTTCTTGCACGGATCTGCTTGATATTTCACACATGCATTGCTCTAATGGTCGTCTACCGCCCTGTGATAAATCCACGATCGTCCTGTCCCTGTTAAGCCCAGGGTCAAGGTCGCTTTCTTGAAACTCTGGTAAGTGTCTTATAATGTCCCTTGCATAGATCTGCTTCATATTTCACGCACCCATTGCTCTGATAGGTGGCTTTCATGCTGTGAAAAATCCACGCTTCTCCGGCGCTGTGTGTTTTCAAATGTGTCTTGTTGTCTTTGGCCGCCAGCGGGGGCATTCGTGTGTCGACAGGCCACATTTCCAGTCATAGCAAATGTGATGCAGTGCTCCAGTTAAGGTGCGTAATTTGACCAACTTGGGGTGAAATTTTGTTATTTCTTCATCAAAAATGACAAGTTGGGAGTGCTTTAGAATCGTCTCGTTGAGACGATTCTAAAGCACTCCCAACTTGCCATTTTTGATGGAGAAATAAGAAATTTACCTCCAAATTACGTGCCTTAACTGGAGCTCTGGTGGTCGTCTATTTGTTTATGGCACATCAGACATTGTTAACCCTTAAAAGGCGGGAACCGAAAACTGTCGTCTGCTGTTGGAACTTATTTTGTATTTTCTCTAAATAAAAACATGGTTTGGCAGCATTTTAGAATCATTTCCATTGGAAATGATTATAAAGTGCTGTCAAACCATGTTTTCGATAAGAAAAATGGAAAATAAAAAATAAACAGCAGCCGACAAATTTTAATTCAGCACTGTAAGGGAAATAACCAGAGTTGTGTCAGTGCAGAGATGTGACCCACATTGTGACAGGTATATTAACTGGTTGTGATTGTCTTGTTGGACTGTTGGGACTGTCATCATCCATGCGCAATGAAACCTTGATACGGTCATCACATCCAATTAGGCATTATAACCTTTGACATTTATCGCATATTGGGTCTATTGATTTATCTCATATGAGACGACGCCATGTGATTTTGTACCTTCGGACATCTGCGTACTTTCATGAAATAGGTTTACAATATTTTCTGTAAATGGCATCAGACGTTGACAAAATTATATTCCCCATGTACTCTGAAAATTCTGTCAACTTTGGACTTTATTTATGAAAAATATTGTAAATTTTGTAAATGCATTTAATGAAATTACACAGATGTCCGAAGGCTCAAAAAAAGTTGGCTCCCAACTCCCACTTCCAACTTGCCATTTTTGATGGAGAAATAAGAAATTTACCTCCAAATTACGCACCTTAATTGGAGCTCTGTATTGCCATGTACATAAAATTGCAATACAGTTAAATTGTATGCGTTAAATCAACTTTTTTTTTGCTGATACGCCGTTTTCATTGCGGAAAATCCTAAATATTTTCATTCTATGTGCTCAGAAGTATATGTCGCGATCACCATTTGAACCGTCTCGTTTAATAAGATGTTTCTATCAGCAAAATGGGGAATCCCCAGCATGAAACGGGTTAAAGCGAAATGTTAGGTTGACTTTTCATTTGCCTACTTATTTTGGGCTGTTCTTCCGACATTATCGTTCTGGTTTAATAGTTATATACATGTACTTGAATATAATGCATAATAATATTTCAATGAGTCGGCGTGTGTATTGTCTTTGTGCATCTGTGAGCGACAATTGTTTTATAGTTTACACTACTGGAGTAAACCACGTTGATTATTAACCCTTCAGAACCTCTCATTATTAACCGTTTCAACACCACAGGCCTGTATAGTCGTATTGGCAAAAAGTGTAGATCCAGATGAGCCGGCTCGTGACGAGCCGTCTCATCAGGATCTGCACTTTTTGCAAGTAATTTTAATATTTTTAAGAACAAAAACACCCCCTTTTCATAAATGGACTAGTCGGAAAATGATTCTGTGACGATTGGATTGGTCCGAAAATCCATTCCAGTTGCATAGGGGTGAAAGGGTTAAGAGAATATAATATTATAACATATTCTATGATACTTATTTAAAGCACTAGTGTGGGTATATAGCACATGTACACTGTATTGCAAACAATTAACGAAACATGCCACTCGTATTTCATTAATAACCTACATCATTATGAATATTCACGTCAAAGTTCAAGCAGACAGGTTACATTAAGATGAACATAGTTTTTTATAACCCATCACCAATTAGCAGCAAGTTAGCTGGCCTAGTTATTTATTGAAACAGGCCAGTGGTCAGTCGATGCACTCGACTAAGTAAACCCAATACACAAACACAATAAACATTATCATTGACAATTAATTATACTGTATATATGTAATTCGTCATGAAGGTTCATTGACAGGCGGGTGTGTTATACTGTCTGATTGTCCCAGATATGTGGCTGTGACTCAGACTGGAGAAATGGGGTCTATGGTATTTGCTATCAGTGTAGATCCAGATCAGCCTGTGTCCACACAGTCTGAAGGTTCATTAGGCAGGTGTGTAGTACTGTCTAATCATCCCAGATATCATAATTTTTGATATGGCTGTTGGAGAAATGGGGCATATTGGATTTGCAACCAGTGTAGATCCAGTTCAGCCTGTGCACTATGTGATCACCTCAGATATGTGGTTGTGATTGAAGAAATGGGGCACATGGTATTTGCGACCAGTGTAGATCCAGATCAGCCTTTGCACTGTCTGATCACCTCATATATGTGGCTGTGATTGGAGAAATGGGGCTTATGGTATTTACGACCAGTGTAGATCTAGCTCAGCCTGTGCACTGCCTGGGCACCTCAGATATGTGGTTGTGATTGGAGAAATGGGGCTTATGGTACATGTATGTGCGACCAGTGTAGATCTAGATCAGCCTGTGTACTGCCTTGGCACCTCAGATATGTGGCTGTGATTGGAGAAATAGTAGAAACAAAATTGCTACCCCGCTCCATACCTCTCGCGTAGATAACATATCGGAGGCGATTTATTGTAGCTAACAAATTCATTTCATCTCAAAAGTATATGTTGTTACCACTCATTTGAACCGTCTCGACGAGACGGTTCAAATGAGTGGTAACAACATATACCTTTATGGAGAAATAAACAAAAGAATGATATTTTTCCAATAAAAATTATTGTACCCTTAGACTGAAATGGGTTAATAGTTCAAGCTGATGTCTGGTAGTCTATGTTTAAGTCAACTCAACAATATGTATTTACAATAATGTATTATTATTGTGTGGAAAACACAATACAGCTCTCATATTTATTATAGGAATGAAAGGCCTTTTTATGGAATTTATCGGGGTATAAACTTGGAAAAGTCGCGGGAATACTGGACGAAGGCCGGAAGGCCTCGTCCAGTATTCCCGCGACTTTTCCAAGTTTATATCCCCGATAAATTCCACAAAAAAGGCCATTCATTCCTTATAATTCCAGCATTTGAAATAAATTCATCAAGAAAATGTGTTTATTTTCCGTTTTCTTACGGAAAGTCGTTCGGCGTGGGAGTTTACTGGGATATACATTTTGGACAGAGACTTGCTACGAGCCAATCAAATGTTAGGGAATTGTGTAAATATGTGCTGGAATTATATACCGGTACAATAATTTCACACATTTACATTTTGACAACAAACATTAGTGCAAGTTTAAACTATTTATGCATACAGAGCACGCACTCTGGGCATAACTGGAGGAAATGTAAGACGATATAACAGATGATTTATATGATACTGATTCTTTCTAACCAACAGTTCATTGCCTACTTGTACCGTATGTATTCTAATAAACGCCCCCGGTGCTATGCTATTCATGGGGATCAAAACGTAGAAAAGATGATCATCATATGTTATTTTCACATACAAATGCCATTTGAATGGCTTTTGTATGTGAAAATAACATATTTAGAATGTCGGAGGGCGGCTACTATTGGAGAGGGGGTTACTAATATAATAAATACGGTATGTTGTTGCTTACTACAGACGTATGGTCATTCAGTCAGTCGAACAGACAGACCATGAAGATGAAGACAATCAACCCTGCCACCCCCACCCACCCCTTACATAGAAGGCATAGCTATTTGATTCCACGTTTATTTAACACATTTTAGTCTAAGGATACGATCATTTTTGTTGAAAAAATCTCATTAGTCTCTCGATAACGGTATATGTTGTTACCACTGGTTTGAACCGTCTCGTCCAGACAGTTCAAATGACTGGTAACAACAGATACTTTTGAGATGAAATAAAGAAAATAGGATTTTTTTCTCATAAAAGGTTCATACTATTATAACGGTATCCCCGTCTTTAATGGGTTAAGGAAATTCGATCGAACGAAAGAAAGACTTTAACATCTCGGCTGTTTAATCTCAAAGAATTTGTCCGGCTAATAAAAGTTTCATTTCCGAATTTGAAGACATAAAAAGTAAAATTGTTAATAAATTCTTGGCATACAGTAATAACCCTAAATATTCAGACACAATTTATCAGAGCACCAGTAGACGATTTCATCAAAATTGCAAAGTATACTTTTCTAGCAAAGTATACTTTGAGGGAGTAATCATTTATTTTCCCCGAAATGCATTATGTCATATAGAACTAACGACTGTATATATTTGATGATTAAAACTATGCAGAATTATTATACTGATTTACTACATTATCACAGCCAAAATGGCTGTGATAATGTAATAAATTCAGTATAATAAAAATTAATAAATTGAAAATTTCTCCCTCAAAGTATACTTTGCCAGAAAAGTATACTTTGCAATGTTGGTGAAATCGACTACAGATAAGTTTTGTATCTAAAGAGTATTATACTCCCATATTTCAAATCGGTGTATATTTTACTTTTACAAATGTATTATTGATTTTCTTCTTAATTAACCCTTTCAACACCAAGTAACTTAATAGGATGTTCCATGCCAATGTTTCACGCTATTTCATTAATTTTGTTCATTCAAATTATCCCATTCTTCTAAAAGGGTAATCTGTACGACGTTTAAAATTATTAACAAACAGTGGAGATCCTGATGAGGCGGCTCGTTACGAGCCGGCTCATCTGGATCTGCACTGTTTGCAAACATTGTCTCTATAGAGGTCTGTGGTGTTGAAAGGGTTAACCCTTTCCCTGTTTTGCGATATTTCGACTCATCCAAATCCAAAACATCTGAATAAAAGAATCAAATGCTGGGTGAAATGATGGTTAAATTATCTGATACAGTAGAAAACATGGTGGGAAAAGGAGAAATTGCTTGTTACAAGCAATTTCTCCTTTTCCCACAATGTTTTCAAAAGACATCTTCTGCAGAGGCGTGAAAAGTCGTCTCTATCAGGGAAAGGGTTAAATAGGGAACAAATGATAAAAAATAAAACAAATTAAAAAATTCACTTTTTTGAGCTGCAAAAAAGCAAACGGTGTACAAAGCAAACTAAGTAAATTTTCACCTTTATTATAGTATTTTCACTACTTAATTTATTTTCACATTGCTGTGAGTATTTTGTACTCCCACTTTTGATAATCAATGCGTATTCTGCTAACATAAGTTCGTAAAATACGCCGATACACGCCTTATTTGGAGCTCCGATTTATTCTATTCTACATGTATAAATATCTGGTTTCCCACAACAAAGAGTGTCCCAATGTCAGTATAGTTGTACTGGTATCTCGCAATAACGATATATTTGGATACAATTTGTTTTGGGAAACCCCATGGGGTTTCCCAAAACAAATGGTGTCCAAATAGTTCAGGTTATAAAGGTATGTATTGTTATGCATTTGTTTTGGGAAACCCCATTTATAGGGGGTTTTCCCAAAACAAATGGTGTCCAAATAGTTCAGGTTATAACGGTATGTATTGTTATGCATTTGTTTTGGGAAACCCCATTAGGGGGGTTTCCCAAAACAAATGGTGTCCAAATAGTTCAGGTTATAACGGTATGTATTGTTATGCATCAATTTCTCTATAAAACCTATGACTAGAGTTCATCCATCGTGAAGGCTTTCGGCACAGTCATGGACACGTGTTCGAGATATCGGGCCACTATGATTGATAGTGTCTCGGCGGAAATTTGTCATGGTTTAGCGGAAGCTCTCTAAACCGGATATCCAGCAAATCTTTGTTTACTTTGCGTCTATCAACTCATCCGAGTCTATAGCTTTGTACAATTTACCAGGAAGGTTAACCCTTACACCGCTATCTTAATTTTTTGTTGTCTGCTGTTTATTTTCTATTTGCCATTTTTATCATCAAAAACATTCTTTGATGGCACTTTAGAATAATTTACAACATGCTTTGACAGCACTTCAGAATCAAAACATGTTTTTATTGAGAAATAAGGCAAAGATATGTAAGCAACAGAAGACGACAATTGTTGTGTGTAGCGGTCTAAGGGTTAACTCTTTGTATGCTGGGAAATTTGTGGGCTATAAATAGTTAAAAAATAGCGGATGACAATTCATTATATTTTCTTTTATTTCTCCTTTATATAAATGTCATGAATATGTCTTGAAATTTCATTAGAATTGTGTCCGGAGGACACAATTCTAATGAAATTTCAAGACATATTTACACAGAGAAATTAAACATATACATGTACTCCTAATTCGTTTGGCGGATATTTTCGCCACTAGCATGCAAAGAGTTAAGGGAGTTAACTCTGAAGCCAATACTGTCAGTGTGGATTCTACTTATCTCCCCTGTGCCATGTCTCGGTCACAATTCACTGCATGAAAGCCTGATGAAATGTGGTTCATGCCACTATAAACATGATACATGGCCTCGAGTGACGTATCTTTGGTTTTGAGAGCTAGTTGTATTTTTATGCCCCGGCCATGAAATGGCGGGATGTCGTATAGTGTCCGTGTGTCAGTCTGTGTGTCCGTCAGACCGGCCGTCCAAAATTCTTGTCCGGTTGTAACTTTGTCATGAATGGAGGGATTTCGAAAGAATTTGGCACAAATGTTCACCATGAGACGGCATGTCGCGCGTAAATCCCAGGTATGTAGCTGAATGTCAAGGTCACACTTAGAGGTCAAAGGTCAAAAATGAGAACAATCGAGCTTGTCAGGCTTGTAATATTATCATATCATGCATTGATCGATTTTAAAAGTTCTTGACACACGTGTGTCGCACACCGCATGCAAGACTCGGATCCGTATCTCAGGTCAAGGTCACATTTAGAGGTCAAAGGTTAAAATATAGTGCCAAAGAGCTTGTCCAAACTATTTGTTATGCATGGAAAGATTTTGACATAATTTTACAGGAATGTTCCACACAACAACACGATTTGTTGGTTTGGAGGTCAAGGTCACAGTGTGCCGACAGGCCACATTTTTAGCTCGACTATTCAAAGAATAGTTAGAGCTTATGTAGTCACCCCAGCGTCGGCGTCACCTTGGTTAAGGTTTTTAGTCAAGCTTGTATACTCCTGGCCCTACACCCACCATACTTGGACAACTTCATCTCCTAGTGATGTACATCAACATCCCCTGACCTATATTTGACCTTGACCTACATTTAACCTTGAATTACTTACTTAATTCCCCTTGGTTAAGGTTTTTAGTCAAGCTTGTAGATGGAATACTATTGTGCATACAGACACTATACTTGGACAACCTTTTCTCATAGGGATACACACCAATAACCCCTGATTTATATTTGACCTTGACCTACATTTCCTCTTGAATTACTTACTTAATTCCCCTTGGTTAAGTTTTTTAGTCAACCTTGGTTAAGGTTTTTAGTCAAGCTTGGAGACGGAATACTATTGTGCATACAGACACCATACTTGGATAACTTTTTCTCATAGGGATGTACATCAATAACCCCTGACCTATAGTTTACCTTGTCCTACATTTAACCTTGAATTACTTAGTTATTTCCCCTTGGTTAAGGTTTTTACTCGAACTTGGTTAAGGTTTATAGTCAAGCTTGTATATGGAATACTCCTGGGCCTACAGCAACCATACTTGGACAACTTCATCTCCTAGTGATATACATCAATAATCCCTGACCTATATTTGATCTTGACCTACTTTTACCCTTGGATTACTTAAGTTATTTCCCCTTGGTTATGGTTTTTAGTCAAGCTTGTATATGGAATACTCCTGGGTCTACAGCAACCATACTTGGAAAACTTCATCTCCTAGTGATGTACATCAATAACCCCTGACCTATATCTGACATTGACCTACATTTAATCTTGAATTACTTGAAAAAATTCCATTTATGACAGGCAGCGGATTGATTTCCTAGGTGATACCCGACATGTGCAAACAGAGAAGGGGTACATGTGGCTGTGACTGGAGAAATGGGGCATACCAGTGTAGATCCGGATCAGCCTGTGCTGATCAGGATCTACAATGTTCGCCATTCCATCATGAAACACCCGTCGTGCTTCTAGCAATCAATATACATTGTACATCATTATCAGGCCACATGAGTGTGCTATTTAATCTGGATCTACATTTGTCGCAAAACCCATAAGCCCCATTTCTCCAGTCACAGCCACATGTACCCCTTCTCCGTTTGCACGTGTTCGAGTACAAACTTTGTAGGAAGCTGACACGGCTTCACATATTCATAACATCACATGAGGGGCGATATTACATAGGCGCCGGCATGGCTGTTGGAGGGGCACGAACCAGCCCCATTTTCATCTCATTCTCTGATCATCTTGTGAAAATATTTTCCAACCCCTCGATTTTCGTTTGGTACAATTGCAATCATGGTCCACCCGTGGCTCCTCAGCCCCCCTACCCTACCCCCACCGCCCCACCGCCCCACCGCCCCAGCCCGCACCCTCCTCCCCCCCCCCCACCCCTCCACCCAACAAATAAAAAAAATAAAACTGGCGACGCACAAGAATTGGCTCAGAGCTCCAGTTAAGATGCGTAATTTGATCAACTTTGGGGGGAATTTTGTTATTTCTTCACCAAAAATGGCAAGTTGGGAGTGGAAATGGAAAGGATTCTGAAGTGCTGTCAAAGCATGTTGTAAATTATTCTACAGTGCTGTCAAAGCATGTTTTTGGTGATAAAAATGGAAAATAGAAAATAAACAGCAGACGACAAAAAAAATAAGATAGCGGTCTAAGGGTTAAGTGTGCAAACTAAAAACTCTTTAAGAGTTTGTTTGGTAATCACCAAGATTTACCCTTAGAACGCGGCAATAAAAAAATGTTGTCTGTTGTTGTTTCGTATTTTGTCTTTCTTCTCAACAAAAACATGGTTTGGGCGCACTTTCCAATCATGATGACTCTGAAGTGCTGCCAAACCATGTTTATATTAAGAAAAATGGAAGTTAATTAAATAACAACATATTTCTCAATAAAACAAGTTTCAGCAGCACATGAGTATTTTTTTTATTAGAAACAAATAAAGCTTATGTAAAAATAATATCGGAAAACACTGTATTTTGCCACCATTTAAGGGTGATGTAAGCTGATATATACCGGTATCAGGTGACAAAAATAGGCGGCTGAACTCACACACTCGGTCATGATTCAGTCTTCGTTTCTGGATCGGCCATTACTTTGGATCTGGACTTACTTGTGATTGGAATATACTGAGATTTTAGTGCAATATTTATTGGGGCATAATTAAAATATTGGGTTATGACTGTCTCCTGTAACTGCATTAACCCTTACACCGCTATCTTAATTTATTGTCGTCTGCTGTTTATTTTTTATTTTCCATTTTTATCATCAAAAACATGGTTTGACAGAACTTTAGAACAATTTACAACATGGTTTGACAGCACTTCAGAATCATTTCCATTGGAAATGATTCTGAAGTGCTGTCAAACCATGTTTTTATTGAGAAATGAGGCAAGATATAAAAGCAACAGCAGACGACAATTGTTGTGTGTGATGGAAATGGAAATGATTCTAAAGTGCTGGCAAATCATGTTGTAAATTATTCTAAAGTACTAGCTGTCAAAGCATGTTTTTGATGATAAAAATTAGAAAATAGAAAATAAACAGCAGCTGACAAAAAATTAAGATAGCGGTGTAAGGGTTAACTAACAATTACCAGGGATGCTTCTCGCCAACGTAAAATGTTCACATAAAAAGATTCACTGGTCTCCTGACAGATCAAATTAGATCTTCGCCTAGTAACCAGTTACTAGACAGAAATGTGTTTTATCACATGACAACATTGTTATTCCTTGCTGTAACCTTTTCATAAAGTGTAATAACACCTGGAGCGAATTTGATTGGCTGGCCTGGCCGCATCACCCTAATTATGTATTCGTATTTTGCGCCAATGTTATGTCAAATGAATAAAATGGAGACGTTCCAAATGACGTCTGTAATTAATGGCGCGACAAAGCAATGATTTTTGACGTTGACGTCCATCATGTTTGAAACGTCATAGAAGCGTCAGTGACTCGTTAGATTACTGAAATTGTTTGATTATGCTCTTGTTTGGTAATAAAGTGTTTACAAAGAACAGGAACCTATTATATAACATTTATAATATTCTTCTTGCAGGGATTAAAACTATTTTTCTCAGCGGATATTTTTTAACTAGATGCGAAAAATAGCCAATGGCGTCTGCTGACTGAAACGTATTGGATATCTCCAAGTTGACTGCTCTTTGGAATGTGAAGTCATGTGATAAACAGAATATCAAACTCGTTTCCATTTCATATGATAAATTATGAAACTCGTCCGCAATTTTATGCACATCGTCAGAGGCTCAGTGCATAAACTATGCGTGACTCGTTTCATAAATCTCATATCCAACAGGAACTCGTTTGAGATCCTCTATTTATGCAGTAACTTCTGAATAGGAATTTGTCAGGAATACAGCACCTATTTCGGCGGGAAACATGTTATGCCGGTGCGGAGTACATGAAGGCAAATGTAGAATGTTTAGCTTCACTATCAGGGCCTGGTTGCTCAAAACCTCTGTTAGCTTAACAGACTGTTAAATCCTAAGCAATGCTAAGGATTTAACAGTCTGTTAAGCTAACAGAGGCTTTGATCGAGCAACGGGCCCAGAAGAATAAGGAGAGCTTATGTCGTCACGCCGGCTTCAATGTCTGTGTTGGCGTTCGGTTAAAGTTTTTAGCATTGTACCAAACTTGCACAATAGGATGACTCGATGGCTTTTCAGTGATTTGCCACCATAGTCTAGCTATGTTGGTCCACACATGACTCAAATGATTGGTCATTACATGCACATATTCTTCTGTGTATAAAAAAAGCACTGCCTGCATGTACTGTTCAAATGAGTGGTAACAAAATATACATGTACTTTCATTGAGAAATGAGAAAAGCAGATAAAAATTGTTTGTAAATTTAAATACTCGTGAATGAGTATCCGGCATGATATGCCATTATGCTTGCGGAAAATCCTAAATATTTTCCTTCTATGCGCTCAGCAGTATATGTCGCAACCACCATTTGAACCGTCTTGTTGAGATGGTTCAAATGAGTGGCCACAACATATACTTTCATTGAGAAATAACAATAAAAATAAAATATTTAATACATTTTTTATACCCGTAAAGGTGTGTTCTGAAATGAATGGGTTATGGAATGAAAGCCTTGTTTTACATTCGTATTTCATCGGCAAAATCAGGAGTGTACTCGGAATAAACTAAACCTACAATCACGGAAATCCCTCAGTATTGCCTGTCAATTCACCGTTACATCTTATAACAAGCTTATCCAATTCAGTTCAATTCGGTTCATGTTTTCATTCATTCATGTTAATACCCGAGAAGAATTAGGCAAATTTGCATTATGAAAAAGCACACGATGTTCAAATAACTCGAACATGAGTTCTTCATGTGTTCCAGAATCTAATATAAGCACCCTTATCTTTTTAGCTCACTTCTCGGTAACCATTGGGCCTATAGTCACCAAACTTCATGGTCATCGTCCTTAGTTAGGTGGATTACAAAATTGTTAAAATGACGTCATTACGTAATCCAAGATGGCCGCCATCTAAAAATAGCACAAATTCTTCAAAAATCTTCTTCTCAAGAACTGCCAACCGGATTTCGACAAAACTTGGTAGGAATGATCGATGTACAATGCTCTTTCAAAGTTGTTAAAATGGTGACCCCGGGGTCAAAAATGGGCATTGCCCGTGGGGTCAAATTGGGGTCAAATTTTATTTTTGACCGAATATGGTCATGTCATATATCAAATCGAACGTATGAAAGAGGCGATCACTCTGGTGCATTTATTGTCGGAATCGGATGGTTATGTCATCCAAAATGGCCGCCGAAAGGTTAAAAGGTCGTTCTTTTATTAGAGATTTCAAAATTCTTCTTCACATGAACCGCTTGGCCCATGTTAGCCAAACTTAAAAGTTATGGTCCATGGGTGAAGCCTTTTCAGTTTGTTAAAATGGAGGGCATCGCTAATCCAAGATGGCCGCCGTCTAAAAATAGCACAAATTCCTAAAAAATCTTCTTCTCATGAACCGCCAGCCGGATTTCGACGAAACTTGGTAGGAATGATCGATGTACAATGCTCTTTGAAAGTTGTTAAAATGGTGGACCCGAGATCAAAAATGGGCGTGGCACGTGGGGTCAAATTGGGGTAAAATTTTATTTTTGATCGACTATGGTCATGTCTATATCAAATCGAAGGTATCAAAGAGGCGATCACTCTGGTACATTATTTGTCGAAATTGGATGGTCATGTCATCCAAGATGGCCGCCGAAAGGTCAAAAGGTTGTTATTTTATTAGAGATTTCAAAATTCTTCTTCACACGAACCGCTTGACCCATGGTGGCCAAACTTCACAGTTATGGTCCATGGGTGAAGCCTTTTCAAATTTGTTAAAATGGAGGTCGTCGCTAATCCAAGATGGCCGCCCTCTAAAAATAGCACAAATTCTTAAAAAATCTTCTTCTCATGAACCGCCACCCGGATTTCGAACGAAACTTTGTAGGAATGATCGACGTAGAATGCTCTTTCAAAGGTGTTAAAATGGTGACCCCGAATCAAAAATGGGCGTGGCCCGTGGGGTCAAATTTTGTTATTGACCAAATATGCTCATGTCATATATCAAATTGAAGGTATCGATGAGGCGATTGCTCTGGTGCAATATTTGTCGGAATCAGATGATTATGTCATCCATGATGGCCTCCAAAAGGTCCATTTATTCGAGATTTTGAACGTCTTTTTCTCAGGAACCACATGGCCGATGCTGGCCAAACTTCATAGTAAGTTAAGATCCTTGGGTGAAGCATTTTCAGATTTGGTAAAATGAGAGTCCTCGCTTAATCCAAGATGACTGCCATCTAACAATAGCACAATTTTTTTTAAAACACTTATCAACTCAATGTCACATTCTCCTGTGGTGTTCATGGGGCCATTATATCTCTCTGTAAATATTTCTTGGAATTTCATTAGAATTGAGTCCTCAGGACTCAATTCTAATGAAATTTCAAGACATATTCATGATATTTACAAGGAGAAATAAACGAAAATATGATGATTTTTTGTCCGCTATTTTTTAACTATTTCTAGCGCACAAGTTTCCCAGCATGCAAAGAATTATAAATAAATAAATAGCGCTGTGATCCGTGTGCTCCCATACAACCAACCATTCTGCTGCATTCCAATCTGTATATGTGGCTTTGACTGGAGAAATGGGGCTCATGGGATTTGTGGCCAGGCTACCTCGTGATCACACCCCACACTCCTACAGCCTTATAAGTATAATTTATTGTTCACATATTGGATTTTTAAGGAATTAAATGCGAGGGAGCGCTAGCAACCGCAGCATTTAGTTCCTGAAAATCCAAAATGTGAGCAATAAAATACTTATAGTTCAGCCAGGCGTACAAGGCAAAGTCCCGTCCGAGTATTGATTTTCCATTTCCTCTCGAACAGTTAATCATTAAATCTGGTAATATGCAATTTATTGGGGTTACACGTTGCGATATGTGAATTAAGTGAAACACAATGCTGTCCAGCGATTGGCTTAGAAACTACGGCAGGCCCGTAGCCAGACCTGTTTGAAGGGGGGGTCGTTTCGAAGGCCCAAGGGGCCAAAGGTATCTAGGGGGGTCTGGCTGGTCGAGGCTGGGTGGGGGGGTCGTCCGACCGCTCCGACCCCCCTGGCTACGGGCCTGTACGGTGAACTATGATGATGAATATTTCCTGTTAGAAGCATGGCGTGTGTTTCATTGATGGAATGGCAAATAGTGCAGATCCTGGTCAGACTGTGCGGATGCACAGGCTGATCTGGATTTACACTGGTTGCAAAACCCATAAGCCACAACCACTTAGCTTGTTGAGTGAATTTAAAATCCAATTCAATCACGTTTTGTCATGAATGATGTGCGCTTCAATGGCTCATTTATTGAAACCTCTTTGTAGGTAATTTGTGGCTATAATTTGAATAACAAAAAATTATCTTCAATTACTTTCAAATTCAAGCGTATACACAGATTCTGGCTAACAAAATATGAATCGCACTACGAAACAATTGACTTTGGCAGTGAATCGTGAAATATACATGTAGAGAGTCATCAGATGACCGAAACATCTTTTACAGAATGGTTTAATAAAACATACGGATGCATCAAAGATGTCTAAATTGTTTTCATAGCAATAATGATAACTGTATACCATTTTGGACATTTTCTAGTGTCGCTTATCGGGTAAAATCTTTTATGAAGAGACTTAATCAAAAACGTAGATGTACAGTATCAATGGTGTCTAAATTGTTTTCATTAGAACAATGGTAACTCATAATATGAATGTGGATATAATTATTGTTTTGTGGCTTATCGGTAATTTGTGAACGTTTTATGGATGCTTTAATCAAACTATGGATGTATTAACCCTTAGACCGTGCTACTCACAACAATTTTCGTCTGCTGTTGCTTTTATATATTGTCTTATTTCTCAATAAAAACATGGTTTGCCTTTCACCCTTAAGGGTGGGGCGGTTAACTGGAATGGATTTTCATATGTTAATTTTGCAACCAATCAAATCATCACAAAATGATTTTCAGACTTGTCCATTTATAAAGGGGGTGCTGCTGTTATCAAAAATATTGCAAAAAGTGCAGATCCTGATGAGACGGCTCGTGACGAGCCGGCTCATCTGGATCTACACGTTTTGCCAATACCACTATACAGACATGTGGTGTTGAAACAGTTAAATAGTCAGTAATTAAGTCCATGACCAATTAAGGCACAATTATAACACCTTGAAAATCCAGTAGAATGCTGTCAATATAAACTTAACCAAAGAGTTCACGTCTATTAAACATTTACTATTTGAAAACAAAAAAAAGAGAAAGAACAAGTCTGTCAGATTAATGGCATGTCTGTGTACATTTTATGTAAAGAACATCGAAAAACATTCATATTAAATTACATTAGTAAACCGATACCAGGGCTCCAGATAAGGAATTAGTAATTGAGTATTTTCACTCCATCATATCTGAAGCAATTGGGTATTTCAATATTTTAATTGGGTAAAATAAAATCACACTACTGTTTACACATCAGCAGACAGCAATTATTGAATAGTTTGCTTCGAAATGAAAACATGTCTTGGTATGCCAATATGTGTTTTCATGGAAAATAAGAAAAATATGCTATATTTATGGTCTGTTTATTGTTTTCTGCAGCATGATAAAGGTACCACAAAATTTGTATTGCTTTTTGATACTCGCTACTTCTGATTTCAATTGGGTGTTAAGCAATTTTAATTGGGTATTTAAGCAAATACGCAGCTTATCTGGAGCTCTGGTTGTATTGTTTTTGAATGTGCATGCATCATCTTACATAAATATATATCTACACCGTTTGTGAGATTTTGGGCATTCTGCCATGAGACGCCATCCAGAATAGTCATAAATTTGCTTTTGTACTCTTGAGTCCATGACAGCAGCCAACTACTGTCTGTTTCACGAAAGCTGCCCAAATTTTACGGCTATATAAACAATTCAAAAACAAGATTTCTTTTGATAATATTAAATTAAAGGAAAAATTAAGAATGAGCCTTCTTTTTATTTCGTGAAATTTGGTAAAATATTGATTTTATTGCGAAAACAAAATTTCCCCATGTTAAATCCCCATAGACATCTTCACGAGTGAAGATGTCTATGGGGATTTAACATGGGGAAATTTTTTAGAATTTCAGAAATACTGGACCGATTTTTAAAATTTAACTTTTGTTTTCTTAGTTAGATCATTTCCAAGCTATCTAGCCAGGTTTCGGAGTCAATTTACAAAAAAAATAGTTTTTTGACTCCTCCCACAAGTCCTCTACCTCTTTTCCCCCCATGTTAAATTCCCATAGAGAAATCAATTTTTCGTTATAAAATCAATATTTGACCAAATTTCACGAAATAAAAAGAAGGCTCATTCTTAAATTTTGCTTTAATTTAATATTATCGAAAAAAATATTGTTTTTGAATTGTTTATATAGCCGTAAAATTTGGGCAGGTTTCGTGAAACAGACTATAGATATTATGTTTGCCACCTTGGCATTCTTAACTGTAAAAATGGCTCGTGTTTCAGCGACCTTGTGACGTTAAAAAAAAATCCCAAGGTCAAGTTAATGGTGTCATGAGTGTGTGACAAATGTGATTCAAGTGTTCAAGTATAGAAGCAATCCTTGGCGTAATATTGAAGATATTTCATGTTGGATAAACTCTTACAAACTTTTCGACACATCAAAATGGCTATGTGTTTCAGCGACATTTCGAAGGTGACAAAGGTCATGGTCGTGTTAATGGTGGCGCGAGTGTTTAACAAATATTCAGGTGATTTAAGTGTCCAAGTATTGAAGCAATCCTTGGCGTAATATTGAATATATTACATGTTGGAGTCCACAGGTTGAAGTAACGGACCGAGGTTTATAAATACATTCAATATGCCTAAAAGCATCAATAAATGAAGAAAAAAAATAAGCTAAACATTTTTAAAAGCATCAATAAATGAAGAAAAAAAAATAAGCTAAAAAAATAGTTTTTACTCCCTCCATATATATGGAGGGAGTAACAAAAAAATGTTTTAGCAGGAGTATATGGAGGGAGTAAAAAAAAATGTTTTAGCTTATTGTTTTTCTTCATTTATTGATTTATTGTATTTATTAATAAAAGGGGGCCATTTTGCAAACATTAAAAAATATACACAAATGGTGCAGATCTTGATGAGACGGCTCGTTATGAGCCGGCTCATCATGATCTACACTGTTTGAATTATTAGGAAAGAGGTATCGAGTGTTGAAAAGGTTAATATTTACATTACATGCTCCATTTCACAAAACTTTGTAACAGACTCTGCATGGTCAAACACAGTACACGTATTCATTAAACGTTTCACAAATTACTGATCTGTGACAACAGAATATGTATAAAACAATTTAGCCATCTTTAACCCTTAGATTTTTTGTCGTCTGCTGTTTATTTTCTATTTTCCATTTTTATCATCAAAAACATGCTTTGACAGCATTTTAGAATAATTTACAACATGCTTTGGCAGCACTTCGAAAATGATTCTGAAGTGCTGTCAAACCATGTTTTTATTGAGAAATAAGGCAAGATATAAAAGCAACATAAAACAACAGCAGACGACACTTGTTGTGCGTAGCGGTCTAAGGGTTAACAAGTTGTTGATGAGTTGGTACTGGGAGGTGGTTTTGTGTCATGGGCGGCTACAATGTTGGCACAGTCCATGGCATAAATAAAAAGAGTGAATTAAACAAAATTAGACAAAAATGCGAGTAACAGGATGACAATGATAACCCATGCCCTCACAAGGTGCATGATCACATGGTTACAACAACAACAATGTCGGCCACACAAAGTAAGTATTATCTGATATTTTCCTTAATATGCAACGGATTTTGATGAAATATGGCGCAGCAAACGCATCTTCATGAGCTGCATTTGGTGGTCTATGGAGTTTGGCACAGACTTATGTCGTTTTTGCGAAGAATCGATTTCCATGTCAGAGACACGGAAATCGATTCTTTGCAAAAATTACAGAAGTTTGGGTGAAAATACAAAGACCACCAAATCCAGCTTAACAAGACACGTTTGATGCGCCATATTTCATCAAAATCTGTTACTTAATAAGGACACTATAAAAGAATACGTACTTTGAATCGGTACTTGTTGTTGTTGTTAGTACCACGTGATCATACACCTTGCCCTCAGTAACAATCAATAACCTTTCCTTGGACTAGCACAATAGACTATATACATTGGCAGTGGAAGTTTGTGAATCACCGTGCGTTATAACGCGACATATGTGTGTAACAATTCGTGCGTTGATGGAGGACCGGGGCACCACGTGTACACTCGTCTGGGACTCGAGTATTGACATGCCCTGCTCCCTCTGTGCCGGCCCAACGGTCGGACAGAAACGATCATCCCTGTCACGCAGGTCCATGCGACGAATGAGCTGCAGTACCGACTTTGTCATGGGCAAGATTTCCTACTATGAGAATAAACCGTGTCAGGTACTCTAGTGTTACACTCTGCACCAGCATCGAAAAATGCATCGGTTTCCTGACAGGTTGACACTCTTCTTTGAGATAATCGCATCAACAATTTTTAGCTCGCCTGCATGAAGTGCGGAAAGAGCTAATGGCATAGCCCCAGCATCGTCGGTGGAGTCCACAAACTTGATGTTGTTGTAAATGTCTGATCATCCTCTATAATGCTACAGCAAATCCAGGACCTACCACCCACCCATTGCACAGGTTGAAGTAATGGACCGAGGTCTATAAATACATTAATTATGCCTAAAAGCATCAATAAATGAAAAACAAATTTTTTTTTAATTTTTTTTTTTTTTTTATCCCCTCCATATAATGATTCATATAATGATTCATTATAATGATCCATATGATTCATATAATGAATCATATGGAGGGGGTACAAAAAAAAGAAAGATTTAACTTATTTTTTTTTCATTTATTGATGCTTTTAGGCATATTTAATGTATTTATAGACCTCGGTCCGTTACTTCAACCTGTGACCCATTACCCCAAGGCTCTCATGCTGTAGCAAATCCACAACATACCACCCATCCCTTACCCCAAGGTCAAGGTCACAAACTTAGTGCGTCCACAAATTTAACATTGGGGTATATGTGTTTTATAACTTCTGTTTCTTTTCATGGAACACCTTGATATTTCATACATGCATTCCTCAGGTGACCTTCTTTCAGAGCTCCAGATAAGGTGCGTATTTGCGTAAATACCCAATTAAAATTGCCAAAAAAAACAATTGAAATCAGAAGTAGTGAGTATCAAAAAGCAATGACAAATTTGCGGTATCATTATCATGCTGCAGAAAACAATAAGCAGACCACGAATATAGCATATTTTCTTATTTTTCCATGAAAACACATCTTGGTATTTCATTAGAATTGTCTCCAAGGAGACAATTCTAATGAAATACCAAGATGTGTTTTCATTTAGGAGCAAACGATTCAATAAGTGTGGTCTGCTGATGTGTAAACAGTAGTCTATTTTACACAATTAAAATTTTGAAATACCCAATTGCTTCAGAAATGATGGAGTGACAATACTCAATTACTAATTCCTTATCTTGGAGCCCTGCTCTATCATGTTGTAGCAAATCCACAACCCAGCTCCCACAGCTTACCCCAAGGTCCAGGTCACAAACTTAGTGGTTCATAAACTTAATGTTGGTGACAATTTCTTATCAAACATCTTTCTTTACAGGGAGCGCTTTGATATTTCATACATGCATCAATCTGATGATTCTCCATCATGCTGTAGCAAATCCACGACCCACCGCCCACCCCTGACCCTAAGTCAAGGTCACAAACTTAGTGGGGTTAATTTCTTATAACTTTTGTTTCGTTGCAGGGAGTGCGTTGGTATTTGGGACACTCATCGTTGTGGGAAACTATATATACTGTATTTATTATAGGAATGAATGGCCTTTTTGTGGAATTTATCGGGGTATAAACTTGGAAAAGTCGCAGGAATACTGGACGAAGGCCTCACGGTTACGGAAAATAGTTCGGCGTGGGAGTTTACTGGGATATAAATTTTGGACAGAGACTTGCTACGGGCCAATCAAATGTTAGGGAAATGTGTAAATATTTTTGTGCTGGAATTATATATACTTATACATTGTTTTAAAGTCACTTTTTATTAAATTTTCGACCACATATGGTCTTTATCAAAATACATGTAGTATGAAAATGTATCGGCAGTCCTATGTGACGTCCATAGTGTAGCAGTAAACTGGATGTTAT
This sequence comes from Conchocele bisecta, assembly GCA_029237695.1. NCBI lineage: Eukaryota > Metazoa > Mollusca > Bivalvia > Lucinida > Thyasiridae > Conchocele > Conchocele bisecta. The sequence continues at coordinate 48,134,752 of CM055271.1, read as the reverse complement.
GAGCCGGACGTGATGACGTCGTGCGAGCCCAGGCCTTACGTCAAACCACAAAACCACGATGTACCACATGTGCATCATGATCCCGCGATCCGACACACAGTCCAGGCCCGTATGACGTCAAACCCATCCCATGACACCCGTATGACATGATATCCAGTTTACTGCTACACTATGGACATAGTGAAGCGGTGAACCCGGCAGTCCTATGTGACGTCCATAGTGTAGCAGTAAACCCCATGGGTTTACTGCTACACTATGGACGTCACATAGGACTGCCGATACATTTTCATACTATTTTGATAAAGACCATGTGGTCGAAAATTTAATAAAAAGATTGACTTTAAAACAATGTGTATTAAATGTGCTTCCCTTCGGAGGTTATTGGAAATTACTATATACTTATATGTGTTTCCTGGAATAAAAATGGTGTCCCAATATTTAGGGTTATTACAGTAGTGAACCAGTCACCCAATGAATCACCCAACCAACCTGAGTTGCAGGCAAAACCCGAACCAACAAAACAATTAACCAACCAAACGTTGTTTCAGGGAAAGCTGACGTTTGACGATCACGCCACCACCACATTCGAGTACGAGACGGAGGAAGATGCACTCGAGACTTACCTCCGCGAACACCCGGACGAACGTGCGACCGTTGAGCGAGAGCAGCAGGAGAGCACGAGCGTGACACTCGACTCGCCCGAGGACCTTAAGTTGGACTCACCGCGAGTGCCGGATCCCGATGCTGGCATGAGGATCAACACGGTGATAGGCAATTCGTCTTCAGGTAGGTGGTCAATAGTCTGTGGATGACCCGAGGCACTATTGTCCTGTGGCCGAAGGCCAAGGGCAATAGTGCTTCGGGTCGTCCACAGCACCGACAGGCAATATATTTTGACTGTTCCCCGAATGAACATGAAATAAATGTTTTATTATTCAACCTGTAAACAGTGTATGTGACACAATGAATTTAAATTTGGCGCGGGGCGCGTCAACTGACAGATCTATATTGCGTTCAATTTTATGACAAAATCTTCGACAAAAATCTTGATTTTTTCAGGGGTGAAAACCCAGGGAATTTGTTAAAACTATGTGATATCAACTTATATAGGAAGTTTGGTAATAATGTTGACTAATTCCCTGGATTTTGATGTGTTTGGAAAATAGTTTCACTTGTCTGGGCAATAGTTCCGCGTGCCTAAATTGGAATAGTAAAAAATATTTTCACCCACGAAAATCATGACGTCGAAAATTACATATTTCCCCTGGGTGCTGCTGGTAACTGGATGCATTATTGCCCAAGGCCTCGGGCAATAGCACCTCGGGTCGTTCATTCACATTGGGGCAATAGTTTTTAATGTTCCCGGAATTACCATGTAATTACTAAATACCGCGTGTCACGGTGATTACTGTACAGGGATTTGGCTGGATTCGGCTATCTTGGTATTGCCACAGAGCTGCAGATAAGTTGCGTATTTTACACAATACTCGCAAAATACATCATGAGAGTACAAAATACTCGCAGCAATGTGAAAATATGCATTGATTTTCAAATTGAGTAGTGAAAATACTGTAATGAAGTTGGAAATTTACGTAGTTGAGTTGATTTTTACAGCTCAAAGAAGTGAATTTTAATTTTTTTTAATTGTTTTATCGTTTGTATCAATAATACATTTGTAAAAGTAAAATACGCATTGAATTTGAAATCTAGGGGTTAATACTCGTTAGATACAAAACTTATCTGGAGCTCTGCGACAATATAAACTACAATGGTCCTAGCTCGGACACAAGCTTGTATCGTTGCAAACACATTATTTTTGTCTCGCCCACAATTATGTGGTGGACATAATTTTGATGAGCCACTTTGTCCAGTGGCGGCAGCATCTACATTTTAGAAATTCTTATCTCTGCTTGCGCTGGGCCCAGGTGCTCCAAGCTTCGTCCATGCATCCATGCCTTTCTGGTTTGGCATTTGCGTTTAAGTCTTGAATAATACTTTAACCCTTTATCAGAGCTCCAGATAAGCTGCATATTTGCATAAATACCCAATTAAAATTGCCAAAAACCCAATTGAGATCAGAAGTAGCGAGTATCAAAAAGCAATAACAAATTTGTGGTACCTTTATCATGCTACAGAAAACAATAAACAGACCACAAATATAGCATATTTTTCTTATTTTCCATGAAAACACATCTTGGTATTTCATTAGGATTGTCTCCAAGGAGACAATTCTAATGAAATGCCAAGACAGGTATTCATTTCGAAGCAAACTATTCAATAATTGCTGTCTGTTGATGTGTAAACAGTAGTGTGATTTTATTTTACCCAATTAAAATATTGAAATACCCAATTGCTTCAGATATGATGGAGTCAAAATACTCAATTACTAATTCCTTATCTGGAGCCCTGCTTTATCCAATTTTTGTCTCGCCCACTTGCGAACATGGCGATATAGTCAGCACATTGGCGACCACTGATGACCTTGACCTTTGTGGTGAGAGACTCGCCGGTGGTCGCCTTGCTACTAATCTGGGGCCCGTTTCACTAAACTTCGTAAGACTAAAATGTTCGTAAGTGCAAAATTATGATAGTCTGTAAATTCCACATTAACACTGTTTTCTTGTAAACAATTATTGGATTTACATTTATTGACATAGGCTGCATATGCAGCCTATAAATTCCACATTAACACTGTTTTCTTGTAAACAATTATTGGATTTACATTTATTGAGCATAGGCTGCATATGCAGCCTATAAATTCCACATTAACACTGTTTTCTTGTAAACAATTATTGGATTTACATTTATTGACATAGGCTGCATATGCAGCCTATAAATTCCACATTAACACTGTTTTCTTGTAAACAATTATTGGATTTACATTTATTGACATAGGCTGCATATGCAGTCTATGCTCAATAAATGTAAATCCATCAATTGAAATTTCCAGACGATCATAAATTTGCACTTACAAACATTTTAGTCGTACGAAGTTTAGTGAAACGGGCCCCTGATTCATCAATTTGTGGACATATGAGGTGCAGTCGTAAAGTTCTCGGACTTTCTTGATAAAATACCTGCCACATTGTTCATCTTTATTTTCTATTTTCCATTTTTATCATCAAAACCATGCTTTGACAGCACTTTAGAATAATTTACAACATGCTTTGATAGCACTTCAGGATCATTTCCATTGCTGTCAAACCATGTTTTTATTGAGAAATAAGGCAAGATATAAAAACAACAGCAGACGACAATTGTTGTGTGCAGCGGTCTAAGGGTTAATATATGACATTTACATCTGGTTAAATTGAATTGATAAGAACATACTTTGCGACAATCCGTTCGCACGTAATGTGTAGCTATATCAATGAAATAACGTCCCTACGCAGCAGTTGAAAAATCTAACATTTCATGAAATACATGTGTTTAGATTTTCATAGATATGCGGAGTATATCGTGCAGCACTCTTACTCTATTGCTGTTTCCACCAAATAAATGTCTGAACTATGTAATAGCCCAGTTTCCACTTCGTTCATTTAAAAAACAAACTTATTATGTAACACAGAGGCAGGTAGTGCAGGAAATAAAAAAGTCAAAAATTGCAATGTCGCGTCAATGGACGGAGCAACGTTCCGCGGTTATTTCCGTGTGTGGTTGTATATTGACTTCACCTCAGATTTGTGCATTCTGATACCGTGGCAAAATATTGTCACAGGTCTATTATACATGTATGCTGGAATTTGGGCTGGTTTTTAATCCATGACGGATAGCATCAAGTGTTGAATGACATTATAATATATGAAAACAACAGTAGCCGATTTCATCAAAATTGAAGAGTATACTTATCTAGTAAAGTATACTTTGAGGGAGTAATCATTTATTTTTCCCGAAATGCATTATTTCATATAGAACTAACGACTGCATGTATTTGATGCTTAAAGGTATGCAGAATTATTATACTCAATTTATTACATTATCATGGGCGGATTCTGGGGTGGGGGGGGGGGGGGGGGGGGGGGGGGTGGGGGGGGGGGGGGGGGGGGGGGGGGGGGGGGGGGGGCGGGGGGCCAGGGGCGAACGGGGGGCGGGGGCGAACAGCGCGACGCCCCCCCCCACCCCCCCCCCCCCACCCCCCCCCCCCCCCCCCCCCTAAAATTCACCGAGTAAAGATTTTTTACAAGTTACAAGGCACGTTTTTTGCTCCAAAATACGCCACGACACAGGAAATGTGATGTAGATTTAAAATAAATTCCGGGGGTACACCCCTAGCGCTATCCCGAGATCCGATAATATAGTCAAGTATTGTAAAATAGTTACGCCCCCCCTAACCCGAAATCCTGGATCCGCGCCTGATTATCACAGCCAAAATGGCTGTGATAATGTAATAAATTCAGTATAATAAAAATTAATAAATTTATCCTTAACCCTTTCCGTGATAGAGACGACTTTTCACGCCTCTGCAGAAGATGTCTACTCTATCAGATAATTTAACCATCATTTGACCCAGCATTTGATTCTTTTATTCAGATGTTTTCGATTTGGAAGAGTCGAAATATCGCAAAACAGGGAAAGGGTTAAATTGAAAATTTCTCCCTCTAAGTATACTTTGCTAGATAAATATACTTTGCAATGTTGGTGAAATATTCTACAGGTAACCAACCATGAGCTAAGTACAGCAACTACGTAAGTGGCGCTCCATCAAAATAAAAAATAATTAGAGCATTGTATGAAAATGCTTACATACAATGAAACAATGTTATCAAATCATTATGTAGCGTTAGACGTCAAACTAAAGTACTGTTTTACGAAATCGTTTGATTTACTTCATGTTATTGTTTGCACAAATGAACCAGCTTTATAATGCCATATTTCACAACCAATTTGACCAATGGTTCTTTAGATATAAGCAAAGTCCTAGAACTCTATGACTGCACCTCGCATATGAACAATGAAAGTATATGTTGTGACCACTCATTTGAACCGTCTCAACGAGACGGTTAAAATGGTGGTCACGGCGTATATTTCTGAGCTCATATAAAGAAAATATTTATGATTTTCCACAAACAAAATGGCGTATCCTCAGCATGAAATAGGTTTACTAATCTTGTTGGGATTCACACCTAGGGCCAAGTGATCCGTTGTTGTATGCGTGCCTGGCACCAGATCAGGACACCGTCTTTCAACGCTGAGCTTTTTTGTACTTTCAGTACTGAATGTACAGTACTTACCATGCAGCCATAATCCCATCTGTAAATGACCTTGCTGTTAAATGGACCTAAAACCCCAATTGATCAAACAATTAAATGAATAATTCATCGTTGTAAGGGTTAATTGTGGCTAGGACTGGAAAAATTGGGTTTTGCGACCTGTGTAGATCCAGATTAAATAGCACACTCTTTGTAGCCTGATAACGATCTATATTGCTTGTTAGAAGCATGACGGGTGTTTCAATGATGGAATGTCGAACAGTGCAGATCCGCACAGGCTGATCTGGATCTACACTGGTCGCAAATCCAATAAGTCCCATTTCTGATCTGGATCTGTACTATCGCCATTCCATCAAGGAAACTCACACCGTAGTTCTAACAAGGAATATAGCTCGTTGTCAGGCTACTGGATTGGGCTATTTGATCACTGGTCACAAATCCCATCTCCCCTATTTCTCAAGTCACAGTCACAATTACTAATTATGCCCCCTATGCAAGGGGCCGTATTGCGTTGCTCTTGAGGTTCCGTCCGTCCGTACTTCCGCAGGTCCGTACGTCTGTCCGTCTATATTTATGTCAAAAGGTTTGTTAGAGTTTCTCCAACATGTAAAATCTTCAACAATACATGAAGGATTGTGTCAATACTTGAACACTTGAATCACCTGAACATTTGTCACACACTCGCGCCACATTAACACGACTGTGACCTTTGTCACCTTCGAAATGTCGCTGAAACATCTAGCAATTTTCTTACGTCAAAAAGTTTGTAAGACTTTTTCAAATGACTGAAGTTTAAATATTTTTTTTTTTACACACAATCTCAAGTTTTTGTTCATTAAACCGCGGAGGCATATATCTAGTTGTTTATTGGTTTACTCACATTTATAGGTGCCCTGTTGAGCTACAAATCCAAGATGGCCGTCGACTTCCAGTTTGGTGTGCCCCAGGAGAGTAGCGATGATCACTACGGGGAACCAGAGCGGGAATCCAACGAGAATCACGTCGCCGAAGAAAGTCTACAGTTGTTGCCCGCTGACGACAATGACTTAGAAATGTTCTCCGCAGAATCCAGTAAAGCGGACATGTTATTTTGAAGTTTCTCGTGTTTTAGTAAATGTTTGTTGTCTATAGTTCTTCGCTTGGGTAGGTTTCGCGTTTTAGTGATACAAGACATTGTGATACGAGGACTTTATTGGCGGAAATGTAGCTCTGATTTGCTCATTAGCTGTGGGAATACCGTATTAGCCCTACATATTTGGACACAATTTGCTTTGGGAAACACCTATTAAATAGGTGTTTCCCAAAACAAATTGTATCCAACTACATTGTTAATGTTATGAAACCATTACCGCCATAATAACCCTAAATATCGGCATGCTCACTGTTGTGGGGAAACCATATATTTTTATGTGTTTTCCCAAATAAATGGTGTCCGAATATTTAGGGTTATTACAGTAGTTACCAAAATTAACCTGATTTCCTCTTGTATTGTCCGCTGCTACAGAAATAGTTTTGGAAACGTAACTCTGATTTACTCCCGTAGCTACGGAAGGTATGTCTCAGGTACGTTTTTTTCCTGGGAGTTGAATTTGGTTATTGCCCATTATAAAAGTAGTAAGATTATTAATAATCCTACTGGTTTTGGGAGGGGGCCAAGTGATTCTGTTGTGATGAGGACCTGGCATCAGATCAGGATTATTCTCAGTTCAGGGCTGAATATGTAAATATTCAGTTCTGATTTTGGGATCCCTCCCCCATTTGTACATGTACTTGATCATTTACATGTACTTGTACAGGTAATATATGGGAGTTAGTACTAAACCCATTGACCCGGCCTTAAATTACCTTAGCTGTTGATAGGCCGTTAAACCCCAACAAACAAACAAACAAAACAGAAGGTACGCGGGGGTCGAGGTGAGGGTACATCACTGTTACATTGACAAAACTATCAAGAGTTACCGTATTTGATTGTTGTGGCATCTTCAATCCACTTCTGTTTATGCGGCTGTCACTGGAGAAATGGGGATTTGCGACCAGTGTAGCTGCTGATCAAATATCACACTCCTGTTATGTAGCCTGCTAACGATCTATATTCCTTGTTAGAAGCATGGCGGGTGTATCATTGATGGAATGGCGAACAGTGCAGATCCTGACCAGACTGTGCGGATGCACAGGCTGATCAGGATCTACACTGGTCGCAAAACCCACAATCCCCATTTCTCCAGTCACCTCCACATATTGCCGTGGTTACTAGCATAAAGCCACATTCAACCATTCCATGTTGCAATAATAGTGATCTGCATCAGAGTGCAAGACTCCATTTTCTTGCCAGATTATTTGGCGGTTAATTTTGTTGGTAAATTAGTATTTGGTCAAAGCAAATGGCTGGTTTAGTTCTGGGTACATAACTCTTAATTACATTTCATTACACTGCATTACATAACAGTTATGATGGAGTAGTCTTTCCAAATGTGTGTTTGAAGCGTTCTTTGTTTACTTCTACTTCGTGGAGAGTGACCTAAGAATTTTGCTATGGTAAGTTTATGGTAATATGTTTGTGTCCTATTGTAGTCTAGAATTGTCTCTCAGTAATAATATAGCGAAGTATGTATGACAACACACTGCAGGTTTTTTTCTATATTTTAGTGTGCGAAGTGTAAATGGTATTACGCACATTTTTACAATGTAGCACTGTGTTGCCTATAAAGCGGAAAACGTGCAGCTAGGGCTGGCTGTAGCAAGGTGTATGAATACGTGGTACTAACAATAACAAGAAGTACTGAAATTTCTAGAATCCATCCGATTCAAAGTACATATTCTTTTATAGTGTCCTTATTACGTAACGGATTTTGATGAAATATGGCGCATCAAACGCATCTTATTAAGCTGCATTTGGTGGTCTCTGTATTTTCACCCAAACTTCTGTCGTTTTTGCGAAGAATCGATTTCCGTGTCTCTGACACGGAAATCGATTCTTCACAAAAACGACATAAGTCTGTGCCAAACTCCCTGGACCACCAAATGTAGCTCATGAAGACGCGTTTGCTGCGCCATATTTCATCAAAATCTGTTTCATATTAAGGAAAATATCAAATAATACTTTCAAGATTTCAACACTTTCAGCCACTGTTGTTGTTGTTGTTATAACCACGTGATCATGCACCTTGTATAGGTGAGGTACAAGACTTACTTGCTCAAGATCCGGTGGTGAGTTTGGGCTAATTGTTTCTGCGACATATAAATGTTGGTTTTCAGAGTGATTAGCCCTGAACCCTTTCACCCCTAAGCATCTGCAGTGGATTTTGACATGTTAATTTTGCAACCAATCAGACCGTCACAAAATGAATTTCAGACTAGTCCATTTATGAAAAGGGTGTGTTTTTGCTCTCAAAAATATGAAAATTACTTGTAAACAGTGCAGATTCTGATGAGACATCTCGTCACGAGCCGGCTCATCTGGATCTACACTGTTTGCCAATACCTCTATACAGGCCTGTGGGGTTGAAAGGGTTAAACAGCAGGAACTGAATAGTGTCGTCTGCTGCTTTTCATTGGTTTCTCATTTTTTAATAAAATAAAAAAATGATTTGACAGAGACATGTGATGTGTGAACATGTTTTCAGAACTGTACAAAAGTTATCATAAAACTGTAGAAAGTAAAAATAATTATCTGGTATTCTCTATTTATCAACTCTGCTCCAGGGAACAATTCCTATCCATTTATGAGATAACTGTATTGAGATTTGTAAATCGCCGTAAATCGAAGTTTCCAACCGTAAATCCACCGAGTATCTCCCCAAATTACAAATTTCAATACTGTTCTCTCTATTCTAATGTACGACCATCATTTCCGACTCATTTTTCTGATCAAATAGCACACGCCTGTAGCTTGATAACGATCTATATTCCTTGTTAGAAGCATGACGGGTGTTTCATTGATGAAATGGCGAACAGTGCAGATCCAGATCAGACTGTGCGGATGCACAGGCTGATCTGGATCTACACTGGTCGCAAAACCCAGAAGACCCATTTCTCCAGTCACAGTCACATATTTGTATAGACAGGGGCTATGTTTGTTTCAAATATCGTCGGTTACCTAGTGTCCGCCAATGCAACGAAAAAGGAAGTGATTTTGATACCTGTATCCAGTTACCATTGTCAGCTTGTGTTCAGGATGTATGCAGGATAGGGTATACTTGTACATATATTTATTTATATTCATAGTCATTCTTTCACTGTATGGATTACATTATACATTTTACATTTCTCGGGCTTGCTGTGGGAAAACGTGGCTTGTCAACTGCGACCAGTGTAGACCAATATTTAGCTCGGATCAATTTGCATAGATGTGATGATCAGGATTAATTGTAATACATCCCTGATGGAAATATCGGGCCCTTAATCCGACAAGGTCCGTCGGTGGATGTGTAAGAATTTTTTTTCCCCGCAACTCCGGCCCTTCGCGCCGTCGATAACACACCCCCCTATATAAATACGTGCCTGAATATGGCCTGTGTAGACTTTGATCAACTTTGATCAGACTGTACAAATGTCAACACTGGTTGAAGAGGCAATCACTTGTCACATTGTGGGTGGTTGGTCGGGCGAACGCGTTGGTGTAAATTAACGGTAGGGGTTCCCAGTTTGCCTTGTTTGGCCCTCAGGTACGTTTTTATCTTTGGCTCTTTTGTTACCTGGGGGTTGAATTGGGTTATTGCCCATTATAATAGTAAGATTATTGCTGAACCTACTGCTTTTGGGAGGGGGGCAAGTGATTCTGGTGTGGCGAGGACCTGGCATCAGATCAGGATTATTCTGATTTCAGGGCTGAATATATAGTTTTTTTATTGTAAAGTAAATATTCAGTTCTGATTTTGGGATTTTCCCCCCATTTGTATATGTACCTGAACATGTACATGTACTTGTATAGGTAATATATGGGATTTAGTACTAAACCCATTGACCCGGCCTTAAATGACCTTAGCTGTTGATAGGCTGTTAACCCTTACTACGCTGAATTAAATTTTGTCATCTGCTGGAAATGTTTTATTTTCAATATTTCTCTATAAACCTGTTTTGACAGTGCATGCGAATCATCTCCACTGGAGACGATTCTCATGTGCTGCCAAAACATGTTTTTTGTTAAGAATTAAGGCAAAAATGAAAAACAGCAGATGACATTTTTCGTCTGCCGCGTAGTGAGGGTTAAACCCCAACAAACAAAACAAACAAATACTTGTCACATTAGTTGAAATTTTTAGTTACAGTAATATATAATATATATGTCACTATGTTTCCCAGATGGCAGTTCACTAGATATGATGTCAGGGTATGGAATCACTGGTGTTGTAATCAAGTGATTTATTAACTCTTTGCATGTTAGCAGTGAAAATAACATCCAACAAATTATGAGTATGTTTCTTACTTCTCTCTGTAAATATGTCTTGGAATTTCATTAGGACCCTCTGGACGCAATTCTAATGAAATTCCAAGACATATTCATGATATTTATAGGGAGAAATAAAAGAAAATACAATGAATTGTCATTTGCTATTTTTGAACTATATATAGCCCACAAATTTCCCAGCATGCAAAGAGTTAAAAAGGTGGGAAATGGAATAAAACAGTATAGTCAACGGAATCCATTTTCCATTGGGGGATCATAGCTAGTTATTTCCCTTTGCAGATCTATTTATAGTGATCTGGTCCTATGCTGTATTTCGGCGTTTATTTATTACTGAATAGCACAAAACTCGAGTTTTGCGAACAGAGTAGACCCAGATCAGACTGCACATCTGTGCAGTCTGATCTGGGTCTACACTGATTGTGCAATAACATTAATAAGTGTGAAAATAATGCAGTTCCAGATTAGATTGTGCAGCTATTTAGGATGATCTGGATCAACACCAGTCGAAATCCCTATAATTGCTCTTTTTCATAATAAATCGTGATATATTCGCCACTTTTTACAAGCAATAACACCCTAAACTACAAATTTTGGACTGGATTTCTATAAATAAATTCAAGGGAGATAACTAGCTATGATCCCTCATTACTTAATATATAAATATATAGCATTTCTACATCATACAACATGTCATGCAGCTGTTTGTTTATTCATGAAAAAGTGCTTTATATACATGATTTTGCCAGTACAGTGTCACCTCGCACATGTGTGTGGCAGGTGGGAGCATGCGATGGGTAACTTAACGATCGGGATTCACCTTACCAGAATTCTGACTGAAGACCTAGTTTGACCCTCAGGTACCTTTTCGGCATTCTTGTATGTGAGGGTTTAATCTGGCTATACCCCTTTTGTATGAGTAATACGTTATTCCTAATACTATTATTACTTTTAGTCAGGTTATTCTAATTACAGGGCTGAATATATATTTATTTTGATGTAAATATTCCGTTCTGATTTTCTCCCCAATGCAGCAGGTTACATGAGGGATCGAACCTGTTGGCCCGGATTTAAATGACCTTAGTTGTTGATAGCTGTTAAACACCAATAAACATTTTCACCTCACACTCTTGCGGTGTTCCCATCTTTCCGAAAGCAACACCACAGGCCTGTATAGTGGTATTGGAAAAAATTGTAGATCCATCGTAACAAGCCGTCTCGTCAGGGTCTGCACTTTTTGCACACTCTTTTCATAAATGGACTAGTCTGAATTTTACACATTTGAAAATTATCTCGTTAAAAATGTGAGACATAATTTTTACAGTAGATTTTGTTTAAAAGACGAGACTTTCGAGTGGCAGAATATAAACGAGACATTGCTCATTTTTTCTACGCGATATATCAGGTAGTTTGATTGGTCGAGGCTGAGCTGTGCTCAGTCTCGGCCAATCAAACTTCCTGATACATCCAGATACCACATGACCCCTCACCCTGAATATGAAGGGAGACGAGCCATGCGATTTTGTACATGAACAATGTTTACAATATTTTCTGTATGTGACGACGAAAGGTGATAAAATGTTCAGAGCAAATGCGGAATAGAATTCTGCATTTGCTCTGTAAATTCTGCCGACTTTTGACGTCATTTACATTCAATTTCGCTGTTTCGGTACATACATATACAGTCTACATTTGTTTACTCAAAGTCGGTTAAGCCGAATTCCCTCTTTACGTTGAAGTCCCGTTTCAGATCCTATTATTTTCAATGTAGCTGACTACCGTTACGTCGAATTTCATTACGTCGAATTTCATTACGTCGAATTTTCGCCAAATTTCATTACGTCGAATTTTCGCCAAATTTCATTACGTCGAATTTTCGCCAAATTTCATTACGTCGAATTTTCGCCAATTCAAACTAATTGTTAGGTTCCGAAAAAAAAGTGCGAATTCGCGGCGCCCGTTTACCGAATCAAAGACTGGACTTGTTTACCTGTGTAAACCTTTGTAAACAAACTTTGAATAAGTGTTAAATGTGATTTCCTCGACACCTATTAAACTTAGCTCATCTGATTTAATCACCAGTGATCAATAACTGATTAAGGATCGCGGCAAAATTAATCCTAAAGTACCGTTTTGTGAGCAAAGTATATCTTTCTCAAATTCACAACAAACAATCGAACATTGCTGACTTTTTCCAGAAAGCGGATATTACCGAGTCGGACAGAGTGTAAACTGTGACCAACGTGGGCCGTTTCGAACTGGGGCCGAATTGGACTAGGGCCATTTTGACTCGTTATTCACATGGATTTAAATACACAGCCAAGAACGTCAAGTTATTTTATTTGCTGAAATATTTTATAAATAAATAAATCACTTCAAAAGTTGTCACACCATGTCAACTTTCGAAACAATTTATGGAAAATTTTGTTTCACTCAAATATCGAAGACATAATAAAGATGGTTTTCTCAAATCCAACTTGTGCAGACTCGTTTGCATGTGTCATCAGATGTGAAACGTTGCCTGAGTATATAGACCGAGTATATAGACTCGCATTCACCCTCCGATTGATAAATGCTGTGTGTATATACAATCAAGACCAGTATGCACAACAACTTTCGGTTTACATGCTTTATTTATTAAACATAATAAAATGTTACTTTGAATTGTCTTTTCTTGTTCCACCCTGATAATACTATAGGAATGAATGGCCTTTTTGTGGAATTTATCAGGGTATAAACTTGGAAAAGTCGCGGGAATACTGGACGAAGGCCGGAAGGCTTTTCCAAGTTTATATCCCCGATAAATTCCACAAAAAGGCCATTCATTCCTTATAATTCCAGCATTTGAAATAAATTCATCAAGAAAATGTGTTTATTTTCCATTTTCTTAAGAATTATTTTAACTGCGCCTCACGGTTACGGAAAGTAGTTCGATGTGGCAGTTTACTGGGATATACATTTTGGACAGAGACTTGCTACAAGCCAATCAAATGTTACGGAATTGTGTAAATATTTTTGTGCTGGAATTATAGATATGTATACTTAGTTCGACTACACACATGCATGTGTAGGCAAACGCAAGTAACCACATTGGAGTTGCAAAAGAGTAACTTTGTGTCACGGGTCGTGTGGGAGTTGCATCCCGTAATGTGTATGGCACTATTTCGAGGTCCTCTTCAGATTTCGTGATGTCGAACTTCGGTTTACTCGAAGTATTTATCACAGTCCGACGGACTTCGAGTAAACGAACGTAGACTGTATTTCATACGAAAATTCGCACATCTTTGGTACAAAATCACATGCCTTGTCTTCTTTGTGGATGTGACTGGAGAAATGGGGCTTATGGGGATTTGTGACCAGTGTAGCTACTGTAGACGATTTCACCAACATTGCAAAGTATACTTATCTAGCAAAGTATACTTTGAGGGAGTAATCATTTATTTTTCCTGAAATGCATTATTTCATATAGAACTAACAACTGCATGTATTTGATGATTAAAAGTATGCAGAATTATTATACTGAATGTATTACATTATCACAGCCAAATTGGCTGTGATAATGTAATAAATTCTGTATAATAAAAATTAATAAATTTATCGTAAAATTGAAAATTTCTCCCTCAAAGTATACTTTGCTAGATAAGTATACTTTGCAATGTTGGTGAAATAGGCTACTGATGAAGTATCACAGACCAGTATCTTGATAACTGTATTGCTTGTTAGAATTATGACAAGCGCTTCGTTGATGGAATGTGGGTGGTTTTCGGGCGAGTGAGATGGCGTAAATTAACGGTATGGGTTCCTCCTTATAGGAATCACGATTTGCCTGGTTTGGCCCTCAGGTACGTGAGGCTCTTCAGTTACCTGGGAGTTGAATTGGGTTATTGCCCATTATAAAAGTAGTACGATCCTACTGCTTTTGGGAGGGGCCAAGTGATTCTGGTGTGGCGAGGACCTGACATCAGATCAGGATTATTCTGATTTCAGGGCTGAATATATAGTTTTGTTATTGTAAATATTCAGTTCTGATTTTGGGATTTTCCCCCCATTTGTACATGTACTTGAACATGTACATGTACTTGTACAGGGAATATATGGGATTTAGTACTAAACCCATTGACCCGGCCTTAAATGACCTTAGCTGTTGATAGGCCGTTAAACCCCAACAAACAAACAAACAAACATTGATAGAATGGTGAACAGTGCAAATCCTGATCAGACTGTGCGGATGCACAGGCTGATCTGGATCTACACTGGTTGCAAAGCCCATAAGCCCCATTTCGTTTTGTTTCGGCTTATATATAAGGGTGGGAATGGGTTTGAAGACCTTCCATATCCGTTTAAGCCCCATTTCTCACAGCAACATATATAGCGGAGGCCTGGTGCCCATTGTTGTCACATGTGGAATGAAGTAAGCCATTATATTGTCCAGTAAGGATCATCATAGCTAGTTATCTCCCTTTGAATCTATTTATAGAAATCGGGTCCAAATTGTATAATTTAGTGCCTGAATGCTTGTAATAAGGGTGAAAATAGCAGGAATTGTTGTGAAAATGAATTATTGTAGTGTTTTTGACGAGTGTTGATCCAGATGATCCTTGTATCTACGTAATCTGATGATGGACCACATTATTTGCCAGATTCATATTTTCACACTTATTAATGTTATTGCAATCAGTGTAGACTCGGATCAGACTGCACATTTGTGCAGTGTGATCTGGGTCTACTTTGTTCGCAAAATTATTTTTTTGTGCTTTTCAGTAAGAAAGAAACACTGAAATACAGATTGACTGTATACCTATAAATAGATTTGCAAAGGGAAATAACTAGCTACAATCCATCATTAGTGATATGTTTGTACCATAGCTGGCCTATTGTATTGTACAGTTTTATATTGCTATTATATATGTGGTGACTGGTGAAATGGGGCTTATCTCATTTCTGGTTAGTCTAGACACTGATCTTCGAGCACATTCCCAGAGCTTCAGATAAGTTTTGTATCTAAAGAGTATTGTACCCCCAGATTTCAAATTCAATGGTATTAACTCTTACAAATGTATTATTGATTTTCTACCTTATTAACTAGGGAACAGATGACAGGTTTAAAAATTCACTTGTTTGAGCTGCAAAAAGTAAACTGCTTTTTGCAGCTTAAATAAGTAAATTTCAACTTTATTACTGTATTTTCACTACTCAATTTGAAAATCAATGTGTATTTTCACATTGCTGTGAGTATTTTGTACTCCCACTTTTGATAATCAGTGCGTATTCTTCTAAAATAGGTGTGTAAAATACGCCAATACACACCTTATCTGGAGCTCACTGCTGACTGAATGGCAAACGGTGTAGGCCCTGATCAGACTGCACACACCTGGTCAGTCTAGATCCTAGATCTTCTAACACATTCCTGCAGTCTGATCTGGATATACACTGTTTATTAGAAGCAGGCCAAGGGCCCGTTTCACTAAACTTCTTACGACTAAAATGTTTGTAAGCGCAAATTTAGGATCGTCTAGAAATTTCAATTGATGGATTTACATTTATTGAGCATAGGCTGCATATGCAGCCTATGCTCAATAAATGTAAATCCAATAGTTGTTTGCAAGAAAACAGTGTTGATGTGCAATTTTGCACTTACGAACATTTTAGTCGTACAAAGTTTAGTGAAACGGCCCCAGGTGATTTATTGATTGAATGGCAGTATAGGGCTTGATCTAACTGCGAATGCACATGCTGATCTGAGGATACACTGGTTGCATAGCACATACGCCACATTTCTTCAGTCACCGCCACATTATTATGTGTGCTTTAAATTAATCTGCATTCCATATTTGTGTTGACATTTTCATGTTTAGCTGAGCGTTTTGTTTTCGCAAATTTTATATATATATCAGTTCTGTAGCGGATTTCACCAAAATATATAATTAGCTACAATATTTCATCTCCAATTTGAAGTGGGTGGCAGATGGGAGAATGCAATGGGGTTCATCCTTACCAGAATTCCGACTTGAAACCTTGTTTGGCCCTCGCATACGTCTTTGGCATTTTGTATGTGACAGTTGAATCTGGTTATACCCCTTATGTTAGTATTATGATTATTGCCCGGCCTTACATGACCTTTGCTATTGATAGGGGTTCCGGGGTTGCAACCCCCACACCCCCCCCCCACCCCCCTCATTCAGCCACCGAGTTTACCGTACATAGTTTAGCACCAGTTGGGGTCTTACTTTTTTAAATGCCCTAAAACAGTCCTGGGGGGCATGCATATGCTAGGGGGGTCCTGAAAAATGGAAAATAGGAACAACCCCCCCCCCAACACCCCCCCCCACTAGGAAACCACCCCCCCCCCCACACCCCCCCCCACACCCCCCCCCACCCCCCTCCCAAAATGCTGGATCCGCCCCGAAACAAACCTCCAATTTGATACATGAGAGGTATGGAGTTATCTCCCATGTGTATCACAGACTATTGTTGTATTTAGTAAAATAAAGCACAAACCTCTTTGAATTTTATCAAATAAAATGGTACGGTTTGGTTAGTGTAGATCATTTAAAGTGTGCTAATGAAAGATTTACCGTATTTATTATAATAGTACCCCTCCCATATTTCCCTTCTAAATATGTTACTTTCATACATGTACAAAAGCCATTTAAAACATTGTTTTAAATGTTAAAACATTGTTTTAAATGGCTTTTGTACCTGAAAATAACATATTTTGATCCTCCTTTTCATGTTTACATCCCCACTGATTGCATTGTCCCGGTGGCGTTTATTAGAATGAATACGGTACTTATAGAAGTAGTCTCGTGCCTTTTTGTTATAGGAATGAATGGCCTTTTTGTGTAATTTATCGGGGTATAAACTTGAAAGTCGCAGGAATACTGGACGAAGCGATAAAAAAATTACAATTTTCAATTGGATTTTTTTTTCGAAAATTGTAATTTTTAGCCAGGTTTTATTGGATTGGCGAAAGCCGGGTAGGCGGGCGGGCGGGCGGCGTCCACAATCAATGTTAAGTTTTTCGTGTTTGAGTCCATTTCTTTGTTACTGTACCACCTAGGACCACCAAACTTTCACAGCTTCATAATCAATGGGTGCCCACCACATATCACTATCCAACATGTTACCTTTTTTTGAACTTGACCCATTTTTCCCGCGCAGTCGACTTGGCCATTTTCAATGTTAACTTTTCGCGTTTACAATGTTAAGTTTTCGTGTTTAAGTCCATTTCTTTGGTACTGTACCACCTAGGACCACCAAACTTTCACAGCTTCATAACCAAGGGGTGCCCACCACATACAACTATCCAACATGTGACCATTTTTTTTACCTTCACCTATTATTTCTACGTAATTGCCATTTTCAACGTTAACTTTTTAACGTACGTCTGGTTAAAGTTTTTTGGTTGAAAGTTTTTCGTTATACTATATCTCTGCAACTGCTTCGCCCATTACCTTGAAACTTCACATGGGTGTTTATCATCATCCATATTTTCATTCTACCCCCCCAACCGTGCGGCCCCTGTGCCCAATGTCAAGGTCAAATAACTTTGAATTTTTTTGTTAAAGTATTTTGTGTACTATATCTCTGCAACTACTTCACCCATTACCTTGATACTTCACATGGGTGTTTATCATCATTGTCGCGCCTGCTTGCAGAAAGCGCGATATAGTCGGCATTTTGGCATACGTCCGTCCGTCCGTCCGTCCGTCCGTCCGGGCACACATTAGGGTACTTATGTGGCTAGCCCCACAGGGTTATGGACTTAGTAAAGGATAGGGTTGGTTACAATTAGCCACCTAAAAAATCCTTTTATGTGGCTAAAAATCGTTTTATGTGGCTAATATTTAACATGTGATAAGCCACATAAGTATAGTACTGTAAGAACGTCCGTCCGTCCGTCCATGTGTCCGGTTAAAGTTTTTTGGTTAAAGTTTTTCCATCTACTATATCTATTTTTTGAGTGTCCATGCCTCGCCCCAAGGCGCGACATGCAGGCCACGGCCATCTAGTCTACAAAAAGTGGGTATAATTATGTTATCCAAGTGTCTATGCTTGGAAAAAATCTGGCCTTCGTGGCTTTGCCTCGTTTCTTGTTTAAGGCCTCGTCCAGTATTCCCTTGACTTTTCCAAGTTTATATCCCCGATAAATTCCACAAAAAGGCCATTTATTCCTTATAATTCCAGCATTTGAAATAAATTCATCAAGAAAATGTGTTTCCGTATTTTAACTGCGCCTCACGGTTACAGAAAGTAGTTCAGCGTGGGAGTTTACTGGGATATAAATTTTGGACAGAGACTTGCTACGGGCCAATCAAATGTTAGGGAATTGTGTAAATATTTATGTACTGGAATTATAACCGTTATAAAAGAAAGTTTAAAAATTGAAATAAAATACGCCATTTACTTATCATGGTGACTAGCATTTTTCAAATATTTTGTCGATCAGCGGGCTGATATTTACTTTCTTTGTGTGAAATGTTAGACGGTGACTTTTGCACAAGTCACTAGTATGACATGAAATCTGAGACAACCGTAGTTACATGAGATTGAAATGTAAGACGCATGTGTATATACATGTAGATGTAGCTGTGACTGGGCAAATAGGGTTTATGTTATTTTTTGACCAGTGTAGATCCGGATCAGACTGTCTGATCAGGATCTGCACCATTTGTCATTCCATCTATGAATGGCCCCGTGCAGGTACCGGGGCGGGATCAACTGATCCTGAGAATATGCTGCAGTAGCCATTGCTTGTCGTAAAAGGCGACTAAACTGGCTTAACGATTGGGTTCATACTTTCCGGAACCCACTATACTGGATTTGGCCCTCATGTACATTTTTGGCTTTCTTGTATGTGAGAGTTGAGTCAGGCTATGCCCCATATATAAAAGTAAGATTAGCGCTAATCCTATTACTTTTAGGGGATGGGATAAATGATGCTGGTGTGGCGAGGGCCTGGCACCAGATCAGGTTGTTCTAATTTCAGGACTGAATATATATTTTGATTGTAAATATTGAGTTCTGAAGTTGGGATTTACCCCCCTTGGACAGGTGGATACGGGACTCGACCCCGTTGACCCGTCTGCGTGTAGACTCCCTGAGGCTTGTACCTCTATGTCAGAAAAGCGGACGTTAAACCCTATTCACTCACTCACTCACTCCATCTATGAAATACCTGACAAGCAATATTGTTATCCGGTTACAGGAGTGTGCTATTTGATCAGAAGCTACACTGGTCACAAATCCCATAAACCCCATTTCTTCAGTCACTCAGCCACAAATACATGTGAATTAATGAAACGCCCATCATGCGTCTAACAAGCAATTTATTCAACTACAATTTTGAAATACCGCATTTATTTCCCTTGACATCTGTAAATCCGACAAAGAAACTCGTGCAGAGTTTCTTTGTCGGGTTTCCAGATGTCTCGGAGGAAATAAATCCGGTATTTCAAAATGGTAGTGGAATAAATTGTATATTACATTCTCTTGGAAAAATGTGAAATTTGCTATTAGATTAGCTTATAACGCTCTCAAAATTGACACGGTTGACAGTAGCATATGAATTGCTTCTTTGCCGGAAATGACGTCAAAACGTGACGTCAGTTACGTCTCGCGAACGGCTTGGGTAGCGGGAAATATTTCCTTCAAGGAAATAAATCCCTCTAGAATCTCGGTACGTCACTGGGTAGCATGTAATATCATCTGTATATTATTCCTATATTCCTCCCTATTCACCTGGTCTTTCACTATACCTGATACCTACATGTATGGGTGTGGGTGGCAGGTGGGAGTATACGATTGGTAATTTAACGATCGGGGGGGGGGGGGGGGTTCATCCTTACCGGAATTCTGACTGTAGACCTGGTATTGGTTTATGCACTTCATTTCTATGCAATATATATTGTATTATCTATGTGGCCGATTATCATTTTGGCCATAGTCCTCATTGTGCTGTTTTATCTATTTTGACTATTTATAGCTCATTACTAACAAATGGGCCACTGGCTAAGAAAAAGTACCTTACGACACATGTGACCAGTGTAGTCCCAGATCAGACTGCACATATGTGCAGTCTGATCTGGGACTACACTGGTCACTAGAGGGTTGTAGGTGGGAGCACGCGATGGGTGATTTAACGATCGGGGTTCATCCTTACCGGAATCCCGACTGGAGACCTGGTTTGGCCCTCACATACGTCTTTGGCGTTTTGTATGTGACAGTTGAATCTGGTTATACCCCTTATGTGAGCATTACGATTATTCGTAATCCTATTTTAGGGGAAGGGGCCAAGTGACTTTGGTGTGGTATGGACCTGGCATCAGGTTAGGTTATTCTAATTTCAGGGCTGAATATATTCTTTCTCGATGTAAATATTCCGTTCTGATTTTGGGATTTTCTCCCCAATGCAGCAGGTTAAAATGGGATCGAACCCGTTTGCCCGACCTTACATGACCTTAGCTGTTGATAGGCCGTTAAACACCAATAAACAAACAAACAAAGGGCAAGGTCGAATTGCTTAGCAATTTGCGTCCTTAAGATTTGTGTTAAGTTTTCGGGTACCCATTATCTCTGCAACAGTAAGTCGGATTGACTTCAAACTTCATATACTTCCTTATCATCTTCCATATTTTCATTCCATACCACACCCATGCGGCCTTCATGTCCAAGTTCAAGGTCAAAGTTTTTATTTGTCAGTCCAGGCGGTGACCAGGGGTATGAGTGAGCCCCTGCTCACTTTCTCTAGTTGCATCAAAATTGCTTCAGTTGTTGTTGAGGCATTTAGAAAGGAAATTATCATCTGAAGCTGAGACAGCAGGGGCGCGTTTCACTAAACTTTGTACGACTAAAATGTTCATAAGTGCAAAATTATGACAGTATGTAAATTTCACATTAACACTGTTTTCTTGTGAACGATTATTGGATTTACATTTATTGAGCACAGGCTGCATATATGCAGCCTATGCTCAATAACTGTAAATCCCTCAATTGAAATTTCCAGACGATCCTAAATTTGCACTTACAAACATTTTAGTCAGAAGAAGTTTAGTGAAACGGTCCCCAGTTGATTGAAATACTTTAGGTTAGAAGACACCAAATGGTGCGAAACCGCCCAGGGTGTATGCAAAAGTAGTCCGGTATAAAAAATAAAAAATAGTGCGGGTGTTTTGAGGTCACAGACACCGTTTGCTTGCAAATCTTGATCCATTACTACCCAGTTTTACTTGAGGAACATTTTGGGGTGCCTTCAACACCAGTTTTCAGCATATTTGTAGCATTTAAAAGAAAACACTGACCCTGTTGGTCACTTGATGTAAACGGAGTTTCCGTGGCCAAAAAATGTACACAATATTGGAGATATGACAAGGTTGGATTTTTCTTTCTTAGGAGTAAGTGAACCTATTGTTTAGTTCATGCAGAACCAGTACAGACTGGCTGCAGGTCATGTACAAGTGGGTCCCACAGCATCCATACGAATAGTGAAAGTAGGAGAGACTGGCCTTATTGGATGGCATTCGGTTAAATTATATAGTAAAACTATTTGGTGGTGTCTAACCTATAAGGTGTGCCTAGGCCCTATGTGAGATATGTTTGTTTGTAGAATTTGAAGTTGGAAGTTTATGTTTCTTGTAGCTATGTCTCTGGGAACATAATTTAAAGTTACTGCGACAAGAATAATCGAGCGGACTCCGCGATGCAACATATTTGTTCTTTTTGTATCTCAGACGGACAGTTATCGGCTTCAAAATCTTCTAAAATCTTGATTTCTCAGCTTTATTTAGTGAAATATAATAAACCAGTGTATGCAAATTACCTGTAGGTGATTGGGCTTGGAATGTGACAGAAATATACACCGAAACAGTGATTATAGTGTGTTTTTCTTTTTTTTTCATTGATATTGGCTTGCTGATGGACAATTAAGAAGTTATGGAAAGTGGCGCGACATCGCGACGCTGTTCCAAAATTTGCCAAAATTAGGCGTAAGTGTATTGTTTTCGCATATCGGTATAGTACCAAGACACTAGTACTCAGAAACATTGTTTTTCCTTTCCTCCTGTGTTATAAAGCAAATTTCTTGACTGACCGTTCCAAGCCAGTACCCTTTTGTCTGTCGACCATTCCAGAGTGGCATACATGTTGGTATAGTTTCAGTGATGAGTCTGTATATGTAGAATGGTTAGCTATAACACTATTTAGGGTAATGTTATGTGATTTTATGGAGATTTGTGCTTTTAATCATCATCTATTAAAATTCTCCATAGTTCTGTAGTAGCTCAAATTAAGGCAGAATGTGGACAGTCACATGGTGGAGTTACACAGCTGCTGTGTGACAACCATTTGAGATATTTGCTCCAAACTTGGTACTGTATCCAGGAATAGAAGCTACTTTTTGAATAGTGAATATTGTAGAATGATTTGTAGTGGGACTGGTACACTTATAGGTTAGAAGACACCAAATGGTGCGAAACCGCCCAGGGTGTATGCAAAAGTAGTCCGGTATAAAAAATAGTGCGGGTGTTTTGAGGTCACAGACACCGTTTGCTTGCAAATCTTGATCCATTACTACCCAGTTTTACTTGAGGAACATTTTGGGGTGCCTTCAACACCAGTTTTCAGCATATTTGTAGCATTTAAAAGAAAACACTGACCCTGTTGGTCACTTGATGTAAACGGAGTTTCCGTGGCCAAAAAATGTACACAATATTGGAGGATATGACAAGGTTGGATTTTTCTTTCTTAGGAGTAAGTGAACCTATTGTTTAGTTCATGCAGAACCAGTACAGACTGGCTGCAGGTCATGTACAAGTGGGTCCCACAGCATCCATACGAATAGTGAAAGTAGGAGAGACTGGCCTTATTGGATGGCATTCGGTTAAATTATATAGTAAAACTATTTGGTGGTGTCTAACCTATACCAAATGTGTCCATGGATGGTTACATAACATAACTCCTGAGGACAAAGGTGTGATATAGATGTAGGTGTTCTGGTGGTGACAGTAGTAGGAGAACGTCATAGAAAAAACAGTAAATAAAATCGGGTGTGAATTTTCCTCAGTGAACACAGGAGTTAGCCTCCTTATTCCACTGACCTGAAGTAAAGAGAATATTGGACACAATCATTTGTTGATTACTCCATATAGGTATATATTGTTACCACTCATTTGAACCGTCTCGTCGAGACGGTTCAAATGAGTGGTAACAACATATACTTCTGAGATGAAATAAAGAAAATAGGGAATTTGTTCCTCAAAAATTTCATACTACTATAATTGTATCCCGTCGTTAATGGGTTAATCAAGTTCTTACTGTTTCGTTTATAAGATTGCGGTTGAACGTAAAGAGAATATTGGAGCTTACATGTACTGGTGTTACATGTTGATAGGATGTTAAGCACCAATAAATCATAATCAAACCAATCTTACTGCTTTGTTACTGCTTACTTACTTCGTTTGTAAGAATGGGGTTGAAAGTAAAGAGAATATTGGAGCGTATATGTACTTGTGTTACATGTAGCCACGCCAGAATTGGTAAGCGTTTGTGTAGGTCACTGAACAAGGTATCAACGTTTGGGGATTTTCCGCCCAATTCAGCAGGTTAAATACGGGATCGAACCCGTTGGCCTGGCCTTAGATGACCTTGGCTGTTGATAGGCCGTTAAACACCAATAAGAAAATCAAATAAAATGCCGGAAGGAAAGTTTGGGTTGAGTTCAGCCATGACAGTTCTATTTGCCAGTATATGTATTACTGTGTGCTTGTATTGTTGATGTCCTCATGTTTGATTAATTATCTGTCCGGTCTGTAGGACGCCAGGGGCCCGTTTCACTAACTTCATACGACTAAAATGTTCGTAAGTGCAAAATTATGATAGTCTGTAAGTGTCACATTAACAATGTTTTCTTGTAAACAATTATTGGATTTACATTTATTGAGCATAGGCTGCATATGCAGCCTATGCTCAATAAATGTAAATCGATCAATTGCAATTTCCAGACGATCCTAAATTTGCACTTATGAACATTTTAGTCGTACGAAGTTTAGTGAAACGGGCCCCTGGTCGAGAGCTCTTGGATCTAATTTTCTCATTTAGTAACTGTTTGCTTGTTTCTATGTCCAACTGTGCAAGATTGGAGTTTGTGAACCTTTGCATAAGTTTAGGCATATGTTAACCCTTACACCGCTATCTTAATTTTTTGTCGTCAGTTGTTTATTTTCTATTTTCCATTTTTATCATCAAAAACATGCTTTGACAGCACTTTAGAATAATTTACAACATGCTTTGTCAATTTCTATTGGAAATGATTCTCAAGTGCTATCGAAACATGTTTTTATTGAGAAATAAGGCAAGATATAAAAGCAACAGCTGACGATAATTGTTGTGTGTAGCGGTCTAAGGGTTAACCCTTACTACGCTGAATTATATTTTGTCGTCTGCTGGAAATGTTTTATTTTCAATATTTTTCCATAAAAACCTGTTTTGACAGCGCATGAAAATCGTCTCCACTGGAGAAGATTCTCATGTGCTGCCAAAACATGTTTTTTGTTAAGAATTAAGGCAAAAATGAAAAACAGCAGACGACAATTTTCGTCTCCCGCGTAGCGAGGGTTAATATTGAAACATTTAACCCTTTTAGGCATATGTTAAGTTTGAAACAGTAAATAAAAGTATATGTGGTATGAGCATCCATTTGAACAGTCTTGGCAAGTCAGTTCAAATGATGATCACAATATATACTTTTGATTAGACACAAAAAATGTTTACGATTGTTCTTCAACAAAATAATGCATGATTTATAGAACTCCAACTTGTGCCTCGTAGAAGTAAGAAAACTACTGTCTGTTTCACGAAACTTGTCCATATTTTACGGCCATATAAACAATGCAAAAACATTTTTTTTTATGTAATACATGTATTAAATTAAAGCAAAATTTATGAATGAGCCTTTTTATTTCGTGAAATTACGTCAAATATTGATTTTATTGCGAAAAAAAAATTTCTCCATGTTAAATCCCCATAGACATTTTCACAGATTGAAGGTGTCTATGGGGATTTAACATGGGGACATTTTTTGAATTTCAGAAATACTGGACCGTTATTCAAAATTTAACTTGTTTTCTGAGTTAGATCATTTCCAAGCTATCTTGCCAGGTTTCGGAGTCAATTTCCAAAAGTATTACATCGTTTTCCACCATGTTAAAAACTTAAAAAAAAATATTGTTTTGTTTTTGCATTGTTTATATGGCCGTAAAATTTGGGCAGGTTTCGTGAAACAGACAGTAACAAAGAAGTAGCATTATACACCTTTCTGTGGTCCTGTGGACCCCTATAATTATACTCTTATATTCTCAATTCTCTTGTTTGTTTGGAGATTATTGTAGCATATTTTGTATATAGCCTCCAATAAATCTATACATCATAATTTGCTTATTGTGTATTATAGACACCGGAGTGGGTGGCAGGTGGGAGCATGCGATAGGTATTTGAACTCTTACAGGAATCCCGACCGGAGACCTGTAGCCAATTTCATCAAAATTGCGAAGTATACTTTGAGGGAGTAATCATTTATTTTCCCGAAATGCATTATTTCATATAGAACTACATATATTTGATGATTAAAAGTATGCAGAATTATTATACTGAATTTATTACATTATCACAGCCAAAATGGCTGTGATAATGTAATAAATTAAGTATAATAAAAATTAATAAATTTATCTTTAAATTGAAAATTTCTCCATCAAAGTATACTTTGCTAGATATTAAAGTATACTTTGCAATGATGGTGAAATAGGCTACTGGTTTGACCCTCATGTACGTCTATGACTTTCTTGTATGTGAGAGTTGAATCTGGTAATATCCCTTATATGAGTAATATGATTATTCGTAATCCTATTACTTTTAGGCGAAGGGGCCAAGTGGCTTTGGTGTGGTATGGACCTGGCATCAGGTCAGGTTATTCTAATTTCAGGGCTGAATATATCCAACAACAAACAAACACGCAAACAAATAAACAAATAATTAGCTGAAAGTATTTAAACCCATGCAAATCCCCACAACCCTGTAATGTTTCTGGCTGTAACTGGAGAAATAAGACATTTGCGACAAGTGTAAACCCAGATCAGACCTCACCATTGAGCCAGTGAAACAACTGGCAGTCTTCTAATGGATGGTGTAGTTCCTCATCAGACTGCAGCAGGAGTGCACTACAGATCAGGACATAGGCTGGTCTTAACCCTTTCACCCCTAATTATAAGTAACTGGAATGGATTTTGATATGTTAATTGTCCTGCCAATCAAATTGTCACACAATTATTTTCAGACTAGTCCATTTATGAAAAAGGGATGTTTTTGTTCTCAAAAATATGAAAATTACTTGCAAAAAGTGCAGATCTTGATCAGACGGCTCGTCGGCTCATCTGGATCTGCACTGTTTGAAAACATCGCTATATAGCAGGCTTTCAGGTTCAAAGGGTTCCATGTAAGCTCCATTTCCCCGCAACCACCACCACTAAACAAGACATTTAAAAAATACCCCAATCACCTGGTTTTGTACAGTGCAATACATGTACGACAACAGGGGCCCGTTTCACTAAACATCTTGCGACTAAAATCTTCATAAGTTCAAATTTAAGATCGTCTGTAAATTTCAATTTATGGATTTACATTTATTGAGCATAGGCTGCATATGCAGCCTATGATCAATAAATATAAATCCAGTAATTGTTTACGAGAAAAAATTGTTAATGTGCAATTTACAGACTATCATAATTTTGCACTTACGAACATTTTAGTCGTAAGAAGTTTAGTGAAACGCCCCCCAGGTGGGTAAGGTAATGTGATGGGAGCATATGCGATGGGTAATTTAACGATCGAGATTCATCATTACCGGAGTCCCGAGTGTAGTATGGACCTTGCACCAGGTATGTTTATCTAATTTCAGGTCTTAATATGTATTTATTTCGATGTAAATCAAGGTGCATGATCACATGGTTACCACAACAACAACAATGTCTGAAAGTGTTGAAAGTGCGCCCACTCCAAAGTAAATATTATTTGATATTTTCCTTAATATGCAACGTATTTTGATGAAATATGGCACAGCAAACGCGTCTTCATGACCTGCATTTGGTGGTCTCAGGACTTCGGCCCATACTTAGGTTGTTTTTGCGAAGAATCGATTTCTGTGCGAGTATTAACAGGAAACACGGAAATTGATACTTCGCAAAAACGACAGAAGTTTGTGCCAAAGTACCGAGACCACCAAATGCATATATTTCATATATTTGCTTGAAAATTCACATGCTTATTTGTTATCATCCATATTTTCATTCTGTAGCTCACCCATGCGGCCCCTGTGCCCAATGCCAGTGTGAGACGAGTTTTTGAGGGCTACATCCATCTGTGGTACAGGGGCCCGTTTCACTAAGCTTCGTACGACTAAGCAGTTCATAAGTTCAAATTTAGGATCGTCTGGAAATTTAAATTGATGCATTTACATTTATTGAGCATAGGCTGCATATGCAACCTATGCTCAATAAATGCAAATCCAATAATTGTTTACAAGAAAACATTGCTAATGTGAAATTTACAGACTATCATAATTTTGCACTTACGAACATTTTAGTCGTAAGAAGCTTAGTGAAACGGGCCTCTGATTTTTTGTTTCATGTCCGATTCTTACACCTGTGGAGAAAGCCATCTATCTGTGGGAAATATTCCCTTATCTATTATGATTGTTATCTCACTGACTGACTTGACCCTTCCTGTATTTGGTCTATTTTATTTTATATACATGTACACATGTTCTAGTACCATTGTGAGATGTATTTACACATATTTGGTAAGTATTTTTCCTATTACAGTAGAACCTCTCTAAACCGCACACAGACAGTCTGTCTGTGTAATGGGTTTCATTGGTGTATAGTTATGATGATAATCACTGGCTAATATGATGACCAAGCCATCTTAACCCTTACAATGGTGAATTAATTTGTGTCGTCTGCTGAATATTTTGTATTTTTCCATTTTTCTCATCAAAAACTTGGTTTGGCAGCACTTTAGAATCATTTCCATTGGAAATGATTCTAAAATGCTGCCAAACCATGTTTTTACTGAGAGAAAAGACAAAATATGAATTATCAGCAGACGACTTCCTGTATATTTGGTCTATTTTATTTTATATACATGTACACATGTTCTAGTACCATTGTGAGATG
Source organism: Conchocele bisecta (assembly GCA_029237695.1). NCBI lineage: Eukaryota > Metazoa > Mollusca > Bivalvia > Lucinida > Thyasiridae > Conchocele > Conchocele bisecta. Next base: position 48,105,917 of record CM055271.1, on the reverse strand, counting down.
TATTTACACATATTTGGTAAGTATTTTTCCTATTACAGTAGAACCTCTTTAAACCGCACACAGACAGTCTATGTATCCTTAACTAGCGGCGAAAATATCCGCCAAACGAATTACGAGTATAATGTTTTATTTCTCTCTGTAAATATGTCTTGAAATTTCATTAGAATCGAGTCCTCAGGACTCAATTCTAATGAAATTCCAAGACATATTCATGATATTTAAGGTGAGAAATACAAGAAAATATGATGAATTGTCATCTGCTATTTTTGAACTATTTATAGCCCACAAATTTCCCAGCATGCAAAGATTTAATTTTATGGGTTTCATTGGTGTATAGTTATGATGATAATCACAGGCTAAAATGATGACCAAGCCATCTTAACTAAATTAATTTGTGTCGTCTGCTGAATATTTTTTATTTTTGCATTTTTCTCATAAAAAACTTGGTTTGGCCGCACATTAGAATCATTTCCAATGGAAATGATTCTAAAATGCTGCCAAACCATGTTTTTACTGAGAGAAAAGACAAAATATGAATTTATCAGCAGACGACTATTTTCGGTTCCCATTCTAAGGGTTAAAATTTTATAAACATCAATTCTATCAATATAAAACATTTTCTAATCTAATGGGATCAAACAGAAAATGTGATGGGTAATTTAAAGGTACAGGCCCACTCAGTAGGCACAAATTGTTCTTCATAGGAATTAAATAAGTGTATAATTGCGTCACTGTTACACCAGTTCTAAAAGTTACGAGTGCCCGCTATACAGATTTATCCCGTCAACACAGTGCGTATGTGCCGTGAAACACAGTGCCTCGGCAGAGCCTCGCCCATCCCGTTTCCTGAGCCTTGCCAAATATTTTTTCCCATTCACGGCACTAACCTACTATTCTCTATATAATCATTTAGTAATATGTATTTTACTGATAGTGACGCGCGGTGGTATCAGGCTATTTTCATATATACAAATGAGGCGTGATCTTTTTTAATTATTTATACTAATTAAATGTGTCCCCTGAAAAAATAATATTTTCGACAGAATGATTATAAAGTATAAGTCCGTTCTGATTTTGGGATTTGCATATGTTCAATAAATGTACATCCATCAATTGAAATTTGCAGACGATCCTAAATTTGCACATTTCCACCCCCCCCCCCCCCCTATCTCTACACTGTTGGCAAACACTGCTATAGAGGTATGTAGTGTTGAAAGTGTTCAACGCATTCACTTTTCAGTCCTGCTGGTTCTGTGTGGTAGCCTGTGTGATGCGGCCATCGTTGCCCGACAGACGGGGTTGAAGTGCCACTCGTGTTCGGGAGTCACCAACCCCCACCACTGTTCCCGCATCGTACAATGTGCTGCCGACGAGGTAAATTCATAGGTGGAAGAATACAAAGCCAGAGCTCCAGAAGTTTTGTATCTAAAGAGTATTATACCCACATATTTCAAATTCAATGCGTATTTTACTTTTACAAATACATGTATATTACCGTATTGATTTTTTTTCTTCATTAAATAGGGAACAAATGATAAAAAATAAAACAAAATTCACTTGTTTGAGCTACAAAAAGCAAACGCTGGTTATACCCCTTACAAGAGTAATACAACTATTCATAATCCTATTACTTGTAGGGGAAGGAGCCAAGTGAATTTGATGAGGTATGGACCTGGCACCAGGTCGGGTTAACTCTGTTAACTCGGCCTAATATGACCGTATCAGTAGCCTATTTCACCAACTTTGCATAAAGTATACTTTCAGGGATAAATTTTCAATTTTAGGATAAATGTATTGATTTTTATTATACTGAATTTATTACATTATCACAGCCATTTGGCTGTGATAATGTAATAAATTCAGTATAATAATTCTGCATACTTTTAATCATCAAATACATGCAGTCGTTAGTTTTGTATGAAATAATGCATTTCGGGAAAAATAAACGATTACTCCCTGAAAGTATACTTTGCTAGAAAAGTATACTTTGCAATGTTGATGAAATAGGCTACTGATGACAGGCTGTTAAACACCATTAAATAACTAGAATAACATGTTGTAGGCCCGTGAGCCACATATAGGTGTACTGTATTTATTCTAATAAACACCCCGGGGCTATGCAATTTGTAGGGATCAAAACGTGGAAAATAGGATCAAGATATGTTATTTTCACATACAAAAGCCATTTAAATGGCTTTTGTATGTGATAATAACATATTTTGAAAATCAAATATGGGAGGGGGGCTACTATTAGAGAGGGGGCTACTATTAGAATAACTACGGTACGTGTTTATGTTGCAGGAATGCCATTCAGAAGGAATAATCGGGGATGATGGCAGCGTCTACTACAACTCCGGATGTCAGAAAAACCAGGTTTGTTGGCCATGTTTCATGTTTTCATATGGTTGATTGCGACATATGTATGCCATAATTTGTCTACCACACATTATTACTAATGATAATGGGATTTTGATTTATATGTTGTACATGTAGTTGTAGTTCATATAGTGAAATTAATTATGAGCAATTGCTAGATAATGTAGAAATTATTAAAAATTAAATATGTGAACAATACCTTTATATATATTTTTTATTATTTGGCCCGCCCCATCTGATCACATGATCGTTTGAATGTAGTGCCGCACCTACACGGCTTTTAAAAAGAGGTACTATTTTCTGATTGGTGGTTTGACACAGAATCGTGTATGCACAGGTGGTAACATGATGCACACCCCGTGAACTAACAAAGCGTCACATATGGTTATTAAATTATCACTGTACTTATTGCAACAAGTAATGATTAATTTAAATTGGTGAAAGAGTTGCAATATACGATTAATTGAGATGAAATGATGTACTTTCATTGGTCGAGCATGTCCACAAAAACTGAGCCATCTGCCAATCAAAATGTTTGATTTTTAATTACATATAAGTTTCATTGTATCTAACATACAAGCTCAGAAAGTTTTCTAATCACTGGTTCAATCGTCATTGTACAGCATACATGCACAGGTGGAAGACTCGGACCTGTGACACAAAGAATATGACAATTACAAAAAATCCATTACCCCACCCACTTGGTCTCATACAGTACTATCTTCTCTTATAGATGGTACTGTACAAGACCAAGTGGGTGGGGTAATGGGATTTTTTTAATAGGCATTTTTTTTGGTGTCATAGGTCCGAGTCTTCCACCTGTGCATACATGTACGGAGCCTCGCAGTGGATGTAGAATTCTTTTTTTTATTAATTCGTTCCCACAAAATAACAATTTGTTCCCACGGGAACTAATTGTTAATTCTTGGGAACAAATTGTTATATCGTTGGAACGAATTGTTAATTCGAGGGAACAAATTGTTAATTTGAGGGAACAAATTGTTAATTCAAGGGAACAAATTGTTATATCGTGGGAACAAATTGTTAAATTGAGGGAACAAATTGTTATTTCGTGGGAACGAATTAATAAAACAAAATCCATGTCCCCTGCGGGAGTCCGTCAGGTTCATTTTATTTTTGGCTTTCTTGTTACTTGGTAGTCGACTCCGGTTATACCCATTATAAAGTAGTAAGATTTTTACTAATCCTATTACTTTTAGAGCGTAGGGCTAAGTGAATCTGGTGTGGTGATGACCTGGCACTAGATCAGGGTACACATATTCTAATTTCAGGGCTGAATATTATATTTTTATGTACACATGTAAATATTCAGTTCTGATTCTGAGATTTCCCTTCCCTCCCCATTACATCGAACAGGTGAAATATCGATGGTCTAGTAACATAAGGTCATAACTGCTATGCTAAAGCATAGCAGTTACGACCTTATGTTACTAGGACCTGGCACCAGATCAGGGTATTCTAATTTCAGGGCTGAATATTATATTTTTATGTACACATGTAAATATTCTGATCCTGAGATATCCCTTCCCGAACAGGTGAAATATCGATGGTCTAGTAACATAAGGTCGTAACTGCTATGCTAAAGCATAGCAGTTACGACCTTATGTTACTAGACCATTGATATGGGATTCGACCCAATTAACATGACCGTAGCTGTTGCCATAAAACACCATTAAATACATGTAAATTAATTGACAAGTCTGTTGACAACGTTTATTTGAGAGATTGTTTCAGATCTGTCAACTGGCTGTACGTGGAAGACGAAGCGCGATTCAGGTGTGCGAGGGTTGTTGTGGGAAAGACCTGTGTAACCTTGATCTCTGTCAACAGAGTAATGGTGAGTAGCCCTGTATTATCAAGCGACAGAAGTGTGCAATTTGATCATCAGCTACACTGGTGTCAGATCCCATAAACTCCAGTTCTCCAGCCATGGTTGTTTCTGTTTTCACCCATATATACATGTAGGTACATACATATCGGATTTCCTTTTTGGCAAGATAGAAAATCTGATACTTATGTACCGATGTCAGTGAAAATTGAAACAACCCAGCAGTCCTAGTATCGTTATATGTTAAACCACTTTACACAGGGCCATGATGAACACATTTTTAAAATCCTGATTTTTTTTTTTAAAAATTCAGCGGTCCTAGTATCGTCATATATCTTCAATTAATATAGTCACCCTATGATACAGACAGAACATTTGTGCTAAATGTTGCCATAGATGTACCATGAAATATTTATCATTCATGCACTGGCCTATGCTGTATCATGGCTGTTTTTCTGCTGCAGATACATCGAGCCCGGGCGCCCAGTGTTACCAGTGTGATGACGTGAAGAGCCCACTAGACTGTCACTCCCGGGTCACATGTTCCCATGGACAGGTCGGATATCACATTTTATTATTTACCTAACCATGAAATACATAGTTATACGATGTAAATAAAGTCATATGTTCTCATCGATGAAATAAACAACTTCCGGTGAAAATACGACTACTTCCGCTATCTATATTCATAACACGCATCGGCAGTAAAACAGCGCAAACAGGCTGCAAATACACATTCATTACCGTATACAGTCTAAAAAAACTGCTAATTCCCATGGAGTGGTACATAATAAATAGAATATTCATATTTTTGCAACGAATATGACACATATATGTTCATCGAGTGGTGTGAAATGTCCATATTTCACACCACGAGATGAACATATATGTCATATTCGTTGCAAAAATATGAATATCCTCTATGTACTGTGGAACCTTATACGATATGAACATTATACTTGAAACATCATATCCTGCTACTTATTCAGTAACGGTATGTATGGATATCCGTAATTCGATTTTTGGATATCCATAATTCCAGGGGCGCCATTTTGCTTTTTATTCAGTCTGTACATGGATATCCATAAATCGATATCTGGATATCCATAATTCGATTATTGGATATCAATTTTTGCATATCCATAATTCCTTTTGAATTTTGGATATCCTATATTCGAATTATGGACATCCACATATGGATATCCAAAACTCACTTGGAATTATGGATATCCAAAAATAAATTTACAGATATCCAAAAATCGAATTATGGATATCCAAAAATGTAATTAAGGATAACCATAATTGCTGAATAAATAGAAAAATGGCACCCCATACATGAATATTATACTTTATTGAAGCATCATATCTCATGAATACTGTATTGAAACTCTATATACTATGAATACTATAAACTTAATCACTCTTCAACAGTCGGATCTCTACTACCGTAATGACTCTAAATATTCGCACACAATCTGCTTTGGAAAACCCCTATTAACAAATTGTATCCAAATAAATTGTTATTGTGATGAAACCAGCACCGCCATAATAACCCTATATATTGGCACGCTCACTGTTGTAGGGAAACTAGTTTTATGCGTTTCCCCAAATAAATTCTGTCCGAATATTTAGGGTTATTACAGGCCACTGTCTTTAGATATTCAGAGGCCCATTTCACTAAACTTCGTACGACTAAATTGTTCATAAGTGCAAATTTAGGATCGTCTCGAAATTTCAATCGGTGGATTTACATGTATTGAGCATAGGCTGCATATGCAGCCTATGCTCAATAAATGTAAATCCAATAATTGTTTACAAGAAAACATCGTTAATGTGAAATTTACAGACTATCATAATTTTGCACTTACAAACATTTTAGTCGTAAAAAGTTTATTGAAACGGCCCCCGATTTCGTGGCTGCTGTAGAGAGGTTGCACTGTAATATTCCACGTGTCCGTCCATTTCAGCAATGCATCGTGCAGGAGTACATAAGTGGCCAGATGGAGATACGCTATCGTCTCGGCTGTGAGACCAAGGACGTACGTGAACAGAAAAAAGGCTTTTGGAATATATGATCCGATAAAAGTGTTTGTTTATTATACTGTCACCGCTATGGAAAGATTGAGCAAATGTTTTGACTTGTGCGACACCGTAATCATATAACAACAGTAAAACAAGTACTTCCCAATTCCAATCAGATTTATGTCACAGAGGCGTCGGAAGTGGGGCAGCGACTGCCGCCCCAATATTTGGACCAAACATAAAATGTCTCTTAAATACAGCAGAATGCAGGAAATGACATCTAGAATTAAACAAAAATCTGAGTATGCACCCGGACCTCGCTAGCAGTTCTCTTCGCTCGGGTCGACATTCGCCTCCCTAATATTAATTTGCTTCCGACGCCTGTGTCATGTGAGCATCTGAATATTTCAGCTCATTACAATGCCTTGTTACCTATTCAACACTAAGTATTTTCCCATGCAGTTGTTAACATTGTTTTTATCTCTGTCATCACATACTCTCCTTGCTACATGTGGTAATAAACCTGGACCCGGTTGCTCATAGCTTCTGTTAGCTGAACAGACTGTTAAATCCTTAACAATGTTAAGGATTTAACAGTCTGGGCCCGGTTGCTCAAAACCTCTGTTAGCTTAACAGACTGTTAAATCCTTAACAGTGTTAAGGATTTAATAGTCTGTTAAGCTAACAGAAGCTTTGAGCAATCCGGCCCTGTTAAGCAAACAGAGGTTTTCAGCAACCAGGTCCAGGTTGACCCGGTTGCCCAAAGCTTCTGTTAGCTTAACAGACTGTTAAATCCTTAGCATTGCTAAGAATTTAACAGTCTGTTAAGCTAACAGAGGTTTTGAGCAACCGGGCCAAGGATTGTTTTTATAGCAGTTCTCATCAAGAACATAACCTATTCTGGTTATGGAAGACTTTTTGGGTCTTATATAACAGGGCAAATAGGTCTCATCATAAAATTTAGATTCGAAACAAACTTCATATAAACAGGAGATGAAAACATTTAATTCAGCAGTGTAAGGTTTACAGGTACCGGTACATGCCCACACAGTAGGCACAAACTGTTCTTTATATCAGAGACATCATTTTATGGTAAAATAAACATTAATTCACCATTACCCCACGTATTTATTGGCAGTATTATACATTTTATATCAGACAAATTTCCACACTAATATCAGGGGTGATAACCATGTTTCCTTAAAATGTTAACAAAATTACTATTTATTCTCTGTCTTTATTTTTTGATTTGCAAAGATCATACTTTATAATCTATCGACAATAATATTTTCTCACGCGACACATTTAATTAGTATAAGTAATTAAAAAATATCATGCCTAATTTGCATATGAAAATAGCCTGATACCACCGTGAGTCACTATCAGTAAAATAAATAATACTAAACGATTATATCTGTATACAGTGTAGCGGGCACTCGTAATCTTTAGATGGTGGAATAGTGACACAATTATACACTTATTTAATTCCTATAAAGAACATTTTGTGCCTACTGAGTGGGCATGTATATATACCTTTAAATTACATTTTCTGTTTCATCCCACTAGGTTAGAAAATGTTTTGTATTGATAGAATTGATATGTTTATAAAATTTTAACCCTTAGAATGCGGGAACCGAAAATAGTCGTCTGCTGATAATTCATATTTTGTCTTTTCTCTCAGTAAAAACATGGTTTGGTAGAATTTTAGAATCATTTCCATTGGAAATGATTCTAAACTGCTGCCAAACCAAGTTTTTGATGAGAAAATGGAAAAATAAAAAATATTCAGCAGACGACACAAATTAATTCAGCATTGTAAGGGTTAAGATGGCCGTGTTGTATCTGTATTTCAGAGGTGTGACCTGATTCAAAAATACACAAATGTAGTGAAGCGAACTACACAGATATGTAACGAGTGCTGTCATTCCCCCGGCTGTAACAGACATCTGTGTTATAATGGTACATATACCACAATGTCATAGCTGTACACCCATGTGACATGTATACGGTAGATATCAGATATGTAACGAGTGCTGTCATTCCCCCGGCTGTAAGACACCTGTGTTATAATGGTACATATACCACAATGTCATAGCTGTACACCCATGTGACATGTATACGGTAGTTATCAGATATGTAACGAGTGCTGTCATTCTCCCGGCTGTAACAGACATCTGTGTTATAATGGTACATATACCACAATGTCATAGCTGTACACCCATGTGACATGTGTACGGTAGTTATCAGATATGTAACGAGTGCTGTCATTCTCCTGGCTGTAACAGACATCTGTGTTATAATGGTACATATACCACCACAATGTCATAGCTGTACACCCATGTGACATGTATACGGTAGTTATCAGATATGTAACGAGTGCTGTCATTCTCCTGGCTGTAACAGACATCTGTGTTATAATGGTACATATACCACCACAATGTCATTGCTGTATACCCATGTGACATGTATACGGTAGTTATCAGATATGTAACGAGTGCTGTCATTCCCCCAGCTGTAACAGGCACCTGTGTTATAATGGTACATATACCACAATGTCATAGCTGTACACCCATGTGTTTGTTTGTTTGTTTATTGGTGTTTAACGGCCTATCAACAGCTAAGGTCATGTAAGGAAGGGCAAACGGGTTCAATCCCGTTTTAACCTGCTGTATTGGGGGGGAAATCCGAAAATCAGAACGGAATATTTACATCGAGAAACAATATATTCAGCCCTGAAATTAGAATAACCGGACTTGGTGCCAGGTCCATACCACACCAAAGGCACTTGGCCCCTTCCCCTAAAATAGGATTACGAATAATCGTAATACTCATATAAGAGGTATAACCAGATTCAACTGTCGCATACAAAATGCCGAAGACGTATGTGAGGGCCAAACCAGGTCTCCAGTCGGAATTCCGGTAAAGATGAACCCCGATCGTTGAATTACCCGTCGCGTGCTCCCTACCAACCACTCACTGTACACCCATGTGACATGCATACGGTAGTTATCAGATATGTAACAAGTGATGTCATTCCCCCGGCTGTAACAGACATCTGTATTATAATGGTACATATACCACAATGTCATAGCTGTACACCCATGTGATATGTATACGGTAGTTATCAGCCAGGTAGCGAGTGCTGTCATTCTCCCAGCTGTAACAGACTAGTGTACCTTGGGCCCGGCTTACTAATTCAGTAATTATAATACGCGAGAAGTCCGGGACCCTGCTGGTTACGTTACAATTGCTGAATTAGCGAGCCGGGCCCAAGGTAAATAATCCACTTCCGTTTATTGAAAAGTTGGCGAGTGTCCTACCTTCTATTTAATATCGGAGTAAAATTGGGTATGATATAAAGAGGCTTTTCTCTTTAATACCACAAAATGCATGTGGTGTGTTGTAGAGGACAACTTTACACAGCCATTGACACCTCAGTCCAATTCTACGTGCACGGACCTGGCTGACATAGACTGTGCTCAGGCAGACCTGGATCTCGATATCTGTGAAAACCGGGCGCCGGCTGCCATCAAGTTCTGTCCCAAATTCTGTGGCTACTGCTCAGGTAATACCATGGTCGTAGACACCACCACGGCAGCCATGGCGCGCCGTGGAACTATTTTGGCTCTAGAAACACCATTTTGAGGGTCCAGGTTGAAAACAAATTCTGGAGGCCCGCACCCGCTCAATAGTCCGACGTGGCATTATTTTATTCACCGCTATGGGCCTGAATACACTGATCAAAGATGACCTTGACCTACTTTTCGATTTCACTGAATTCAGCTCATGCTTGGCTGAAATTTGTACATCTGGGGCCCGTTTCACTAAACTTCGTAAACTAAAATGTTTGTAAGCCCAAATTTAGAATCGTCTGGAAATTTCAATTGATGGATTTACATTTATTGAGCATAGGCAGTCTATAGTCAATAAATGTAAACTCAATAATTGTTTACAAAAAAACATTGTTAATGTGTGTCAAGGTCATTACCAAGGTCAGGAATGATCAAGACAAATTGTCTCCCCCAATTATCATATGAACCAAGTATACTTCAATTGTTATGACGTTATGGCCAATATAACTTGATCTGACGAACGAAAAGTGGTAACAATGCAGTTGAAGTGTAAGGGATAGGCCAGAGTAGATAAGTACACGTAGTCACTTAATCACTTATAATGTACACTATATTACATGGGGAACACACAAGAATACATGATACATTGATATGCGAACATCACTGTACTGTGCATGACACTATTAAATTACTACAAGGTTGTAAGCCAATCGACTGTTATACTTTAACGCAACTTAAAAGCTATAGACGAATAAACTCGGATATGGATCTCAATGGTCCCGTAGTGGACAATAGTATGAATGCACAAGTACTTTGATGATCGCTAATCAAAGTGAAATAACATACAAGTATAACATGGCATAACGAACATTGGAGGACAAAATGACAATCATCTGAGCTACCCCAGTGCTGGCGTATCTCAATAGATAGTGTAACCTCTGAGTATCAAGGTCCCAAGGTCTGCCTCACCCGCAGTATGAGGTCTAGTCAACAATATGGCTATAATCCAACTTCAAGTGGATTAATCCATAAACAATATATGTAGTCTTACTACAATCCTTTAGCCATGATATGCCATGATAGGAGTATTACCATACACTATCAAAGTATACATATGTATTGCCTATGCAATATATTTCCAAAGTATGAATGTCAAAGTCAAAGCCGGATGTGGTCACATCACATGATAGTCAATAACGATAATGTTCCGGAAGCTGGTTCCCGGAAGTAAAGTTCCACAGGTAGTATTATCTCCGGAAATGGTGGACCAGATGTAAAGTTCCTATGGTATCACTCGACTGTAGCAACCCGGATGTGGTAGACCAACTTCAAGTGGATTAATCCATAAACAATATATGTAGTCTTACTACAATCCTTTAGCCATGATATGCCATGATAGGAGTATTACCATACACTATCAAAGTATACATATGTATTGCCTATGCAATATATTTCCAAAGTATGAATGTCAAAGTCAAAGCCGGATGTGGTCACATCACATGATAGTCAATAACGATAATGTTCCGGAAGCTGGTTCCCGGAAGTAAAGTTCCACAGGTAGTATTATCTCCGGAAATGGTGGACCAGATGTAAAGTTCCTATGGTATCACTCGACTGTAGCAACCCGGATGTGGTAGACCGGATGTAAAGTATCCATGGTGAATCAATGGGTTGTAATACCGGAAGTGGTAGACCGGATGTAAAGTTCCGATATAATACAAAATGGCGATTATCACGTTGGCTAAGACGCCGGGAAAAGTTTCACTTAGGTGACATTCAACTCGGTGGTAGTATAATGATATGATATGTGTGTATGGCGTTTCACTTCACTAAACTATGGCTGTGACTGTCTGCTGAACGCGAGGTAGCTATGACACACTGCTCTATACAGGCCTGTACCCGGAGCTGCTACACACACTGCGCCAGACAGACGTACGGACACTCGGACGACCCGATACTCTGCATGACTGGGGTCTGCCCTCAAACGAGTGGACCAAAAAAAACGTCCAATGTGGCTCGCTGGAGCGTTCTCAAGAGGCTACAAAAATGAAATGAATCTCCAATTACTGGACGAATACGCACAGACAGACAGACAGAATGCACAACAGACTAGAACGGGAATCGAACAACGGCAAATCACAGCTGAAATAAAATGTTCTAGGTACATACCAAAATCCTCCGTGTCACTGGTGAATACAGTACTAGTCTTCTGTAACCAGAAAATATGTGTCCCGCCAACACATAGCGAGACATCGCTTATATACGCACCAGTGAAACCATGCACGGAATAATGGATATGCCTACCCCTCGTACGACATCTCACATAAATACTACAAAACCATGGCTTTTGCCATGTCACCCGTGGGTTATATTTGGCATAAATATATGTTCCCACGCCTTAAATTCAACCAAACCAGTGTACAGCCCTCGTGGAATAAATACCATCCAACATGGTATACCCCACATTACCATAAATCTGCACACTATAGACCCAGATCTCATAATCCGAAATCTACTCGACTGGTCTCGACAATGCGAAGGTCGCTTCTTGGCCCCGCCAAACCCCTCCATAACGGTCCTACGGCTATACACTCAAATGAGAGTGTAGCACATACTAAACTCAAATATCGTGGTCATTTACGGAAATATCACGACACAAAACATCACCATTATGGGATGTGATATATCCGTGTTGGCCAGTACCAGGCTATGATGAAACACTAACCCGTAGCATACATAACAGGGCAGACCATGGTATGGTTTGCGCTGTATACTGGCTTCACCTACAGAAGGTCCCTTATATGGTGAAACACTGACACGCGGACAAACTCGGCTGACACGGACAGTGGACACCCGTAATACTAAAAGGTATCTTTTCCCTAGCGAAACCAGCACACGCAGTTAACGAGTTCTCTACCACACACATGCATAGTCTGTGGCAAATATGGCGTGACATCAGAAAAACATTGCTCATAAAATAGACGTATATTAAAATCCACAAATAGGACACGCATAAACGTATCTCCACCAATACAACATAAGCCCCCTTATTACACGCACATTGTACATGGCAAATGTACATGCTAAATCACAGGTGTGTACAAATCACAGGTGTGTGAAACCACAGGTATGTGGAATCACAGGGATGTGAAACCAATAATACGCACAACAATACAACACAGTACCACACACCACAAACATACAATTATACGGATTCCAGAATGTACAAGAATACACGTGTCACGCGACATATCTCCCCCCTAAACAAAAAGTGTTTACACTTTCGTGCATAATCGCGAGACACGTTGGCACAGCTGAATCTACCCAGATATCCTGCTCAGGTAGTCTGCCCCCAGATTGTCGGCCCCTTTTATCGCAACAATACGCATTCGGTAAGGTTGCAGTATCAAGGCCCACCTCATTAGTCGGGAATTTGCAACCTTAGCTTTGTTTAGGTAAACCAACGGTTGGTGGTCTGTTTCTAGGATAAATTCCCCCCCAAACAAATAACGGTGGAACTTCTCGACCCCCCACACGACTGCCAGGCACTCCTTCTCAACTACCGAATAATTGCGTTCCCTTGGCAACATCTTTTTGCTGGCATACGCTATCGGAAGTGGGATACCATCCTGCTCTTGCAACAGTATTGCCCCTAACCCAATGTCGGAAGCATCCGTCCTGAGCACGAAAGGTTTGTCTAGTTCGGGCAGTTTCAGAACTGGGTCCCTGGTCAATAATCCCTTGAGGGTAACGAAAAGCTTTCTGTTGGGGTGCCCCCCAGTTGACCTTGTTCGGTTGACCTTTCTTAGTAAGGTCAGTTAGCGGGCTCGCTATCTCTGCGAAGTTGGGCATGAACTTCCTATAGAACCCGGCTAACCCAAGAAAGCCCTGACCTCCTTCTTTGTCTCAGGGACATTAGCTTCATGAACTGCCTTGACCTTTTCGGGATGGGCCCTTAGTTCTTTCTTACTGCTGATAGTATGTCCCAGGCACTCAAGTTGCCTGTACCAATGCTGCAGTTGGAGGGTTTTGCCGTTAGATTGGCATCGGACAATCGGGAGAGGACTTCACTCAGAGCTCCCAGGTGTTGTTGCCACGTATGGGAGAATATCAAGATGTCATCAACAAAGCTGTCTGCATTGTGGACCCCCTTTAATACTTTCCTCATGAGTCTACAGAAAGTGGCCTGTGCCGTGACCATTCCAAAGGGCATGACCTTGAACTGGAATAGACCCTGGGGTGCCTCGAAAGCGGAATATTCCCTGGAATTCTCATCCAATGGGACCTGCCAGTATCCCTACATCAGGTCCAGCTTTGAAAAGTAGTTATGTCCCGCCAACTTAGAGAACATCTCTTCAATATTTGGCATTGGTTCCGCATCAAACACAGTGACTTTGTTAAGTTGCCGGAAATCAATGCAGAATCGGAGCCCCCCGTCCTTTTTCCTAACCAGAATTACGGGGATGAGTAGGGTGATTTTGAAGGTTCTATGACACCTAGCTTCAGCATCTCCTCTACTTCCTGGCTGACTGTTTCCCTGACCTTAAATGGGATAGGGTACCCCCTAATTCTTAATGGGTCTTGCGTTGACAACTTTATCTCATGTTTCTCTATATGGGTGTGTCCTGGTGCGTCCCTCAGGACATGGGTGAATTCCCGTAAGATCTCTTTGACTTGCGTCTTTTGTTTCTTGCCTAAATCAGGCGACAGGTCAACTTTGCTCTCCGTATCGGACTCTAATCCCCTGGGACATAACATGTTTTCTTCGGCACTACACCCACTTGGACTAGGATCCCCCTCTACTGTGTCTTCTATCACGGCCGCATTTATTACATTGAGTATTCCCTTCCCCGGGTGCTCAGGCCTAGTCTCGTACCTCTTTAACATGTTTGCATGAAAGGTTTTCAACTTCCCTCCCATGTCAACTCTATAGTCCCACTCATTAACTACCTCTGTTATGGGGTATGGTCCCTTCCACCTAAGAAGCAATTTGTTGTTGTCTGTCGGTAGTAGTACAAGTACCTGATCTGCCACTGCATACTGCCTACTACGAGTCTTACGGTTGTAGTACTTTGCGTACTTTTTGGACGCACTCTTCAAGTTCTCATGCGCGATTTCGCATGTTTTCTCGAGCCGTTCGCGCAAGTCGAGGACGTACTGATACGTCGTTTTGACGTTGTCCTCTATGTCCTTCTCGGACCACAGATCTCTTAGTATGCTCATCGGACCTCGAACGGTCCTTCCGTACAATAGTTCAAACGGTGAGAAAGCCAAACTTTCTTGAGGGACTTCGCGATACGCAAATAAGAGCGCGTTAATGTATTTGTCCCAATCTTTGGGACGTGTTCGCTTGCCATTCTACGAAGCATTTGCTTTAACGTACCATTGAACCGTTCCACGAGACCGTTACACTGTGGGTGGTACGGTGTCGTGGTTAATTGTCTCAGCGATAACAATCCACTAACTTCCTCCATGACTGCCGACGTAAATTGACTACCCCGATCGGTGAGCATCTCCTCGGGGATACCCAGTCTACTGAACATATCCACGAGAGCTTCCGCGGACTCGTTCGGCCTCGATGCCTGGTAGTGGTACCGCTTCTGGGTACCTAGTTGCATAATCAACTAACGTTAGTATGTAACGATTCTTCCGATCGGTAGCTGGAAAAATTGGCCCTACAATATCAACTGCGACTCGTTGAACGGAGTGTCTATCAACGGCATAGTTCCTAACGGAACCTTGGTGATGTGTCCCTTTGACACAGTCTTTTGACATATGTCACAAGACCTACAAAACCGTGTAATGTCACTGCCCACGCCTGGCCAATAAAATCTGATAACACTCGATCAGTTGTCTTCTTAACCCCTAAATGGCCCGCCATGATTGATTCATGTGCCACTTTCATCACGGTAGTCCTAAGTGTTTTTGGGACTACCAGCTGATGGTACATCCTACCTGACCCTATCGATTCGAAATTACGATACAACAAGTCTTTTCGGTATGCGAATTTCGATTTGTTTCCGTTCTTACTTGACCGTACCGTTCCGTCTTTTGCATTATTTCGAACTGACGTCAATGTGACGTCATGTGCCTGCGCCTCTTTGAATTCATCGCGTGATACGTTCGCGATTGCGGTAGGGACTTTGAGGGTCTTATATGATTCGTCTCGGGCTGTCGTTTGTGACCTAGTTTCAACTGCGCACGATTTAGCGCCTCTAAAATCGGATATCACCGGTAACTCTGACCCGTCTACATTACCTATGGTAACATCATACATTGTATCTGTCATGCAAAGGGCTTCTACCTGACCTTTGAAAAAATGTGTATCTAGATCTACCCGGGCGGTAGGAATTCCACTCATTTTGCTCCTATTTACCAGCATGCATGTTGAAACTTTGCTTAAAAACTGATCTGGTTGTACTAAGCTTTCCCTGACGACCACCCCGGTACACCCAGTATCTCGCATTACTGTGACCTTTTTCCCATTTAATGTGCCCTCTGCTACGGGTAGCCTATCCATACCAAATGTACATCCGTTAATCAACTCCGGCTGTATCTCGCTACCTGAACATACAATAGTGGTGTCGGTATCAACCACACAGAAATTTCCTTGGTTTTCCCCTGGTTGTTCCGTGTTTTGCCATCTACCTCTACCTCTGCCTCTAGTGTGCCTTCCACTTCTACCTCTATTCCTACCTCTGTACCGACCTCTCTGTTCTTTATCTGCAAAACTTACATGTTTATCTTCCTCGACTGCTGCTGCTTTGTAAGCTGAGGACCGGTCACGCTTAGGACAATCGTAGGACATGTGACCTTCTTTGCCACAATGGTAACATGTACCGCGATGCCTATCGTAGCCGTTCCTGCTGGTACTTCTGTCATAACTACCTCTACTCGGGCTTCTATCATAACTACCCCTACTTGGGCTTCTATTGTGGTCTCTATTCTGATATCTGTCCCTATCTCGACTCCTATCTCTGGATCGATTATCCGCACTACTTACCTTGCGCCTCTGGTTATCTACTGACCTGTACTCAGTTCTGTTGCTAGTACTGTTCCTCTGAACTACATACTTGCTACCTCCTCTAGCTTCTGCAAAGTAATCTGCCTGAACCGCCATCTGATCTATCGAGTCAAATGTTTTCTCTTTGAGAAATAAGTAGAGCTCACGACTGCATATACTTAACATCCGATCTCTGATCATGTAGTCTAGTACTCCTTCATATGTTCTATTCACCTTACCTAACTCAAACCATCTATCTAAATAGTTCTTTGACCGACTGACATATTGTACAAATGATTCACTGTGATCAGGTTTGGTGTTTTTGAACATGCGTCTGAACCCATCTTCCGTTAGATCAAAACATTTCAACAATGCGGATTTCAACTTATCATAGTCAAGAGCATCATCAATAGGTAGTCTAGAATATACAATGTACATCTAATGCCTTGCCCTTCAATAAAGCACTCAAGTGTAGTGACCACTTATCTCTCCCCCACCTTTGAATTGCTGCGTACCTCTCAAATATAGCTAAGTAGCTATCCATGTTGTCATTATTCTGATCAAAATGTGGCAGCTTCGGACCGAATGCTCTGCCATAGTCCCTATCATGTCTATCTTCATCTACTACTTCTCCCCTTTCTACTTTTGCCATTTCTACCTGATGCTTAGTGTCTAGTTCTCGCAATTTGAATTCTAGAGCTAACTGTGCTTCATTGGCATCTAATCTCTCTTTCCCCATCTGTCGCTCAACCTCTTTAGCTAACTGCTCAGCATCTAACCTATCTTTCTCAGCCTGTCGCTCAACCTCTTTAGCCAACCGCTCAGCATCTAACCTATCTTTCTCAGCCTGTCTAGCCTCTAGTCTTTCCTGTCTTTCTCTCTCCTGCTCTTCCTTTACAAAGGCCCTTAACTCTGAATCTGCTAGCCCTAAGCTTTTGCCTATGTCCATTAGCTCCTTAATGGACGACATTCTCACTCTCAACTCAACCTCGGATTATCGATTTCACGCTTTACCCGACGGTACACAAGGTCTCTAGCACTCAAATCACTTGGCGACTTGTGCGAGTCTCTTGCTTCACGTCTATAAGGTTAAGGTAAATCAATCCGGTCTCTACTCCTAACGACGGTATAAGTTTCTCAATCGGGTAAGTCAATCCGGTATATGTATGGTATAATGTAATGGTATATTTTCAATTCCCCCTCTATGGTACTGGACACAAATATTGGGGACTGGTTATAGACACCTGGCAGGATATAGTATTGTTCATACACAATATAATAGTGATAGTAATCTCGCCTCAGATGCAGAAGTGTCTAGTGCTAACCTAGACACCCGCTGTGCCATCATCACAGGGAGGTACTGTTGACAAATCCAAAGTTACAATGACCCTTACATCCACTATCTCACCAGATCGTCTCAACTCTATACTTCTGTACCTAGGTAGTCAAATCATGTATGTGGTGATGTATTAGTGCCTAAGTGTTGGAGGGCATCTTACATTACCTCCCAAGGCAAACAAATACAAGATTGAATTTTGACGACGCTAGGGGTACAGCTATTCTAGCCTCCTTACTTCAACTGCTTTGAAGAAACTGATTATAAAAAGAGGAAACAAAACCCCACTTCTGACACCATTGTCAAGGTCATTACCAAGGTCAGGAATGATCAAGACAAATTGTCTCCCCCAATTATCATATGAACCAAGTATACATGTACTTCAATTGTTATGATGTTATGGCCAATATAACTTGATCTGACGAACGAAAAGTGGTAACAATGCAGTTGAAGTGTAAGGGATAGGCCAGAGTAGATAAGTACACGTAGTCACTTAATCACTTATAATGTACACTATATTACATGGGGAACACACAAGAATACATGATACATTGATATGCGAACATCACTGTACTGTGCATGACACTATTAAATTACTACAAGGTTGTAAGCCAATCGACTGTTATACTTTAACGCAACTTAAAAGCTATAGACGAATAAACTCGGTATGTGGTATCTCAATGGTCCCGTAGTGGACAATAGTATGAATGCACAAGTACTTTGATGATCGCTAATCAAAGTGAAATAACATACAAGTATAACATGGCATAACGAACATTGGAGGACAAAATGACAATCATCTGAGCTACCCCAGTGCTGGCGTATCTCAATAGATAGTGTAACCTCTGAGTATCAAGGTCCCAAGGTCTGCCTCACCCGCAGTATGAGGTCTAGTCAACAATATGGCTATAATCCAACTTCAAGTGGATTAATCCATAAACAATATATGTAGTCTTACTACAATCCTTTAGCCATGATATGCCATGATAGGAGTATTACCATACACTATCAAAGTATACATATGTATTGCCTATGCAATATATTTCCAAAGTATGAATGTCAAAGTCAAAGCCGGATGTGGTCACATCACATGATAGTCAATAACGATAATGTTCCGGAAGCTGGTTCCCGGAAGTAAAGTTCCACAGGTAGTATTATCTCCGGAAATGGTGGACCAGATGTAAAGTTCCTATGGTATCACTCGACTGTAGCAACCCGGATGTG
This sequence comes from Conchocele bisecta, assembly GCA_029237695.1. Lineage (NCBI taxonomy): Eukaryota > Metazoa > Mollusca > Bivalvia > Lucinida > Thyasiridae > Conchocele > Conchocele bisecta. Next base: position 48,086,535 of record CM055271.1, on the reverse strand, counting down.
GTAGACCGGATGTAAAGTATCCATGGTGAATCAATGGTTTGTAATACCGAAGTGGTAGACCGGATGTAAAGTTCCGATATAATACAAAATGGCGATTATCACGTTGGCTAAGACGCCGGGAAAAGTTTCACTTAGGTGACATTCAACTCGGTGGTAGTATAATGATATGATATGTGTGTATGGCGTTTCACTTCACTAAACTATGGCTGTGACTGTCTGCTGAACGCGAGGTAGCTATGACACACTGCTCTATACAGGCCTGTACCCGGAGCTGCTACACACACTGCGCCAGACAGACGTACGGACACTCGGACGACCCGATACTCTGCACTGACTGGGGTCTGCCCTCAAACGAGTGGACCAAAACGTCCAATGTGGCTCGCTGGAGCGTTCTCAAGAGGCTACAAAAATGAAATGAATCTCCAATTACTGGACGAATACGCACAGACAGACAGACAGAATGCACAACGGACTAGAACGGGAATCGAACAACGGCAAATCACAGCTGAAATAAAATGTTCTAGGTACATACCAAAATCCTCCGTGTCACTGGTGAATACAGTACTAGTCTTCTGTAACCAGAAAATATGTGTCCCGCCAACACATAGCGAGACATCGCTTATATACGCACCAGTGAAACCATGCACGGAATAATGGATATGCCTACCCCTCGTACGACATCTCACATAAATACTACAAAACCATGGCTTTTGCCATGTCACCCGTGGGTTATATTTGGCATAAATATATGTTCCCACGCCTTAAATTCAACCAAACCAGTGTACAGCCCTCGTGGAATAAATACCATCCAACATGTTATACCCCACATTACCATAAATCTGCACACTATAGACCCAGATCTCATAATCCGAAATCTACTCGACTGGTCTCGACAATGCGAAGGTCGCTTCTTGGCCCCGCCAAACCCCTCCATAACGGTCCTACGGCTATACACTCAAATGAGAGTGTAGCACATACTAAACTCAAATATCGTGGTCATTTACGGAAATATCACGACACAAAACATCACCATTATGGGATCTGATATATCCGTGTTGGCCAGTACCAGGCTATGATGAAACACTAACCCGTAGCATACATAACAGGGCAGACCATGGTATGGTTTGCGCTGTATACTGGCTTCACCTACAGGTCCCTTATATGGTGAAACACTGACACGCGGACAAACTCGGCTGACACGGACAGTGGACATCCGTAATACTAAAAGGTATCTTTTCCCTAGCGAAACCAGCACACGCAGTTAACGAGTTCTCTACCACACACATGCATAGTCTGTGGCAAATATGGCGTGACATCAGAAAAACATTGCTCATAAAATAGACGTATATTAAAATCCACAAATAGGACACGCATAAACGTATCTCCACCAATACAACATAAGCCCCCTTATTACACGCACATTGTACATGGCAAATGTACATGCTAAATCACAGGTGTGTACAAATCACAGGTGTGTGAAACCACAGGTATGTGGAATCACAGGGATGTGAAACCAATAATACGCACAACAATACAACACAGTACCACACACCACAAACATACAATTATACGGATTCCAGAATGTACAAGAATACACGTGTCACGCGACAATGTGATATTTACAGAATATCATAATTTTGCACTTACATTTTAGTTGTACGAAGTTTAGTGAAACGGCCCCCAAACGATATAAAACTGTCAAAGCTGTATCAATAAAGTATTAATAAAGAACATACACATGCAGAAATTGGTTGTTTTACCATGTCAATGTGTTTATCTGACATTTACATGTTTATCTTGTAAATTTGAAAGCTTCATTTCGTTATGGTGAATGTTGAACAAGAGAAAATATGGCTTCCATGGGAAAATGATTTCGCTGTTCTATATATTACGTTTCGCAATTTACTAGTTCTACATCAAATATTATTTGTTTAAATGTATAAAATATACATTTACTGTATATCGTTATCAGGCTACAGGAATGTGCTATTGGATCTGGAGCTACTCAGTAGCATATTTCACCAACATAGCAAAGTATACTTTGGGGGAGAAATTTTCAATTTAAGGATAAATTTATTATACTGAATTTATTACAGCCATTTTGGCTGTGATAATGTAATAAATTCAGTATAATAATTCTGCATACTTTTAATCATCAAATATATGCAGTGGTTAGTTCTATATGAAATAATGCATTTCGGGAAAAATAAATGATTACTCCCTCAAAGTATACTTTACTAGATAAGTATACTTTGCAATGTTGGTGAAATCGGCTACTGGTCATGAATATCATAATCTCCATTAATCCAGTCACAGTCAAAAATCCCATAAGCTCCATTTATCCAGTCACAGCCAAAAATTCCATAAGCCCAATTTTTCCCCCATTTCTCCAGTCACAAAGGGATGGGCCATAGCCTAGGGGATATGGCATTGAAGTTCAATACTGGAGGCTGTGAGTTCAATCCTCACCCTAAGGCATGAACAAATACTAACATAGTATTTCCATCCCACTGGTCTGTCAGACGAGACTTTAAACTGTGGTCCGGTCTCTACATGACCTTAGCTGTTACTGGTTTCTCCAGTCCCAGTCAAAAATCCCATGAGCCTCATTTCTCCAGTCATAAATCCCATAAGCCCCACTTGTCCTGTCACAGCCACATATAACCCAAATTTTCTGCAAGTAATGGAGGGCGACCTACAGTCGCCCTGCTTTACACACAGAAACTTTGGGTTAAGCCACATATAACCCATACACGTACATATAGGTATAGTGAAAGACACATCTAGCCCACATGAATAGTGAGGCATATAGGGATAGTATACACATTTCTCCAGTCACAGCCACGTATATTCTCTATTTCAGCTGACGGCTCGACCACCCCCGCCCCCGCCGCCCACCCCGGCAGCACCCCAGACCCCTGCCGTGACAGCCCCTCGGTTGACTGTCCCGACATGGACGCGAACCTTCACCTCTGCTCCCAGCCCACCGCCCCACCCACCCTGCTCTACTGTCCCCGGTACTGCGGGCTGTGTGGTACCACCACCACCCCCACCACTGCCGCTCTGACTGGCACCACCCAGGATCCATGCCACGATAATCCGAGCATCGATTGCCACGATCTGAACAACACACTGAACATCTGTGGCCAGCCGAACTCGCCTCCGACCAAACTCTACTGTCCCAAATTCTGTAAGCTGTGCACCCCAGTGACGCCTGATCCAACAACGCCCGACACCTGCCACGACAGCCCGGAAGTTGATTGTAAACAGATGGATGATAACCTGAAAATCTGCGCCATGCAGACTCCACCAACGAAACTTTACTGCTCAAAATACTGCAAACTCTGCTAACATATTGTATGTCAATTATTTAATGTTTGTTTGTTTATTGGTGTTTAATGGCCTATCAACAGCTAAAATCATTTAAGGCCAGGCCAACGGGTTCGATCCCGCAATTAACCTGCTGCATTGGGGGGAAAAATCCCAAAATCAGAACGGAATATTTACATCGAAAAAAAAGTATATTCAGCCCTGAAATTAGAATAACCTGACCTGGTGCCAGGTCCATACCTACGGAAGCCCATTCGGGCCACTTCACTTTTTTTTAATTTCCATTTAATTCAAGATTTTTTCTTGAATTTTCAAGTTCTTTTCTTGAATTTTCAAGATCTTTTCTTGAATCTTCAAGAAAAGAATTTGAAAATTCAAGAAAACATCTTGAAATCTTGAATGTTCAAGTTCTTTTCTTGAATTTTCAAGATCTTTTCTTGAAAATTCAAGAAAGTATCTTGAAAATTCAAGAAAAGATCTCGAAAATTCAAGAAAAGATAAAACAAGAGGGCCATGATGGCCCTAATTCGCTCACCTGACTCCATGAACACCAGAGGAGAATGTGACATTGAGTTCATGTGTTTTAAAAAAATTGTACTATTTTTAGACGGCGGTCATCTTGGATTAAGCGATGACTCATTTTACCAAATCTGAAAATGCTTCACCCAAGAATCGGAACTTCCTATGAAATTTGGCCAGCATCGGCCATGTGGTTCCTGAGAAAAAGACGTTCAAAATCTCAAATAAATGTACCTTTTGGCGGCCATCATGGATGACATAATCATCCGATTCCGACAAATATTGCGACAGAGCAATCGCCTCATCGATACCTTCAATTTGATATATGACATGAGCATATTCGGTCAAAAATAAAATTTGACCCCACGGGCCACGCCCATTTTTGACCCCATTTTCACAACTTAGAGCATTGTACATCAATCATTCCTATCTTGGATTAGCGATGACCTCCATTATAACAAATCTGAAAAGGCTTCACCCATGGACCATAACTGTGAAGTTTGGCTACCATGGGCCAAGCGGTTCATGTGAAGTAGAATTTTTAAATCTCTAATAAAAGAACGACCTTTTGACCTTTCAGCGGCCATCTTGGATGACATAACAATCAGATTTCGACAAAAAAATCACCAGAGTGATCGCCTCATTGATACCTTCGATTTGATATATAACATGACCATATTCGGTCACAAATAAAATTTGACCCCAATTGGCCCCACAGGCCACGCATTGTTGACCCCGGGGTCACCATTTTAACAACTTTGAAAGAGCATTGTACATTGATCATTCCTACCAAGTTTCGTCGAAATCCGGCTAACGGTTCATCAGAAGTGGAAATGATTCTGAAGTGGTGTCAAAACATATTTTTATTGAGAAATAAGGCAAGATATGTAAGTGACAATTGTTGCGAGTAGCAGTCTAAGGGTTAACCTACAATTCATTTCAAACAATTGATGGGGTCAGTTAGCCTCCTTATTCCAGTGACCCCTTCAATTACAGAGAAATCATTGCTACATTCATCTCAAAAACAAATTGTTACATGACTGCTCACAGCAGTGTTCAAACGTACAGCACGTGCTGTTTGACCATGGCTGTAGACAATGCTCGTTCCGGGGCCAAGCCAACACTTATGTAATGCATGTGTCACATGACGTTACTAGAACGTGCCATTACGTCACCAGACCTACTCACAACGGTCGAACTGAAATTTTGAAATTGATGCAGCTGCCGTTCAACCAGTTCCCCCGTGCCACGGCAAACGTTTACCCATGGCTGGACATTGTCGAACCTTATATTTGAATTTTGTCCATGCGACACAGGTGGAAATTTCTTGCGCCAGTTACTAGATGAAAATGTGTTTATGCAGTATCATCCACAGGTGGAATACTCGGACCTATGACACCAAAAAATGTCTATTAAAAAAAATCCCATTACCCCACCCACTTGGTCTCGTACAGTACCATCTTCTATAAATAGAAGATGGTAATGTACGAGACCAAGTGGATGGGGTAATGGGATTTTTTTAATAGGCATTTTTTTGGTGTCATAGGTCCGAGTTTTCCACCTGTGGTATCAGCTAAATGGGAAATCGTAGGGAATCTGGCGCCTATCTCGACGTGAAACATTTTAAGCTGGCGCGGAGAGCAGTACCAGTGAGAACCTTAACCCTTACTACGCTGAATTAAATGTTGTCGTCTGCTGGAAATGGTTTATTTTCAATATTTCTCGACAAAAACCTGGTTTTGACAGCACATGAGAATCGTCTCCAGTGGAGACGATTCTCATGTGCTGTCAAAACCAGTTTTTTGTTAAGAATTAAAGCAAAAATGAAAAACAGCAGACGGCAATTTCCGCCAACAGGAAGGGATAAAGATCGCACATTGAACCTGCTTGGAGGGAATAAGTATATTATAGTCAGCCCTGAAATTAGAATAACCTGACATGGTGTCTGGTCCATACCATACCAGTCACTTGGCTTCTTCCCTTAAAAATAGGATTAGAAATCATCGTATTACTCTTATGAGAGGTATAACCAGATTCAACTCTCACATACAAGAATGCCAACGACGTACGTGAGGGCCAAACCAGGTCTCCGGTCGGGATTCCGGTACGGATGAATCCCAAACGTTCAATTACCCATCACACGCTCCTAACCAACCACCACAGGTTGGTTTGGGTCTACATATGCATGTATATAAATAACACTGTTCGCAAAAAGTGCCATAAGCACATTTTCTCACAGACATGGCCAGTATGGTTACCATGGTAACAAATGTAAACATGTGAATTATTGTGAGATTTATTTAAAATTTTAATACAAATATATGTAAAGCAGATAAAGAGACAATGTACATTTATTAAAAAGAAAACTGGTATATAAAGCAACAAGAAACGAGGCAAAGCCACGAAGGCCAGGTTTTTTCCAAGCATAGACACTTGGATAACAAAATTATACCCACTTTTTGTAGACTAGATGGCCGTGGCCTGCATGTTTCGCCTTGGGGCGAGGCATGGACACTAAAAAAGAGATATAGTAAATGGAAAAACTTTAACCAAAAAACTTTCTGAAATGTCCAAGTCGATTATTCTGAAAAGAAGTTCAAGGTAAAAAAAAAATACATGTTGGGTAGTGGTATGTGAGGTGAGCACCCCTAGATTATGAAGTTGTGCAAGTATGTTGGTTATAGGTGATATAGTACGTGAAAAATAGATGTCACCACGAAAAAATAAACCTTGAAAAAGTAAATTACTTGGAAAAAAATAAGTCAACATAAAAAAGTCACATGTTGGATAACTTAACATTGATTGTGGACGCCCGCCCGCCCGCCCGGCTTTCGCCAATCCAATAGCCTGGATTTTTTCTCTAAAAAAACCTGGCTAATAAAATGCAGGTCAGTGTTACATTACTGCCCAAGCTAATCTTGCCAATATTTCAAAATACCGTATTTATTCTAATAAACGCCCCCGGGGCTATGCATCCTGTGGGGATCAAAACATGGAGAGTACGATCAAAATATGTTATTTTCACAAAATAACATATTTAAAATGCAAATATGGGAGGGCGAATATGAGAGAGGGAGCTACCATCAGAATAAATACGGTACTTGAATATTGTGCTTGAAATCAAGCAGCTTGATTGGCTGAGCCTGAGCTGTCAATAGATGTTCAGAAACGTTGGTACTCTCTAGATAAGGTGCGTATTGGAGTATTTGACGCAATTATTTAAAACTGAATACACATTGATTATCCAAAGTGGGAGTAAAAAATACGCTCAGCAATGTGAAAATACGCATTGATTTTCAAATTGAGTAGTGAAAATACTGTCATAAAGTTGAAAATTTAAGCAAACAGTGTTTGCTTTTTGCAGCTCAACTAAGTGAATTTTCAACTTTATGACAGTATTTTCACTACTCAGAGCAGCTCAAATAAGTGATTGGTTAAATTGTTTATATTTTTTGGTCCATTGTTCCGTATTTAGTAATGAAGAAGTGAATAATTCATTTATAAAAGTAAAATACGCAATGATTTTGAAATCAGGGGGTATTGTACGCTTTAGACACAAAGCTTATCTGGAGCTCTGTGAACACAGGTGGTTGTATACGATTTAAATGTTAACAATAAATCAATTAAGTCAATTGATTAATACAAGTATCAATTCCTTCCCACCCTGGTGTGAGGGTGGTGGTGGAGGAGGAGGGGGTGGAGGAGGTGGCAGGCATACCCAGCATAATACCCATGAACCGCATGTCGAGGCCTGCTGAGGGATTTGATAGTGTCGGGGTGTATTTATTTTAAGTTTTAAGTAAATCAGAGTAAGGGTTGTGGAGATATAAGGCAGAAAAACTTGGAACACAAATGTCTAAGTCATTTGTCTTTGAACTTGGGTGGGGATGGATTGTGGCCTAGGGGTTAGAACAACAGACTCCCAATCCGGAGATTGTGGGTTGAAACCTTGTGTTGGGCATCAAAAATAGCTTCATAGTATTTCCATCCCACTGGTCTGTTGTATGAGACTTTAACTCTTTGCATGCTAGCGGCGAAAATATGCGCTAAACGAATTAGGAGTATATGTTTTATTTCTCTCTGTAAATATGTCTTGAAATTTCATTAGAATTGAGTCCTCAGGACTCAATTCTAATGAAATTCCAAGACATATTCATGATATTTACGGGGAGAAATACAAGAAAATATGATGAATTCTTGTCTGCTAGTTTTTAACTATTTATAGCCCAAAAGTTTCCCAGCATGCAAAGAGTTAAACTGTGGTCCCGTCTCTATATGACCAATAGCTGTTGCTGTAAATTTTTAAGTGAATTGGAGTATGGGTTGTGGATACATTATAGGAATGAATGGCCTTTTTGTGGAATTTATCGGGGTATAGACTTGTAAAAGTCGCGGGAATACTGGACGAAGCGATAAAAAATTAATTTTTTTACTAATTTTTTTGTTTTTTTTTCCAAAATTGTAATTTTTTAAGACCTTGTCCAGTATTCCCGCGACTTTTCCAAGTTTATATCCCCGATAAATTCCACAAAAAGGCCATTCATTCCTAATAATTCCAGCATTTGAAATAAATTCATCAAGAAAATGTGTTTATTTTCTGTTTTCTTAAGAATTATTTTAACTGCGCCTCACGGTTATGGAAAACTAGTTCGGCATATGTGAGTTTACTGGGATATAAATGTTGGACAGAGACTTGCTACGGGTCAATCAAATGTTAGGGAATTGTGTAAATATTTTTGTGCTGGAATTATAAGGTACATGTATGTAAAAGCCTTAACGCAGAATCCGGACGGACATACACACATGCACGGACACCCAGATGTCACTATGTCTCACTTTCCGCAAGTGGTCTCGACAAAAAATAGATTGCCCAAAAATTCCCAGAGTCGGGAATTAGACAGCCAAACAATTTCAAATATGGGAGGTTAGACGTCCACAAGTCATCTTAATATCTATAAGAAAAATCTCCTCCAGGCAATTAGACCAAAAAATTAATCCGAGAGGCATGAATTAGTGTAATGTCTAAAACCTGGGGGTTTGCCAGCCACCCCACGGGGTGGGGAAGACATAGATGGGTGCATAAGAAAATGTAGGAAATTTGTCTATAATGCCATAATAAAATAGGTGTCTGTTTCCCATCGCTTGACCAACCTGCTAAAATCGGCCTGACTCAAATAATTATATTACCGATTTAAAAAATAAATAAAAATATTTTCAGTTCGTCCCGGTGTCTACCCAAGGCATTTAAAATGCAGGGTTGGGAGATGGGAAACAAACATTCTATTACTTGTGGCCTAAGTTAGACCATCAGGGGCCCGTTTCACTAAACTTCTTGCGACTAAAATGTTCGTAAGTGCAAAATTATGATAGTCTGTAAATTGCACATTAACAATGTTTTCTTGTAAACAATTATTGGATTTGCATTTATTGAGCATAGGCTGCCTATGCAGCCTATGCTCAATAAATGTAAATCCATTGATTGAAATTTACAGACGATCCTAAATTTACACTTACAGACATTTTAGTCGTACGAAGTTTAGTGAAACGCATGCCTGGAAACTACAAAAATAATCACAATTCAATATGGCACATTAAATATACAATGTATGTGACGAGCCATGCGATTTTGTACCTTTAATAAAGAAAATGTGTGATTTTTTATGAAATATATTTACGGAACATGTTATATTTTCTGTAAATGACGTCGAAAGATGACAAAATGTTCATAGCAAATGCGGAATGTGCTAAGAAATTTTTTGTCATCTTTCGATGATATAATAAATTTTGTAAATATTTTTCATGAGATATTGGACATGTTCTTGGGTACAAATACGATGGTGTGTCTCGTATGGCATAATGCACTTTTATGTTTTATTTGTAATTTTTCGCATAATTCTAAACATTTTGTTGGATACACGTCACTACAGACAAAAATATTATTATCAAATTGCCCACAATAAATTCCTATAAAAATATGCATTCATCATGTTAATACAATGTACCCATTATCCATGTATATCTATTCCACATATATAGTAAATGTACAATAAAGGTTAATAAACAATTAATAAATTCCTCAAGATCTAAATTATGCATAGTGAATTAACCTTTAGACCGCTATCTTTTTGTTGTTGTTGTCTGCTGTTTATTTTATTTTTTCCATTTTTATCATCAAAAACATGCTTTAACAGCACTTTAGAATAATTTACAACATGCTTTGACAGCACTTCAGAATCATTTCCATTGGAAATGATTCTGAAGTGCTGTCAAACCATGTTTTTATTGAGAAATAAGGCAAGATATAAAAGCAACTACAGACGACAATTGTTGTGAGTAGCGGTCTAAGGGTTAATACTCTTAACAAGGAAATATGACCTGTTGGCACACAATTGGATAAAATTGGATAAAACTGTGTCAGATTGGATAAAATCCACAAAACTTCTTAACCCTTTCAACACTAGACCTCTATAGCAGTTTTTGCAAAGTGTGTAGATCCAGACGATATTAACCCATTGAATCCGATATTACGGGATTTGCAAACAGTGCAAATCCAGATGAGCCGGCTCGTAACGAGCCGTCTCATCAAGATCTGCACTTTTTGTAAGTAATTTTCAGTTTTAAGGGAAAAAAACACCATCTTCTTCAAATAATTTTGTGACGATTGAATTGGTTAACAAAGTCCATTCCAGTTACTTAGGGGTGAAAGGGTTAAACAGACCCAGAGACACACAGTTAAATACACAGCCCAAAAAGAGATGGGAGGCATAAAACGTGCATGGCTATCTTTGGTCACATGTTCAGCTTCAAATGCTAGCACGAGCTGAACACAACAATAAACAACATTATTATAAATCAAGAAATTTCAATGTACGTGATTGGCCAGCTGCTGGACAGGTGACTTTAAATAAAAAATAAAATGTGACATTGACGTGAGAAAAGCATATCAAATAGTTTTATACCGCAACCATTGCTCCATGTAGCATAATAAAGGGGGTTAAATAATATACCTGAAGTAGCCTAATATACATGAAGTGCCGTTTTTGCTTTTATTTTTTCACCTTTGACCCCTAATCGCGGCCTCTGATTGGTCAGTCTGAACAGCAAATTCAAGATGGCGGCAAATTTTAAAATCAAAATCGCTGTCTGTTCAGTTGAATTTTGTCCATTTTTACAGTATATGCGATGTAACCAACGACATGGATATGTCCATTTTGATTGCAATGCTTATTATGACAACTGTGTAGTCTAAAACCAGTCAATATTGAAGCTCATCGTAAATAAATCGGCGATTTAATCAGATACAATACCGAATCTACCTAGCGTTTTGCTTTGAATGACATCGCTATATTTGTGACGTATGGCGAGGGAATGACGTCAAAAAATGACGTCACGCACGTTCAAACGATTAAGTTTGGTATGCGGTATAAATTAAATACATGATTAGTGCCGTCGAATATAAAACATATTTGGTTTCGCCCAGACAACTTCATAGGGGCTCGCTAAAGCTCACCCCAATAAAGCTGTCTAAGGCTCAACCCAATATATTTTATATTCGACGGCACTAACCATGTATTTACTATATATTCACCTAGGGGCGGAGCTTCCTATCCTAAACATGCAAAATGTCTAAGGGCCGAACTGATTTGTAACGTACGAAACATTTCAACCAATCACATTTCCTGTTACAAACCACCAGCGTTGTTACGACCAAGAATAAATTATTTCTACATTTCATGTAGGGTTTTCTCAAATTACACAAAAACAAAAATATTTTTTTTTTAGAAATATTCTATTTCTGGTCAACATGTATAATTTTTCAAGGGTGCAGCGTTGATCTGGCCAATCGCATGCATGGAATTTTATCCATTTATAATAAAACAATTAGTGTCTCTTGTTTTTGGTCAGTACATGGTTTTATCGACCTTATAAAAGTGATATAAACCTTGAACTTCGTCCTTGGTCAATATCACTTTTATAGGGTTGATAAATCCACATATTGACCTCATAAAAAGGCAATAATTGTATATTATAATGACCTCTACTTGGTAAGCCAATCACTGGCCAGTATCACGCTCCACTTATTTCACATATTGCAAGATTTAACCCTCAATAAATACCAGATTTAATGACCACCTGTTTAACAGGAAACGGAAAATCAATACTCGCATGTGAGACAGCGTTATAAACCTGACTAAGTACAAGTATGTTATTGTTCACATAGTTGATTTTTAAGCAACTAAATGCTGCGGTCGCTAACGCTCCCAGCCATTTAATTCATTAAAAATCCAATATGTAAACAATAACATATACCTCTAATACAATATTATACAATATGCAGAAATCAAACATTGTGATTGGTTGGCTCTGAACTTTGTCATACAATCCAACTTCGACTTTGAATTGCAGGTACATGTACACCTGTAGCCGATTTCACCAAATTTTGGAAATTGCAGGTTACCGTTACATGTAGCCGCCTGTAGCCGATTTCACCAAATTTGAATTGCAGGTACCGTACACCTGTAGCGATTTCACAAATTTGAATTGCCAGGTACCGATACACCTGTAGCCGATTTCACCAAATTTGAATTGCAGGTACCGTTTACGGTTATCTGTACGCCGATTTCACCAAATTTGAATTGCAGGTACCGTACACCTGTAGCTGATTTCACCAAATTTGAATTGCAGGTACCGTACACCTGTAGCCGATTTCACCAAATTTGAATTGCAGGTACCGTACACCTGTAGCCGATTTCACCAAATTTGAATTGCAGGTACCGTACACCTGTAGCCGATTTCACCAAATTTGAATTGCAGGTAGCGTACACCTGTAGCCGATTTCACCAAATTTGAATTGCAGGTAGCGTACACCTGTAGCCGATTTCACCAAATTTGAATTGCAGGTAGCGTACACCTGTAGCCGATTTCACCAAATTTGCAAAGTGTACTTATCTTTACACTTTGATGGAGAAACTTTCAATTTAACGGTAAATTTATTAATTTTTATTATACTGAATTTATTACATTATCACAGCCATTTTGGCTGTGATAATGTAATAAATTCAGTATAATAATTCTGCTTACTTTTAATCATTAAATATATGCAGTTGTTAGTTCTATATGAAATCATGCATTTCGGGAAAAATAAATGATTACTTCACAATTGGTGCTTGCTGAGTTTCTGTGTAGCTCCAGATATACCTGTGCAACTGCAAAGTTTGATCATGGCCTACACTGTTTGTCACTGTATTGGTTAAATAGTTTAACCTTTTTCAATCCCACAGGCCTGTATAGTGGTATTGGCAAACAGTGCAGATCCCGATGAGCATCAGGATCTGCACTTTTTGCAAGTAATTTTCATACTTTTGAGAACAAAAACACACCCTTTTCATAAATGGACCAGTCTGAAAATCATTTTATGACCAATGGATTGATTGCAAAATTAACATATAAAAACCCATTCCAGTTAAATAGGGGTGAAAGGGTTAATGCCTTCATGTGCAATACAGATTAACAGCTATCAACATTTACCAACAATTTTTATACATACATTGTTTTAAAGTCACTCCTTTTATTAAATTTTCGACCACTTGGTCTTTATCAAAATAGTGTGAAAATGTATCGGCAGTCCTCTGTGACGTCCATAGTGTTGCAGTCACTGCTACACTACGGACGTCACATAGGACGTGACTGCTACACTATGGACGTCACAGAGGACTGCCGAAACATTTTCACACTATTTTGATAAAGACCATGTGGTCGAAAATTTAATAAAAAGAGTGACATTAAAACGATGTGTATTGAATGTGCTTCCTTTCGGAGGTTATTGGAAATTACCATAATTTTTATATATATTTTTTTCCATTTTCTCTATTTCTCAATGAAAGCATATATTGTTACCACTCATGAAGATAGAAGCTTGATCAAACACTTGGGTGTGATGTTGACAGATGGACAGACAGCATTCTGTCCCATCATTTTCAAAATAGCATAAAACAAGAGGGCCATGATGGCCCTAATTCGCTCACCTGACTCCATGAACACCAGAGGAGAATGTGACATTGAGTTCATGTGTTTTAAAAAAATTGTGCTATTTTTAGACGGCGGTCATCTTGGATTAAGCGATGACTCTCATTTTACCAAATCTGAAAATGCTTCACCCAAGGATCGGAACTTCCTATGAAGTTTGGCCAGCATCGGCCATGTGGTTCCTGAGAAAAAGACGTTCAAAATCTCAAATAAATGGACCTTTTGGCGGCCATCATGGATGACATAATCATCCGATTCCGACAAATATTGCGCCAGAGCAATCGCCTCATCGATACCTTCAATTTGATATATGACATGAGCATATTCGGTCAAAAATAAAATTTGACCCCACGGGCCACGCCCATTTATGACCCCGGCGTCACCATTTTCACAACTTTAAAAGAGCATTGTACATCAATCATTCCAATCTTGGATTAGCAATGACCTCCATTATAACAAATCTGAAAAGGCTTCACCCATGGACCATAACTGTGAAGTTTGGCTACCATGGGCCAAGCGGTTCATGTGAAGTAGAATTTTTAAATCTCTAATAAAAGAACGATCTTTGGACCTTTCGGCGGCCATCTTGGATGACATAACAATCAGATTTCGACAAAAAAATCACCAGAGTGATCGCCTCATTGATACCTTCGATTTGATATATAACATGACCATATTCGGTCACAAATAAAATTTGACCCCAATTTGACCCCACAGGCCACGCACATTGTTGACCCCGGGGTCACCACATTGTATCAACTTTGATAGAGCATTGTTTACATTCGTTCATTTCCTACCCACTGTTTCGTAGTCGAAATCCGGCTAGCGGTTCATGAGAAAAGAAGATTTTTTAAGAATTTATATGCTATTTGTGACGGCGGCCATCTTGGATAGCGATGACCTCCATTTTAACATATTGAAAGGCTTCACACATGGACCATAACTTTTAAGTTTGGCTACCATGGGCCAAGCGGTTCATGTGAAGAAGAATTTTGAAATCTCTAATAAAAGAACGACCTTTTGACCTTTCGGCGGCCATCTTGGATGACATAACAATCCGATTTCGACAGAAAATGCACCAGAGTGATCGCCTCATTGATACCTTCAATTTGATATATGACATGACCATATTCGGTCAAAAATAAAATAAAATTTGACCCCAATTTGACCCAGGGCAGGCCCACGCCCATTTTTGACCCCAGGGTCACCATTTTAACAACTTTGAAAGAGCAATGCACATCGATCATTCCTACCAAAAGTTTTGTGTACCAAGTTTTGTCGAAATCCGGTTGGCGGTTCTTGAGAAGAAGATTTTTTAAGAATTTGTGCTATTTTTAAGACGGCGGCCATCTTGGATTACGTAATGACGTCATTTTAACAATTTTGTAATCCCCCTACCTAAGGACCATGACCATGAAGTTTGGTGACTATAGACCCAATGGTTACCGAGGAGAAGACGTTTGAAAATGTTCACGGACGACGGACACATTGCGGTAACAATAGCTCACATGAGCTTCGCTCAGGTGAGCTAAAAAGCAGCAGACGACACTATTTAATATTTGCCATTCACTGGGTAAACAATACGTTGCACTTCCAATAAACTCATAGTAAGTATCATGGGCGGATTCAGGGGGGGGGGGGGGCGGGCCCGGCGCGCGCCCCCCCCTAAATTCGCCGAGTAAAGATTTTTTACAAGTTACAAGGCACGTTTCATGCCAAGTGCCATGCATTCCATGCATTTTTCGGTCATTTTCTTATTGTTTCAAACGTTTTCAATCAAAAATCATGTCTAAACATACTGTGATAGTGTCAAATATTTTTGCTCCAAAATGTGCCAGAACGCAGGAAATGCGATGTAGATTCTGCTTGGACGACTATTTTGCAATACTTGACTATATTATCGAACGAGCATAGCATAGCTCGTTCGATAATATAGTCAAGTATTGCAAAATAGTTACGCCCCCCCTAACCCGAAATCCTGGATCCGCGCCTGTAGTAAGTATGCTGATCAGGCTCCACACTAGTCGGAGAACACAAGCCCTATTTATCATATTTGGAGCCCGTTTTGCTAAACTACTTACAATAAAAAATATTTGTACGAAGATATTGATGAATTTGCTTCTCATATTAACATGTTTAACTCTTTGCATGCTGGGAAACTTGTGGGCTATAAATAGTTATAAAATAGCGGACAAAAATAATCATATTTTCTTTTATTTCTCATTGTAAATGCGATATTTTCACCGCTAGCATGCAAAGAGTTGACTAAGTAACGTTATCATTTTGCACCTACATACTAAAGATTTTCCAACAATGGCCGTCAGTGTAAATGTTATTCTAAAACTTCATTTTATTTTTACAAACTTCTTGGTCTTATGAATTTTAGTGAGACAGGCCACAGATCTGTATGCTGGGCGAGATGAGACATTAACACTTTGCATGCTGGGAAATTTGTGGGCTATAAATAGTTCCGAAATAGCAGATTTTATTTTATTTACCTATGTAAATATCTCGAAAATGTCTTGACGAAATTCTAATGACATTTCAAGATATATTAACAGAGAGAAATAAGAAACATACTTCTAATGTGTTACCTGTTATTTTCACAGCTAGCAGGCAAAGAGTAAATTGCCCATCATGAGAAAAATGGCCACGTAACAGAATGGGTTTACTGTGGCCTAGTTCTGCGACTATTGGCTGCCATCCACACATTTCTTGTACACGCCACAGTCATGGTAAGACACCATCAGTGAGTGGAAGTTACGCCACACGTCGCTGTTCTGTAAACACACGGTGCCACCTGATCGCTTCATCTGTGCCTCCTAAAACGGGAGACCGTTAGGACGTCATATGTGGCTGTTACTAGTGAAATGGGGCTTATGGGTTTTGTGACCAGTGTAGATCCAGAT
Organism: Conchocele bisecta; assembly: GCA_029237695.1. Classification (NCBI taxonomy): domain Eukaryota; kingdom Metazoa; phylum Mollusca; class Bivalvia; order Lucinida; family Thyasiridae; genus Conchocele; species Conchocele bisecta. Next base: position 48,069,751 of record CM055271.1, on the reverse strand, counting down.
CAGACTGTGCATCCGCACAGTCTGATCAGGATCTGCACTGTTCGCCATTCCGCTAATGAAACGCCCATCATGCTTCTAACATAACATATACTGGTGGGTTACCAGGAGCCTATTTCACCAACATTGCAAAGTATACTTTTCTAGCAAAGTATACTTTTGAGGGAGAAATTTTCAATTTTAGGATAAATTTATTAATTTTTATTATACTGAATTTATTACATTATCACAGCCAATTTGGCTGTGATAATGTAATACATTCAGTATAATAATTCTGCATACTTTTAATCATCAAATATATGCAGTAGCTAGTTCTATACGAAATAATGCATTTCAGGAAAAATAAATGATTACTCCCTGAAAGTATACTTTGCAATGTTGGTGAAATAGGCTACTGATTCCGCCAGCCACCAGTTTCCGCCCGCCCCTCTGTTTCTGGCTAACGTAAAGGTTTTTGTGATTTTGCGTTTGTAGATTCCAAGATCACATTTAAACTGAGGAGAATGTAAATAAATCATATTTGGCTAAATGTCTTGACGAGTAAAATAACTCATTTGGATAACTTTGGTTTTCTAGATCTCTGTGTTTGCAACATCAAAGATTCATCATCTTCCATCAACTTTTAAGACATTGCCGAACATTAGCTACAATGCGAGTCAAAATCATCAAAATCCAGCATGGAGTTAGTTTCAGTTTAGTTGTGTTGCCAACAGACTGTTCTGTTCTAGTTTCAGTAGCCTTTCTGATGCAAATCCGGACGACATCATTCATTCTATAGTCTGTTTCAGAGCTTAATCAACTGTTTTCTCATTATATTAAAATTTATAATAAATTTAAAATTACATTGTGACCCTCCCAATCACGCATGCACAAACAAAACTGTACTGGCAGCCATTACAAGAGAACATAGGCTGAGCTGGTGACCCGGTGTTGCAACCCCGGAACCCCACCTCCAGATCCGCCCCTGTTTTTTGCACATATAATGGAAACTACCCCCAGATTATATGGTCCAAGTTATTTTATTCTATGTGACTTGTCAAACGCAAAAATCGGAAAAATCTTTTGAAAAGTGGCGGAATCTCGTAGCCCACTAGTATAGGTTTACTATTAGGGAGTGGAAGCTACGCCACAAGTCGCTGTTAACAAAAATATATGAGACACGCCATGCGATTTTCCGCAAATGACGTCAAACGTTGACAAAATTTTGTGCAAATGCAGAATTCACATGGCGTGTCTCATTATGGTGTTTTCAAATGTAATCAGGATTTTCCCCAATGCAGAAATAATGCGTCTTTGATGCACTTTATACCCCATGTACCCACAGAAACTCCTCCGCGCCATTATGACATCAGCAGAAATCTGTAAACATTTTGGCACATATACGGCTTAACCCTTTGAACCCGAAAGGCCGCTATATCGGTTTATGCAAACAGTGCAGATCCAGATGAGACGGCTCGTAACGAGCCGTCTCATCAGGATCTGCACTTTTTGCGAGTAATTTTCATATTTCTTAGAACAAAAACACCCCCTTTTCATAAATGGACGAACCTGAAAATCATTTTGCGACCATTGGATTAGTCGGAACATTAGCATATCACAGTCCATTCCAGTTCCTTAGGGTTGAAAGGGTTAAATTACAGCCATATTGCGAGATAGCGTGGCATGTCATCAGAGCTCCAGTTAAGGTGCGTAATTTGGAGGTAAATTTCTTATTTCTCCATTGAAAATGGCAAGTTGGGAGTGCTTTAAACTTTATTTATTTATTTTACAACGATTACAAACAAGCGCGACAGCACTTATACAAATGCTTTCGTTGGCACAGATGTGGCGGTCATTAATGTGGGAGGAAACCGGAGTACCCGGAGGAAACCCACTTGTCCGATCTGGCGACCACCATACCACCTCACATACTGCCCCGACCGAGGATCGAACCCGGGGCCGCACTGGTGGGAAGTTGGTCAAATTACGCACCTTATCTGGAGCTCTGTAGCCGATTTCATCAAAATTGCAAAGTATACTTATCTAGCAAAGTATACTTTGAGGGAGAAATCAGGGGTTGAAATTTCACTCGCCCAGCTCGCCATGGCGAGTGCTTTTTGTGGTGGTCGAGTACTTTCTACAGGCACTCGCCCAGTTTGGCGAGTGAAAGATTTGGTCAGGATTTTTTTTCTGAAGAAATTGCCAATTAATTCCATCGATAACGGCCAACAAATGGTATTAATTCAGCGACCATTTGTTGTTTACAGTTTAAGCCAATTTGCGGGAAGTAAGATTAAAGCAGTGTCTATGTACACGGTTACGGGTAGAATCGCTAGCGATTTTGAACACGGTCCATATCGGGCAAGTTTAATTCACGGATTATTTGTCGGCTGTACGCGGCCGGGCTAACAAATAATATGACTGCGAGTATAGACTAGTGTATACGCGGCCACATATATCGTCTCGTATACAGTTGGGTTAACGCGCATTTCAGACGCCGAACATAACGGCTTGGGACGAAACGGTTGGCACCGGGTCCGAAACCATTGAATTTAGTAATTAAGGCAGCGCGCAGCACATGCAAACATAGCCACTATAAACTAGAAATGGACGCTTGTCGACAAGCGCATGTGTATCCCCCTCCCCAGATACACAAGTAGTTTGAAAAGAGACAAAATCAGTGACGGAAAAACAAAGGGAGATAACTAAAAAATTAGTGATGCAAGAGTTGTCATTCTTGCATGACACACCTTTAGGGTCGTGGTCTATGCATGTGTGAAGTTTCATGAAAATATTCCAAAGGGTGTTCGAGTTATGCTCCGGACACGAAATCAGTGCACGAAACAACAAAGGGAGATAACTAAGAAATTAACGACGCAAGAGTTGTCATTCTTACGTGTGACACACCTTTGGGTCGTCTTCTATGCATGTGTGAAGTTTAATAAACTAGAAAATGTGTTCATAGAACACGGATGTCCCACATATCGCTTTGATAATAAATGAGGCCAAATTCCAAGTCAAAATTTTCTTTTACCTGTGCGTTAAAGTTTTTGAAGCACCAAGTATGTGATCTTAACCCTGTGCTTGGCGGGGGCAGGACGAACGTGGATTTGGCACAGGGCGGTAGAGGACCATTAGAGCAATGTGTATATGAAATATGAAGGAGATCGGTCGAAGGATGAAGAAATTATGAGACATTTACCCGAGTGTTAAGGTTTTGTGACGGACGGACGTTCTTACAGTACTATACTTATGTGGCTTATCACATGTTAAATATTAGCCACATAAAACGATTTTTAGCCACATAAAAGGATTTTTTAGGTGGCTAATTGTAACCAACCCTATCCTTTACCCAAGTTCCATAAACCCGGTGGGGTAGGGGCCATTAAAGCCCACCCTAATGTGTGCCCGGACGGACGGACTGGACGGACGGGACGCACGTTCCTACAAATGAATACTTGTTGGGTTTTTACCCAACAAGAGTACCCAACACTATCCTAACCCTACCCAATAAGATCCCCGTACGCTTACAACAAGTACCCATTCGTGTGTGCGGAGGATGGACGGACGGACGGACGGACGGACAAGGGTAACACTAAATGCCCCCTCCACTATCGTGGTGGGGCATAAAAATATTCCAAAGGGTGTTCGAGTTATGCTCTGGATACAAAATCAGAGCACGAAACAACAAAGGGAGATAAGTAAACAAGAATTCCGCGGAATAAAATGCCTCACCTTGTCCCGCCTTGACCTCGAGTCTGGGCCCGAAAGCAATTTTCACTGGCCCGAACATATTATACAATTATTGACTAGTGAGCCATAGAATATCAGATTATATTCTATGGTTCACTAGTCAATAATTGTTTTATTATATGATAATAGTCTGTATATAGCACTTACGACCTTATGCTACTAGACAAAAATTGAAAAAGAATTTGAAGAAAAAAAAAATTAAAAAAAAAAAATTAAAAAAAAAAGGGAAAAAAAAAGGTTTAAAAATTAAAAATAATAATGCTTGCTACTGGAGCCGAGAATTTTTTGTTAATAGTCCTATATTTATCTACATATATCTGCACAGGTCCACATACTGCCACAATATTGTCAACACAGTTTAGGGAAATGTAATAATTTAGCTGTATAAATTACCTGTAATAAGTTAGTGGTCAGTTAAAAAAGTGAAAAACAATGTAAAAATAATAATTAAAAAAATAAAATGGAAAAAAAAAGTTTAAAAATTAAAAATAATAATGCTTGCTACTGGAGCGCAGAATTATTTGTTAATAGTCCTATATTTATGTACATATATCTGCACAGGTGCACATAATGCCACAATATTTTCAACACAGTTTACGGAAATGTAATATAGAATGTAAATAAAAAAAAATAATGCTCACTACTCAGTACTGGAGCCGAGAATTTTTTTTAATAGTCCTATATTTATCTACATATATCTGCACAGGTCCACATACTGCCACAATATTGTTAACACAGTTTAGGGAAATGTAATAATTTAGCTGTATAAATTACCTGTAATAAGTTAGTGGTCAGTTAAAAAATTAAAAAAGAATGTAAAAAAAAATAAATAAAATGTAAAAAAAAAGTTCAAAAATTAAAAATAATAATTCTTGCTACTGGAGCCGAGAATTTTTTTTTAATAGTCCTATATTTATCTACATATATCTGCACAGGTCCACATAATGCCACAATATTTTCAACACGGTTTACGGAAATGTAATATCCAATGTAGTAATTTACCTGTATAAATTACCTGTGGTCAGACTGGTCAAGACTGGACATTTGCACATGCTAGCACATGCATAGGTGAATGGTTCTCCCAGTCTCTATTGTTCTCTCTACAGGTAAGGTGTACAGAGCAGACGAGAAAAGGTGTACAGAGCAGACGAGAAAACGGGTGTTCATGCATTATCGTCCAGTTTGTAGAGTGCGCAAAACAAAAAAGGGAGATAACTAAATAATTAGCTATGCAAGAGTTGTCATTCCTGTGCACAACACACCTTCGGTTCGTGGTCTAATTGAATGTGTGAAGTTTCATAAAAATATTCCAAAGGGTGGTCGAGTTATGGTCAATCAGTGCGCAAAACAAAAAAGGGAGATAACTAAAAAATTGGCTATGCAAGAGTTGTCATTCTTGTGCGCGACACACCTTCAGGTCGTGGTCTATGCATGTGTGAAGTTTCATGAAAATATTCCAAAGGGTGGTGGAGTTATGCTCCGGACATGAAATCAGTGCGAGAAACAAAAAAGGGAGATAACTCAAAAATTAGCTATGCAAGAGTTGTCATTCTTGTGCACAACACACCTTCGGGTCGTGGTCTAGGCATGTGTGAAGTTTCATGAAAATATTCCAAAGGGTGTTCGAGTTATGCTCCGGACAAGAAGTGTCTGCGGCGGACGCGGCCCGCTGTCAAATCCATAGTAGCCCCCGACGGAGTCCGGGGGATACAATTAAACAAAATCTATGTCACTCAACGCTTATAGAAAATAAGAAGCATGCAAGCCTCTGAGCAAATTCGCTGCTAAAAAACGTTGTTGAAGAAAAAACTCGACGAAGTTTATCTCCCGATAAATAATATTTATTTATTTGTTTATGTTCATTTAATACTTAAAATATAAATAACAATAATAGTGAATAAGTCTCATACGTTTTGGTAATGATCATATATATGTAAAAGCTTCTTTTTTTTTTAAATAAGATGCAACATTACAAATACTGGAAATAGCAATTTATTTTTATAAAAAAATGGGCGAGTACTTTTTTTTTTGTATTTGCCCAGCTGGGCGAGTGGAAAAACAGGATTTTTTCAACCCTGGAAATCATTTATTTTTCCCGAAATACATTATGTCATATAGAACTAACGACTGCATATATTTGATGATTAAAAGTATGCATAATTAGTATACGGAATTTATTACATTATCACAACCAAAATGGCTGTGATAATGTAATAAATAGAGTATAATAAAAAATAATAAATTTATCCTAAAATTGAACATTTCTCCCTCAAAGTATACTTTGCTAGATAAGTATACTTTGCAATGTTGGTGAAATAGGCTACTGGGGCCCGTTTCACTAAACTTCTTATGACTAAAATGTTTGTACCGGTAAGTTCAAATTTAAGATCGTCTGTAAATTTCAATTTTTGGATTTACATTTATTGAGCATAGGCTGCATATGCAGCCTATGCTCAATAAATGTAAATCCAACTAGAACTATCACAGGAGTGATCATAATACCCCCACAAAGAGTTGGACTTACAAATAGCTTAACATTAGAAGAGATTTATAGGTTTGAATAAAAATATCATGATCATTATTTAATGCTGGCCTTAGAGATGTGTGACATTGACCTTTTACCTGCGTACGTGGTCAATGAAAATGAGATAATCTGAAAACATTTGAAAATTCATTCATCAGTTATAGAGGATCTTACACGAGTAATGGATTAATATGATTTTGATTAAAAACTGTGCCGAGTTTGTCAAGAACGCAATGAATCAATTTAATAAAAATAGAAAAAATGGCTAAGTTAAAGTGTGTGGTTATTGATCGCGACACACCTTCTCATCCCGAGAAACATTTGTGCCAAGGCATTTGATAATCCATGCATCGGTTTGTAGAAGATAGAAGTGCGGAAGGAATTTCAATAGGTTTGACCTTTGACCTTCAACTGTGACCTTGACCTTGGACGTAGGTGCGTGGTTATTGATCGCGACACACCTTCTCATCATGAGAAACATTTGTGCCAAGGCATTTGATAATCCATGCATCTTTTTTTTTTTGGTGTAGAAGATATAGAGCGGAAGGGAATTTCAATAGGTTTGACCTTTGACCTTCAAACTGTGACCAATTGACCTTGGATGTAGGCTGCTTGGTTATATGATCGCGACAACACCTTCTCATCATGAGAAACATTTGGTTGCCGAAGCCATTTGAATAATCCATGCATCGGTGTAGAAGACATAGAGCGGAAGGGAATTTCAATAGGTTTGACCTTTGACCTTCAACTGTGACCTTGACCTTGGACGTAGGTGCGTGGTTATTGATCGCGACACACCTTCTCATCATGAGAAACATTTGTGCCAAGCCATTTGATAATCCATGCATGGGTGTAGAAGATATAGAGCGGAAGGGAATTTCCAACAGACCGACAGACTGACCGACCGACAAGCTGACTCCTATATACCCCCTCAAACTTTGCTTGTGTGGGTATAATAATTATTTACAAGAAAACATTGTTAATGTGAAATTTACAGACTATCATAATTTTGCACTTACGAACATTTTAGTCGTACTAAGTTTAGTGAAACGGGCCCCAGGTGTTATGTCCCATGATCACTGACCCTACCTGTATGCAGAATTATTATACTGAATTTATTACATTATCACAGCCAAATTGGCTGTGATAATGTTATAAATTCAGTATAATAAAAAATAATAAATTTATCATAAAATTGAAAATTTCTCCCTCAAAGTATACTTTGCTACTAAAGTATACTTTGCAATGTTGGTGAAATAGGCTACTGGTGTTATGTCCCATGATCACCGACCCTACCTCTCTGTTGATGTCTCCGATACAGGTCCAGATATGCTGGGATGTGTTGGTCACTGCCCACTTAGCATGGTCCTGGGTTTCCAGGAAGCTCCTTTTTCCGTCTTCGAATGCCAGCGATTCTACGTTATATACCTGTGAATATGATCCGATATTCATCATACAGTGGAGCCTCTCTAAACTGGACACCCTGGGGGTGTCCCCAGGGTGTCCGGTTTAGAGAAGCTCCACTGTGACACATGCGTATTACTTCAAGACTTGCGTGGGTGTTTTTCATTGGAGATGAATTGAAACGAAATATATCAAAATTAAGCACACGTAACTTGTCTATCGGTTTAGAGAAGTTTGACTGTACAAATGTGGAGTATATTTATAGGTTATTTGATTTGTATTTTGATATATGCACCAGAGCGCAGCAATATCGTTAAACGGCGGAACGAGTGGCATATATATATCCACAGGCAAATCAAATAACCTTTCTATTATACTGGCCGCTACAGTTTGAACGTTACCTTATACTGGCCGGTACAGTTTGACCATTACCTTATACTGGCCGCTACAGTTTGACCATTACCTTATACTGGCTAGTACAGTTTGACCATTACCTTATACTGGCCGGTACAGTTTGACCATTACCTTATACTGGCTAGTACTGTTTGACCATTACCTTATACTGGCTGGTACAGTTTGACCGTTACCTTATACTGGCTAGTACAGTTTGACCGCTACCTTATACTGGCCGCTACAGTTTGACCATTACCTTATACTGGCCGCTACAGTTTAACCATTACCTTATACTGGCTAGTACAGTTTGACCATTACCTTATACTGGCTAGTACAGTTTGACCATTACCTTATACTGGCTAGTACAGTTTGACCGCTACCTTATACTGGCCGCTACAGTTTGACCATTACCTTATACTGGCCGCTACAGTTTAACCATTACCTTATACTGGCTAGTACAGTTTGACCATTACCTTATACTGGCCGCTACAGTTTAACCATTACCTTATACTGGCTAGTACAGTTTGACCATTACCTTATACTGGCTGGTACAGTTTGACCATTTACCTTATACTGGCTGGTACAGTTTGACCATTACCTTATACTGGCTGGTACAGTTTGACCATTACCTTATACTGGCTACTACAGTTTGACCATTACCTTATACTGGCTAGTACAGTTTGACCATTACCTTATACTGGCTACTACAGTTTGACCATTACCTTATACTGGCTGGTACAGTTTGACCATTTACCTTATACTGGCTGGTACAGTTTGACCATTACCTTATACTGGCTGGTACAGTTTGACCATTACCTTATACTGGCTACTACAGTTTGACCATTACCTTATACTGGCTGGTACAGTTTGACCATTACCTTATACTGGCTACTACAGTTTGACCATTACCTTATACTGGCTACTACAGTTTGACCATTACCTTATACTGGCTAGTACAGTTTTACCGTTACCTTATACTGGCCACTACAGTTTGACCATTACCTTATACTGGCTGGTACAGTTTGACCATTACCTTATATTGGCTGGTACAGTTTGACCATTACCTTATACTGGCTGGTAGAGTTTTGACCATTACCTTATACTGGCTGGTACAGTTTTAACCATTACCTTATACTGGCTGGTACAGTTTGACCATTACCTTATACTGGCTAGTACAGTTTGACCATTACCTTATACTGGCTACTACAGTTTGACCATTACCTTATACTGGCTGGTACAGTTTGACCATTTACCTTATACTGGCTGGTACAGTTTGACCATTACCTTATACTGGCTGGTACAGTTTGACCATTACCTTATACTGGCTACTACAGTTTGACCATTACCTTATACTGGCTGGTACAGTTTGACCATTACCTTATACTGGCTACTACAGTTTGACCATTACCTTATACTGGCTACTACAGTTTGACCATTACCTTATACTGGCTAGTACAGTTTTACCGTTACCTTATACTGGCCACTACAGTTTGACCATTACCTTATACTGGCTGGTACAGTTTGACCATTACCTTATATTGGCTGGTACAGTTTGACCATTACCTTATACTGGCTGGTAGAGTTTGACCATTACCTTATACTGGCTGGTACAGTTTAACCATTACCTTATACTGGCTGGTACAGTTTGACCATTACCTTATACTGGCTAGTACAGTTTGACCATTACCTTATACTGGCTGGTACAGTTTGACCATTTACCTTATACTGGCTGGTACAGTTTGACCATTACCTTATACTGGCTGGTACAGTTTGACCATTACCTTATACTGGCTGGTACAGTTTGACCGTTACCTTATACTGGCTACTACAGTTTGACCATTACCTTATACTGGCTGGTACAGTTTGACCGTTACCTTATACTGGCTAGTACAGTTTGACCATTACCTTATACTGGCTACTACAGTTTGACCATTACCTTATACTGGCTGGTACAGTTTGACCGTTACCTTATACTGGCTAGTACAGTTTGACCATTACCTTATACTGGCCACTACAGTTTGACCATTACCTTATACTGGTCGGTACAGTTTGACCGTTACCTTATACTGGCCGCTACAGTTTGACCATTACCTTATACTGGCTGGTACAGTTTGACCGTTACCTTATACTGGCCGCTACAGTTTCAACGTTACCTTATACTGGCCACTACAGTTTGACCATTACCTTATACTGGTCGGTACAGTTTGACCGTTACCTTATACTGGCCAGTACAGTTTGACCGTTACCTTCTACTGGCTGGTACAGTTTGACCGTTTCCTTATACTGGTCAGTACAGTTTGTCCATTACCTTATACTGGCCGGTACAGTTTGACCATTACCTTATACTGGCCGGTACACTTTGACCATTACCTTATACTGGCCAGTATAGTTGTCCGGTACAGTTTGACCGTTACCTTATACTGGCCAGTACACTTTGACCATTACCTTATACTGGCTAGTACTGTTTGACCATTACCTTATACTGGCTGGTACAGTTTGACCGTTACCTTATACTGGCTGGTACAGTTTGACCATTACCTTATACTGGCTGGTACAGCTTGACCATTTACCTTATACTGGCTGGTACAGTTTGACCATTACCTTATACTGGCTGGTACACTTTGACCATTACCTTATACTGGCTAGTACAGTTTGACCATTACCTTATACTGGCTGGTACAGTTTGACCATTACCTTATACTGGCTAGTACAGTTTGACCATTACCTTATTCTGGCTAGTACAGTTTTACCATTACCTTATACTGGCCACTACAGTTTGACCATTACCTTATACTGGCTGGTACAGTTTGACCATTACCTTATACTAGCTAGTACAGTTTGACCGTTACCTTATACTGGCTAGTACAGTTTGACCATTATCTTATACTGGCCACTACAGTTTGAACATTACCTTATACTGGCCACTACAGTTTGACCATTACCTTATACTGGCTGGTACAGTTTGACCGTTACCTTATACTGGCCGCTACAGTTTCACCGTTACCTTATACTGGCCACTACAGTTTGACCATTACCTTATACTGGTCGGTACAGTTTGACCATTACCTTATACTGGCCAGTACAGTTTGACCGTTACCTTCTACTGGCTGGTACAGTCTGACCGTTTCCTTATACTGGTCAGTACAGTTTGTCCATTACCTTATACTGGCCGGTACAGTTTGACCATTACCTTATACTGGCCGGTACAGTTTGACCGTTACTTTATACTGGCCTGTACACTTTGACCATTACCTTATACTGGCCGGTATAGTTGTCCGGTACAGTTTGACCGTTACCTTATACTGGCCGGTACACTTTGACCATTACCTTATACTGGCCGGTATATTGTCCGGTCAGTTTGACCACCATATACTGGCCGGTACAGATTGTCCGTACATTTGACACATACAGTTTGACCGTTACCTTATACTGGCCGGTACACTTTGACCATTACCTTATACTGGCCGGTATAGTTGTCCGGTACAGTTTGACCATTACCTTATACTGGCCGGTACAGTTTGACCATTACCTTATACTGGCTGGTACAGTTTGACCATTACCTTATACTGGCTGTTTTTACCTACATGTGGCGGTACCAGTTTGACCATTACCTTATACTGGTCAGTACAGTTTGTCCATTACCTTATACTGGCCGGTACAGTTTGACCATTACCTTATACAGGCCGGTACAGTTTGACCATTACCTTATACTGGCCGGTACAGTTTGACCATTACCTTATACTGGCCGGTACAGTTTGACCATTACCTTATACTGGTCGGTACAGTTTGACCATTAGCTTATACTGGCCGGTACAGTTTGACCATTACCTTATACTGGCCGGTACAGTTTGACCGTTACCTTATACTGGCCGGTACACTTTGACCATTACCTTATACTGACCGGCATAGTTGTCCGGTACAGTTTGACAGTTTGACCGTTACCTTATACTGGCCGGTACACTTTGACCATTACCTTATACTGGTCGGTATAGTTGTCCGGTACAGTTTGACCATTACCTTATACTGGCCGGTACAGTTTGACCATTACCTTATACTGGCTGGTACAGTTTGACCATTACCTTATACTGGCCGGTACACTTTGACCATTACCTTATACTGGCCGGTATAGTTGTCCGGTACAGTTTGACCATTACCTTATACTGGCCGGTACAGTTTGACCATTACCTTATACTGGCTGGTACAGTTTGACCATTACCTTATACTGGCTGGTACAGTTTGACCGTTTCCTTATACTGGTCAGTACAGTTTGTCCATTACCTTATACTGGCCGGTACAGTTTGTCCATTACCTTATACTGGCCGGTACAGTTTGACCATTACCTTATACTGGCCGGTACAGTTTGACCATTACCTTATACTGGTCGGTACAGTTTGACCATTAGCTTATACTGGCCGGTACAGTTTGACCATTACCTTATACTGGCCGGTACAGTTTGACCGTTACCTTATACTGGCCGGTACAGTTGGAGCAGAGCTTGTTCTTGCCGTGCTGCCATGTCTCCACGAGTAAGTTTTCCTGGAATCGCGGTGCCAATAGGATGCTGTACAGGTCTGTAGGAGACACACATATAGGTGATTGATGGACTGATTCCGTGGTTGGTTGGTGGGTGGGTGGGTGGGTGGGTGGGTGGAGGGTGGATTGGTTGGTTGGTGGATAGTCGGTCGGTTTGTTTGTTGTTGGGGTTGGTTGTTGTTGGTTGATTGGTTGATTGGTTGATTGGTTGGTGGATGGTCGGTCGGTTTGTTGGTGGTTGGTTGATTGGTTGGTTGGTGGTTGGTTTGTTCAAGTACATGTACAAATGGGGGGAAAATCCCAAAATCAGAACTGAATATTTACAATAACAAAACTATATATTCAGCCCTGAAATCAGAATAATCCTGATCTGATGCCAGGTCCTCGCCACACCAGATACACTTGGCCCCTCCCAAAAGCAGTAGGATCAGTGATAATCATACTACTTTTATAATGGGCAATAACCCAATTCAACTCCCAGGTAACTAAAGAGCCAAAGATAAAAACGTACCTGAGGGCCAAACCAGGCAAATCGTGATTCCTATAAGGAGGAACTCATACCGTTGCCCCACCACCATTCGCTTCCGACCACCACCCACCGGTTGGAAGGTGGTCGGTTGGTTGGTTGGCTTGTTGGTGGTTGGTTGATTGTTTGATTGAATTGGTTGATAGATTTACTAATATTTTCCGTCTATGCGCTCAGAAGTATATGTCGCGATCACCACCACTCATCAAGATGGTTCAAATGAGTGGTCACAACATATACTTTTATTGAGAAATAAGAAAAACTAGAAATGTGGCATGTCGGCACACGAATGCCCCCGCTGGCAGCCAAAGAAAACAAGGCATATTTGAATGTAGATTTGTCACAGGGTGGCAGAGGACCATTGGAGCAATGCGTGTGTGAAATGTGAAGCAGATCCGAGCAAGGGAACAGAAATTATAAGCCATTTACCCGAGTGTTAAGGTTTCGAACGCACCAAGTCTGTGACCTTGACCCTGGGCTTAGCGGGGGCGGGACGAATGTGGATTTGGCACAGGGTGGCAGAGGATCATTGGAGCAATGCGTGTGTGAAATGTGAAGCAGATCCGAGCAAGGAAACATAAATTATAAGCCATTTACCCGAGCGTTAAGGTTTCGAACGCACCAAGTCTGTGACCTTGACCCTGGGCTTAGCGGGGGCGGGACGAATGTGGATTTGTCACAGGTTGACAGAGGACCATTGGAGCAATGCATGTGTGAAATGTGAAGCAGATCCAAGAAAGGAAACAGAAATTATAAGGCATTTACCCGAGCATTAAGGTTTTGAACGCACCAAGTCTGTGACCTTGACCATGGGCTTAGTGGGGGCGGGACAAATGTGGATTTGTCACAGGGTGGCAGAGGACCATTGGAGCAATGCGTGTGTGAAATGTGAAGCAGATCCGAGCAAGGAAACAGAAATTATAAGCCATTTACCCGAGCGTTAAGGTTTCGGGATGTACGGACGTACGGACGTATATTACGTACGAACGAACGCCGGTAACACTATATGCCCCCCTCACCATTCGGTGGCGGGGGCATAATAAAAATAAAATACTTGATAAATTTCATACCCATAAAGGTGTATTCCGAAAGGAATAGGTTCATGGGCCAGCGTCAGATAGTAAATTTATGATAGTCTTTTACTTTCACATTAACAATATTTTCTTGTAAACAATTATTGGATTTACATTTATTAAGCATAGGCTGCATATATGCAGCCTATGCTCAATAAATGTAAATACATCAATTGAAATTTCCAGACGATCATAAATTTGCACTTACGAACATTTTAGTCGTACAAAGTTTAGTCAAATGGTCCCCAGGCCCCTAGCAATACATCTCATTAGGATCTACAGCATTACTCAGTACTGATTACTAAAGAAATCCGCATTTTTTAGTCGTACAAAGTTTAGTCAAATGGTACCCAGGCCCCTAACAATACATCTCATCAGGATCTGCAGCATTACTCAGTACTGATTAACTGCGCATTTTGCTCATTAACCATTTCAATCATACCAGTAACAGGCCCATACGCAGGGGGGGGGGGGGGGGGGGTGAGTGCGACGGGTGCGACGGGTGCGTACACACTCCCCTTAACCCTTTCACTCTTAACCCGCAGGCCTGCATAGTGGTATTGGCAAACAGTGTAGATCCAGATGAGCCGGCTCGTAACGAGCCGTCTCATCAGGATCTGCACTTTTTGCAATTCACTTTCATAATTTTGAGAACAAAAACACCCCATGTTCATAAATGGACTGGTCTGAAAATCAGTTTGTGATGATTTAGATTGGTCGCAAAATTAACAAATCAAAATCCATTCCAGTTACTTAGGGGTGAAAGGGTTAATCTGCCGAGGTCTGTCCGTGGGTGTGCAAAAACAATGGTTAGCCCTTCGCGCCGTCGATAACGCACCCCCATAAAATAATTCCTGCGTACGGGCCTGGGTAAGTTCCATTTCTCAAGTCACAACCAGATTTGAGGTGAAACCACAGTGGCTGGACGTTTTCTTGTCATATGAAAGCATAGCAAGTCTGATTACCCATGTTCCCATTGTTATTAGTTATTTGAGGAGAAACCCTTGTGGCTTAACCCTTTCACCCCTATGTAACTGGAATGGATTTTGATAGGTTAATTTTGCAAGCAATCCAATCGTCACAAAATGATTTTCAGACTAGTCCATTTATGAAAAGGGTGTGTTTTTGTTCTCAACAATACGAAAATTACTTGCAAAAGTGCAGCTCCTGATGAGACGGCTCGTCACGAGCCGGCTCATCTGGATCTACACTGTTTGCCAGGGGTCCTCTAGATTATCGGACAAAAATGGCTGTTTTTTTATGATATTTTTCTTAAAATAGCAGCTAAGGGCCTAAAATTTTCACAGAACAATCGTCGGTTCTTGCTTTCTCAATGCATGGAAACTATTTAGCAAACTGTGAAATCTTTCTCACTTAAAATTGGGTCAGATCATCAGTCGTAAGATTGCCCCAAAATTAACATCGACAATCAATTATCCGGACAAATGTATAAACCGTCTTATAACTTGTATTCTCACCTTAAAATCATAATTTTATCGCCTGAAAACCAGTATAAACAGCATTGTGTTGTTTTGCAGAAAAAAACAATCACCATTCGCTTCTTGGAAAACATCGTATTTATAGAATTTATTGTATTTATAGAACAACTCGGCAATGACGTAATGGGCGCACTCGATTGAGCTCTTCATAATTTGGTGGAAAATCCGCGGTTATGATCGTTTCGTACACTGGTGTTTTCGCACCTGTCGATTTTACCTACAAATTAATATGGATGCGAAATGGTGTGTAATGGCTTGGGTCCGAAATGGCTTGGGGCGATTTGGCCATGAAACAATTATTATTTGTTTTTGAATAAGTAGCTCTTCGTTCTTTTTCTATCATGATACATTTTCGCATTCCTTTCTATCTGCTCTGTATTGTACATTGTGTATTAAATAGTCTGAAAATTATATTGGGAGGAATGCATCGTATCGTCTGCATACTTCACACAACAGAGTATTGAAAAACTCTATAGGGGCCTCAAATTATGCGCAGTGACAGATACAAGCCCCCCCCCCCCCGACGTTTGACGTTGTAAACAACTTGTGGACATAGTTGGGGGAATGTTTTCAGCAAATTTTACTAAAATGTTTACCTTGGCGATATATTATTCACACTGGCATGGAAACAGCAAGCACCTGAGTGACTTAGATGTGTTCGTTGCAAAATCGGATCAAATGAATGAGTTTAATTAACAGCTATTTTGATTTGTCCGATAAATTGATTGTCCGGATAATTGGTAGGACCACAGGTCTGTAGTGTTGAAAGCGTTATTAAATGGAATAGTCCAAAAACTATCATGCAAAAAAGCCATTGTTGGCTCTTTAGGGGTGAAAAAGTTAACCCTAACAATGCTTAATAAAATTTTCGTATCTGCTGTTTATTTTTTATTTTCCATTTGTCTCACCAACATAATTTGACAGTACTTTGAAAATGATTCTAAAGTGCTGTAAAATCATGTTTAAAAAACAACAACAAAAAAACCCTGACAACATACAAAACAACAGCAGGTGACAATTTTTGTTTCCCCACATTCAATGGGTAAAGAATTGACATTCCAGAATTCAGGCACTTTTTCATGTATTCTGAAATTAAATTAAATTTCTGGTGAACTTTTACTGACATTTCATTTCTTCGACCCCACCACCCTTAAAGATGCATATCAGGATTTTTTTAAAAAATACTATAAAAAATAGTTGTGTTCAACAAGTTAGAAAATCTGATACTTATGTACCGATATCGGTGAAAATTGACACAACCCAGCAGTCCTAGTATCATCATATATCTTCAATTAAACCACTTACTTCATGACATTTATAAGGAGAAATAAAAGAAAATATAATGAATTGTCATCCGCTATTTTTTAACTATTTATAGCCCACAAATTTCCCAGCATGCAAAGAGTTAAATTAAAAAGTCCCTACCACTCTGCCATACAATCAATTCTGGAATCTCCTGCCAGTACCTGCATCAAACTTGGAGAACTTTGCAAAGCTGGTGAATGTGGTTCCAGCTAGTGACACCAGCTGGGTCTCCCGGGACCAGGGTGGCTCCTGGACGTGCTTGTTCGACATTGCATCCGCCATGTTTGGAAACTTGGAGACAAAGTCAGAGGGGAAGACACCCTTGTCGTAAACACTGGGGTAGTTGAACAGCAGTTGCTTCCCTGTAGGTAGGAACAAATGAGATGAGTCATGTGGTTTTGTACCCAAGAAGATCACATGTTGAAGTAACGGACCAAGGTCAGGGATTCCGCTGGCGATCGCCACTTTCGCAATTGGCGATAAAAATAAACAATTGGCGATACAAAATTACAATTATTATTTTTTCTTTTTTTTTGAAGTGGCGATTTTTTTATTTTCCCCAGTGGAATCCCTGCAAGGTCAATAATACAGTGGAACCTCTCTAAACCGGTCACCATGGGGACATGGGGACATCCCAGGGTGTTCGGTTTATAGAGGTTCCACTGGGAAACATGCATATAATTATTTCAAGACACTCGTAGGTGCTTTGTGATAATAAACGGCAACGAAGCATATCAAAATGAAGCACAACTAACTTGTCTCTCTGTCTGGTTTACAGAGGTTCCACTGTACATTAAATATACCTAAAAGTATCAATAAGGGAAAAAAATAACTTAACCCTTAGACCGCTATCTTAATTTTTTTGTCGTCTGCTGTTTATTTTCCATTTTTATCATCAAAACATGCCTTGACAGCACTTTAGAACAATTTCCAACATGCTTTGACAGCACTTCAGAATCATTTCCATTGGAAATGTCCATTGGAAATGATTCTGAAGTGCTGTTAAAGCATGTTTTTATTGAGAAATAAGGCAAGATATAAAAGCAACTACAGACGACAATTGTTGTGAGTAGCGGTCTAAGGGCTAAAGAATTTGTTTTACTCCCTGTTATAACACATTACCAAGGTGCCTATGGTTTAATGGGCCTCGAGACAACAGACTCTCACGAAACAGTTAACCAATTTTATATCATTGTAGCCTATTGCAGAAGTTAGGCAAATGATAGCCAAATAAGTATATGAAGTTTCAACCCAATCTGACTTAAGGTTGCAGAGATATAACAGATAATACAAATTTTTAAGTAATTTGACCTTGACCAGGGGCATGCGGGTCGCTATGAAAAGAATATATAGTTGGTGATAAGCTGAAATATGAATTTTCAAGTCAATCGGAAATAAAAGATAAAGCATATTTAACCCTTTCATACGGCAGCTTAAAAGGGACATGCACATTCTTTTTCTATGTAGTTCCCATGACATAGCATCTTGTTCCCATGAGGTAGCATCTCGTTACCATGAGTTAACTATGTCGTTCCCACGAGATAGCATCTCGCTACCACGACATAGCATCTCGTTCCCACAAGATAGGATCTCGTTACCACGAGTTAGCTATGTCGTTCCCACGAGATAGTCCCACGACATAGGTAGCCAATGAAAATGAAACATAATTACCGCCATTTTTCTTTCAGAGTTGAGTGAGTGAGTGAATAGGGTTTAACGTCCGCTTTTCTGACATAGAGGTACAAGCCTCAGGGAGTCTACACGCAGACGGGTCAACGGGGTCGTGTCCCGTATCCACCTGTCCGAGGGGGGTAAATCCCAACTTCAGAACTCAATATTTACAATCAAAATATATATTCAGTCCTGAAATTAGAACAACCTGATCTGGTGCCAGGCCCTCGCCACACCAGCATCATTTATCCCATCCCCTAAAAGTAATAGGATTAGCGCTAATCTTACTTTTATATATGGGGCATAGCCTGACTCAACTCTCACATACAAGAAAGCCAAAAATGTACATGAGGGCCAAATCCGGTATAGTGGGTTCCGGAAAGTATGAACCCAATCGTTAAGCCAGTTTAGTCGCCTTTTACGACAAGCAATGGCTACTGCAGCACTATTCTCAGGATCAGTTTATCCCGCCCCGGTGCCTGCACGGGGTTCTTTCAGAGTTGAAAATAGTCTGGCAGCCAAAAGCCGATTTGGGGCTTCACCTTGTTTTGAATAACATAGTTTTTTCATTACCGACTTTGCATGTCCAGACCTTCTCGTTTTGAAACCCACCCTTGAGCATTTTGAGAAATTTGCATAAATTCAAGATGGCTGCCAAGTAGATATAGTGTGCCATATAGTTACATTCACATGAGGGGATTCAGCAATTTAAGAGCATGAACATGGTGTATTTGACATAGTGAAGAAAATTGGCAACTTAAAAATCCAATTCTTTAGCTGCAATATGGGAAAGATCCAAGATGGCCGCAAAATGTGACCATTTTACGTAATTTCACTAGTTCGTCACAACAAAGAGTATGATTTTTATAATCTTGAGTTTACTGAACCAATGAGTGTTTGTTTTTGTAACTTTGCTGTGAAATTGAATAATATTCTAAATAACAGAACTCCAAAATGGCCGCCAATTATAAATATATTACATTATACACGTACGTGAACAGGTACATGTATAAATGGGGGGAAAATCCCAAAATCAGAACTGAATATTTACAATAAAAGAACTATATATTCAGCCCTGAAATCAGAATGATCCTGATCTGATGCCAGGTCCTCGCCACACCAGAATCACTTGGCCCCTCCCAAAAGCAGTACGATCAGTAATAATCTTACTACTTTTATAATGGGCAATAACCCAATTCAACTGCCAGGAAACAAAAAGAGCCAAAGATAACAAGAGTGCCGAAGGTCACAATATACGCCCGTCGAGGCAAGGCCAGTCAACAAGGGGAGATAACTCATCTTGATGTGATAAACATGTAAACCAAATTTGGTTACGATCCGTCAAGTAGAACTCGACTTATTGCGTGGACAAGGATACAGAGAGCAAAATTTAAAAATGGCCGCCAAGGGGAGATAAGTCATTGAAAATTTTTGAAAATCAATAGGCTTCTTTGGCTTGCCGTGATAAACATGTATACCAAATTTGGTTACAATCCGTCAAGTAAAACTCTAGTTATTGCGTGGACAAGCTGTGCCCGCCTGCCCGCCCGCCCGCCCGTACAAGATGAAGACATATATGTCCCGTTTTTTCAAACGGGCGTATAAAAATGTACTTGAGGGCCAAACCAGGCAAATCGTGATTCCTATAAGGAGGAACCCCACCGTTAATTTACATCATTGCGTTCGCCCGACCAACCACCCACACATTCTACTAGTAATCAAATCATATACTGATATAATATCTAAAATAGCACATTTAGTTATATACGTTGGATTATTCAGTTTGTTTTGGAAAGCCTTCTTGTCTTGCCATTCCACATCAACATTCATGCTGAAAATATTCTGACACCAAATCCAAGATGGCTACCAAACTTATATAGTGGGGTGTTGGCAGCAAGATGTAGTGTGGAACTTTACGGTAAACTTTAATGACTTCCTAATTGGAATAAATACAAGAGGTTTTCTTTCATAACATTGGTTCCAAAAGCTTCACTGCTCAACATGTTTACTGTGAAATCACGTGAAATGGCTAAACTGGCTAGTACAAATGATACATCAAATTTCCAGCGTTCCAGCGTTCCAGCGTTCCATTAGC
This sequence comes from Conchocele bisecta, assembly GCA_029237695.1. NCBI lineage: Eukaryota > Metazoa > Mollusca > Bivalvia > Lucinida > Thyasiridae > Conchocele > Conchocele bisecta. Next base: position 48,048,999 of record CM055271.1, on the reverse strand, counting down.
GTTATTCCAGTTTCTGGCTAACATTACTTGCTCTAAACCAGTTTAACATGCATAGCAACTAAGGACACCCACTGATATTATTTCATTCTGACATAAACAAAATTTGCAAAAGGTACATAATTTCCACAAAAGGACGGTATGTACATAGCAGCGACCTTGACCTTTGGGGTTTGCGGGCACCATGGGCTTTCTGTAGAATGATGCGGGATGTTGTTACAAAAGCATGTATGGAATATTAAAGCATAAACTGAGCGTTAACTTTTCCAAACACGGAAATTTCTAAGTCAGTGACCTTGACCTTTGGGGTTTGCGGGCACCATGGGCTTTCTGTAGAATGATGCGGGATGTTGTTACAAATGCATGTATGGAATATTAAAGCATACATAAATTGAGCGTTAACTTTTCCAAACACGGAAATTTCTAAGTCAGCGACCTTGACCTTTGGGGTTTGCGTGCACCATGGGCTTTCTGTAGAATGATGCAGGATGTTGTTACAAATGCATGTATGGAATATTAAAGCATAAACTGAGCGCTAACTTTTCCAAACACGGAAAATTGTAAGTCAGTGACCTTGACCTTTGGGGTTAGCGGGCAACATGGGCTTTCTGTAGAATGATGCGGGATGTTGTTACAAATGCATGTATGGAATATCAAAGCATACATAAATTGAGCGTTAACTTTTCCAAACACGGAAATTTCTAAGTCAGCGACCTTGACCTTTGGGGTTTGCGGGCACCATGGGCTTTCTGTAGAATGATGCAGGATGTTGTTACAAATGCATGTATGGAATATTAAAGCATAAACTGAGTATTAACTTTTCCAAACACGGAAAATTGTAAATCAGTGACCTTGACCTTTGGGGTTAGCGGGCAACATGGGCTTTCTGTAGAATGATGCGGGATGTTGTTACAAATGCATGTATGGAATATCAAAGCATAAACTGAGCGTTAACTTTTCCAAACACGGAAATTTCTAAGTCAGTGACCTTGACCTTTGGGGTTAGCGGGCACCATGGGCTTCTGTAGAATGATGCGGGATGTTGTTACAAATGCATGTATGGTAATCTTAAAAGCATTCCATTGAGGGGAAACAGAAGTTACAAATGAATTACCTGAGCGGTTATGTTATTTTTAGAAACAGAGCTAAACGCAAAACTTAACGTTGAATGCATGTGAAAAGTAGGTCAATCAACCATGAAAACTAGGTCAAGGTCACAATGGGCTCCCTCTGTGTGAGATGGTTACACCACAGTGTTGATGTATACCGAAGCATTCCATCAAGGGAACAGAAGTTGTAATACATTAAACCGAGCGTTAACTTTTCCAAACACGGAAATTTCTAAGTCAGTGACCTTGACCTTTGGGGTTAGCGGGCACAATGGGATTTCTGTAGAATGATGCGAGATGTTGTTACAAATACATGTATGGAATATTAAAGCATTCCATTGAGGGAAACAGAAGTTACAATGAATTAACCTGAGCGCTAAGTTCTAGAAACAGAGCTAAACGCAAAAACTTAACGTTGAATGCATGTGAAAAGTATGTCAATGAACCATGAAAAGTAGGTGAAGGTCACATGGGTTCCCTCTGTGTGAGATGGTTACACCACAGTGTTGATGTATACCAAGTATGGAGGTCGTAGGAGTTATAGTTTTCTGGAAACTGACCTAAACGCAAAAACTTAACATGAACTGTTGACGCTATGCCTATGTCCCGCTTCTGCTAAAGCAGGCGGGACAAAAATTGTTTGTTTAGGGGCACCCGACCCTACCTGCTATTTTATTAACAAAATGTGCCGACCCTATTTATTTTTTCCACATTTCAGAAAAAGAACAAAAGTTTTTGTCTATTTTGTTAAATTTTGTTAATTTTTATCCCTCTCCTTGTGACTTTTGTCTCGCACCCATTCTATGTTTCATGCAACTGTGTTGGTAAATTACATTTTAATACCCGATATATTAAACAACCCATCTTTTTTTACACTCGCGACCGTCTTACGACTCTAGGTGCGGCGAAAACGAAGCGCCGGGACAAGCATTGCGGTAACTGCAGAGGTTATCCGAACAAAATTTCACCCTAAGTTGGTCAAATTAAGCACGTTAACTGGAGCTCTGATATATACAACATGACAACCTTCAAGGTACCATACAACAGATATAAGGAGTGCAGTAATCACGAAATTTACTATACTTATATGATAATGCGGAACAACGTAGCTGTCATCCCTTGCGGCTAGAGCGTTTGTGTCATCATATCTTCTTCTTTTATTATAGTTATATCTACAATATTAACTTTCATTTCATTTATACTGTGTATTTCGTTGTGATTAGTTTGTCTTTATCCAGAGCTCCAGTTAAGGTGCGTCATTTGACCAACTTGGGGTGAAATTTTGTTATTTCTTCATCAAAAATGACAAGTTGGGAGTCCTTTAGAATCGTCTCATTGAGACGATTCTAAAGCACTCCAAACTTGCCCTTTTTGATGGAGAAATAATAAATTTACCTCCAAATTACGCACCTTAACTGGAGCTCTGTTTATCTTATGATAATTCCAGCACAAAAATATTTATACAATTCCCTAACATTTGATTTGTCCGTTGCAAGTCTCTGTCCAAAATTTATATCCCAGTAGAACTATATATCCCAGCCGAACTACTTTCCGTAACCGTCAGGCGCAGTTAAAATAATTCTTAAGAAAACGGAAAATAAACACATTTTCTTGATGAATTTATTTCAAATGCTGGAATTATAAAGAATGAATGGCCTTTTTGTGGAATTTATCGGGGATATAAACTTGGAAAAGTCGCGGGAATACTGGACGAGGCCTTGCGGCCTTCGTCCAGTATTCCCGCGACTTTTCCAAGTTTATACCCCGATAAATTCCACAAAAAGGCCATTCATTCCTATAATATATTATTTGTTCTCGATTGCCTTGTACGTTGTTGTCCTTTTGAAGCAAGTTGTGGTGAGGTAAGCGGGAGGTTTGCTGAACAGGTTCAACCTATTCTATTCTATTCTATTCGGCTTATATTTAACCCTTTCACCCCTAAGTAACTGGAATGAATTTTGATATGTTAATTGTGTTGCCAATCCAATCATTACAAAATGGTTTTCAGACCAGTACATTTATGAAAAGGGGGTGTTTTTGTTATAAAAATATGGAAATTACTTGAAAAAAGTGTAGATCCAGATGAAGATGGCTCGTTACGAGCCGGCCCATCTGGATCTGCACTGTTTGCATAAACTGCTATAGCGGGCTTTCGGGTTCAAAGGGTTAAGGGTGGGAATTGGCTCGAACAACTTCCATACCCGGGATTCAACCATCCAAGTGGTCTGTTTTATGCACTGTCCTGTCCAAGGTGTCATATGTCTCTGTGTACTGTACTCCATTGGGATTTGATTTTCCTGTTACTTTACCAGTAGTTCATTGGGGAATAGTTGTTGTGCTTGCTCTTCGTTTGTTATATTGTGTATGTAGTGCATGCACTGTTGCTGCTGATCATGGAGTGCATGCATGCTTGTGCCGCGTTGAAGGTTCTGCGATCACCGATGTGCGCATGTCATTTGTTTATTAGGAAGTATTCATTGCGTTGGTTTCTTCTTTTCATGGGGTTATAATTCCAGCACAAAATTATTTACACACTTCCCTAACATTTGATTGGTCCGTAGCAAATCTCTGTCCAAAATTTATATCCCAGTAAACTCCCACACCGAACTACTTTCCGTAACCGTGAGGCGCAGTTAAAATAATTCTGAAGAAAACGGAAAATAAACACATTTTCTTGATGAATTTATTTAAAATGCTGGAATTATAAGGAATGAATGGCCTTTTTGTTGAATTTATCGGGGATATAAACTTGGAAAAGTCGCGGGAATACTGGACGAAGCCTTAAAAAAATTACAATTTTCGAAAATAAAATCAATTTTTTTTTTTTCGAAAATTGTAATTTTTTATCGCTTCGTCCAGTATTCCTACGACTTTTCCAAGTTTATACCCCGATAAATTCGACAAAAAGGCCATTCATTCCTATAATGGGTGTCACTTTTCTAATGTGTTCTCTATTTTAATAATCATTTCATTATTATGCGATCGTTATTGACATACATTTGTAGAAATGTTGCAATCTTGACATGATAATCCATATGTCGCACATTAAACCACGCAACAGCTAAAAAAATGTTCATTGTATGCATAAATTCAATACATCTATACAAATTTACTACGATATGGCACTAATATGCAGTTATATACTTAAGTCGATTACATTATTGTTATATGATACTATATATATATGTGGCGGCCATCTTGGACTTCCCCTGGTGAGTGTTCAACAACTTGTCTACGAACATATCAAATGTACTGAAAGCATTTATTGTGTCAAAATATTCAATATCAGTATCAAGGTGTGCTTTGATATGGAGTGTGAGAGTAGTTATATGTAAACTATGTCATATTTGGCGGGGTGGAGCGCCGTGGCGTAATGGTTAGTGTGTCGGACTACTGATCCAAGGGTCGTGGGTTCGAGCCTGACTAGCGGCGTGCGTTGTGTCATTGAGCAAGACACTTTATCCACACTGCTCCAGTTCACCCAGCTGTAAATGGGTACCGATAATTCGTAGTTGCTCTGTAAATACGAATTACCGGCTTCTCTCAAAAAGTCTCTACCTCCGTTCATTCTCCCATTCTTGGGAGACGGCATGCAAGGTCCTAGAGCCAGTGCCGCCGTTAAATATAAGCAAAAAAAAAAATATATATATTTGGCGGCCATTTTTGATTTTTTTCCATGACACAGTGAATTGAATTGAACATTAAATATGTTGACCGCTTATCTGATAAGTCAAGTAAATCCACTGTACGCTCTTAAATTACTTCAATACCTCACACGGCATACTATAACCGTTTCGTTGCCATTTTGAATTTATGCAAATTGCTCAAAACGCTCAAGGATGACAGGCTGTGTCATCAGCCGGATTCTTGATGTGGATGGCATGGAAAAGCAAAATGGTCAATAAAAACTGTTAATCAAAACAAGGTTAAGCCTCCGGCTGTCGGACTAATATGGCGGTAATTATGCTTCATTTTCATTGGCTAACTATGTCATGGGAACGAGATGCTATCTCAAGGGAACGAGATGATATGTCGTGGGAACGACAAAGCTAACTCGTGGTAATGAGATGCTATCTCGTGGGAACGAGATGCTATCTCGTGGGAACGAGATGCTATCTCGTGGGAACGACATAGCTAACTCGTAGTAACCAGATCCTATCTTGTAGAAACGAGATCCATCTCGTGGGAACGAGATCCTATCTCGAGGGAATGAGATGCTATGTCGTGCGAACGACATAGCAAACTCGTGGTAACCAGATGCTATCTCATGCGAACGGGATGCTATGTCGTGGTAACGAGATGCTATGTCGTGAGAACGACATAGAAAAGAAATTGCTCTTGTCCCTTTTAAGCTGCCATACTTTCACCCCAAAGTAACTGTAATGGATTTTCAGACTAGTCCATTTAGGAAAAGGGGGTATTTTTTGTTCTCAAAAATATGAAAAATACTTTCAGATCCTGATGATACGGCTCGTTACGAGCCGGCTCATCTGGATCTGCACTGTTTGCATAAACCGCTATAGCGGGCTTTCTGGTTCAAAGGGTTAAATATGTACCATTTTTCAAACAGGCGTATAAAGGTGTACAGACTGAAGGATACTTTGCAAACTATAACAGATCAAAATTAATGCGTTAGAAACAGCCTATGCTTTTATTATATTTACATTGCATTGTTACACGGTTTCCGTTGTTTGCACATATGTGCAAACAAATAGCGCGTGCTGTTTGCACATGGCTTTAGGCAATGCTCATTCCGGGGCCGCGCGTAATGCAAGTGCCTTCATGACGTCACTACGCAGAAGTGCCTTCATGACGTCACTACTTCATGACGTTCATGACGCGGCCCCGGAATATGCATACCGAAAATTATTTACATGAATGGGGCGATTTATAAAAGTACTGAAAATACTGAATATAATGCTCAAATTACATCAGTTTTTTGTTGGAAATGTAACAATAACGTTTGATCATGTCCAGACCGTGTGCAAACGTTGCTGTTGGCCCTAGGAACTGTTTGAACCCGCGGCCTGCGGCCTTGGGGTTCAAACAGTTCCCTCGGGCCACAGCAAACGTTTGCACACGGCTGGACATGATCAAACCTTATATTCCTTACAGTTTGATTCGTGCAGCCTGATTAGGGACTATACTGGTTGTCATCCAGTCAAAACTAGATTTGTCAGTAAGCAAGGCTTACACAGTACCCCCAGCCTGGTTCCAGGTACCCCTAAATACGTAGATTTGTTTTCCCAAGTATGTGGACCTGTGCAGTGGTGGTTGGACGGTCATGGACTTGTCACAGCATGATAGTACAGCCTTAGAGGAATGCATGCGTGAAATATTAAGAATTTTCAATGAAGGAAATAGAAGTTATAAAAATATTTCTCTTATCTTAGGTTTTGAAAAGAGACTAGGTTAGGTTTTGAAAAGAGACTATGTATGTGACCTTGACCTCGGGATCAGCGGGGGTTGGACAGTCATGGATTTATCATAGCATGATAGTAGAGCCTTAATGGAATACATGCGTGCAATATTAAGAATTTTAGAAAATAGAAATAGAAGTTACATATTTCTCTGATGTTAAATTTTGTAAAGAGACCAAGTATGTGACCTTGACCTCGGGATCAGCGGGGGTTTGACGGTCGTGCATTTATCACAGCATGATAGTAGGGCCTTAGTGGAATGCATGGGTGAAATATTAAGAATTTTCAATAAAGGAAATAGAAGTTTTAACGTATCTCTCTGGTGTTAAGTTTAGTGATGGACAACAACCTAACACCACTATAACCCCACAACTCGTTGTTGGGGGTGGGGGTGGGGGTGGGGGGTGTATAATATACATGATAGCATAAGTATGTGGACGTGGATCTACACTGGACAAAAACGTTCCAATGCCTCTTCTCGACGGGCTACCCAAATATTGTTCCAATAAAATAATACCAATGTTATTCAAATTCTGATCTGTAGCCATGGAGATACAGAGAAACGTCTGTCCATACGTGGTCTTCTGGTAGCCGTAACCCTCCTGCCTTGGGGGCGGGAACTTTGGCGTGCTTTGGACCAACCAGAACCCAGTATACTCATCAAACGCAATCACACCTGAAACCACGTCAATTTGTTTAACCCTTACAATGCGGGAAACAACAATTGTCGTCTGCAGTAGTTTGTCGGTTTCTAAAGAAAAGATGGTATGACAGAAGTTTAGAAATGATTCTAAAGTGCTGCCAGATCTTGTTTTGTTTTGAGAAAAATGTAAGTTAAAAAATATACAGCAGACGACACAATTACATTCAGCGTTGTAAGGGATAAACAATATTTATTTCAAATTAATGAAAGTCAGATATACATAGAATTTACAACAGGATTAGAAAACAAGCTTTTACACTTATGTGAATGTTTATCCTGGAAACTTTATGGATTATCTCCTCCTTTTGGAGTTAAAAAGTGTGTCGGGTATACAATGCTCCAGATAAGACTTGTGTCTAAAGCGTACTATACCCCCTGATTTCAAAATCATTGCGTATTTTACTTTACAAATGGATTATTTATTTTCTTCATTACTAAATAGGGAACAAATGATAAAAAATTTGCAGCTGAACTAAGTGAATTTTCAACTTTATGAAAGCATTTTCACTACTCAATTTGAAAATCAATGCGTATTTTCACATGGCTGTGTGTTTTGTACTCCCACTTTTGATAATCAATGCGTATTCAGCTAAAACAATTGCGTAAAATACGCCAATACGCACCTTATCTGGAGCTCTGCATATATTGCCATGGCACGCCATTGACTTGCCCCTAGTTATGGAGGTTTTTGATTAAGAAATAATTAAAAATAATTTAAGAAATAATTAAATGACAAACAGCAGACCATAACAAAGAGTTGTCAGAAGACAACGAAGCTCGCCTGTTGGCAGCCTTCACTCAAACTTGGCACAGTTGTATAAACAAGAGGGCCATGATGGCCCTAATTCGCTCACCTGACTCCATGAACACCGGAGGAGAATGTGACATTGAGTTCATGTGTTTTAAAAAAATTGTGCTATTTTTAGATGGCGGTCATCTTGGATTAAGCGAAGACTCTCATTTTACCAAATCTGAAAATGCTTCACCCAAGGATCTTAACTTAAGTTTGGCCAGCATCGGTCATGTGGTTCCTGAGAAAAAGACGTTCAAAATCTTGAATAAATGGACCTTTTGGTAGCCATCATGGATGACATAATCATCCGATTCCGACAAATATTGCACAAAAGCAATCGCCTCATTGATACCTTCAATTTGATATATGACATGAGCATATTCGGTCAAAAATAAAATTTTACCCCAATTTTACCCCACGGGCCACGCCCATTTTTGACCCCGGGGTCACCATTTTCACAAATTTGAAAGAGCATTGTACATCGATCATTCCTACCAAGTTTCGTCGAAATCCGGCTAGCGGTTCACGAGAAGTTGATTTTTTAAGAATTTATGCTATTTTTAGACGGCGGCCATCTTGGATTACGTAATGACGTCATTTTAACAATTTTGTAATCCCCCTACCTAAGGACCATGACCATGAAGTTTGGTGACTATAACCTCAATGGTTACCGAGGTGAAGACGTTTGAAAATGTTCACGGAAGACGGACGACGACGGACACATTGCGGTAACAATAGCTCAGGTGAGCTAAAAACATGAATATTATATAACTTGACCTTGGGTTAAGGGGTGTGCGGTGGTCCTTGACATTGGGGTCAGTGGTAGAAGGTGGGTCGTGGATTTGCTATAGCATGATATAGCATTTTAAGATGAATGCATGTATGAAATATCAATGTGCTCCCTGAAAACAGAAGTAAAACAAAATTTAACCCAACGCTAAGTTTATGAACGCACTAAGTTGGTGATTTTCTACAGCGTGATAGCTATTCACATGAGGAATGCATGTATGAATGTGCAAAGTTTGTGACCTTGACCTTGGGGAAAGGGGTGGGGGGTGGGGGGGGGGTGGGGGGGGGGGTCATGGATTTGCTGTAGCACAATATAGGATTATCAGATGAATGCACGTATGAATTATCAAGGCGTTCCCTGTAAAGAAACGGAAAAAGACATTTACCCCAACATTAAGTTTGTGATGTTGATCTTGCGGAAAGGGATGGGAGGTTGGTCATGGATTTGCTGTAGCAAAATAGAGGATCATCAGATGAATGCATGTATGAAATATCAAACCGTTCCCTGAAAATAAACATAATTTACACAACATTTACCCCAACGTAAAGTTTATGAACATGCTTAAGTTTGTGACCTTGACATTGGGGTAAGGGTTGGATGGTGGGTTGTGGATTTGTTACAACATGATAGAGGGTCATCTGAGCAATGCATGTATGAAATAGCAAGGCGTTCCATCAAAGGAAACAGATGTTATAAGACATTTACCCCAACGTTAAGTTTATGAATGTGCTAAGTTTGTGACCTTGACCCTGGGGTATGGGGTGGGTCATGGATTTGCTATAGCACAATAGAGGATCATCAGATGAATGCATGTATGAAATATCAAAGCGTTCCCTGTAAAGAAACAGAAGTTACACAACATTTACCCCAACTTTAAGTTTATAAACATGCTAAGTTTGTGACCTTGACGTTGGGGTAAGGGTTGGGTGGTGGGTTGTGGATTTGCTACAGCATGATAGAGGGTCATCTGAGGAATGCATGTATGAAATATCAAGGCGTTCCATGAAAGGAAACAAATGTTATAAGACATTTACCCCAAAGTTAAGTTTTTGAATGTGCTAAATTTGTGACCTTGACCTTGGCGTAAGGGGTGGGCGGTGGGTCATGGATTTACGATAGCACGATAGGGTATCATCAGATGAATGCATATGTATGAAATATCAAGGCGTTCCATGAAAGGAAACAGATGTTACAAGACATTTACCCCAACGTTAAGTTTATGAATGTGCTAAGTTTGTGACCTTGAAGGGGTGGGGGGGTTGGTCATGGATTTGCTATAGCACGATAGAGTATCATCAGATGAATGCATGTATGAAATATGAAGGCATTCCCTGTAAATAAACAGAAGTTACACAACATTTACCCCAACATTAAGGTTATGAATGTGCTAGGTTTGTGACCTTGACCCTGGGGTAAGAGTTGGGTGGTGAGTCGTGGATTTGCTACAGCATGATAGAGGGTCATCTGAGGAATGCATGTATGAAATAACAAGGTGTTCTATGAAAGGAAACAGAAGTTATAAGACATTTACCCCAACGTTAAGTTTATGAACATGCTAAGTTTGTGACCTTGACCTTGGGGTAAAGGGTGGGAGATGGAAACAGAAGTTATAAGAGATTTACCCAACGTAAAGTTTGTGGACGACGCCGACGCCGATGACGCCGGGGGTATGCCATAAGCTCTTCTGCACTTCGTGCAGGTGAGCTAACTAGATGGCCGCGGCCTGCATGTCGCGCCTTGTGGCGAGGCATGGACACTAAAAAAAGAGATATAGTATAACGAAAAACTTTAACCAAAAAACTTAACCAAAAACTTTAATCGGACACACGTACGTACGTATGTACGCCAAAGTGCCGACTATACCGCGCTTACCACAAGCGGGCGCGACAAAAACTTTAACCAAAAACTTTAACCAAAAACTTTAACCAAAAACTTCAAAGTAATTTGACCTTGACATTGCGCACAGGGGCCGCACGGGAGGGTGGTAGAATGAAAATATAGATGATGATAAACACCCATGTGAAGTTTCAAGGTAATGGGCAAAGCAGTTGCAGAGATATAGTATAACGAAAAACTTTAACCAAAAAACTTAACCAAAAACTTTAACCAAAGAACTTAACCAAAAACTTCAAAGTAATTTGACCTTGACATTGGGCACAGGGGCCGCACGGGAGAGGGGTAGAATGAAAATACAGATGATGATAAACACCAATGTGAAGTTTCAAGGTAATGGGCAAAGCAGTTGCAGAGATATAGTATAACGAAAAACTTTAACCAAAAACTTTAACCAAAAAACTTAACCAAAAACTTTAACCAAAAACTTTAAGCAAAAAACTTAACCAAACAACTTAACCAAAAACTTTAACCGGACACACGTACGTACGCCAAAGTGCCGACTATATCGCGCTTTCCGCAAGCGGGACCGACAAAAACTTAACCAAACAACTTAACCAAAAACTTTAACCGGACACACGTACGTACGCCAAAGTGCCGACTATATCGCGCTTTCCGCAAGCGGGCGCGACAAAAACTTAACCAAACAACTTAACCAAAAACTTTAACCGGACACACGTACGTACGCCAAAGTGCCGACTATATCGCGCTTTCCGCAAGCGGGCGCAACAAAAACTTAACCAAAAACTTCAAAGTAATTTGACCTTGACATTGGGCACAGGGGCCGCACGGGAGAGGGGTAGAATGAAAATATAGATGATGATAAACACCCATGTGAAGTTTCAAGGTAATGGGCAAAGCAGTTGCAGAGATATAGTATAACGAAAAACTTTAACGAAAAACTTTAACCAAAAAACTTAACCAAAAACTTTAACCGGACACACTTACGTACGTACGTACGCCAAAGTGCCGACTATATCGCGCTTTCCGCAAGCAGGCGCGACAAAAATTGTTTCCCGCATATTAACCCTTAGACCTCTATCTTATTATTTTTGTCGTCTGCTGTTTGTTTTCTATTTTCCATTTTTATCATCAAAAACATGCTTTGACAGAACTTTAGAATAATTTTCAACATGGTTAGACAGCACTTCAGAATCATTTCCATTGATTCTGAAGTGCTGTCAACGCATGTTTGTATTGAGAAATAAGGCAATATATAAGAGCAACAGCAGACGATAATTGTTGTGAGTAGCAGTCTAAGTGTTAAGAAATAATTAAATGACAAACAGTAGATCATAAAAATTGTTTCCTGCATATTAATGGTTAATTTTTTGGTCAAGATATCAATTGAAAATGAAAAACAAATGACAATTTTTTTCTCACAGATTTTAAGTTGTTTTCGGTAAAAAAATAAGTTGAAAGAAACAACATACAACAAAAATTCAACTTCTGTGTTTTCAGGGTGAATGGCACATGTGGACGACTCTGACTTGTGACATGAAATACGAGATGGCTGCAGGACGTGCCCGCCGAGGCTTTGATAGTATACCGAAAAACTTTATCCCGGTGCACATCAGTATGTACGTCCTTCCATCCGCACATACGCCAATGTGCCGACTATATATCACGCTGTCCGCGACAAAAATCAAACTTACCCATCTGGTGTAACGAACAGTACGACACACTAAGTGAGTAGGGTAATTAGATATTTTAATTGGGATGTTTTTATGTCATAGTCTTCCACTTGTAGTTAATGATAACTGCTGGATGACCTTTGGTGTGTCCATGACTGGAGTCGTATCGGTACTTCGATGTCGCCGGCTCATCATTGTACATGAGGTACAGCCAACTCGACCTTGTCTGGTTCTGAAGTCATAAAACACGGTGGTTGCCTTGGAGTGTCTCATCCATGAACAAGAGTGCCAAAGGTCACAATATACGCCCGTCGAGGCAAGGCCAGTCGTCAAGGAGAGATAATTCACTGAAACCCAATAGGGTTCTTCACCTTGTCATGATAAACATGTATCCCAAATTTAGTTACAACCGGTCAAGTAGAACTTGAGTTATTGCGTGAACAAGGATACAAAGTGCGAAAATTAAAAATAGAAGCCAATGGGAGAGACAAGTCATGGAAATTTTCTTTTTTTCAATATAATCAATAGGTTCCTCGTCTTGCCATGATAAACATGTATACTGAATTTGGTTACGATCTGTCAAGTAGAACTGATATTGATTGGACAAGGATACAGAGTGCGAAAATTAAAAATGACCGCCAAAGGGAGATAAGTTATCGGAAATTTTGAAAATCAATAGACTTCTTCGTCTTGCTGTGATAAACATGTATACTGAATTTGGTTAGGATCCGTCAAGTAAAACTCTAATTATTGCGTGGACAAGCTGTACCCGCCTGTACAAGGTGAATACATAATACGTCCCAACGGGCGTATAAAAAGTAGGTCAAGGTCACCTGAATGGGAAACGTTTGTTAGACAACTATTACGGTATTTGCAGAAACTGCTGATGAAGTTTGGCAAAGATCCAACAAATATACCAGGGGTCGACACTTACAGGTGTCTGGTGGTCAGAGACCACCAGCTTTGCAGATTTAATTTTATTTATAGGTGTTTAACGGCCTATCAACAGCTAAGGTAATTTAAGGCCAGGCCAACTGGTTCGCTCCCGTATATCCCAAAATCAGAACTGAATATTTACATTGAAATAAATATATATTCAGCCATGAAATTAGAATAACCTGACCTGTAGCCTATTTCATCAACATTGCAAAGTATACTTTGAGGGAGTAATCATTTATTTTTCCTGAAATGCATTATTTCATATAGAACTAACAAATGCATATATTTCATGATTAAAAGTATGCAGAATTATTATACTGAATTTATTACATTATCACAGCCATAAATTGGCTGTGATAATGTAATAAATTCAGTATAATAAAAATTAATAAATTTATCATAAAATTGAAAATTTCTCCCTCAAAGTATACTTTGCTAGGAAAGTATACTTTGCAATGTTGATGAAATAGGCTACTGGTGCCAGGTCCATACCACACCAAAGGCACTTGGCCCCTTTCCCTAAAAGTAATAGGATTACAAATAAACCCAGATTTGCAGACAGACCGCCTGAAATTCCAAGAGGACTATGGCAAGTGTTCTTCAGACACCCTATCATTTTTAGGAAAAACCTATTACCTTGTATGTAGGGTGTCCTGCAAACCACCTGGCTTAACCTATTACATGCAGAATACACCTTTATGGGTATGAATTTTTTTTAATTGATTTGGATTTATTGGTGTTTACCGGCCTATCAAACAGTTACGGTAATTTAAAGCCGGGATGAATTTAAAAAAGATATTTTTTAATTAATTGTTTTTAAATATTTTATTTTTATTTTTATTATTTCTCAATGAAAGTACATGTACATGTATATGTTGCGACCTCGACAAGACAGTTCAAATTGTGTTCGCGACATATACTTCTAAGCACATTTAACCAGATGGCCGCGGCCCGCATGTCGATCCCGCCGAGGCAATTGATGGTATTTAAAAACTTTAACGCAGATTTCGGACGGACGGACGGACGGACGTTCTTACAGTACTATACTTATGTGGCTTATCACATGTTAAATATTAGCCACATAAAACGATTTTTAGCCACATAAAAGGATTTGTTAGGTGGCTAATTGTAACCAACCCTATCCTTTACTAAGTCCATAACCCTGTGGGGCTAGCCACATAAGTACCCTAATGTGTGCCCGGACGGACGGACGGACGGACGTTCTTTCAGTACTATACTTATGTGGCTTATCACATGTTAAATATTAGCCACATACATGTAAAACGATTTTTAGCCACATAAAAGGATTTTTTAGGTATCACTGTGCTAAATATAGTACACATCGGCCAGGGGGTATGCTTTTGTAGTCCGGTATAAAAAAATAGTGCAGACGTTTTGAGGCCACAGACCCAGTTTGCTTGTAAATCCTGATCCATTACAGCCCAATTTTACTTGAGAAACATGTTGGGGTGTTTTTAACACCAGTTTCCAGCATATTTCTAGCATTTAAAAGAAATTACTGAGCCTGCTTGTCACGTGATGTGAACACTACGTCACATGACACTTTGATGATAAACAAAATGGCGGACAGGACAATGTTGAAAAAATTTTCTTTCTTAGGAGTAAGTGAACATATTGTTTAATTAGTGAAAATCCGGTGCAGACAGGTTGCAGGTTATGAACAGGTAGGTTCCACAGCATCCATACGAATAGTGAAAGTGTGAGAGAATGGCCATATTTGGAGGAATCGGTTTAAGTTGTATAGTAAAACTAATTGGTGTTGGCTAGCCTATAAGCATTTCCGGGTCATCAGTGGATGTCGTCTGCTTTCTTTGAAAACAATTCTAAACGGTTTTAATCATGGCTACAGCAAGTTTTATTAAGAGAACAAAGGACAGAATTGCTGGAAAATCAGTTTTATTTAATGAAAATGGTTAGCATCAAGTGGGTCGGGATAACCACAGTGTACGAGTCAAATATGGAAAGATTTAAAGTTAAATTTCCAAATGATGCAAGAACAAAATACTATTATACACATAGAGTAGCATTCATGTTACACCATAATGTGTTTGAAATACCCAGGCACCTTGAAATATCACATTTATGTGGTTGTTTCCTGTGTGTTAACCCGGCCCACCTGAGTGCTGAGTCCACAATTATAAATAATTCTCGAAAGAATTGCCATAGCGAAAAGCGCTGTCTAAGCCATGCACTCGACGGCGTCACATATCCACCCTGTATCTGCTAATAGTTCCTGTTTTATTAATTACGGTAAATTAACTGTATACCTATCTACATTATGTACATGTCTACATACTAATTACACAGATTTGAGATGCATCAGGGAGCCAGATGAGCCTGTTACTGACTAGTTCAGCCAATTAAAGTGGCGCGTCGCTTTAATTGGCACTGTGTATTTGATTACTAACCGGTATCAAGTGTATAGCTCCCCAACAGGTAGCAACGTTTTTTCCTGAACATTATTTATTGACTCGGTTGATACTTGCAAACATTATGACCAAATTTGGCTGCGCGATCAGGGTCTACGCCAGTACTTCTTGGCTACATTTTTCCAGAAAAAAATTCAAAATTTTTAAATTTAGCAGAAATTATACTGTGAACATTGCTTGCCACAGTAACCTTTGAAACACATGACTATTGTGCAAATTATTCCTGGCATTATGCTCTTTATTTGTTCTAAAGTTACCATTATGTTTGGCATGTGCTTGCCTCAACTCTGCAATGCACCTGGATCTTACAGAGAGAGCAAATCGGTTTCTCAAGTTTGTTTTCTTGACCCCACGAAACATGTTCGAGCTAAATGGCGCCTTGTTTATTTCTCGTTTCAGGGAGTTACTCAGATGGCGGATATCTTTTAGATGCGTTACCGTTACCCCTGGTTCAGCGGCATCTACACCTTTGTGTGATTTACTATCACCGTCCCCCGTGTAATGACTAACATGTAAGTCACTATTTATATGCTTCGTAACTATTTCATTCCATTTCGCTTCATTACCTATTGACTCATTTTCGGGGAGGTTGGCAGTGCAGTGACCATGATGGTTTGGGCAGCTGATATCTCCACCCTGATTTCTTAGCTTACTACCTATTATGCACAGCTTACTGCCAACAAATGCCCCAATGATTAATTTATCTTTGGTATTATTCTCGCACAGTGTTGTCACGATTGTACCCGCTTGAAATGGTGTACTGTCGCTATTGAATATTGGGTTATTGTAGCAAGAGTCGCCTTCAACTCGAACCGTCTTGCTACGTTTATTGCCACAGAGTTCATGCTCTCTGGCCACAGTTTGTCTGATTTCATGCATACTTTTAGTGTTTAAGCCAACCATAGACTCTGCTATCCTATTTGACTGCTTTTGCATCGAGTTATACGTCGGCGGAATTATGTTTGTGTTTACCAACAGCCGACAAGCACCATAATTACTGATTGGTGTGCTCATAAGGCCCAGCTGCAAACCCACATTAGCTTTCCCTGATTTCCTACCCTTTCGACTTGACGGAACCTCTTCATATAGTTTATAATATTTACTTTTATATCTACATCGGGTGCATTTTAGCCGCTCAGCCCAACAAATGCCCCATTTTCTTGATGCGGCCGCATCAAATACCATTTCGCCACTACAGTGCGTATTAAAGGCGCGATGACTGTTTATTTCAGTATTAAACATCTTCTGGACCTCATACGGTCGATATAATTTGTTTATCAACAGATCGGGGTGTACGGATGCATTTTGCGGTACGGCGCATTCGTCAATGAGTTTCGGACGCCTCGACAGAGAGCGCAGAACAGTTACATCATTGTCCGTACCATCAACATCTTTACAGGTAAACGTTTTATTTTCATTTACATTAACCCGGGATTCAAATGAGTCTTTGGTTAGCCTGATGTACCTATGATTTGTTCCATTTGGTGAGTGAGAAGAAAGTTTTTTACCTTTATTTTCATTTACCCGCCCCGTTTGAAATCCGCATTTTTCACCCCGCCTCGTATGCTTATTGGCCGGCATGTTTTCATTAGGTTAACCAAGTTCACTCTGAGCAGTGCATATCGGTAGAGAAATATATATGGGATAGCATTGCTCATTTAACAGGCAGTGTCTATACCCTAAGGAAACAAGTGTCAACACGGGCACACGTGATTCAATTTCCTGTGACACTTCTATGTCTGAATTCGCTGGCAGCACTCATACACTGGGCTGGTTTCAATTTAATTTGACACGTATCATTCTGGCATGTCACTAAGTTATGCGGACAAATGCTTCTATGCAAATTACAACATGTAGATTGACTAAATACTTCGAAAGTCACTTTTTCGCCTGTTTTTATGATAAAAAAAATGACAAAAATACTCCGAAATCACCCGACTTTCGATAAATTTAATCGTTTTAACCCCATAATTGTGGAACAGCCAATATTTTTGACAAGCACCATCTATTTTATAATAATTTTTTACAAGTGCATCAACAATATAGACTTTTTCCTAAGAAATATATGAGAAAATAATACTCTGGAAAATTCTGGTGAAACTGAAGTTTCCGCAGCTGGACACCATAATTATATGACCATTCTTAAATTGCCACTGTTGAAAAGTTAGTCTTCTAAATAATGTCAAATTACATTTGCTGTCACGAAATAGGTCAGACAAGACAATGGTAGGCAGTTTATTGAGATATTATAGCAAAAAAATGCGCTTATAGGTATCACTGTGCTAAATATAGTACACATCGGCCAGGGGGTATGCTTTTGTAGTCCGGTATAAAAAAAATAGTGCAGACGTTTTGAGGCCACAGACCCAGTTTGCTTGTAAATCCTGATCCATTACAGCCCAATTTTACTTGAGAAACATGTTGGGGTGTTTTTAACACCAGTTTCCAGCATATTTCTAGCATTTAAAAGAAATTACTGAGCCTGCTTGTCACGTGATGTGAACACTACGTCACATGACACTTTGATGATAAAACAAAATGGGGCGGACAGGACAATGTTGAAATTTTCTTTCTTAGGAGTAAGTGAACATATTGTTTAATTAGTGAAAATCCGGTGCAGACAGGTTGCAGGTTATGAACAGGTAGGTTCCACAGCATCCATACGAATAGTGAAAGTGTGAGAGAATGGCCATATTTGGAGGAATCGGTTAAGTTGTATAGTAAAACTAATTGGTGGTTGCTAGCCTATAAGGTGGCTAATTGTAACCAACCCTATCCTTTACTAAGTCCATAACCCTGTGGGGCTAGCCTCATAAGTACCCTAATGTGTGCCCGGACGGATGGCCGGCCGGACGCACGGACGCACGCACGCTTTCCGCATATCCTCAGCATGAAATGGGTTAAAACATTATTATCAACCCATGTAAACCAGGATATGCAAAATTCAGACATCATTCCAAAATTTATTGGACATGATCTATATTTGGCTCTGACTGGAGGAATGGGGTTTATGGGATTTGTGACCAGTGTAGCTCCTGATCAAATTGCACAATCGTGTAGCCTGATAACAATTGATATTGCTTGTTACAAGCATGGCGGGTGTTTCATTGGTGGATGGCAAACAGTACAGATCCTGATCAGACTGTGCAGACCATTGCGTGCCACATCCTCTCCAAACGATTGCTTTTACTCAATAATACAAGCGATCTTAGACAACACGGTACATTCACAGGTTGAAGTAACGGACCGAGGTCAATAAATACATTAAATATGCCTAAAAGCATCAATAAATGAAAAAAAATAAGGTAAACTAATTTTGTTTAACTCCGTCCATATAGACTTATACATGTATAAGTCTATATGGACGGAGTTAAACAAATTTGTTTAGCTTATTTTTTTTTAATTATTGATGCTTTTAGGTAGATTTAATGTACATGTATTTATAGACCTCGGTCCGTTACTTCAACCTGTGGTACATTCTGCGACATTCAATGACCGCTATGAAGTAACTTTGGTGATATTCTGGGTGATATTCTGTCATGCAAACGGATGCCAATTGGTATGTCTGCTAACTTGATATGTTAACCCTTAGACCGCTACTCACAACAATTGTCGTCTGCTGTTACTTTTATATCTTGCCTTATTTCTCAATAAAAACATGGTTTGACAGCACTTCAAAATCATTTCCAAGTTGATGCGTACTGATAAAACTAGATTGGTCAGTAAGCAAGGCTTACGGAATACCCCCCGCGTGGGCACAGGTACCCCTAAATATGTAATATTTTCCAAGTGTGGGCTTGTGACCTTGACTCTGGGCTTAGCGGGGGCGGCACAAACGTGAATGTAAAGCAGATCCGAGCAAGGAAATAGAAGTTATAACCAATTTCTCTGATGTTAAGTTTTGTAAAGAGACTAAGTATGTGACCTTGACCTTGGGATTAGCGGGGATATGTCACAGCATGATAGTAGAGCCTTAGAGGAATGCATGCATGAAATATTAAGAATTTTAGATGAAGTTATAACATATTTCTCAGATATTAAGTTTTGTAAAGAGACCATGTATTTGACCTTGACCTTGGGATCAGCGGGGGTTGGACGGTCGTGGATTTGGCACAGCATGGTAGTAGAGCCTTACAGGAATGCATGTGTGAAATATTAAGCATTTTAGATGAAGGAAATAGAAAGTATAACAATATTTATCTGATGTTAAGTTTTGTAAAGAGACAAAGTATTTGACCTTGACCATGGGATCAGCGGGGGTTGGACGGTCGTGGATTTGGCACAGCATGGTAGTAGAGCCTTACAGGAATGCATGTGTGAAATATTAAGCACTTTAGATGAAAGAAATAGAAGTTATAACAATATTTCTCTGATGTTAAGTTTTGTAAAGAGACTAAGTATTTGACCTTGACCTTGGGATCAGCAGGGGTTGGACTGTCGTGGATTTGGCACAGCATGGTAGTAGAACCTTACAGGAATGCATGTGTGAAATATTAAGCATTTTAGATGAAGGAAATAGAAGTTATAACAATATTTATCTGATGTTAAGTTTTGTAAAGAGACTAAGTATTTGACCTTGACCATGGGATCAGCGGGGGTTGGACGGTCCAGGATTTGGTACAGAATGGTAGTAGAGCCTTACAGGAATGCATGTGTGAAATATTAAGCACTTTAGATGAAGGAAATAGAAGTTATAATAATATTTCTCGAATGTTAAGTTTTGTAAAGAGACTAAGTATTTGACCTTGACCTTGGGATCAGCGGGGGTTGGACGGTCGTGGATTTGGCACAGCTTGGTAGTAGAGTCTTACAGGAATGCATGTGTGAAATATTAAGCATTTTAGATGAAGGAAATAGAAATTATAACAATATTTCTCTGATGTTAAGTTTACGGACGCACGGACGGACACACGGACGGACGGACAACCCGACTCCAGTATACCCCCCCCCTCCGCGGGGGGTATAAATAGGTCTGGAAATACATGTTCGTGTCACCGCATATAACATACAATATAAGCAGTACAAGATGAGGCAGAAAGAAAATTGGCCAAATGACAGACGAGGCGGTCGCCTCGACCGCCTCGTCTGTCATTTGGCCAACTTTCTTTTTATGCTAAGATTTAAACAAATCCGCGGGTGGTGGTGGGGAGAATGCTCCCTGACCCCATATCGGTACTTGGTTCGCCTCGTCTGGTTTTTAACTCTGGTTACGGCCGTGAAATAACACCAATGAATACATATTGTACCGTAATTAAAAATCTAATGAATGACAGAAAAAGAAATTTGCAGTATAGTGTTACCTATTGTGTGGGACTGGGTGTAACTAGATTTGTCAGTAAGCAAGGCTTACGGAATACCCCCCATGTGGGTCCAGTTGCCCCTAAATGTGTAGATTTGTAGTCTGTGGGCCTGTGACCTTGACCATGGGCTTAGCGGGGGCATGCATGAAATATTAAAGAATTTTTTATGAAACAAATAAAAGTTATAACATATTTCTCTGATGCTAAGTTTAGTGATGGACTGATGCACGGA
Organism: Conchocele bisecta; assembly: GCA_029237695.1. NCBI lineage: Eukaryota > Metazoa > Mollusca > Bivalvia > Lucinida > Thyasiridae > Conchocele > Conchocele bisecta. Next base: position 48,027,739 of record CM055271.1, on the reverse strand, counting down.
CAGACGGACAACTCAGGGGAAAATAACAAAATCGCCACTTCAAAAGAAAAAAAACAAAAAAAAAAAAAAAAAAAAAACATTTTGTTTTAATAATTGTTTTCGAAAATTGTATTTTTTTATCGCCAATTGTTTATTTTTATCGCCAATTGCGACAGTGGCGATCGCCAGCCGAATCCCTGATAACCTGACTCCAGAATACCATGCACAACTCGTTGCGGGGGTGTATAATTTGAATGTTTTTACAAAATATTACAGGTATTGTGTGCAATTGCATTCTTATATACATTGTATACAGTCAAACTTGTGCTAACGACCACTTGTAATAAACGACCACCTGCTGTAAGCGACCGGTTTGAATCCTGCCTGATTCAGCGTTATTGGTAGAGGGCAACTGATACATGCCTTCCTGATTCAGCGTTATTGGTAGAGGGCAACTGATACATGCCTTCCTGATTCAGCGTTATTGGTAGAGGGCAACTCATACATGCCTTCCTGAGATTCCTAAAGGATTCAGGGAGACTGGTAAATGTTTAATCCTTTTTCACGCATGCGCAACAACTGTTTAACCCTTACTACGCTGAATTGAATGTTGTCGTCTGCTGGAAATGTTTTATTTTCAATATTTCTCGAAAAAAATCTGGTTTTGACAGCACATTAGAATCGTCTCCAGTGGAGACGATTCTCATGTGCTGTCAAAACCAGATTTTTGCTAAGAATTAAAGCAAAAATGAAAAACAGCAGACGGCAATTTCCGTCAACAGCGTAGGAAGGGTTAAAGGCCCTGAACGGCTCAGTATTACAATTTTCAGATTTTTTCAAACACAAAAACATGTTTGGCAACTGATTTAGTACACAAAACTAACATATACTGCCTAATAGATACATCTCAAGTCTTGAGATTTACATCTTAATCGCAATGTGAAGACAACAAAAACTTTGTTTTGTGTACCACTCAGTGCAAAATGTCAATATTGACAAATTAATTTCCGTAACACAACGGCTTGGGCTCGGAAGCGAGTCGATAAACTCCGGCTATCAGAATTCATCGGCCGCGAATCAGGGAGTTGAGCAGTTGACCTGAGCGTCTATCGGAAAATCGATCGGACTTTGAACACGCACCTGCTGTTTGTTTATCAACAAATATTGATATTTTCATCGACTACAAACTCATTTTTGTACCAAAATGAATGCAAACAGTATCAAAGTGTGTGTAAATAGAAACCTGTTGGATTTATGTGTGGGAAAACCCAATAGGAGGCCAATTAAATTCGGCAACTTGAGCCGTATAGGGGCTTTAAGCATATAGTTAGTATATTGCATCCTGAGATTAGCGAATTGATTAACAACAACAAATTATGACCGAATTGAGAAACTCTGGCGAACTTCTTAATGTGTGAAAAAGTTCAAAGTTGTGAAGATCAAAAGGTGAAGGTCATATTAAGGGCAGCATGGATGTGTGACATTTGTCCACAAGTATGCTGTGTTGAAATATTTAAGTAATCCTTCAAGAAATATAGAAGTTACAACAGAATTGAGAAACTCCGGTGAACTTCTTAATGTGTGAAAAAGTTCAAAGTTGTGAAGGTCAAGGTTATATTAAGGGCAGCATGGATGTGTGGAATTTGTCCACAGGTATACTGTGTTAAAATATTTAAGAAATCCTTCAAGGAATATAGAAGTTATGATATAATTGAGAAACTCTGGCAAACTTCTCTAACCCTTAGACCGCTACTCACAACAATTGTTGTCTGCTGTTGCTTTTATATCTTACCTTATTTCTCAATAAAAACATGCTTTGACAGCACTTCAGAAACATTTCCAATGGAATGATTCTGAAGTGCTGTCAAACCATGTTGTAAATTATTCTAAAGTGCTGTCAAAGCATGTTTTTGATGATAAAAATGGAAAATAGAAAATAAACAGCAGACGACAAAAAAAATTATAAGATAGCGGTGTAAGGGTAAATGTGCCAGACACATGGATAAACGGACATACTCAAGGACACACAGTCCAAACACTATACAGGCCCGTAGCCAGACCTGTTTGAAGGGGGGGTCGTTTTGAAGGCCCAAGGGGCCTGAGGTATCTAGGGGGGTCTAAAAAGTGGACCTCGAGGCTAATTAAAAAGTGGACCTCGAGGCTGGGCGGAGGGGTCGTCCGACCGCTCCGACCCCCCTGGCTACGGGCCTGCTATATGCCTCTGGCTCTACCAAGACCAGGGACATAAAAATAGGGAATTTATACAATTTTTCCTAATACATGTATAGAGAAAATGCCAAATTATGCCAAGGCAAATTATCTCCCCTGCTTATCACAGTTTCTGACAGCATGTACGTGGTGAATACAACACATGTTTTTTATGTAACCAAGTAAAATGCTCGTGATTTATATGTGGCTGTGACAGGAGAAGTGGGGCTTATGGCATTTGTGACCAGTGTAGCTCCTGATGCAATGGCAGTAGCAGACTCCTGTAGGCTGATAACGATCTACATGTATATTGCTCTTGGACGGGTATTTCATTTATGGAATGGCGAACAGTGCAGATCCTGATCAGACTGTGCGGATGCACAGGCTGATCTGGATCTACACTGGTCGCAAAACAAATAAGCCCCATTTCTCCAGTTACAGCCACATAAGTATATGTCATTTACTGTGCACGAAGCGAAAACGACATAATGGACATCTGAGACACAGTCCCTTTAACACAACAAGGCGTGATGTGTGTGCAATTTAGAGACGTTCATCTGTAGATATATAGAGTATATTCAACTACCATTTTGAAATATCGGATTTATTTCTCCGACATCTGGAGAAACGAGTGTGGAGTGTGGATTTACATATGTCAAGCGAAATAAATTTGGTATTTCAAAATGGTAATGGAATAAGTTGTATATTACATGCTCTTAGAAAAATTAGAAATTTGCTCTTAGACCAGCTTATAACGTTGTCATTGACAATTTTGACGGTAGCGTTTGAATTGTAAATGACGTCAAAACGTGACGTCAATTATTTCTCGCGAACGTCTAGGAGGAAATGTTTCCTTTAAGAAAATAAATGCCTCCAGAATCACGATAAATCACTGGGTAGTATGTAATATAAACAATGCTATAACGAATAACTGAGACAGTCCCTTTACCACAACAAGGCGTGAAGTGTGTGCAGCTTAGAGGTTCAACTGTAGACGTAAACAAGAGAACGTGCCATACATCACAGATATATCACCAGGAAGCTGGGGCCCGTTTCACTAAACTTCTTACGACTAAAATGTTTGTAAGTGCAAAATTATGATAGTCTGTAAATTTCACATTAACAATGTTTTCTTGTAAACAATTATTGGATTTACATTTATTGAGCATAGGCTGCATATGCAGCCTATGCTTAATAAATGAAAATCCATCAATTGAAATTTACACTTATGAACATTTTAGTCATACGAAGTTTAGTAAAACGCACCCCAGGTGGGCAGAAATATGCCATACATCACAGTTATATCACCAGGAAGCAGGTAGGCAGAAATAGGTCACAGCTCAGTGAAGACACACAATGACACGGAAGATAAATATCATGACATTAAAGGTACATGCCCACTCAGTAGGCACAAAATGTTCTTATTAGGAAGTAAATAAGTGTATAATTGTGTCACTATTCCACCAGTTCTAAAAATTATGAGTGCCCGCTATACAGATAAAACCATTTAGTAATATTTATTTTACTGATAGTGACGCGTGGTGGTATCAGGCTATTTTCATATGCAAATGAGGTATTATATTTTTTAATTATTTATACTAATTAAATGTGTCACTTAAAAAAATTACATTTTCGACAGATTATAAAGTACATGTATGATCATTCCACATCGACAAAAAAATACAGATAATAAAACAAGAAACGAGGCAAAGCCACGAAGGCCAGGTTTTTTCCAAGCATGGACACTTGGATAACATAATTATACCCACTTTTTGTAGACTAGATGGCCGTGGCCTGCATGTCGTGCCTTGGGGTGAGGCAGGGACACTAAAAAAAGAGATATAGTAGATGGAAAAACTTTAACGAAAAAACTTTAACCGGACACACGGACGTACGGATGGACGGACGGACGTATGCCAAAATGCCGACGATATCGCGCTTTCCACAAGCGGGTGCGACAATGATGATAAACACCCATGTGAAGTATCAAGGTAAATGGGTGAAGCAGTTGCAGAGATATAGTACACGAAAAAACTTTAACAAATAAATTAAAAGTAATTTGACCTTCACATTGCGCACAGGGGCCGCACGGTTGGGGGTTAGAGTGAAAATATGGACGATGATAAACACCCATGTGAAGTTTCAAGGTAATGGGCGAAGCAGTTGCAGAGATATAGTATATAACAAAAAAGTTTTAACCAAAAAATTTAACCAGACGTACGTTAAAAAGTTAACGTTGAAAATGGCTAAGTCAATTACGTAGAAATAATAGGTGAAGGTAAAAAAATGGTCACATGTTGGATAGTTGTATGTGGTAGGCACCCCTTGGTTATGAAGCTGTGAAAGTTTGGTGGTCCTAGGTGGTACAGTACCAAAGAAATGGACTTAAACACGAAAAGTTAACATTGTAAACGCGAAAAGTTAACATTGAAAATGGCTAAGTCGACAGCGCGGAAAAAATGGGTCAAGTTAAAAAAAAAGTAACATGTTGGATAGTGATATGTGGTGGGCACCCCTTGATTATGAAGCTGTGAAAGTTTGGTGGTCCTAGGTGGTACAGTACCAAAGAAATGGACTTAAACACGAAAACTTAACATTGAAAACGCGAAAACTTAACATTGAAAATGGCTAAGTCGATTGCGCGGAAAAAATGGGTCAAGTTAAAACAAGAAACGAGGCAAAGCCACGAAGGCCAGGTTTTTTCCAAGCATAGACACTTGGATAACATAATTATACCCACTTTTTGTAGACTAGAATGGGCCGTGGCCTGCATGTCGCGCCTTGGGGCGAGCATGGACACTAAAAAAATAGATATAGTAGATGGAAAAACTTTAACCTTTAACCAAAAAATTTTAACCGGACACACGGACGAACGGACGGACGTATGCCAAAATGCCGACGATATCGCGCTTTCCGCAAGCAGGTGTGACAATGATGATAAACACCCATGTGAAGTATCAAGGTATTGGGTGAAGCAGTTGCAGAGATATAGTACACGAAAAAACTTTAACAAAAAAATTCAAAGTAATTTGAACTTGACATAGGGCACAGGATCGCGCTTTCCGCAAGCAGGTGCGACAATGATGATAAACACCACCCATGTGAAGTATCAAGGTATGGGTGAAGCAGTTGCAGAGATATAGTACACGAAAAAACTTTAACAAAAAAAATTCAAAGTAATTTGACCTTGACATTGGGCACAGGATCACGCTTTCCGCAAGCAGGTGCAACAATGATGATAAACACCCATGTGAAGTATCAAGGTATTGGGTGAAGCAGTTGCAGAGATATAGTACACGATCGAAAAAACTTTAACAAAAAAATTCAAAGTATTTGACCTTGACATTGGGCACAGGATCGCGATTTCCGCAAGCAGGTGCGACAATGATGATAAACACCCATGTGAAGTATCAAGGTATTGGGTGAAGCAGTTGCAGAGTATAGTACACGAAAAAAACTTTACCTTAAAAAAAATTGGGCAGGTAATTTGACGAAGATATCCCAAGAAGGATATTAAACACGAAAAAACTTTTAACAAAAAAAAATCAAAGTAATTTGACCTTGACATTGGGCACAGGGGCCGCACGGTTGGGGGTTAGAATGAAAATATGGATGATGATAAACACCCATGTGAAGTTTCAAGGTCAAGGTAAGGGCGAAGCAGTTGCAGAGATATAGTATAACGAAAAAGTTTTAACCAAAAAACTTTAACCAGACGTACGTTAAAAAGTTAACGTTGAAAATGGCTAAGTAAAATTACGTAGAAATAATAGGTGAAGGTAACAAAATGGTCACATGTTGGATAGTTGTATGTGGTAGGCACCCCTTGGTTATGAAGCTGTGAAAGTTTGGTGGTCCTAGGTGGTACAGTACCAAAGAAATGGACTTAAACACGAAAACTTAACATTGTAAACACGAAAATTTAACATTGAAAATGGCTAAGTCGACTACGCGGAAAAAATGGGTCAAGTTAAAAAAAAAAAAGTAACATGTTGGATAGTGATATGTGGTGGGTACCCCTTGATTATGAAGCTGTGAAAGTTTGGTGGTCCTAGGTGGTACAGTACCAAAGAAATGGACTTAAACACGAAAACTTAACATTGTAAACGCAAAAATTTAACATTGAAAATGGCTAAGTCGACTACGCGGAAAAAATGGGTCAAGTTAAAAAAAAAAAAGTAACATGTTGGATAGTGATATGTGGTGGGCACCCCTTGATTATGAAGCTGTGAAAGTTTGGTGGTCCTAGGTGGTACAGTAACAAAGAAATGGACTCAAACACGAAAACTTAACATTGATTGTGGACGCCGCCCGCCCGCCCGCCCGGCTTTCGCCAATCCAATAGCCTGGATTTTTTTAAAAAAAACCTGGCTAAAAAAGTAACATGTTGGATAGTGATATGTGGTGGGCACCCCTTGATTATGAAGCTGTGAAAGTTTGGTGGTCCTAGGTGGTACAGTACCAAAGAAATGGACTTAAACACGAAAACTTAACATTGAAAATGCGAAAACTTAACATTGAAAATGGCTAAGTCGATTGCGCGGAAAAAATGGGTCAAGTTAAAAAAAAAGAAACATGTTGGATAGTGATATGTGGTGGGCACCCCTTGATTATGAAGCTGTGAAAGTTTGGTGGTCCTAGGTGGTACAGTACCAAAGAAATGGACTTAAACACGAAAACTTAACATTGAAAACGCGAAAACTTAACATTGAAAATGGCTAAGTTGATTGCGCGGAAAAAATGGGTCAAGTTAAAAAAAAAGTAAAATGTTGGATAGTGATATGTGGTGGGCACCCCTTGATTATGAAGCTGTGAAAGTTTGGTGGTCCTAGGTGGTACAGTAACAAAGAAATGGACTCAAACACGAAAACTTAACATTGATTGTGGACGCCGCCCGCCCGATCGCCCGCCCGCCCGCCCGGCCGGCTTTCGCCAATCCAATAGCCTGGATTTTTTTTCAAAAAACCTGGCTAATAATAATGGCCATTACAATTTTAAGAAAACACGGTTATCGCCCCTGATATTAGTGTGGAAATTTACAATGATATAAAATGTATAATAATGACAATCAATACCTGGTGTAATGGTGAATGCATGTTTATTTTGCCAGAAAATGTTTCAGATGATGTCTGATATAGAGAACATTTTGTGCCTATTGAGTGTGCCTACCTTTAAGTTTCCTAATGCAACTTGACAGTATACATACATGTATTACTGTGAACTCCATTTAACTCTTTGCATGCTGGGAAACTTGTGGGCTATAAATAGTTCAAAACTAGCGGATAAAAATTCATCATATTTTCTTTTATTTCTCCTTGTAAATATCATGAATATGTCTTGGAATTTAGAATTGAGTCCTCAGGACTCAATTCTAATGAAATTCCAAGACATATTTTCAGAGAAATAAAACATATAGTCATAAGGCTAATTTGTTTGGCAGATATTTTCGCCGCTAGCATGCAAAGAGTTAAGGCCAACCAACACCACGAAAACTATAATTTGTTGTCTGTTGTTGTTTCATATTTTGTCTCTTCTAGGTTTCCTACGGAGCTTTATTTCGTTCTAACGAATTCTAGAATTAGATGAATTCTAGATCTAATTCGTTCTAACACCAGAGCTCCAGATAAGCTGCATATTTGCGTAAATACCCAATTAAAATTGCCAAAAACACAATTGAAATCAGAAGTAGCGAGTATCAAAAAGCAATAACAAATTTGTGGTACCTTTATCATGCTGCAGAAAACAATAAACAGACCACAAATATAGCATATTTTTCTTATTTTCCATGAAAACACATCTTGGAATTTCACTAGAATTGTCTCCAAGGAGACAATTCTAATGAAATGCCAAGAAATGTTTTCATTTCGAAGCAAACTGTTCAATAATTGCTGTCTGTTGATGTGTAAACAGTAGTGTGATTTTGAAAACACATCTTGGTATTTCACTAGAATTGTCTGCAAGGAGACAATTCTAATGAAATGCCAAGAAATGTTTTCATTTCGAAGCAAACTGTTCAATAATTGCTGTCTGTTGATGTGTAAACAGTAGTGTGATTTTATTATACCCAATTAAAATATTGAAATACCCAAATGCTTCAGATATGAGCCGCGTCGCGAGAAAACCTGTCTTCGGGAGTCCGACGACGTCACAAGATATGATGTCGTGAACTTAGCTGACGTAATTTCAGCCGAGATTTCCAATTATCGACGTTTGTCAGACCGCCATGTTAGGTTTGTTCCGTGGTGTTAAAGTTATCTAACGAACAGAACAACAACGCACCTCGGTGTTTTTATTATACTAATGCATTTTACCAATGTGAACGTTATAAATTTGTTTAAATTGTATTTGAACCTTTGTTCAGTGTAAGATACATTCCAAAATATATCTATAATCGGGCATTAACTGTTATCGACCACCATTTACAGGTGAAAACTCTGTGTAAGCTACATTTTTTATTAACATACAGATAGTCGGCAGCATATCTGTAGACCGATGTAGCCTGGGCCCGGTTTCCCGCACAACTATATGTTTCAGATCTGGTTAACTCGACGCGAATTTTCAGTCTATTGCTCATTTCTTTCTTTCTAATATAATGTACAAAATTAAAATTTAGCGCAACCTTTACTGATTTTAAGAAAAGAATATCTCCTGCGAAAAAAACAAAGCCATGGATGTCAGACTAGTATAGCCACATATAAGTCCCATCTGTGCATATGCGCCGTCTGATCAGAACATACGATGTTCGCCAGTCAGTCACTGCATGGGGAATCCTTTCTCGATTGCCGACATGATATGGGTTGCCGATCGTACATTTATTGCAGAGGTCCGGTTTTTTCAGGTGGTCCAAGTACAGCTGTATACGCGGGACGATGTCGAGAACATTAGACATTTCTATTATCTGAATATGAAAAGCATCAATCAGAATGCACGCTGACTTGTATGTCATGTTAAGAAATAGATGGGATGATATTTCAAGGCAACATATTCTGCGGACATTAGTATCCTGGACTGTTAGTGACAATCTATCAAGTCGTGACAAATGCAATATAAATACAAACAATCAAGAACTAGACAATAAATGTGGGATTATATTTCAAGGCAACATGTTGGGGACATTAGAGTAATGAACTTCTAATATTGTTCGGCGATTATCAAGGATCTCCTGACTTGGGGTCTTGTTATTATTTTATATCTTCCACCCTCTCATTGCTTCGTACTTTGGGACCCTCGCATTTTGAGTTGAGCCTCCAAAAGACAAACTGCTACCGTTACATTCCCAAAACAAACACAAGTCGGTGGTACGACAATCAAAAAATAGATTATAGGAATGAATGGCCTTTTTGTGGAATTTATCGGGGTATAAACTTGGAAAAGTCGCGGGAATACTGGACGAAGGCCGGACTTTTCCAAGTTTATATCCCCGATAAATTCCACAAAAAGGCCATTCATTCCTTATAATTCCAGCATTTGAAATAAATTCATCAAGAAAATGTGTTAATTTTGACAGACGGCAGCCATTTGTTTACATTGACAGCACTGACAGCGCACCTGTAGAAAGTAGTTCGGCCTAGGAGTTTACGGGGATATGAATTTTGGACAGAGACTTGCTACGGGCCAATCAAATGTTAGGGAATTGTGTAAATAAAGCTGGAATTATACAAAGAATAAATAGTACCGTAATGTCCGTTAACATTTTACAGGAAACATGGTTATCGCCCCTGATATCAGTGTGTAAATTTATGTTTGATATAAAAAATGGTATAATAATGCGTGGGGTAATGGTGAATGTGTGGGGTAATGGTGAATGTGTGGGGTAATGGTGAAGGTGAATGTGTGGGGTAATGGTGAATGTGTGGGGTAATGGTGAATGCGTGGGGTAATGGTGAATGACTGTTTATTTTGCCAGAAAATGTCTCATATGATGTCTCTGATATAAAGAACATTTTGTGTCTACTGAGTGGACATGTACCTTTAACACTTTGAACCCGAAAGCCCGCTATATCGGTTTATGCAAACAGTGCAGATCCAGATGAGCCGGCTCGTAACGAGCCGTCTCATCAGAATCTGCACTGTTTGAAAGTAATTTTCATATTTTAGGATTTTCATATCGGCACACTTGATACCAGTGTGGAGATATAAATCTGGTATAAAATGTATAATAATGCCAATCAATACATGGGGTAATAATGGTGAATGAATGTTTATTTTGCCAGACTAGGTCTCAGATGATGTCTCTGATTTCAAGAACATTTTGTGTCTACTGAGTAAGCATGTACCTTTAAGGCCATACAACAGCAGGGAATCGTAAATTGTCGTCTGCTGCTGTTTCATATTTTGTCTCTTCTCTCCGTGAAAACATGGTTCGGCATCATTTTCCAATGGAACTGATTTATAAGGAGCTATTCTGTCTGTTAGATACATGGCGCAGGCTGGTCTGAGACTACACTGGTAACAAATTTAAAGATTCACTTATTTGCGCTTTTTGCAGCTCAACTACGGTAAGTGAATTTTCAACTTTATGAAAGTATTTTCACTACTCAATTTGAAAATCAATGCGTATTTTCACATTGCTGTGCATATTTTGTACTCCCACTTTTGATAATCAATGCGTATTCAGCTAAAACTAGATTGGTCAGTAAGCGAGGCTTACAGAATACCACCCGCGTGGGCCCAGGTACCCCTAAATATGTAAAATTTTCCAAGTGTGTGGGCTTGTGACCTTGACTCTGGGCTTAGCGGGGGCGGCACGAACGTGAATGTGAAGCAGATCCGAGCAAGAAAATAGAAGTTATAACCGATTTCTCTGATGTTAAGTTTTGTAAAGAGACTAAGTATGTGATCTTGACCTTGGGATCAGCGGGGATATGTCACAGCATGATAGTAGAGCCTTAGAGGAATGCATGCATGAAATATGAAGAATTTTAGATGAAGTTATAACATATTTCTCTGATGTTAAGTTTTGTAAAGAGACCATGTATTTGACCTTGACCTTGGGATCAGCGGGGTTGGACGGTCGTGGAGTTTTGGCACAGCATGGTAGTAGAGCCTTACAGGAATTCATGTGTGAAATATTAAGCATTTTAGATGAAGGAAATAGAATTTATAACAATATTTCTCTGATGTTTAAGTTTTGTAAAGAGACTAAGTATTTGACCTTGACCATGGGATCAGCGGGGGTTGGACGGTCGTGGATTTGGCATAGCTTGGTAGTAGAGCCTTACAGGAATGCATGTGTGAAATATTAAGCATTTTAGATGAAGGAAATAGAAGTTATAACAATATTTCTCTGATGTTAAGTTTACGGACGGACGGACGGACGGACGGACGGACGTTCTTACAGTACTATACTTATGTGGCTTATCACATGTTAAATATTAGCCACATAAAACGATTTTTAGCCACATAAAAGGATTTTTTAGGTGGCTAATTGTAACCAACCCTATCCTTTACTAAGTCCATAACCCTGTGGGGCTAGCCACATAAGTACCCTAATGTGTGCCCGGACAACCTGACTCCAGCATACCCCCCCCCACAACTCGTTGCGGGGGGTATAATAATTGCGTAAAATACGCCAATACGCACCTTATCTGGAGCTCTGGTAGAAGCCACAAAATGATAGGCTACTAACATTAGAATTTTGTAAGTGAAAAATCACGTATACCCCCGGCCACTGCCTGGACCGACAAATAAAAACTTTTAACACAAATATTAAAAAAAATATAACAAAAATTTCTAAGTAATTTAACCTTGACCTTGGACATGAAGGTCGCATGGGTGTGGTATGGAATGACAATATGGATGATGATAAGGAAGTACATGTATATGAAGTCTGAAGTTAATCCGACTTACCATTGCAGAGATAATGGGTACCCAAAAACTTTAACGCAGATCTGACGGACGCAAATTTCTAAGTAATTTGACCTTGACCTTGGACATGAAGGCCGTATGGGTGTGGTATGGAATGAAAATATGGATGATGACAAGGACGTATATGAAGTGTGCCAGTACCTCGTAGATCTGTGCGAGCGTGTGGTAGACGGCTTGATCCTTGTCCAGCAGCGTGGCCGGAGACAGCGTCCACTTTGGCTGGTCAACGTCCATGTAGTAAAACTCATCCTTCACGTCGCTGCCATGGGTCGGCAACTTGTATACGATATACCTGTATTGGTACAATATCAACATCATGATGCAGTGGGCGTGTATTCCATGGGCGGATTCAGGGGGGGGGGGGCGGACCCGGCACGCCCCCCCCCCTCTAAAATTTGCCGCATAAAGATTTTTTACAAGCGGATTCAGGGCGGGGGGGGATTTTTTACAAGTTACAAGGCACGTTTCATGCCAAGTGCCATGTATTCCATGCATTTTTCGGTCGTTTTCTTATTGTTTCCAAATTTGAACGTTTTCAATCAAATATCATGTCTAAACATACTGTGAGACAGTGTCAATATTTTTACTCCAAAATGTGCCAGAACACAGGAAATGCGATGTACATTCTGCTCGGACGACTATTTTGCAATACTTGACTATATTAACGAGCATAGCTCGTTCGATAATATAGTCAAGTATTGCAAAATAGTTACGTCCCCCCACTAACCCGAAATCCTGGATCCGCGCCTGTATTCTGTCTAACTTTAGCTGAATCTGTAGTTCCCGCTAGTTGGGAAGTCACCATGTTCGAGCCCGGTACCAGATACATATTTTTTGAATCCTATGATATTTGGCACCTATCAAACCACAGGCAGGCACTGGCACTTTGTGGTATGAACGACAAAACACTCTTTAAATCATACCCGATTTTACTCTGATATTAAATATCTAGAAGATAGGACACGCGTCATCTTTTCAACTAACGGAAGTGGCTTATTTACCTTGGGCCTGGCTCGTTAATTCAGTAATTGTAACGCGCACAATGGACATGATCCTGCTGGTACACTAAGGCTAAGGTACACTAGTACAATGGTGTCGGCGAATTTTCCGCACCTAAGGCTTTCTAAACAAATTTGTATGTCATTAAGTAACATCCCCATATTCAGTCAAATTTTTTGAATATTCAACGCAGTTCAAAGACATCTGTGAAGGTAAAATGTCATAACGTTCTGACGTCAGTAAGTGACGTAAATTGTGTGTTGTATGACATCACATGCGTGTTTGCAACGTCACATTTGTTTCTGCTAATGCTGTGCATCTGGTTGTGTAAACAAAATGGCGAACAGCATACTGGATCAGCATAGCAAAATTGGTATTAAACTTGAAGCAGAACTATCCAGTGACATCATGACAGGTTAGTTTCTTAATTGAACAGTTAATTTAGTAAATAAGACAGCTATTCCATCAGTAGGGTCTGAGGAGTTTACACATTTTGACTATATTCTGAATAACTTTTTACCAAACTATCAGTATGTGATAAAATTGTGTCACACAGGGCTCCAGATAAGCTTTTAAAAATCATTGCGTAGTTTACTTTTACAAATTGATTATTGATTTTCTTCATTACTAAATACGGATCAAATGATAAAATAAATATAAAAAATTGCTTATCTATTTACTATGTACAGAGCTCCAGATAAGGTTCGTATTGGTGAATTTTACGCAATTGTATTAGCTGAATACATTGATTATCAAAAGTGGGAGTACAAAATACGCACAGCAATGTGAAAATACGCATTGATTTTCAAATTGAGTTGAAAATTCACTTAGTTGAGCTGCAAAAAGCAAACAGTGTTTTCTTTTTGCAGCTCAACTAAGTGAATTTTCAACTTTATGACAGTATTTTCACTAGTCAATTTGAAAATCAATGCGTATTTTCACATTGCTGTGCGTATTTTGTACTCCCACTTTTGATAATCAATGCGTATTCAGCTAAAATAATTGCGTAAAATACGCCAATACACACCTTATCTGCAGCCTGGTCACAGTGTAGCAATTAATCAGCTTGTTTATTCCGAAATCCACATATTTTATTACGACATACGCAAGGCTAAATTTGATGTCAATTGCGAATTAGCCGATAATCAGAATTAGCCGAAATGACAGTATCACTTGTGTCCTACCTTCTAGATATTTAACTCTTTGCGTGCTAGCGGCGGAAATATCCGCCAAACGAATTAGGACTATATGTTTTACTTCTGTCTGTAAATATGTCTTGAAATTTCATTAGAATTGAGTCCTCAGGAGGACTCAATTCTAATGAAATTCCAAGACATATTCATGATATTTACGGGGAGAAATACAAGAAAATATGATGAATTTTTGTCCGCTAGTTTTGAACTATTTATAGCCCACAAGTTTCTCAGCATGCAAAGAGTTAATATCGGAGTGAAATTGGGTATGATTTAAAGAGTGTTTTGCTCTTCATATCACAAAGTGCCAGTGCTATCAACTATGTCACTCAATTATTTTCTGTTCTGGGCTAGCTACGTACGCCACTGACTGTGTATCAACGAAAATTGGCGGAATGATAAAACATAGCAGCTCATATATGCAAGCGTTCTGGAAAAGCTAATACTTTTATCAATGATTACCAGCGCTCCAGATAAGGAATTAGTAATTGAGTATTGTCACTCCATCATTTTTGAAGCAATTGGGTATTTCAAAATTTTAATTTGGTAAAATAAAATCACACTACTGTTTACACATCAACAGACAGTAATTATTGAATAGTTTGCTTAGAACTGAATACATGTCTTGGCATTTCATTAGAATTGTCTCCTTGGAGACAATTCTAATGAAATACCAAGATGTGTTTTCATGGAAAATAAGAAAAATATGCTATATTTGTGGTCTGTTTATTGTTTTCCGCAGCATGATAAAGGTACCACAACATTTGTATTGCTTTTTGATACTGCGCGCGTTACAATTAATGAATTATCGATTCGGGAACTGGTACACTATTGCCACTTCCGTTGCTTGAAAAGATGGCGAGTGTCCTACCTTGTAGATATTTACTATCAGAGTAAAATGAGTTATGACTTAAATGAGGCACTTGTTCCACAAAATGCCTATGTTCCAAATACTTCGTATTTCCCACAGGTGGAACACGCGGACCTATGACACCAACAAAATGCCTATTAAAAAAAACCCATTACCCCACCCACTTGGTCTCGTACACTACCATCTTCTACTTATAGAAAGGTGGATAAGAATATGGCTATTATAGAAAGAGCCCTCTCTTTTCCGAATCGCACAAACACAATAAACATCGATTAAATGTATGAAATATGTCTCTGGCAATCGATAAAGGTATTAGGTGTGTGAATATACTCACTTCAAATCGCTGTTTCCAGCATTTATTCAGTTATTCGCATTTTGTATACCCCATCCAAAGCGAAATTTGCGTGTATGAAAGAATCTCACACAGAAATCGGAGGCCGTCCGGCGTGGATTATCGGTCATATTTGGCCGATAGCTGATCGCCAGCTCAAAATAAAGTCGTGCACCATGACCATATACATTAGAAACTCCAACCATACAAAGTTCGTCCAATTGTGATCGTTCACCGATCTAAAAAACACTTTTTTCTAATTTTATTGACTTTCATTCATGATTCGCGTACTATCAGATTATGTCTTCCGGAATCCCGGTAATATATGGGATTTAGTACTAAACCCATTGACCCGGCCTTAAATGACCTTAGCTATTGATAGGCCCTTAAACCCCAACAAACAAACAAACTGTTACATATATGTATATCTGCTTTTATTTATACATGTACCATGTACATGACGTGTGCCAAGATTTGAAGAGTGGCATAAATAATACATGGACATGTATACCGGTATGTGGAGGGAACTTGCTGAATATCAAACTCAAAATACTTAACCTGTTCAACCCGGCCGACCATAAACCAACATCTGCAAACACTGTAGATCCAGGTGAGATGGCTCCTAACGAGTCGTCTCATCAGGATCTACGGCATTTGTCAGTCATGTTCAAGTTTATAAAAAGTCTGCATTTTCACATTAATCAAACAATTAAAAAATAATCATTGAACAGCCAATGTTTGATATTTAGGGTTGAAAAGGTTAACTTTTGATGTGGATTATATATATGAGCCGTGCCGTGCGAAAACCGGGCTTAATAACAAAAATTTCAGTTTTTACTTTTTCGCGTATTCTGAATTGAACATCTTTTAAAAGCCATATGCTGCCAAAATTATTAATGTATCCCAATTATTTTTCATTTTAGAAGTATTTTTATGACGCGTGGTAAAAACTTATATAACATTAACTTTGTGACAAAACACGACGTCGGGCAGATGTGGTAGCGTGATACCTTATACTTGTCGCCGTGTGTCTTTCTTGAGGATTGCATTACCATCACCTGATATCCATTATTATGCAGTCAAGTGATAAGCTGATGATTTGATACTACAAATCGTACGAAAAGCAAGTTTATGACCATCAAATTTCAAATTAATTTCAAGACTTTTCGAAAACTCAACCAACCTCACTGTGTGTTTTGTGCATTATGTATTGCTTATACACAAACAATGAAGAGGCTGCACTGAAATCATTGATTCTGAATCTATTAGAGAGATGTTGATGCATTTATTTTGCCAAATTCAATACAAACACCGGATATATATGTAATTACATAGCCTCCATTTATGATAAAATAGGTGGCATTAAATGGCATATCGTTCGCTATGTACTGGATATAATTGTTCAAAAGTCTCAATGTACTAAGATAATAGATGGTAATATCGTTTGCGTACACTAGGTTGTTCATATTTAAGATTATTTATGAATCAAAGTGTCGTTTTTCCGACGTCGTTTACCGCTTTCCATAACCTTGTCATTAAGCCCGGTTTTCGTATGGCGCGGCCCATATATACATGTATACTGGATGAGGCCTTAAAAAATTACAATTTTCGAAAAAAATTCAATAACTTTTTTCTTTTTTTTTTCGAAAATTATAATTTTTTATCGCTTCGTCCAGTATTCCCGCGACTTCTCCAAGTTTATACCCAGATAAAGTATGCTGTGATCATGGATGCTGTATCAAGTTTTGACGTCAATCCATCAGATTGCTTTTTATTCAAATGGGCGTTAGTGGTCACATTATATCTATCTTTTGTTCATACAAGAAAACAGTGTGTGATTTTACATGACTTAAAAATATATTTGATGTGAAATGCATAAATTACCACATTTGGTACCCTATGTGTACAACAAATAAGTTAGGAATATTTTAAAGAAAATTTACGAAAAAATATGTAACACATTATGTCACTTGATTATGAAACCATGTGATCCAATACCCTGATATAGCATTTGAACTGTCCATCAAATGCACTTACATCCCCTCACAGCCACATGGCTAAGCCACTGTGTACTTACCAATGTCTGACCTGCTGGGATAGCCACTGCATCCAGGTAAACTAGTACATTCTAGCAGTTCTCCAGATAAGGAATTAGTAATTGAGTATTGTCACTCCATCATTTCTGAAGCAATTGCGTATTTCAAAATTTTAATTGTGTAAAATAGAATCACACAACTGTTTACACATCAGCAGACCGCACTCATTGAATAGTTTGCTTCTAAATGAAAACACATCTTGGTATTTCATTAGAATTGTCTCCTTGGATGTGTTTTCATGGAAAAATAAGAAAATATGCTATATTTGTGGTCTGTTTATTGTTTTCTGTAGCATGATAAAGATACCACAAATTTTGCATTGCTTTTTGATACTCACTACTTCTGATTTTAATTGTGTTTTTGGCAATTTTAATTGGGTATTTACTCAAATACACAGCTTATCTGGAGCTCTGTTCTAGGTATTAAATTGGTGGGAAAAATGTTTTTCCATACATGTACCTTCACGTCCTAATTTTCTCACTATGACTTCATTTAACTCTTTGCATGCTAGCGGCGAAAATACCCGCCAAACGAATTAGGAGTATATGTTTTATTTCTCTCTGTAAATATGTCTTGAAATTTCATTGGAATTGAGTCCTCAGGACTCAATTCTAATGAAATTTCAAGACATATTCATGATATTTACGGGAAGAAATACAAGAAAATATGATGAATTCTTGTCCGCTAGTTTTTAACTATTTATAGCCCACAAGTTTCCCAGCATGCAAAGAGTTAAGTGTTTAATTTCAATGTATGTTGCATGTATCCTGCCTAGCAGTTGACAACTTACGAGATTGTGAAGAGTGAGACAATGATCAAAGGTTCTTGAAGAACGGTTCATATTTCGGTGTTTTATGGATTATTTCGGTGGTTTAGGTGCATTGTTACCATCATACAATTTACGTCACCTCCAGCGAATTACACATATAATTCTGGGGGGGGGGGGGGGGGGCATGCCCCCAGACCCCCCTAGTAAATCGCGGTGCAATCCGCTGCTCAAAGTTGGTAGTGTACGAGACCAAGTGGGTGGGGTAATGGGATTTTTTTTTAATAGGCATTTTTTTGGTGTCATAGGTCCGAGTCTTCCACCTGTGGTATTTCCCACCCACCATATATATTCTTAAATTATTAAAGAAATGGTGTTTCAAAATATGTATAGTCAGACGCGGATCCAGGATTTCGGGTTAGGGGGGTGTAACTATTTTGCAATTTAATCGACTATATTAACGAACGAGCATAGTCGACCGAGCGGAGATCGGGATAGCGCTAGGGGGGTCTGGGTCAAATATTTTGAATCTACATCGCATTTCCTGCATTCTGGCGCATTTTGGAGCAAAACGTGGGGAAAATTGACACTGTCACAGTATGTTTAGACATGATTTTTGATTGAAAACGTTTAAATTTTGAAACAATAAGATAACAAACGAAAAATGCATGGAATACATGGCATTTGGCATGAAACGTGCCTTGTAACTTGTAAAAAATCCCCCCCCCCCCCCCCTGAATCCGCCCATGAGAGTATATAGCAATTTACGGAACAAGTAGAATTAATTCCCTTGAATATTGTTATATGGGGTTAGGACGTGATATTGCCCAATTCTAATCTAAACGAAACCGGAAGTGTACACATAAAACCTCTAATTACATTAAATCTATCTTACCAATCCACTGGTTTACCGGACTGTGATAGACACTGAATGCCAGGCGACCCATGTACCCAGCCTACACACGTTGTCAGTGTCAAAGCACCAAGTAAAACAGATGTCATTTTAGGCATGTTGAAAAATCCGTCCACACCATTTCCCGCCATCTTGCCAAATGCGGAAGTAAAGGCACATGACTCTCACGTGTGACGTTGGGCGGAACGTGTGGCACACATGAGTGACTTGAGAACTACACCAGACACGTGACACAGCCATCACGCGTGAGCAGAGAGTGTTGT
Source organism: Conchocele bisecta (assembly GCA_029237695.1). NCBI lineage: Eukaryota > Metazoa > Mollusca > Bivalvia > Lucinida > Thyasiridae > Conchocele > Conchocele bisecta. Next base: position 48,008,253 of record CM055271.1, on the reverse strand, counting down.
AAACTATAGCAACATTAGAGGAAACAGACAACCAATTGATTTCCCATAGACCCACATTCACACAAACATGACAATCGCAAACTACCTGCGACAAAATCAATTTTGTTACTTCCATTCCTGGAGTCAGTCAGTAGTCATAATTAGGGGGGGGGTCTTCATCTCCCACCTCCCTACCCCCCTCCTCCCACTTCCCTCCCCCCACCTCCCACATTCCACCCCCTCCTCTCCCACCTTCCACCCCCTCCTCTCCCACCTCCTTCCATACACCATCTACGATTTCACCGGTTACCGCGTACACAAATCACCGTTTTCCGCCCCACGGCACACCGTTTACCGACCCCCGGTGCACCGTTTTCCGCCCCCATCTACACCGTATCACCGGTTTGCTGCCACCACCCCCCCCCCCCCCCCCCCCCGTAAATTGGCCGTATATAGCCACGTTGAGGCAACTGTCTCGGTAGAAATTTAGCAGATTTTTTATTTTTACGATGCGGGTCGCGCTACGCGCTCCCACTGGATACACGTTTCATAAGATTTGCCTCGGTATATTTTTACCTCTGGCTACGGCCCTGGGTCACTGACTCAATAATATAGTTTAAAACGTGTAAGCACGTGTATCAGTAGCGGGCGCCAGCATTTGTAAATTACTAATACAAGTAGCTATATAGCTGTCAGCATTTGTAAGAGTAGAGGTTGTCAGCACTTCTAGTTCTAACACTACTGTCTGTTCCACGTTTTGCTGCCGACGAACTTTTGGCTATTAAACACATTCAATCTAAAAAGTATTTAAAAGTAAGTACTTGTTTATCAATAACAAAAAAATCACCCTCCCCAAACATTTTATTTGATGAAATTCCATCAAATATTGATTTTATTGCGAAAAACGATTTTCCTATGGGAATTTAACATGGGGAGTCAATTTCCAAAATTTTTCCTTTTTTTTTTAAAACGAAATATTTTGGAAATTGACTCCGAAACCTGGCGAGATAGCTTGAAAATGATGTAACTAAGAAAACATCCCATAGGAAAATCGTTTTTTCGCAATAAAATCAATACAATTTTTTTTTGGGGAGGGTGACTTTTGTTATTGATAAAAAAGTAATTACTTTTAAATATGATTTAGATTTAATGTGTTTAATAGCCAAAAGTTCGTCGCCAGCAAAACGTGGAACAGACAGTAGCATAAGTAGTATATAGGGAGTCAAAATGATACCACAAAAGGTGGGAGCGTTATTGATACCCGTTACAGCTCCCAACAGTATCGAAAAACGGTGTTTTTGTCCAATAACATAAACTAGCCACCAACACTGAAATATTTTAAACCGCGAAACCGTCTTGTTGTACGCCCACCATACTTAGTGAAAAAAAATTGAAATTGAGATTGAAAATAATGGCTTCAAAAAATCCAACGAACAAAAGTACTCCCTAGCACCCTCGAAAAACCAGGTTTTTTGCATAGAGAAGAGCAGAATGATACCACCAGAGGTGGCACCGTTTTCACCACCATACAACACTCCCAACACCCACGAAAAATCGGGGAAAAATAAAAATTTCAGAAAAACCCAAATACATCGAACTACAACGAACTACAGACACTACAACCAACTACAGTATGTATCCACATTTGGGACAAAACATCCACAATCGTACTACCACCTAAATATCCACCATCGAACGCCCAATTGAAGACATGTTTCCCATTGGAATAGACAGACACAATGCCATACAAGGAATGTGAAACATGTGGAAAGGGTTTCGACAAGCCCGCAAATCTTCGAAGACACATGGGTCGCAAGAACCCGTGCAGACCTCCCACGAGAGAGTGTCCCGGATGTGGAGGGAAGTTTGCCACCTACAAGATTCTCTGGCAACATCGCTCAAACAGGTGTCCCGAGGGGCCAGAAGATAGAACCACGGAGGGTAGCAAGAAGAAGGCTGCGACCAGGAAGAGGATCCTGGTACTGGAGAGGAGGGTGGTAGAGTTTGAGGAGGAGGTGGCTAGACTGCGGGATGGAAAACCTCGCGAGGGAGCGAGCATCGACAGCGACGACGACGACGACGACGAGATCGATTGGACAGATATGTAGAGATAGGGGGGATTTCCCCCCACTTTTTGCACTGGCCCCCATCTCGACTCCCAACGGCAAACAAAACCTCTCCCCAAAGTAGGTAGAAAAACCCAAATACATCGAACTACAACGAACTACAGACACTACAACCAACTACAGACGAACGACAGATAGACTTGTCGTGGCCTCCCAAGAGGCAAACAGAAATGATACCACCCATTTGTGTATTTGGACACAGAAATGATACCACCCATTTGTGTATTTGGACACATTTGGGAAAAGTGTAGAAAAAGATTCGCCTCCAAAGAGGCAAACAGAAATGATACCACCCATTTGTGTATTTGGACACATTTGGGAAAAGTGCAGGAGAAATTCGTCTCCCAAGAGGCAAACAGAAATGATACCACCCATTTGTGTATTTGGACATATTTGGGAAAAGTGTAGAAAAAATTCGCCCCCCAGAGGCAAACAGAAACGATACCACCCATTTGTGTACAGTGCGACCCCGTTAGTACACGGAAGTAAGTCCGGCGACATACAACCTTCCATGTTGCTTATCCGAACCGTGCTATATCCGTTCTCGCCCAAGACGCATCATAATGTCAACAAAAAATACATGTACACTGTACACTGTGACTGCGAATGAACGACGTCGCCAATGCCTATAATATGCCATAAGTTTTCACTGTTATCTTCGCATATAATAAATATATTGAATCCAAGAATTGTTAACGTCATGTTTTATTTATTCATCATGTTCATGTAGAATGTAGATCTACGCAGGTCCGTGCAATCCATTATTGTAAACGCGTGTAGAAAAAAAGTGTAGTAATGATGACGCAATGACCCAATGACCGATATCCTGTTCCATCAGCTGCAACATCACGGACAAGATCGTGCTCGGAGCTCGAAGACTCGGACCTATGACACCAAAATAAATGCCTATTAAAAAAATCCCATTATCCCACCCACCTGGTATCGTACTGTACATGACGTTAATAATAGAACGAGATCAAGTGGGTGGGGTAATGGATATTTTTGTAATGGTCATTTTCTTTGTGTCACACGTCCGACTATTCCACCTGTGGGTTTGAGTACAGACCTGTCTAGACATGTTTTGCCAGACACGTTATAATATTGCGCCAGTTCATGAGGTAATCAGGCTTATCAAGCGAGATTTTCGACGAAGATGAATCTGATAATAGTGTACATTTTCTGTAAACGATATCGAATGTTGACGAATATTAAATTAGTAATTATTACGCATTTGCTCTGAAAATGTTATCAACTTTCCGATATATTAGCAGAAAAAAGTCAAATCATTCTCGGCGAAAATCTCAGTTACCGTATATAATAAAGTTGATTATCTCATGCACTGGCTCAATTATGACGTAGCGAAACAAGGCCAGTTGTCACGTACACATTTGTGTACATGCGCCGGGGGCGTGGGCAGTGCTGTTACAATTTAGTTAATCTGGGTCGAGTTAATCTGCGCGACTGATACGCGATCTCCGATTGGTCAGCCTTTACACCTAATTAATATTCCACCAATGGTGAGCGCGAACGCATGCCGGAAAAATGAAATCGAGCACATAACAATTAGCACTGCTTTGTTACTGGTCTTACTGATCTTATTCCCAGTTTGCTCGGATTAATTTACGAAATGTGCAAACGTGATCAGCTGCACATTCACATCGGTGAGATAAAAGGAGGCTATGCGCCCATACAAAAAAAAAAAATCGTCCATTTTGGGTCTAATTTGGGAAAGAATCGCAAATTTAACATGATTTCTGACAATAGTTGTGTTACAAATTTAACACGATTTTGATATACAAATAGGAAAAAAATTCGGGAGCCAAGGCACAACCGTGTACTAACCGAATTCGTGTTATAGCGAAGCGTGTACTAACGGGGTCGCACTGTATTTGGACACATTTGGAAAAAGTGTAGAAAAAATTCGCCTCCCAAGAGGCAAACAGAAATGATACCACCCATTTGTGTATTTGGACACATTTGGAAAAGACGGGTTGGAAAAAGAGGCTCGCATCTACAAGACCTTTTCTCGCAGAGCGCGAACACAGGACTCAGCGATTTCTCGTTTTCGTGTTTCTACGGCCAGCGCCTGCTCTAGATCTGCAATCCGGAGTTGTAGCCGCGCGTTTTCGCTCGGTGGGCCATCCGGACACGAGGTGTGGCCGTGCCTAGCTAGAGACCGTGCATGCGAAACAGTTTTTCCGCAACCATCGCACAAGAAGCGTGGCGGACTACACCCATTTTTTCGTTTCTCGTGTCGCGCCAAGTTGTACTTTTTGGCAAAGACTCTACCACACTTTTCGCACTCCATTTTCCCAATAGTGTTTTGTGTCTAATTGGGCGCAAAACTGCTACTCCATATAGAACGGGTCGCTACTACCAGAGTGCTGGTGTACGGAGTCGTTAGTTTTGTTTTTTTCCTTCGGCGTACCGGACTGTTTTGCGGAGTGCACGAACTGGACGTCGGAGTCCGTTTTGCTCTTCCAGAGTCTACGGGCCTCTAGAGCCATGAATGGGAACAGTGGTCTGCAGACCGCGTACGCCACCACAGAGACCACCACCATTCGCATTCTCTATGGTTCTCCAGATGTCGTGCACCTCCCACCCGGATTCCGTCTGTCACTCTTCTTCCTCCGGGCACTCTTCTTCCTCCAGACACTCGTCTTTCTTCGGACACTCAGAATCGGCGATGCCGGAAATTGTGTCCAACAGTCTGTGTTCCAGCGCGTCCAACCGGTTCTCCAAGCGTCTCTCCATGTCGGACAGGTGCGTCGATTCTTCGAACGAGCGTGCATCTTCTAGTAGATCCGTGGGGAACTCGGTGGGGCCCGCAAAACCAGGCGCGGTCACCCTGTGTTCTACGGGGGTAGGGGTTTCTTGTTCTTCTGGGGTTTCTTCGGGTTTTGTACTACGTTCCGCATCGACATCGTCCCAGATATTTCGAAGACGAGAGCTCCCGATCCCGTAATTCTTTTTTGTTTCGTCGGCTGTCGACTTTCCACGGGCGGAAATAATTTCTCGAATATTTTCCGGAGACAAGTAGGTTTTTGGCATGTTTGCAAACGTTTCTATCTAGAGGGGGGATTTGTCCAACATGGAATTCCCAAATCGTTCGAAATGGTCGAAATACTTGTTCGCGGTGCTCGGATTGCTCGGATTGCTCGGATTGCGCACCAGTGTGCTCGGTTTGCTCGCCAAATTAGCTCAGATTGCTCGCCAGGAAATCCAGTCCGCTCGGAAGGTCGAAATGCCTGCTCGCGATTCCCAGGGGGCTCGGGCTCTCCATTTCTAGCCAACAAGGATAGCAAAAATAGAAATTCTGGGAAGCAAACTGAGCACCCTGGAGAGCCCGAGCCCCCTGGGAATCGCGAGCAGGCATTTCGACCTTCCCGAGCGGGCTCATCTGGATGTACACTGTTTGTCAATACCACTATACATGCATGTGAGGTTTAAAGGGTTAATATTACATGTACATTCGTGAAGTTATAGTCTGATTTATTAATTACTAATTACAGGGTGATGGTGTATATTGATGGACCAGCCCGTCGGTGCCTCGCGGTTTTGCGGGGCTCCGACGGGCGTGTCCATCAATAGACACCGTCACCAATTACAGTTAATATACGGTTTACCACTACCTCGGCCCAACCCTTCATAGGACTTGAATCATTGTCGGGACTCCAATATAAAACATGTGTATCAAACAGTGCAGATCCTGATGAGACGGCTCGTTAAGAGCCGGCTCATCTGGATGTACACTGTTTGCCAACACCACTATATAGGCATGTAAGGTTAAAATGGACACCATCAATGGACACCATCACCAATCACAGTTAATACACTGTTTACGGCCACCACCTCGGCCCAACCCTTCACAGGACTCGAATCATTGCCGGGACTCATAGAAAATGTGTGGCAAACAGTGCAGATCCTGATGAGACGTTTTGATCATTAAGAGCCACCTCATCTGCATGTACACTGTTTGCCACTACCACTATACATGACTGTGAGGTTAAAAGGGTAATGTTACATGTACAGTTGTGAAGTTATTCTCTATGATTTATTAATTAATAATTACAGTTAATACACGGTTTACCACCATGTATGTATTCAGTATGTGTCGCCGGGAATCGGCGCACTACTGCCCGCCCCCCGCCCCACCCCCACGCCTGCCCCCACCCCCACTGCCCCCACCCACCCCCCCCACCCCGCATCACTCTATATTTTAATTCAGTCTCATAACGACATTTATTTGTTTGTATGCCAAATTATGGCACCACCCATCACATTGCTTCAAGAAAATATTGGGATGAAAAAAAAGTTTAAGCAGTGTAAATATTTTTTTATTTTTCAGTTACACATGTGCACATTACATGATGAAACAGATTTAATCAGTGTTAATGTGATATGCATGTAAGCATGTTTCCTAGTCATTTACAAAACAAATACATGATTTGGAATGTTTTGAGACACCCCCTCAGCAACTGTAAATATTTTTTTATTTTTCAGTTACACATGTACACATTACATGATGAAACAGATTTAATCAGTGTTAATGTGATATGCATGTAAGCATGTACATGATTTGGAATGTTTTGAGACACCCCCTCAGCAACTGTCGCACACGTATCAGATAAACACCAAAGCTATCCGTTACTGACTAATTCAGTGCGTTAGGTAAACAAGGAAGTATGCGAGGAGAACATTGGAATAAACTAAAAAAGTAACCCAATTTGGAAAGAAGACACTTTTTCCTGTCTATTGGTACCAGGTACTTGTCCAAATGTTCTACTTTAAAGACGTATGCAGCAATAATCTTCTTAGCTATCCGCTAAACACTAAAGAACTGTACTACTACATAGGCGTCGCCAGGAATTTTCCAGCGGGGTTCGTCTACCACGGTAGACCAACGGTAGACGCCCTATTTTTTTTTGATTTCTATGTGCAATTTCCGACGTTCTAATGCATTTTAGAGCTATAATTTCCACAATCGCACCACCGAATTTCCGTAAGAAAAATATCTGTAAATCTTAGATAAATCGTAGAAAATACTTTCAACACTCCTCCAAGAAAATCGACCCGAACTTGCGTCTCAGTCTCAGACAACTCTTATCACGAATCGTGATAGGAGTTGTCTGAGACGCAAGTTCGTCGTATTGCTGATGCTTAAACTCTGATTTTAGGCACATTATTAAAAGACAACATTTTAGAATAGTATACGTTTGAATATTGTCACCATGAAATTAGATGCATGTTGCCAATAATTTTTCATGATGCTGACAAATTACTGTTGTTGTTGTTGCTGTTGTTGTATGTCTATAATTCAGGCGCTTATTTTTCGTTCGCCACAATCTCTCAACAGCCACAGAGACTGGAGTTAAATTGGAGGGCGAAGCCGATTCTAGACAAGTTGACATCGCGATCATACATATTCAACATGTATTCCTGAAATAGAAACAGTCTATATCCAATAGCAGAGACGTATTATGTACTTTCCTTACCAATAGTCATATTTGCATCCAAAAATTAAAACTGAAAAGGTGGTTCGTTCGCACCCCCAACCCCCCCCCCCCCTGGCGACGCCTATGAGTAGTAGTTGTCAGCAGTTGTAACACTATATTAGTTGTCAGCACTTCTAGCACTAGTAGTTGCAATTGTCCATAGGCAGCGGAATTGGAAAATTATGGGGGGGGGGGGGGCAAAGGGCCCGATTGTGCTAGCGGAGAATTTTTTAAATCTAAGAGGTGTGAAACGCCCAAATCTTACCCAAATCTTCATTCAAAATAACATTTATGGATTTATGGTTGTATTGTATACGTTTTCAACAATATATCATTAGTATATCTTACAATAAGCACATTTTGACCGAAAAAGGGAATAATAAAGCTTTCCGCGGGAAAGCGATTAATATACATGTAGCATTATTATAAAGGGAGAATACCGTGATAGAGACTCATTAATTATGTCTCAGTTGTCTAACTTTAAGGTGCCATCGATCATGATTTCATATGGCACATATACTAGTCCAACTGTCTAACCGGTCATCTCCATAGTATTGCAATATTTATTTCGCTGAGTAATTATATGCCAACATCTTTTTGAAATAGTTCAAAACAAAGTATAATGCATTGAATGAGTGTTTTTATTAGAACAAATGACTTATGGACATAGTTTAGTTATTGCAATTTAATTTACGGAGATACATTTCAAAACTCACACAGGAAGGAATAATGGAGAAATAGAAAATATTCTTAATATTCATCTACAATAACAATAACCAGACAGCCGCGGCCCGCATGTCGAGCCCGCCGAGGCATTTGATGGTATCAGAGTGCATTTATTTGAAGTTTGAATTAAGGGTTGTGGAAGTGGAGCGCAGTGGCCTAGTGGTTAGAGCGTCAGACTGCTGATCTAAAGGTCGTGGGTTCGAGCCTCACCGGAGGCGCTGCGTTGTGTCCTTGAGCAAGACACTTTATCCACACTGCTCCAGTTCACCCAGCTGTGAATGGGTACCGATAATTCGTAGTTGCTCTGTAAATACGAATTACCGGCTTCTCTCAAAAAATCTCTACCTCCGTTCTTTCTCCCATTCTTGGGAGACGGCATGCAAGGTCCTAGAGCCAGTGCCGCCGTTAAATATAAGCAAAAAAAAAAGGGTTGTGGAGATATAAGGTATGCAAAAGCTTTAACGCAAATTTTAAAGTCATTTGACCTTGATCTTAGGCATGTGGGCCGCATGGGTGGGCTATAGAATGAAAATATGGATGATAATAAAGAATTATTTGAAGTAAATCAGAGTAAGTATGTAAAAACTTTTAACATACATTTCAAAGTCATTTGACCATGACCTTCGGCAGGGTATGGAATGCAAATATGGATGATGAAAAGTATTGGAAGTTGGAAGTAAATTGGAGTCACAATTGTGGAGATATAATATATGTACAAATTTTAACGCAGATTTTATAATAACGCAAACTTCTAAGTCATTTGGCCTTGACCTTGGGGCACAGGGGCCGCATGAGTCGAACACAGAATTACTATATGGATGATGCCCAATAAGCATACAAAGTGTAAAGCAAATTTGACTTACGGTTACAGAGATAGTAGGTATGTGAAAACTTTAACGCAAATTTTGACAGAAACTTTAACGCAAACTTTTAAGTCATTTGACCTTGACATAGGGGCACAGGGGCCGCATGAGTGGAACACAGAATGAATATATGGATGATGACTAATAAGCATTTGAAGTTTCAAGTCAATGTGACTTAGGACTGCAGCGATGTAAGGTATTTAAAAACTTTAATGCATATTTCGGAACGCAAACTTCTAAATAATTTGACCTTGACCTTGGGCACAGGGGCCGCATGAGTGGGATACAGCATGAATATATGTATAATGACTAATAAGCATATGAAGTTTCAAGTCAATGTGACTTAGGACTGCAGAGATATAAGGTATTTAAATTGATGAAAATCAACCTTAATATGCATGCAATATATATATTTTTATATTTGTGTATGGTTTGTATATCTTGTCAAATAGCTTGAATGTTTTTCACACCTCATGATGTAGACAAAGCCCAATATTATATTGTATTGACGAGAACACAGTGTATTTTAGTAAATGCAAATGTAAATGCTTTGATTTAACGACGGCACTGGTTCGATGACTTTGCATGTCGGGACCGACTATTTAAGTCCCCATCCGATAGGACTAAGCTATTCGCATCCATGTATTCTTATTATATTAGGCAGTGGTGTGGTAGCGGTGGTACGGTGGCATTTGACGGACCCTGGTAACACGGACCGCCGAGTGCCACTAGTCCCGCGTATTACCACCGCAACAGGCGACTTCTGATAGGCTTTTATCATATTCGAACTCACTGGAATAAAACTCCGGCTCAGTACGATATATCATCGCTAGGTCATGCTCGTGCTCAACTGAATGCTGCTCTCATCTGCCTGCTCCCGGCCCCGGCTTGCTGAGGCGCTGCTAGGCTGTTGCAACTCGGTGAACGAGTGTCACATGTCTTTACCGATTATATGGCACCAACTTGTGTGTCAAGTGCCGCCAGGGGTGGATTGGTTCTACCTGGGACCAGATTTGCTCTGCATCACCGGTGCCAGGGTAAACCCAGTTACCCCATCTCTTCTTCCCGCCTCCCGTGCACCAGGACACTGCGCGGAATTACAGGATCGTATTGGACCTAAGCATTGTCCCATTTCGGCACACATTTATAGACATCCGTCCGCCCTACACTTACATATATCACATAAAACACTTAAAAATTCGGCCTTTATGGACTTATATGTCTGGGTATGGAAGGTCATCGAGCCAATTCTCACCTTTAAATATAAGACAAAAAAAGGACTAGGCTAATCAAAGGTGTCTTGCCCAAGTACATGCCGAATCGACCAGTGTCGGGATTGGAACTCAAGACCTTTACCGATGTTGTTAGAGGGGCTCCCCCGAAAAAAATTGAAATCTAAGAGGAGTGAAACGCCATTTCATGCATTCTCAGCAAGTTTTAGGATGATAATATGTGCTTTATTACAGAATTATTGGGGGCCAGGCACCCCCCCCCACCCAACAAAAGTATTGGGGGATGGTCCCCCCCCCCCCACTTCCGCCACCCCTGTTGTCAGCACTTCTAACACTAGTAGTTGTCAGCAGTTGTAACAGTAGTGGCTGTCAGCCCTTGTAACACGAGTAGTTGAATTGACAGCAATTGTAACAGTAGTGTCTGTCAGCAGTTGTAACAGCTAGTACAGTAGTGGCTGTCAGCAGTTGTAACAGTACAGTAGTGGTTGTCAGCAGTTGTAACACTAGTAGTTGTCAGCAGTTGTAACAGTAGCGGCTGCCAGCAGTTGTAACACTAGTAGTAGACAGCAGTCGTAACAGTAGTGGTTGTCTGCACGTGCAACATTAGAGGCTGTTAGCAGTTGTAACACTAGTAGCTGTCAGCACTTACATCGGCAGTGGTTTACAGCAGTTGTAATTAAACTAGTATTTGTCAGCACTTGCAACAGTACTGGCTGCCAGCGGATGTAATACTAGTAGTTATCTGCACTTATTACCGTAATTAATTGTAGCGACTCTCATAATTTGCAACAGCAGTAATTAATACATGTATTGTCAACATTTGCAACAGCAGTATATAGCAGCAGTAGTAGCAGCAGTAGATGTAAGCATGTGTTGCTGTAATAGCAGTAGTTGTCAGGAATTATGGTCATTTCGTAACCTTGCCGTTTCGTAACCAGACAATCTTGTCATTTCGTAACCATCCAGTTGATCGATTCGTAACCGTCTGTTGATAGACGATTTTAGCTGATGAAACGAGGTACTACTGGGACTAATGGGACTCTCTTTGTACATCGTTAGGCTTCAATAAATTTGAGCGCTAATCAAATGAATGGTTTCTTTTGAGCGCTAATACAATTTAGAACGTCTCATTCGACGCTTCAAAATGCCATTAATGAGGCAAAATGGCTATTATATATTGCAATGAAGTATTTTAATTAATATATCAAATATTTGTCTCATAGTTCATAGTGAGATGTGTCACTTACCAGTCTTCAATATAATGATAATTAGAAATTAATAATTAATATACTCGTATACTGATATTATACCGGTATGTATTTAGATGTGTATGTATATATATATGTATAATAATGGAATTTGGGGAGGGTAACTTTTTTGTTATTTATCATGTTGATGAAAAAGTACTTACATTTAAATAATTATTTAAATTTAATGTTTTTAATAGCAAACGTTCATCGGCAGCAAAAAGTGGATCAGACAGTATAAACTAAGATAAACAATTCATGGTGCATACAATCTGTTCAGGGTCTTCACTATTCGCAAATTTCGGCAGGATCTATAATGTTATTTGCTCATTCAGATACACAATTCAATAATTCAGAAATTACACTAACAATATTGATACACTTGTTTTGTTTCGATGTATTTGTACACATGTACAACATATATTAGTCTAATAAAATTGTGTTTATAAAAAGTTTTCTTATTATTTCTTACTATCATAAATGAACATAATGAACATAGATTGAAATGTGCCAAACACAGCCAATTAACATGCAGTTTGTTCAATCAGCTGTGTGGCTAGCGCTAGCGACATTCGAGGGACTGGGGATTAATTATGACAACATCATGAGTAAATCCCACATTTCAACCAGTCTGAAAGATGTTCAATTTATCGTGTTAAACATTTCGAAACGGTGCGGTTACGAAATTACCAGATACCGCTGTCAGCAGTGGTAAATGCATTGCTGCACCTGTAAATGTATAGCTGCACCTGTACAATGTATAGCTGCACCTGTAAACAAATACAGCTGCACCTGTATTTTTTGTATAGCTGCAGCTGTAAATGTATAGGTGCACCTGTAAAAAATACAAAATGTGCACCTATACATTTACAGCTGTCGTTGGAAACCGTGTTGGTATGGTGCCATGAAAAAATCAACGTATTAAGAACACGATAACAAATGTAAAAATGTAAAAAGTTGTGATAAAACTCATAGCCAGTGCAAATGTGTGTATATATGTACAGTTGTTTAGAATTACGTGCACAATATCTTACAAACTTTAAATATATTCTTAATACGTTTTTAATACTTTTAAGACCACAACTACATGACATTGTACAACGTATTTTAATACGGTGCCGCGAAAAATCAGCGCGGGAAGCTCAACGACAACAACAACAACAACAACAACAAAACCGAACCGGACAGAACTGGACCAGTGTATTATACGCATGTGCAGGTCAGTGGGTCAATTTTGACAGATGAGTGGTTTTATTTACATCTCAGCATACTGTCGCAGTTTGCTGAGGTTAACTTTGTTAAGCGTAGCCATGGTTAACATACGATGCATTTAAGAAGTCCGTATATTGTGTCTGTTTCAAAATTGGGAATTTTTTGTTGAAATAAACCAGTTATCGTTCGTATCCAGTATTCGGATTTCTTATTCTTCTGGAGTATTTCCAGGCGCGTAGCTGCCTATACGCGAGTACGCGGCTGAATCCACGTGATTCTGAGAAAAAAAATAAAGCACCTCAGAATGCCCAGAATGCACCAGATTGCACCAGATTGCACCATTGTTTTCCAAAATTTCGGGGGGGGGGGGGGGGCATGTTTATGAATCCACATGGATAGAGGGCTAGCTACGCCCCTGATTTCCTAGGGGAAAAGTGTGTGGGGTTCGAACCCAAAGTACACCCAGGCACAATCCTGTATTTCTAAGGGGAAAAGTGTCGCCCGATGTGGGGTTCGATCCCACGACCCCCGTAACACTAGCACGGCGTAGTTCTGTGTGACAAAATCTCAGCAACTTTGTTTTGTTGTTGTTGCTGGTGTGCAAATAAAGTAAGTAACGGATTGCAATTATAGATTTGCCACCGTTCTATCACATACAACTATAGCACGGCGCTCTTTTTACTTTTCCATCAATAACAAAATGTCACCCTCTCCTATCCTTTTGTTTGATGAAATTATATCAAATATTGATTGTAATGCAATAGAATCAATTGTCCAATGGGTCTAGACACAGGCCCGTGGCATACGGAGAGGAGGTGCGACGGGTGCGTACACACCCCCCTTAACCCGTTCAACACCACAGGCCTGTATTATGTATAGTGGTATTGGCAAAAAGTGTAGATCCAGATGAGCCGGCTCGTGACGAGCCGTCTCATCAAGATCTGCACTTTTTGCAAGTAATTTTAATAATTTTGAGAACTAAAACACCTCATGTTTACAAATGGACTGGTCTGAAAATCATTTTGTGATGATTGGAATGGGTTGCAAAATTAACATATCAAAATCCATTCCAGTTATTTAGGGGTGAAATGGTTAATCTGCCAAGGTCTGTCCGTGAATGTGCAGAAAAACAATGTTTAGCCCTTCGCGCCGTCAATAACGCACCCCCTAAATTAATTCCTGTGTATGGGCCTGCTCTTACCCACTCACTGAGCTAACCGGGCGATCGTGTCTCGCCACCACACACGGACACTACACCTCTATTTATATTGCAACATTTTCGAGACCGTTCAAATGAGTTGTCACAACATATATCTATCTTCCGTTAATCTAGATACATATATCTATCTTCCGCTAATCATATTTTATTATGACGTACGCAAGGCTAAATTGGATGTGAATTGCGCATTAGCCGATATACAATGGTGTCGGCTAATTCTGCGCACCTAAGGCTTTCCAAACAAATTTATATGTCGTTAACATCCCGATATTCCATATTCAGTCAAAATTTCCTGGATATTCAACACAGTTCAAGACGTCTGTGCAGGTAAAATGTCATAACGTTCTGACGTCAGTAAGTGACGTAAATTGTGTGATGTATGACATCACATGCATGTTTGCAACGGTCACATTTTATTTGTTTTCTTTTGCTAAATGCTCGCAAGCTGCGCATCTGGTAGTGTAAACAAAATGGCGAACAGCATTCTGTATCAGAATAGCAAAATTGGCATTAAAGGTACATGCCCACGGAGTAGGCACAAAATGTTATTTATATCGGAGACCTCATCTGAGATATTTCCTAGCAAAATAAATATTTATTCACCATTACCCACATATTGATTGGTATTATTACACATTTTATATTAGACATAAAATTTCCACACTGATATCAGGGGCGATAACCGTGTTTCCTTAAAATGTTAAAGGACATTACTATTTATTCTCTGTATTTATTTCTTTATAATCTGTCAATAATATTATTTTTTCAGGTGACACATTAAATTAGTATAAATAACTGAAAAATAACATACCTCATTTGCATATGAAAATAGCCTGATACCACCGTGCGTCACTATCAGTAAAATAAATATTACTAAATTATTATATCTGTATAGCGGGCACTCGTAATTTTTAGAACTGGTGGAATAGTGACACAATTACACACTTATTTAGTTCCTATAAAGAACAGTTTGTGCCTACGGAGTGGGCATGTACCTTTAAACTTGAAGCAGAACTATTCAGTGACATCATGACAGGTTAGTTTCTTAGTTGAACAGTTAGTTTAGTAAATAAGACGGCAATTCCATCAGCAGGGTCTGAAGATTTTACACATTTTGACTATATTCGGAATAACTTTTCACCAAACTTTCGGAATGTGATAAAATTGTGCCACAGTGTAGCACTCAGCTTGTTTATTACGAAATCCACATATTTTATTATGACGTACGCAAGGCTAAATTGGATGTGAATTGCGCCTTTGCCGATGCGCAGAATTAGCCGAAATGACAGTACCGGTACATGTAGTTTCATAGACACAAAATAAAAATAAAATATTAAAAAAATAGTTTTTTCAAATTGCTATATCTCTGTGACCGCTTGCGATATCAACTTGAAACTTCATATACACATTTATCACCATCCATATTTTCAGTGTATACCCTACTCATGCTGCCCAGGAGCCCAAGGTCAAATGATTTAGACTTTTTTTTTTTAAAGCTTACGTTAAAGTTTTTCAAATTGCTATATCTCTGTGACCGATTGCGATATCAGCTTGAAACATCATATACACATTGATCACCATTTATTGTGATTAATAAGTATACTACAACAATACCCAGGGTCAAGGACTTTTAATTTAAATACAGGCGTCATCGGGGAGCATTTGTCGGACTTACCGACCATCTAGTTTAATTATTTATACTAATTAAATGCGTAACCTGAACAAATTATATTTTCAACAGATTATAAAGTATTGCACATCAAAAAATAAATACAGAGAATAAATATTAATGTCCTTTAACATTTTAAGGAAACACGGTTATCGCCCCTGATATCAGTGTGGAAATTTACATCTGATATAAAATCTATAATAATGCCAATCAATACGTGGGGTAATGGTAAATTAGTGTTTATTTTGCCAGACAATGTCTCTGATGATGCCTCTGATACAAAGAACATTTTGTGCCTACTGAGTGGGTCACATGATCATGTAATTGAAACATCATGGATTCCTTAACCAGGGATTCCGCTGGGGAAAATAAAAAAATCGCCACTTCAAAAAAAGGAACAACCAATAGGATAAAAATAAACAATTGTAATTTTTTATCGCCAATTGTTTATTTTTATCGCCAATTGCGAAAGTGGCGATCGCCAGCGGAATCCCTGCTTAACCCATTTCATGCTGAGGATACACCATTTTGTTTGTGGAAAATCCTAAACATTATATTTATATGAGCTCAGAAATATATGTCGTGACCACCATTTGAACCGTCTCAGCGAGACGGTTCAAATGAGTGGTCACAACATATATTTTCATTGAGAAATAACAAAAATAAAATATTTTAAAAATTTCATACCCATAAAGGTGTATTCCGAATGTAATGGGTTAATCTAATAGAGCCATCCGCCAGTTTCACTTGTGGTGTTTCAAAATGAACGGAAACTGCAAAGTAGAACATATACAATGTAGACTAACATGCCATGTCTCTATATCATGTTTAACTTCTATTTTTCTTTATCTGACTTTTATCATTTATTATTTACTTTGCTGTATAACGATAGTAAAGCCATAGTGCTATGTCTAGATACAATGTAGCTAATAATATGTAGAAAAACAAGGACGCTGATCCAACTACATGTACATTCCAAAGTAGGTATAATGATGTTGAAATGGTTAACATTTACCTTCAAATTCATTTTCAGCCGGATTGAGTGGCTGTTTAAAGGAATGGAAAATATATCTGCTGAGCTGGACATACACTGTAAATGTAATTGATGCCATTCATTTTTGGTGACAGAGTCTACAGAGTGAAGGTGAGTACCCAGGCAATACTCGCCGAGGATTTCCAAGTCGGTACGTACGTCCAGGTTGAAGTTTTTGGTTATTAAAGTTGTTTTTTTGGTGATAGTTTTTCGGTGTACATGTACTATCAAAGCCTCAGCGGGCGCGACATGCAGGCACCGGCCATCTAGTGCTTTATAATAGTCCACGTTCTGTGATGTGGGGTTGATTTAGATCTTGATGACTACGGTAAATACTGAAAAACCACAAAACGTGTTATTGTCAGGGGACGAAAATTTTCAATTTTCTCACTCGTCCCGCAGGACGAGTACCCAAAAATCTCCACTCGTCCTGTGCCAAGTATCACTAGTCCTGCATATGTGTTATAAAATATATATATTGCTTTCGTTTTCGTTTTTCACGAAACAATGTATCATCCTTCTTTTCTTGATCACCCCCGCCTTGGAAGAAATTTCTAATGTCGGCCATGTTTGTTTATTTTTTGCAGACGACGTACATTAATATTCGGCAACTTTCGGGATATTTCATACTCGCATTGTCTATTACAGACTCATACGGAAACACACGAATATTATCGAATAACTCGACTCCGACAATGCGGGGTTTACATTTATTACGACACGACATGCACAACTAAAGAAATGTAACTCGGCCCGATCTCAACTCGTCACAAAGCGCTAATTTCCGACCTGATTTTCGAAACGATTTCCGGACAATTGTCAGTACTTTCTACTAAATCAGATCCGTAATAATAGTAAAATAGTATGCGTTATATTATTTATCATTCTCCCCGCAGTTGTTTATAATCAATGTAAACTTCAAACCTGTTTGTC
The DNA here is from genome assembly GCA_029237695.1 of Conchocele bisecta. Classification (NCBI taxonomy): domain Eukaryota; kingdom Metazoa; phylum Mollusca; class Bivalvia; order Lucinida; family Thyasiridae; genus Conchocele; species Conchocele bisecta. Next base: position 47,990,519 of record CM055271.1, on the reverse strand, counting down.
GGCCAGCTACCAAATTAGCCCCAACATCGACGTGTCCGTTAGAATAGACACATACAGAGCTAGTACTGTTAGTGATCTCGCTTAGAATAATAAAACGTCATTTGCTTTGAACAACGTAAACACGACTTCACAGACCATTTGGTAATGTTACTATCGTTACTACATGACATAGTTGAACCACATTATGTGACAGATGGATTATTGTTGTTAGCCAAGACTGGAAATTGTCACTCGTCCGGTCGGACGACCGACATGGATTTTCTACTCGCCCGAGCGGAAATGTCACTCGTCAATACGAGCGGACGAGTGGAATTTTCGTGCCCTGATTGTGATATAAAATGTAACAGTACATCCATACCATGCCGAAATATTGGGACACCAGGGGCCCGTTTCACTAAACTTCTTAAGACTAAAATGTTCGTAAGTGCAAAATTATGATAGTCTGTAAATTTCACATTAACATTGTTTTCTCGTAAATAATTATTGGATTTACATTTATTGAGCATAGGCTGCATATGCAGCCTATGCTCAATAAATGTAAATCCACAAATTGAAATTTACAGACGATCTTAAATTTGCACTTACGAACATTTTAGTCGTACAAAGTTTAGTGAAACGGCCCCCAGAAGTCTTAGAATGAATGCCATTATGTGTAATAAATGTCCCCTTACTATTGTAACAGACATACATAGGCTTTAGTCACAGGTTGAAATGAAGAATATAAGTATATAACATATGAATGCATTAACCAATACCAAAAAGCATAAGCAATTAAAGGAAAAGTCTGCTTCAATGCAAGTCCCGCCCATAAGCGCTTTCGATGCTACTACGTTATTGGCCGTTTGACACCGCAGTGCACATGATAAAACAGGATGCGTGCCACTCATTTCTGACAACAAGCTGTGATGTCTGGATCTGAATATACCGTAACTTTCTACGTATTGGAAAATTTAATTAATTAATTAATTTAGTGGATATTGGAGAAATAGTCCCGACCAATCAAATCAGCTATTGCGAATAGTGTAGACACTGGTAAGAAATATTTGCCTAAACATATGGGTCTACTTCGGTTACATGGGCAATAATCCCAGTTTCGTCAGATTATGTCTCTGATATACGGGTGGGAATTTTCAGGATATTTCCTGAAATCAGAATTTGAGGTTCCTGATAATTGCAGAAAATACTAATATTTCAATATTTGATGTACACATTTACGCATTTGTAGGTGCAATAATATGTTTGTATAGCCATTTTTAGCCGAGCTATTGTTACCGCAATGTGTCCGTCGTCGTCCGTGAACATTTTCAAACGTCTTCTCCTCGGTAACCATTGGGCCTATAGTCACCAAACTTCATGGTCATGGTCCTTAGTTAGGGGGATAACAAAATTGTTAAAATGACGTCATTATGTAATCCAAGATGGCCGCCGTCTAAAAATAGCACAAATTCTTCAAAAATCTTCTCAAGAACCGCCAACTGGATTTCGACAAAACTTGGTAGGAATGATCGATGTACAATGCTCTTTCAAAGTTGTTAAAATGGTGACCCCGGGGTCAAAAATGGGCGTGGCCCGTGGGGTCAAATTGGGGTCAAATTTTATTTTTGACCGAATATGGTCATGTTTATATCAAATCGAAGGTATCAACGAGGCGATCGCCCTTGTACATTTTTTGTCGAAATTGGATGGTCATGTCATCCAAGATGGCCGCCGAAAGGTCAATAGGTCGTTCTTTTATTAGAGATTTCAAAATTCTTCTTCACACGAACCGCTTGGCCCATGGTGGCCAAACTTCACAGTTATGGTCTATGGGTGAAGCCTTTTCAGATTTGTTAAAACGGAGGTCGTCCCTAATCCAAGATGGCCGCCATCTAAAAATAGCACAACTCTTAAAAAAAATCTTCTTCTCATGAACCGCCAGTCGGATTTCGACGAAACTTGGTAGGAATGATCGATGTAGAATGCTCTTTTAAAGGTGTTAAAATGGTGACCCCGGGGTCCAAAATAGGCGTGGCCCGTAGGGTAAAATTTTATTTTTGACCGAATATGCTCATGTCATATATCAAATTGAACACACTTTTTTTAAAACACATGAACTCAATGTCACATTCTCCTCCGGTGTTCATGGAGTCAGGTGAGCGAATTAGGGCCATCATGGCCCTCTTGTTCAGGATATGGCCTTTGGACTGTTCCCACCCCTGCTTCTATGGCTGTGATTGGTAGTGTTTTATCTACCATTTTGAGCTGGTGAGTCAAATTGACCTCTTTTGATGGAGCATCATAGAATGGAGAAATAATAAAATTTCTAAATTTTGGTGTTTCAAATAGAATGTGAGTACTTCACGCATGACGTGCAGGTAAATAAATCACTGAACCGGAGAAATTTGCCTTAGCGTGTATGACACTGTGGCCAGTGGCTTTCATACTGAGCCATTGACTATCTTCCCCTTTTGGACTTGGAATTTTGCCTCGTTTACTATCAAAACAATGTGTGGGGCATCCATGTTCTATAAACACATTTTCTAGTTTGTCGTAATCGGGTGATTAAAGAGATTAAAAGCCTAATATGCTGGACATGAATTAATACAAGACAATATTGGGTAGAAAAGGTAAAAAGTGGGGTTTTGTTTTCCCCTCTTGTACCCCACTGGTGCCGCCCCTGTATGTAAGATGATAGTACACATATAACTTATTCATGGCAAGTTACATGTAATTATTCATGGCACGTACAGATCTCCAGATAAGGTATATTTTATGCACATATTTTAGCTGAATATGCACTGATTATCAAAAGTGGGAGTACAAGTACTCGCACCAATGTGAGAATACACATTACTTTTCAAATTGAGTAGTGAAAATACTGTAATAAAGTTGAACATTTTCTTATTTGAGCTGCAAAAAGCAAACAATTTGCAGGTCAAATAAGTGAATTTTTAAATGCATTTTGATTATTGTCGAGCCCGCTTGCGGAAAGCGAGAGATAGTGATCACAATAACGTCCGGGTGTCCGTCCGTCCGAAATCTGTGTTAAAGTTTTTAAATACCTTATATCTCTGCAGTACTAAGTCACATTGACTTGAAACTTCATAATTATGCTTATTAGTCATCATCCATATATTCATGCTGTGTCCCACTCATGTGGCCCCTGTGCCCAAGGTCAAGGTCAAATGCCTCGGCGGGCTCGACATGCGGGCCGCGGCCATCTGGTTTGTTTTATCATTTGTTCCTATTTAATAAGGAAGAAAATCAATAATACATTTGTAAAAGTATAATATGCATTTACATGTAATTTTAAATCTGGGGGTATAATACTCTTTAGATACAAAACTTATAAGGTGAGTATTTGCGTAAATACCCAATTAAAATTGCCAAAAACCCAATTGAAATCAGAAGTAGCGAGTATCAAAAAGCAATACAAAATGTGTGGTGCCTTTATCATGCTGCAGAAAACAATAAACAGACCACAATATAGCATATTTTTCCATGAAAACACATCTTGGTATTTCTCCAAGACAATTCTAATGAAATACCAAGATGTGTTTTCATTTAGAAGCAAATTATTCAATGTGTGCGGTCTGCCGATGTGTAAACAGTTGTGTGATTCTATTTTACACAATTAAAATTTTGAAATACCCAATTGCTTCAGAAATGATGGAGTGACAATACTCAATTACTAATTACTTATCTGGAGCCCTGACACAGGTGGATATCTGTGAACTCTGTAACAGGTAACCATTACAACTGCATGTACATTTTATGTCGCTAAAAAGGATGTTGGGATATTATTATGCCACCGCAAGTGTTTACCCTGTCCGTCCGTCTGTCTGTCAAAAGACAATTTTCATTGTCTGGCGAGCTATTTCTACAGTTTTTGGCCGATTCTCTTCATGCTCAGTATACATCCCAACCATTAAGTGCAGGAGTGCGTAATGTAAAAATCTTCCTGTCACCGATCCATCCGCAGTTTTGCCCCTTTTTCGACTCTGAAAATAATCTTTTTTTCTTGTCCGACGAACTACTTCTACAGTTTTATACTCAGTTTAAATCTCAACCATCAAGTGCAGGAGTGCGTAATGTAAAGGGTTTCGTTGTCCTACCGATCTATCCGCAGTTATGCCACTTTTTTTACTCTGAAAATATATTTTGTCCTTATCATGTACTTCTACAGTTTTGGGCCGATTCTCTTCATACTTGGTGTACATTCCAACCATAGAGTGCAGAAGTGTGTAACGTAAAAAGTTGCGCTGTCCCACCGATCCATCCGCAGTTATGCCCCTTTTTCCACAGGTGGCATTTTGTTTTACAAACAATTTTATAGTTTTTGTCGCGCCCGCTTGCGGACAGCGCGATATAATTGGCCCATTGGTGTACGTACGTGCATGTACGTGCGTCCGAGGTTAAAGTGTGTGATAAAAGTTTTTTTGGTATACTGTCAAAGCCTCAGCGACATGCGGACCACGGCCATCTAGTATCATTGTTTAATCTGCGCATTATAGTTTAATCATTACAATGCTGAATTAAATTTTGTTGTCTACTGTTTAGTTTAGATTCGTCTCGATGAAAACGTGGTTTGGCAGCACTTTAAAATCATTTCCATTGGGTGGGTTGCAGGTGGGTGCATGCATTGATTTTGTGATTTTCCCTCCAATGCAGCAGGTTCAATGCGGGATCGAACCCGTTGGCCCAACTTTAAATGACCATAGCTGTTGATAGGCCATTAAACACCATTAAACAAACAAACATTTCCATTGGAAATCATTCTAAAGTCCTGCCAAATCATGTTTTTGTCGCGCCTGCTTGCGGTCTGCATGATATAGTTGGCACATTGGCGTATTTCCGTACGTACATACGGTTAAAGTTTTTGGTTATTTTCTTTTGTAAACTATCGAAGCCTCAGCGGGCACAACATCATGTGGGCCACGCCATCTAGTTATTTAGAATAATTCTTCGCTGACGCTCGAATAAGAGTTAACATACATGTAGAACTCCTAGCTTGTATATTTATAGACCAGTTTATTAATAGTTTACCAATCTTGGGAAATCATGAGTTGCTTCCCCTAGAACTACTCTGAGGCGTCATCAATATTATAATTGGCAGAGAGTTTGTTGGTTTAACTCTTTGCATGCTGGGAAACTTGTGGGCTATAAATAGTTCAAAAATAGCGGACAAGAAATCATCATATTTTCTTTTATTTCTCCCTGTAAATATCATGAATATGTCTTTGGAATTTCATTAGAATTGAGTCCTGAGGACTCAATTCTAATGAAATTCGAAGACATATTTACAGAGAGAAATAAAACATATACATGTACTCCTAATTTGTTTGGCGGATATTTTCACCGCTAGCATGCAAAATCAACCCTACAAGTTAAAATCAACCCTACAAATTCCACAATTTGTAGGTGGGTGGCAGGTGGGAGCATGTGATGGGTAATTTAACGATCGGGATTCATCCTTACCGGAATCCCGACCATTATTCATACTTGTATTACTTTCAGGGGAAGGGGCCAAGTGACTTTGGTGTGGTATGGACCTGGCACCAGGTCAGGTTATTCTAATTTCAGGGCTGAATATAGTTGTTTTTTTTTCGATATAAATATTCCGTTCTGATATTGGGACTTTTCCCCCAATGCAGCAGGTTAAATACGGGATCGAACCCGTTGGCCGGGCCTTAAATGACCGTGTTGATAGGCAATTAAACACCATTTATAAACATCAATCTAATGTCAAGGACTCTTCCAGAAGTTATTCTATGAGAAGTTATTTGTGATTTTCCAAGTCCGGTAACTTGTTTATAAGACTTATGAAGAGTGGTCCATTCCTTAATGCTTTGCAAGCTAGCGGTGAAAATAACATCCAACAAATTACGAGTATGTTTCTTATTTCTCTCTGTAAATATGTCTTGGAATTTCAGTAGAATTGTGTTCTCTGGACACGGATTCTAATGAAATTCCAAGACATATTCATAATATTTATTGGGAGTATTAAAAAAAGAATTGTCGTCTGCTAGTTTTGAACTATTTATAGCCCACAAATTTCCCAGCATGCAAACGTGAATGGAAAAAAATATCCGACAAGGCTCAATAATTTCTTTATTTCTCATCAGAAGTATATGTTGTGACCACTCATTTGAACCGTCTCGCCGAGACGGTTCAAATGAGTGGTCACAACATATATTTTTGTTCAGAAATAAGGAAAATAGATAGAGAATAGTAGGTTAGTGCCGTGAATGGAAACAAATATTTGGCAAGGCTCAGTAAACGGGATGGGCGAGGCTCTGCCGAGCACATCCCGTTTCCGTGCCGCGCCAGATATTTTTTCCCATTCACGGCACTAACCTACTTATTCTATTTATCCCGTCAACACCTACAACACCTAAAATGCAAAAATACTGGATATCAAAAATGTTTCACGGCACATACGCACTGTTTTGACTGGATAAAAAAGCTTATTCATAATATACACTAGTTAGTATAATATTAAGTATGCCTATTATTCAGTTGACGCACACACCAGGACCCGTAACCTACATGTACTCACCGATATTTTAGTTATTGCCAGTAGTACAAGTACCTGTCCTTAACCCTTAGACCGCTATCTTATTGTTTTTGTCGTCTGCTGTTTATTTTCTATTTTCATCATCACAAACATGCTTTGACAGCACTTTAGAATAATTTACAACATGCTTTGACAACACTTATGAATCATTTCCAATGGAAATGATTCTGACTTGCTGTCAAACCATGTTTCTATTGAGAAATATGGCAAGATATAAAAGCAACAGCAGACGACAATTGTTGCGAGTAGCAGTCTAAGGGTTAACCAGTTAACTCGTTGCTTTGCATGCTGGCGGTGAAAATAACAGCCAACAAATTACTGTAGGAGTAATATGTCTTGGAATTTCATTAGAATTGTGTCCTCCGGACTCAATTCTAATGAAATTCCAAGACATATTCACGATATTTACAGGGAAACAGAAAAGAAAATATAATGGATATTCATCTGCTACATGTATTTTTAAACTATTTATAGCCCACATGTTTCCCAGCATTCAAAGAGGCTCATCACATAATATAAACACTTTTTTTTGCAAGATTAACCCTTACTACGCTGAATTAAATGTTGTCGTCTGCTGGAAATGTTTTATTTTCAATATTTCTCGACAAAAACCTGGTTTTGACAGCACACGATTCTCATGTTTTGTCAAAACCATTTTTTTTTTAAGAATTAAAGCAAAAATGAAAAACAGCAGACGGCAATTTTCGTCAACAGCGTAGGAAGGATTAATATCACTCCTGTTTCCATAAATGCCCTTGATTATGTTCATAATGTAGTAGGCAAATGTTCATATCCATATCTGTTCAGAAATGTTTGTCAAATAAGGGCATTAACCCTTTCAACATTTCGTACCTGTATTATAAATTTGGCAAACAGTGTAGATCAAGGATATTTTATTTTTGTCGATGTGTCCTGATTTATAAAATGTAGAGGGACGTAGATCGAGAATTAAGGCAGAATTAAATTCTGCCGCCTGCTGTTTATTTTTAACTTTCCATTTTTGTCGCGCCCGCTTGCGGAAAGCGCGATATAGTCGGCCGTTTGGCGTACGTACGTACGTACGTGTGTCCGGTTAAAGTTTTTGGTTAAGCTGTAAGGTTAAGTTTTTTAGTTAAAGTTTTTGGTTAAGTTCTTTGGTTAAAGTTTTTGGTTAAGTTTTTTTGGTTAAGTTGTTTGGTTAAGTTTTTTGGTTAAAGTTTTTGGTTAAATTCTTTGGTTAAAGTTTTTGGTTAAGTTTTTTGGTTAAGTTTTTTGGTTAAAGTTTTTCGTTATCTCTGCTTTGCCCATTACCTTGAAACTTCACATGGATGTTTATCATCATCTATATTTTCAATACCCCCATCCCGTGCGGCCCCTGTGCCCAATGTCAAGGTCAAATTACTTTGAAGTTTTTGGTTAAGTTTTTTGGTTAAAGTTTTTCGTTATACTATATCTCTGCAACTGCTTTGCCCATTACCTTGAAACTTCATATGGGTGTTTATCATCATCTATATTTTCATCTACCCCCTCCTGTGCGGCCCCCTGTGCCCAATGTCAAGGTCAAATTACATTGAAATTTTTGGTTAAGTTCTTTGGTTAAAGTTTTGGGTTAAGTTTTTTGGTTAAAGTTTTTGGTTAAGTTCTTTGGTTAAAGTTTTTGGTTAAGTTTTTTTTGGTTAAGTTTTTTGGTTAAGTTTTTCGTTATACTATATCTCGCAACTGCTTTGCCCATTACCTTGAAACTTCACATGGGTGTTTATCATCATCTATATATCATCATTCTACCCCCCTCCGTGCGGCCCCTGTGCCCCCCCTAATGTCAAGGTCAAATTACTTTGAAGTTTTTGGTTAAGTTTTTTGGTTAAAGTTTTTGGCTTAAGTTTTTTGGTTAAGTTTTTTGGTTAAAGTTTTTCGTTATACTATATCTCTGCAACTGCTTTATTCCCATTACCTTGAAACTTCATATGGGTGTTTATCATCATCTATATTTTCATTCTACCCCCCTCCCGTGCGGCCCCTGTGCCAATGTCCAGGTCAAATTACTTTGAAAGTTTTTGGTTAAGTTCTTTGGTTAAAGTTTGGTTAATTTTTTGTTAGTTTAGTTAAGTTCTTTGGATTAAGTTTTTGGTTAAGTTTTTTTGGTTAAGTTCTTGGTTAAAGTTTTTCGTTATACTATATCTCTGCAACTGCTTTGCCCATTACCGTAAACTTCACATGGGTGTTTATCATCATCTATATTTTCATTCTACCCCCCTCCCGTGCGGCCCCTGTGCCCAATGTCCAGGTCAAATTACTTTGTTAAGTTTTTGGTTAAGTTCTTTGTTAAAGTTTTTGGTTAACTTTTTGATTAAGTTTTTTGGTTAAAGGAAAATTTTTGTTAAGTTAAATTTCTTGGTTAAAGTTTTTCGTTATTTTTTTTTCGTACTATATCTCTGCAACTGCTTTGCCCATTACCTTCAAACTTCACATGGGTGTTTATCATCATCTATATTTTCATTCTATCCCCCCACCCCCCTCCCGTGCGGCCCCTGTGCCCAATGTCAAGGTCAAATTACTTTGAAGTTTTTAGGTTAAAGTTGTTTGGTTAAGTTTTTTGGTTAAAGTTTTTCCCCTGTGCCCAATGTCAAGGTCAAATTACTTTGAAGTTTTTGGTTAAGTTTTTTGGTTAAGTGTTTTGGTTAAGTGTTTTGGTTAAAGTTTTTCGTTATACTATATCTCTGCAACTGCTTTGCCCATTACCTTGAAACTTCACATGGGTGTTTATCATCATCTATATTTTCATTCTACCCCCCTCCCGTGCGGCCCCTGTGCCCAATGTCAAGGTCAAATTACTTTGAAATTTTTGGTTAATGTTTTTGTTGCGCCCGCTTGCGGAAAGCGTGATATAGTCGGCACTTTGGCGTACGTACGTGTGTCCGGTTAAACTTTTTGGTTAAGTTTTTTGGTTAAGTATTTTGGTTAAAGTTTTTCGTTATACTATATCTCTTTTTTTAGTGTCCATGCCTCGCCACAAGGCGCGACATGCAGGCCGCGGCCATCTAGTTCCACCTACTTGTAGATCGTGGATTTCCTTCAATGCAGTAATTGATCGATCAGCCAATCAGATTTTGACAATTTCATTAACTCTGCATGCTGGGAAACTTGTGGGCTATAAATAGTTCAAAAATAGCAGATGACAATTCATTATATTTTCTTTTATTTCTCCTTATAAATGTCATGAATATGTCTTGGAATTTCATTAGAATTGTGGACACAATTCTAAAGAAATTTCAAGACATATTTACAGAGAGAAATAAAACATATACTCCTAATTCGTTTGGCAGATATTTTCGCCGCTAGCATGCAAAGAGTTAAGGTGCAACACAACAAGCAGTGGCAAAGACACGCTGTCTCCTGGTGCTCCCTGCTCCACCCAAATACTGGAAAAAAGTGAAAGAGTTTAACGTCCCATCAACAGAGGACATATAGAGATGGGACCAGAGCTCCAGTTAAGGTGCGTAATTTGGAGGTAAATTTCTTATTTCTCCATCAAAAATGGCAAGTTGGGAGTGCTTTAGAATCGTCTCAATGAGACGATTCTAAAGCACTTCCAACTTGCCATTTTCGATGAAGAAATAACAAAATTTCACCCCAAGTTGGTCAAATTACGCAGCTTAACTGGAGCTCTGGATGGGACCTCGGGTTAAAGTCTCATCCGACAGACCAGTGGGATGGAAATACTATGTGGCGTGGTTTGAACCCACAACCTCCGGATTGGAAATCAGGTGCTCTAACCCTTAGGCCATCCCCAAATACTAGAATAGTCATATTTCTAACAGAGCTCCAGATAAGGTGCGTATTGGCGTATTTTACACAATTATTTTAGCTGAATACGCATTGATTATCAAAATTGGGAGTACAAAATACGCACAGCAATGTGAAAATACGCAATGATTTTTAAATTGAGTAGTGAAAAAAATACTGTCATAAAGTGTTAAGGAATTGTGTAAATATTTTTGTGCTGGAATTATGTACTTGTAACTGCCGTAACACGTGTGTATTCCATAACATATGCAGGGATTCCGCTGGGGAAAAACAAAAAATCGCCACTTAAAAAAGTTGGCGATAAAAAATTATTTTTTCGAAAATTGTAATTTTTTATCGCCAATTGCGAAAGTGGCGATCGCCAGCGGAATCACTGCATATGACCAACCACTACACAAACAAGAAATTATACATGTAAGCCCAATTTTGTCCTGGCAGGTCTTATGTATCGGCCAATAATTCCAGCACAAAAATATTTACACAATTCCTAACATTTGATTGGTCCTTAGCAAGTCTCTGTCCAAAATTTATATCCCAGTAAACTCCCACGCCGAACTACTTTCCGTAACCGTCAGGCGCAGTTAAAATAATTCTTAAGAAAACGGAAAATAAACACATTTTCTTGATGAATTTATTTAAAATGCTGGAATTATAAGGAATGAATGGCATTTTTGTGGAATTTATCGGGGATATAAACTTGGAAAAGTCGTGGGAATACTGGACGAGGCCTTCCAAGTTTATACCCCGATAAATTCCACAAAAATGCCATTCATTCCTATAGTAGCTGCTATTATACACTTTGTGCTGACGCGTTATTACTGTAAATATTATTGTAAACAAAGGCTATTTTTAAAAATCAACATTCCTCATAGATCACATTGCGTTTGTTATTGTTATAATACCGTGACGAGTGTATACAAGTTTATTTCTTTTTGTAACATTTAATAAAAATAAGAAAGAAAACTGTGGGCTCTTCGAAAATTTGATTATTAAAGTGATGCATAATCTTGGAATGCACTCGGACAATTAGTTACATGTACACTTACATATCAGGGGCCCGTTTCACTAAACTTCTTACAACTAAAATGTTCGTAAGTGCAAAATTATGATAGTCTGTAAATTTCGCATTAACAATGTTTTCTTGTAAACAATTATTGGATTTACATTTATTGAGCATAGGCTGCATATGCAGCCTATGCTCAATAAATGTAAATCCATCAATTGAAATTTACAGACTATTCTAACTCTGCATTTACGAACATTTTAGTCGTATGAAGTTTAGTGAAGCGGGCCCCTGGGGTCCCGTATGTCCTTTGCAATACTCGTCGTAATACTGAAGATAACAGAACAGAACATACTATCAATTGTAATTTACAGACTATCCTAAATTTACACTTACGAACATTTTAGTCAAGTCTCCAGCAATTACGGTTTACTAAGTTTTACTTCTCACAAGAAACACGATGGACGGACGTACAGACAGTAAGAACGAACAGACGAACGGACACCAGCGACAAAACAAGTAACAATATGCTCTTTTTTTTTCAAAAATATTTATAAAAATATATACTCGAGTTGTGGGATTCGAACCTGGGATAACATATTCAGTGACAGAAGGTGTTCAAGTCCTTCCCAACTGCGCTACGGACACTTGTTTCGATAATAAATATGTGATTAGTTGTCGGTCTTGAACAGACTTGGGAAATCCCAAAGGAATTCCCTTTTTTATTTATAACTGATTGTTATGTAAACAAAAGCATGTAAACAATGCCATGACAAAGTGGTATTATTATACAGTGTAACATATACAAAATATTTATATGGTAACATTGACAAATGTCTGTGGTATAAATGACTGACGATAATAAGTTGCTGGAAGTCAATCGATGAATCCAAAAATAGGTAAACCAGGTGTATTATCATATCATAGCCTCGTTTTCGTGTATAATAAATACACGATGGAGTGCACGTGCATGCATGTCACTATAATAGTGTATGTTGGTGCTCAACAATATACATGCAGTGTGTGGTTCAGTCGTATTGAAGTCGGTGAACATCCACAATTTCGCAGAACTTTTGTTCATTATATCTGGTCGAGAGTTCAAACCTCACAAAACCCATTACTTTTGTCGATAGTATTGTGTTCTTTAACTCTTTGCAAGCTGGGAAACTTGTGGGCTATAAATAGTTAAAAACTAGCGGACAAAAATTCATCATATTTTCTTGTATTTCTCCCTGTAAATATCATGACTATGTATTGGAATTTCATTAGGACTCAATTCTAATGAAATTTCAAGACATATTTACAGAGAAATAAAACATACACTCGTAATTTGTTTGGCGGATATTTTCGCCGCTAGCACGCACACAGTTTTATTACTGGTTTGTTGAGAGGGAAATATGTGGAACGGCGAGGGTTATCACTATTGCTGTCTGACATCAATGTGACATGATCGATGAGAACATACTACCAGATTCTTCATGACACAAACAGGGCTCCAGATAATGAATTAGTAATTGAGTATTGTTACTCCCATCATTTCTGAAGCAATTGGGTATTTCAAAATTTTAATTGGGTAAAATTAAATCACAATACTGTTTACACATCAACAGACAGCAATTATTGAATAATTTGCTTCTAAATGAAAACATGTCTTGGTATTTCATTAGAATTGTCTCCAAGGAGACAATTCTAATGAAATACCAAGATGTGTTTTCATGGAAAAATAAGAAAAATATGCTATATTGTGGTCTGTTTATTGTTTTCTGCAGCATGATAAATGTACCACAAAATTGTTATTGCTTTTTGATACTCGCTACTTCTGATTTCAATTGGGTTTTTGGCAATTTTAATTGGGTATTTACGCAAATACACAGCTTATCTGGAGCTCTGCACAAATGAAATGTGCATTTAGTTATTAGTTTTTGTCTCGCCCGCGAAGCGGAAAGCGAGACATAGGTTTTGCTTTTCTGGAGTCGGCGTCGTCGGCGTCGTCGGCGTCGTCGGCGCCATCATTCAATGTTAAGTTTTCGTGTTACGGTCATTACTTCAACACCTTATCAGCTACAGTAGATGTACATGAATATAGGACTATTGAAAAAAATTCCGGGCTCCAGGGTCAAGGTCAAACTCTATTTCTTTCTATGCTACAAACTGAACATTAATGCATGAAGACCCGTTTTCTCGTGTGCTCTGTACACCTTACCTGTAGAGAGAACAATAGCCTTCTCTGGTTGAACAATAGTGACTGGGAGAACCATTCACCTGTGCATGTGCTAGCATGTGCAAATGTCCAGACTGACTGCTAACTGACCACTAACTTATTACAGGTAATTGTAACTCCGTCTGGGGATACTATGGATTTGACAGCGCGCCGCGTCCGCGTCCGCCGCAGACACTTCTTGTCCGGAGCATAACTCGAACACCCTTCGGAATATTTTCATGAAACTTCACACATGCATAGACCACGACCCGAAGGTGTGTCGCGCACAAGAATGACAACTCTTGCATAGCTAATTTTTTAGTTATCTCCCTTTTTTGTTTCTCGCACTGATTTCGTGTCCGGAGCATAACTCCACCACCCTTTGGAATATTTTCATGAAACTTCACACATGCATAGACCACTCTTGCATAGCTAATTTTTGAGTTATCTCCCTTTTTTGTTTCTCGCACTGATTTCAAGAAGGTGTGTCGCGCACAAGAATGACAACTCTTGCTTAGCTAATTTTTGAGTTATCTCCCTTTTTTGTTTCGCGCACTGATTGACCATAACTCGACCACCCTTTGGAATATTTTTATGAAACTTAACACATTCAATTAGACCACGAACCGAAGGTGTGTCGTACACAAGAATGACAACTCTTGCATAGCTATTTTTTTAGTTATCTCCCTTTTTTGTTTTCGCGCACTGATTTCCTGTCCGGAGCATAACTCGACCACCCTTTGGAATATTTTCATGAAACTTCACACATGCATAGACCACGACCCGGAGGTGTGTCGCACACAAGAATGACAACTCTTGCGTAGCTAATTTTTGAGTTATCTCCCTTTTTTGTTTTGCGCACATACTACAAACTGGACAATAATGCATGAAGACCCTTTTTCCGTTTTCTCGTCTGCTCTGTACACCTTTTCTCGTGTGCTCTGTACACCTTACCTGTAGAGAGAACAATAGAGACTGGGAGAACCATGTGCTAGCATGGGCTTGCATGTGCAAATGTCCAGTGCTTGACCACTGCTGACCACAGGTAATTTATACAGGTAAATTTACTACATTGGGTACTGTGTTGAAAATATTGTGGCATTATGTGGACCCGTGCAGATATATGTTGATAAATATAGGACTATTAAAAAAAAAATCTGGGCTCCAGTAGCAAGCATTATTTTTAAACTTTTTTTTTCCATTTTTTTTTTTTTCCATTTTTTTTTTTATTTTTAAATTTTTTTTTTTTTTTTCTTTTTTTTTTTTTAATTTTTTTTTTTTTTTTTTTAATTTTTTTTTTTTTTTCAATTTTTTTTTTTTTAATTTTTTTTTTTAATTTTTTTTTTTTTTTTTTTTAATTTTTTTTTTTCAATTTTTTTTTTTCAATTTTTTTTTTTTAATTTTTTTTTTTTTCATTTTTTTTTTCAAATTATTTTTCAATTTTTGTCTAGTAGCATAAGGTCGTAAGTGCTATATACAGACTTCACCTGTGCATGTGCTAGCATGTGCAACTGACCACTGACCACTTACAGGTAATTTATACAGGTAAATGATTATATTACATTTCCGTAAACTGTGTTGAAAATATTGTGGCATTATGTGGACCTGTGCAGATATATGTAGATAAATATAGGACTATTAAAAAAAAATTCTGTGCTCCAGTAGCAAGCATTATTATTTTTAAACTTTTTTTTTTCCATTTTTTTTTTTTCATTTTTTTTTTCAAATTATTTTTCAATTTTTGTCTAGTAGCATAAGGTCGTAAGTGCTATATACAGACTATTCACCTGTGCATGTGCTAGCATGTGCAACTAACCACTGACCACTTACAGGTAATTTATACAGGTAAATGATTATATACTGAGCAAAACTAGAAACGTCCCTCCATGTTTAAGGAAAGATTCATCAAAAACCAAAAGGGTTACTTTTAAAAATCAAAATGGAAAAACAAGTTCATTCATTTCTGTATCAAAGCCAATAAATTGCATTTGGATATCTTGTTAAATATTCGAGAGATAACCGGCCAAGGGCGGTAGGGGTCAAAAATAAATCAAAAAATCACAAAAACTCAGAAATGTGTTACTTAATGTGTTTAGAGATGGAATTTCAATAAGTAATGTGGCAAATTCAGTAAATCTCGTTAGTACCGAGTGTGGCCACCATTTGTATGAATGAATGCAATGATCCTACGCCGCATCGACGTGACGTAACGCAATACCAGTGCGTTTGGGCAAATTCCTCCATTCCCGTTGTAACTCCCGTGTATAATCGCGAACATTGTCAATCTGATGGTTACCTCGTGCTTTGCGGCCCAGCTCATCCCAAATGTGCTCAATGGGATTGAGATCCGGGAGACCGCGGGCCATGGCATGACGTCGACGTTGTTTTGCTGTAATGTATTGAGTGGTGACCCTGGGCTACGTGAGGGCGGGGCATTGTCGTGCATCAATGTCACACCAGGACCATGCTGACTGGATAAATGGTAAGGCATGTGCATTTAGCACATCTGCAACATAACGTTGTGCATTGATGTTGCCCTGTACAACAACCAAATCTCTCTTCCGGTTTCCCATGATCCCACCCCAGACCATTACGCTCCCTCCCCCAAACCTGTTTCTTCTCAATAATGCAACAATCGGTGAATCTTTCATTTTTACGCCTGTATACCCGTAATCTTCCGTCAGCATGACTAACTGTGAACCGAGATTCATCGGTGAACAAAACTCGGTTCCAGTCAGCCCTTCTCCAGTTCAGATGACGTCGCGCCCATAACAGTCCTGACAGCACGGTGACGTTGGGTCATTATCTGACCAGTGTACGGGCGGCGTGCCCGGATTGGTTGGGCGTTACGACGTAAGCCGGTTGCGAATGGTCTGCCCTGAGACACCGTATCGCCTAGCAGTGACTGTGGCTGCCAATCGACGTTGACGTAAGTGCGTCAACGTAATGTAACGATCGGCTCTAGCCGTCGTTACACGAGGCCTACCAGGTCGCTGTCGGTCGTGAACAGCCCCAGTCTGCTGGATACCGGGCTGCAAGACGATCAATCGTCTTCCGACAGCAACCAAACCGAGGCGCGACCGCCCTGGGCGGCCATACCCACCCGCAAGCATCCCAACTTGCCTGATTTCGCTCGTTTTCGGAAAGCCGTGGCATATCGAAAACAGTGAAAAATTAAAAAAAAATTTAATTTTCCGAATAGCCCCTA
This sequence comes from Conchocele bisecta, assembly GCA_029237695.1. NCBI lineage: Eukaryota > Metazoa > Mollusca > Bivalvia > Lucinida > Thyasiridae > Conchocele > Conchocele bisecta. The sequence goes on along the minus strand of CM055271.1, from coordinate 47,973,769 downwards.
TCGCATGAATGGTACGACATGAACTGAATCACCTTATCGATGACAAGTATAGTGTGCACGTGCAAAAAGTGGAAATCAACGTTCCGGTCACTGGCCGCTATGTAAACCGTGTGTATCGGCTAAACTCTACACGATCGTATTCTGAACATCGCCACGGTTTAAAATACATGTACTTTGAACATGTGGTACATACATAGACAGAGCTACACTGGCTATAAAACAGGGACGTTTCCAGTTTTGTTGAGTATATTACATTTCCGTAAACTGTGTTGAAAATATTGTGGGAATATGTGGACCTGTGTATATATGATATGTAGATAAATATAGGACTATTAAAAAACATTCTGGGCTCCAGTAGGGAGCATTATTCTTTTTCTTTTTTTTAATTTAATTTTTTTTTCCTTTTTTTTTTATTTTTTTTTTTACATTCTTTTTCAATTTTTTAACTGACCACTAACGTATTACAGGTAATTTATACAGGTACATTATTACATTTCCGTAAACTGTGTTGACAATATTGTGGCAGTATGTGGACCTGTGCAGATATATGTAGATAAATATAGGACTACAGTAGAACTTCGATCGCTCGAACCGGCAATGGAATCGAGTTTGAGTTCGAGCGATGCATAGTTCGAGGGAATGAAGTTTCAAAAATGTACTGTCACATTCAGTCAATAAAATCACTTATGTGAATATATGAGATGACCGATGTGACATGCCATTGTATATGCATTACATTTGGAGGGAGAAATGAAAAATAACAAATACAATTGTAAAGTTGCTGTTTTATTCAATATTTACATGTAATTATACGTCAAATAAACCGCTATGTTCCGCTTTGCGTCTATATATAATACTGGTATTCCCAGTGTTTAAAAATAGCACATAGCACAGTGGTTGAAATAAATATACAAACGGAAAATATAAACGAAACAATGTCAGTATACAATTATAAACACTATAAATTAACGCCTGAAGAATTCCATGATCTCGGTTTGTTTGTTATTGGCACATCTTCTGTCAAAGTTAAATTTAAGTAAACGTTTGTTCAAATCACTTAATTAGCGTGGACATCATAACGCCCGTAATTCACGCCGCTATTTGTTGTTTGCGATTCGTGATTTAATGTCATCCCTCGCTCAAGGGAAACTACTCAACGCGACCGCCCGCAATGGTGGAATTCGCACCTCGTTAGACAAACAGATGATCACAGACTTACCTGTTCGAGTTATTAGCGGTAATTACCACTGTTTGACCGTCCACGGGACTAATCCAGAGGTTCGACTGTTCGAGTAATTCATAGTTCGAGTTTAAGGTGTTTTATTACATGAATTATATAGGAAATTTGCCGGGACTGTCAAACCAGTTCGAGTTTTCCATGGTGTTCGAGCCAGACCTGTTCTTGTTATCGAAGTTCTACTGTATTAACAAAAATTCTGGGCTCCAGTAGCGAGCATTATTTTTAAAAAAAAAATTTGTATATTACATTTCCGTAAACTGTGTTGAAAATATTGTGGCATTATGTGGACCTGTGCAGATATATGTAGATAAATATAGGACTATTAAAAAAAAATTCTGGGCTCCAGTAGCAAGAATTATTATTTTTAATTTTTCAAATTAATTTCAACTTTTTTTTTCAAATTTTTTTGTAATTATTTTTTTGTTTACCATTCGTTTTCAATTTCCTTTTTTAAACTGACGGGCACTAACTTATTACAGGTAATTTATACAGCTAAATTATACATTTACCTAAACTGTAGTTGACACTATATTGTGGCAGTATGTGGACCTGCCTGTGCAGATATATGTAGATAAATAAATATAGGACTATTAAAAAAAATTCTCGGCTCCAGTAGCGAGCATTATTTTTTTTATTTACATTCTATATTACATTTCCGTCAACTGTGTTGAAAATATTGTGGCATTATGTGCACCTGTGCAGATATATGTACATAAATATAGGACTATTAACAAATAATTCTGCGCTCCAGTAGCTTCACACATGCATAGACCCTAAAGGTGTGTCGCGCAAGAATGACAACTCTTGCATCACTAATTGTTTAGTTATCTCTCTTTGTCCGTCACCGATTTTGTCTCCGGTGCATAACTCGATCACCCTTTTTTCAAACTACTTGTGTATCTGGGGAGGGGGATACACATGCGCTTGTCGACAAGCGTCCATTTCTAGTTTATACAGGTAAATTACACAGGTAATTTATACAGGTAAATTACATTTCCGTAAACTGTATTGACAATATTGTGGCAATATGTGGACCTGTGCAGATATGATATGTAGATAAATATATGACTATTAACAAAAATTCTGGGCTCCAGTAGCGAGCATTATTTTTAGCCAGGTTTTTTTGAAAAAAATCCAGGCTATTGGATTGGGTTGGCGGGAAAGCCGGGCGGAGCGGGCGGGCGGTTGCGGCGGGCGGGCGGCGGGCGGCGGGCGGGCGTCGTCCACAATCAATGTTAAGTTTTCGTGTTTGAGTCCATTTCTTTGTTACTGTTACTGTACCACCTAGGACCACCAAACTTTCACAGCTTCATAATCAAGGGGTGCCCACCACATATCACTATCCAACATGTTGCTTTTTTTTTAACTTCACCCATTTTTTCCGCGTAATCGACTTAGCCATTTTCAATGTTAAGTTTTCGCGTTTAACAATGTTAAGTTTTCGTGTTTAAGTCCATTTCTTTCGTACTGTACCACCTAGGACCACCAAACTTTCACAGCTTCATAATCAAGGGGTGCCCACCACATATCACTATACAACATGTTACTTTTTTTTTTAACTTCACCCATTTTTTCCGCGCGAGTCGACTTAGCCATTTTCAATGTTAAGTTTTCGCGTTTACAATGTTAAGTTTTCGTGTTTAAGTCCATTTCTTTGGTACTGTACCACCTAGGACCACCAAACTTTCACAGCTTCATAATCAAGGGGTACCCACCACATATCACTATCCAACATGTGACCATTTTTTTACCTTCACCTATTATTTCTACGTAATTGACTTAGCCATTTTCAACGTTAACTTTTTAACGTACGTCTGGTTCGAGTTTTTTGGTTTAAAACTTTTTCGTTATACTATATCTCTGCAACTGCTTCGCCCATTACCTTGAAACTTCACATGGGTGTTTATCATCATCCATATTTTCATTCTAACCCCCAACCGTGCGGCCCCTGTGCCCAATGTCAAGGTCAAATTACTTTGAATTTTTTTGTTAAAGTTTTTTTGTGTACTATATCTCTGCAACTGCTTCACCCAATCAATACCTTGATACTTCACATGGGTGTTTATCATCATTGTCGCACCTGCTTGCGGAAAGCGCGATCCTGTGCCCAATGTCAAGGTCAAATTACTTTGAATTTTTTTGTTAAAGTTTTTTCGTGTACTATATCTCTGCAACTGCTTCACCCAATACCTTGATACTTCACATGGGTGTTTATCATCATTGTCGCACCTGCTTGCGGAAAGCGCGATCCTGTGCCCAATGTCAAGGTCAAATTACTTTGAAATTTTTTTGTTAAAGTTTTTTTTGTGTACTATATCTCTGCAACTGCTTCACCCAATACCTTCATACTTCACATGGGTGCTTATCATCATTGGCGCACCTGCTTGCGGAAAGCGCGATCCTGTGCCCAATGTCAAGGTCAAATTACTTTGAATTTTTTTGTTAAAGTTTTTTCGTGTACTATATCTCTGCAACTGCTTCACCCAATAAACCTTGATACTTCACATGGGTGTTTATCATCATTGTCGCACCTGCTTGGCGGAAAGCGCGATCCTGTGCCCAATGTCAAGGTCAAATTACTTTGAATTTTTTTTTAAAGTTTTTTTCGTGTACTATATCTCTGAACTGAACTGCTTCACCCAATACCTTGATACTTCACATGGGTGTTTATCATCATTGTCGCACCTGCTTGCGGAAAGCGCGATCCTGTGCCCAATGGCAAGGTCAAATTACTTTGAATTGTTTTGTTAATGTTTTTTCGTGTACTATATCTCTGCAACTGCTTCACCCAATACCTTCATACTTCACATGGTGCTTATCATCATTGTCGCACCTACTTGCGGAAAAAGCGCGATCCTGTGCAATGTCAAGGTCAAATTACTTTGAATTTTTTTGTTAAAAGTTTTTTTTCCGTGTATCTATATCTCCTGCAAACTGCTTCACCCAATACCTTGATACTTCACATGGGTGCTTATCATCATTGTCGCACCTGCTTGCAGAAAGCGCGATCCTGTGCCCAATGTCAAGTCAAATTACTTTGAATGTTTTTGTTAAATTTTTTTCGTGTACTATATCTCTGCAACTGCTTCACCCAATACCTTGATACTTCACATGTTGTTTATCATCATTGTCACACCTGCTTGTGGAAAGCGCGATATCGTCAGCATTTTGGCATACGTCCGTCCGTTCGTCCGTGTGTCCGGTTAAAGTTTTTTGGTTAAAGTTTTTCCATCTACTATATCTATTTTTTTAGTGTCCATGCCTCGCCCCAAGGCGCGACATGCAGGCCACGGCCATCTAGTCTACAAAAAGTGGGTATAATTATGTTATCCAAGTGTCTATGCTTGGAAAAAACCTGGCCTTCGTGGCTTTGCCTCGTTTCTTGTTGTAAAAATAAAATAATTTGTCCAAGGCTCGAACTCGCACTAAAGGAACGCAAGTCGAATGCATTTACCGAGCACTCTACCATCTGAGCTGTGGGGACAATACTGCTTATGCTGGCGGACGACTGGGCAATCAAAATGAATCGACTATCGAAACGTTTTATGTTTACAAATATGGCTTTTATTGTGATTTTCAATCGCCTGTTTCACCAGTCAACCAGTTGGTAATTTAAATTATCTCCTAAGCTATCGGGAGCATGCATTTTCAAGCTCTCAATTGCTGTAGATAAGGCGTCAATTCGGCCAGCTAAAATGGCTGCAAACGGCTATATCCCTAGAAAGCTATAATAGACATAGTCCGCTGATCTCCGTGACGTCACGTGCCCTTGCCAATATATCAGAAACCAGCAGTATTCCGTGTTTTGTTTATGACTGGTTTGTTTGTAAACACTTTGTAGCAAATTATCGTCTGCGGACTATAGTATGGCACTGGTGACTGCAATATCGGCAATACAAATCAATAGTGTGTATGTATGTATGTATGCAGTAATTATTGTCGCGCCAGCTGTTTATATATCTCGGGTATTATCTTATCATAGCTTTCTTACGGAAGCCCATTAGGGCCACTTCACTTTTTTTATTTCCATTTATTAAAGTTCTTTTCTTGAATTTTCAAGATACTTTCTTGAATTTTCGAGATCTTTAGTTAAATTTTCAAGTTCTTTTCTCTCGAATTTTCAAGATCTTTTCTTGAATTTTAAAGTTCTTTTCTCGAATTTTCAAGATCTTTTCTTGAATTTACAAGATTGTTTCTAATAAAGGATGTTTCAAGATATTTTCTTGAATTTTCAAGTTCTTTTCTTGAATTTTCGAGATCTTTTCTTGAATTTTCGAGATACTTTCTTGAATTTTCAAGATGTTTTCTTGAATTTTCAAGATGTTTTCTTGAATTTTCAAGATCTTTTAAAATTCAAGATGTTTTCTTGAATTTTCAAGATCTTTTCTTGAAAATTCAAGAAAAGATCTTGAAAATTCAAGAAAAGAACTTGAAAATTCGAATAAATGTAAATTAAAAAAAAGTGAAGTGGCCCTAATGGGCTTCCGTACTTTCTTATACCAAGGGTTTTGATGAAGTAAAGGCATGGACCATGTAAAAGTATCATTACGCAAACATTGTATTAGCGAGCCTACCTCACCAAACCCCCGGTTACCTATGTAAACAAGGGGTTTGATGAGGTTGCCGCGCAATAGGTAATGCGGTCAAATAGGTCACGATGCAGTGACTATTTTCAATCAATAACTTATGTTGTACAGTGCAGTCTCCGTTTTTGTTCCACCGTAGACAACACTTGCAAACTCAACGCGAACGCAACGCGAACGCAACGGTTTGCTGTAGCGTTGTATACGTTGTTTACACGTATAATACGGTTCGTACACGTGTAATACACATTGTCAAACCCCTTAGTTTAAAAGCGTTGTATACGTTGTTTAAACGTATAATACGGTTCGTACACGTGTAATACACATTGTCAAACCGTTTAGTTTAAAAGCGTTGTATATGTTGTTTAAACGTATAATACGGTTCGTACACGTGTAATACACATTGTCAAACCGTTTAGTTTTAAAGCGTGTAATACGTTTAGCTTCAAGGCGTACAACACGCTTTGGCGTATACATATGTAGCGAGGTGAAAGAGTTGAAACGTGTACAACGCTTTACCTGGAAGCGTGTAGCTATATGAAAGCGTTGAAACGTGTACAACGGTTACACGTTTTAACGCAAATACCTGTTAGGCCGCCCCGATCGCTTCGAGGCGACCTTGTTTCGTCCCTTTTAAAATATCGCGAATACATACCCTCAGATCGAGTTCAAAGTACATCGGCGGTGTGATTTAGCACGTCAATTGATCCCTAATCCCTGATGACTAATGAGTCACGCTTTTAACACGACAGATGTACCTTGTCTTTTATTTATCAAAATGTTTTGAGAATTGTAGATCACGTGAGCCGGCTCATCAGGATCTGCGGCATTCCCCTATGTACTATATACACAAAAATGACGCCTAATACAGCGTAATGTAACAGTCCTAACTTAATATGGAATAGCCCCGGCCGATAGTCCGTGTCAGTTAATTGGGGGGTTAAATATTACGAACACAGATAAACACAGTGCATTGGTTTCTTTATTTTATTTTAACATCATCAGAAAATGGACGAGTCTAGGAACTCTCGTATTATCTTTACGCTGAAGCCAGTCTATTTCAGTCACTAACCCGCTGTCACCTGTCCCATGCGTGTGTTAAGATTAATCGATATTTGGAGAAACTGAATACACAGCGAGCTGCACACTGTTTAACACGGATATGGCCCGCGGATATGTCATAAATTACTTGGTGGTCAAAACCGGTAAATTTACAAGGTTTATAGCGAAATAGCAGCCGACTGGCAATTTTTCTCGGACCGATTTTTAAGACTAGTTTTCAAATCTCAATCGGTCTGAGAGTTCAAAAGTCGGTCCAGAACCGGAAAACTGAAAATGTTAGAAGCCCTGCAGTGAGTCGAGAAGTATATATATACACACACGAAGAACGATCAGAGCATGCGCATTCTACGCGATACAAGGTTGGCATACCAAAACATGTAATGCGTTAAAACCCGTGGAAACGTGATATACGTATAACACGGTTTCATCTGTACGGTGCTGTGTACATGTAGATGCGTGTAACCGTTCGTCAAAGAAAGCGTTAAATCGTTTAAATGGTTTACCTTAGCGTTGTATACGTTTACAACCGTTGTACACGGATTACACGCTTTTGAAACGCAATACGTTGTTTACAACCGTTGTATACGTTTACAACCGTTGTACACGGATTACACGCTTTTGAAACTCAATGCGTTGAACACGGTTTGTTCGACTTTCGCGCATGCGCAAGAGTGGGGAAACGCAACGCATGGCCGAAAACGTATTACACGTAGACGACACACGGTTTGAAACGCAACTAACGGAAACTCCACGGATACGCAACGCACAACACTTTGTACACGTATAAACCCGGAACATTTTGACAGAAAAAACTGTAAGCGATTGTAATGTGTATTTTCAATATTTATATTATTAAAATGTATCATATCGGTACCCTTTTAAGTAATATTTGTATATTTTAAATGTAATGATGTTGTCATGAAGCGCATGAATATATACTCAACAAAACTAGAAACGTCCCTGTTTTATAGCCGGTGTAGCTCTGTCTATGTATGTACCACATGTTCAAAGTACATGTATTTTAAACCGTGGCGATGTTCAGAATACGATCGTGTAGAGTTTAGCCGATTACATAGCGGCCAGTGACCGGAACGTTGATTTCCACTTTTTGCACGTGCACGCTATACTTGTCATCGATAAGGTGATTTAGTTCATGTCGTACCATTCATGCGATAGGGGCTATTCGGAAAATTAAAAAACTTTTTTAATTTTTCACTGTTTTCGATATGCCACGGCTTTCCGAAAACGAACGAAATCAGGCAATTGGGATGCTTGCGGGTGGGATGGCCGCCAGGGCGGTCGCGCCTCGGTTTGGTTGCTGTCGGAAGACGATTGATCGTCTTGCAGCCCGGTACCAGCAGACTGGGGCTGTTCACGACCGGCAGCGACCTGGTAGGCCTCGTGTAACGACGGCTAGAGCCGATCGTTACATTACGTTGACGCACTTACGTCAACGTCGATTGGCAGCCACAGTCACTGCTAGGCGATACGGTGTCTCAGGGCAGACCATTCGCAACCGGTTACATCGTAACGCCGAACCAATCCGGGCACGCCGCCCGTACACTGGTCAGATAATGACCCAACGTCACCGTGCTGCCAGACTGTTATGGGCGCGACGTCATCTGAACTGGAGAAGGGCTGACTGGAACTGAGTTTTGTTCACCGATGAATCTAGGTTCACAGTTAGTCATGCTGACGGAAGATTACGGGTATACAGGCGTAAAAATGAAAGATTCACCGATTGTTGCATTGTTGAGAAGAACAGGTTGGGGGGGGGGAGGGAGTGTAATGGTCTGGGGTGGGATCATGGGAAACCGGAAGACAGATTTGGTTGTTGTACAGGGCAACATCAATGCACAACGTTATGTTGCAGATGTGCTAAATGCACATGCCTTACCATTTATCCGTCAGCATGGTCCGGTGTGACATTGATGCACGACAATGCCCGCCCTCACGTAGCCAGGGTCACCACTCAATACTTACAGCAAAACAACGTCAACATCATGCCATGGCCCGCGGTCTCCCCGGATCTCAATCCCATTGAGCACATATGGGATGAGCTGGGCCGCAAAGCACGAGCTAACCATCAGATTGACAATGTTCGCGATCTTACACGGGCGTTACAACGGGAATGGAGGAATTTGCCCAACGCACTGGTATTGCGTTACTTCACGTCGATGTGGCGTAGGATCATTGCATGCATTCATGCAAATGGTGGCCACACTCGGTACTAACGAGATTTACTGAATTTGCCACATTACTTATTGAAATTCCATCTCTAAACATTAAGTAACACATTTATGAGTTTTTGTGATTTTTGATTTTGACCCCTACCGCCCTTGGCCGGTTATCTCTCGAATATTTAACAAGATATCCAAATGCAATTTATTGGCTTTGATACAGAAATGAATGAACTTGTTTTTCCATTTTGATTTTTAAAAGTAACCCTTTTGGTTTTTGATGAATCTTTCCTTAAACATGGAGGGACGTTTCTAGTTTTGCTCAGTATAAGTATTAATTAATCCAGTTTATATTGAGGCAAATCACACAGCCTAAAAACATAGTGCTGGAGTATAAACCATAGTATCGTATATTATTCATAAATATATGACTATTAAACATTAATTACAATATGTATGCATATTATTAAAACAGTAGATGCTACCGCTGTTTCGCTGTATGTGATATTTATAACAAAATATTTTTTTTATTCGTCCGCGTACGGATTTCTGTCACACAAAGCGCCATTTTCAGTTCATATTTTGACCTGTGAATATGAACCGGACTAAGTTTAAACAACGCTCGATTCCGTCCAATTCAGATTTCTCTGCAGAATGTTCAGACTAACTACATATTAAGTAATGTTGCTAAATAAGTGTTAACGGCTGGAACATGGTTATCACTAAAAGGAAGAAACCACAGTCGTATTATTGAAAAATAAGATTTACCTGAGACCTCATGGAGGCCGCCATTAATCCAGTGTAAACAATAGACCGTGTGATCCCATTTCCTGAGTAGCCCCCGCTTAGTGAAACGATGTGCTAATCATGATATTATGTTCCCCAATAATTGAAACGGTTTGAATTTCTCGGTAAAAACTACGAAAGTCATAAAAAAATAACGATGTATATTTAACATTGGATAGGCTTAAACGGTATTACTCTCTCATCGGATCGTCAGTTGTCGTCGATAGCGATTTAACGTACTGATCTGGTCTTAATTTATTGTCAACTTTCAACGCCATTTACAGAATATATGGTTAATTTTGGAAATAAATAACGGCAAATTACGATGGACGTCTGCTCTGAAATATCTGTCAACATGCGGACGTAATTTAAGGAAATCGATTATATTTTAAGGCTACATCTGTGACTAATTACGAATTTATGTATGGTCTTTGGCTACACCCGACACATTACACAGATCTAGTTGTAAATACACGTCGCTTTGTGTGGGGAAAAAATCGATAATACGTAGTTGTGTGTGACGAGGTGTTGATCTGATGACACCACACAGCTGTGACCCTTAGGCAATGTTTTGAAATTGACGTGTGTTTTGTGTGTGCTGCAACACCTCACTGTCGGAGACAACATGACAATTAACGATATACTCTCGATTATACACAGATCTATTAGACGGCTGGTTATTTGAAATAAAGAGTAGTTCAGTACACCTTCGCCGATATTGTTTTTAGAAAATCAGTAATATTTTCCGGAAATGGTGTTGAAAAGTTGACAAAAATTCTATCACCGTATTTAGTTGTGCCGATATTGTTTTAAAAAATCAGTAATTTTTTTTTCCGTAAATGGTGTTAGAAAATTTACAAAATATATAGCCGCATTTCTTCTTTCTCCGATATTCGTTTAGAAAATCACCAATATTTTCTGTAAATGGTGTTGACACAAAATGCAGCGTTCACGCGGAATTCAAATAAAATACAAAATAATAATTTAATAAATAGACGCCGATGGCTACTGTGTTTGCGGCCAGTGAATTCTGGTCGTGGTAGCCACAGGCGCAGTTCGAACAGTGTTGTGAGCAGATGGAGGACAATAATTATTTCAAATTCATAAAAAAATGTTTGCTGTCCGAAAATTAATTAATTGTGACAGCCAAAAAAAAAAGATTTTGGGACAGTAAAACATTATATGGTATTGACAGTATAGACAGTACCTCAAACTTAAAAAAACAGTAACAAACTGTCTGTGTATACATATATTACTTAAACCATCAGTAACAAACTGTCTGTGTATATACTACTTAAAGACAGACACTTTAATTGTTGGTAAGTTTCTATCAATTTATAGGTATTTTTATTAAAATCATAAAATTGTGAAAATATTAAAAAATTAAAAAATATTAAAATCACAAAAATAATATATATGGAGAAAAAAAAATTATACCACGTCGAGGTTTGAACCCCCGACCCTTTCGGGAATCGGTAATTAAATCATTGAAGTCGGCGACCTTAACCTCACGACTGTTGCGCCATTTATGACAATAACAGTTATACAGAAGTGCTATCAGTATTACGCCACCATTTGAACGTAATAATTATTAAATTATTTGCAACTCCATCTACAACAATACCGTTACAGAGATACGCTATTGAAACAACATGTATTAGTACCCATAACATAACAAAGTAATGTATCATTATATATCACAGGAGATAGCTTAAAACTATATATCCTAATCATAAACAGAACAATCCGCTTGGCTCGTATGAAAATAGTTCGCGTGATATTGATTATCTCCCTTGCCGAAAGTAGTTCAGTGATTTATTAATTCCAAATAAGACGTGTTTGCGTAATGATGTAGTATCCTTGACTGCTGGCTCAATCCTGATCTTTCCAGCCAGTTAGGCTACACAAAATTAATGTTTAGATTCTCGTCCAAATTTTGGGAAAAATGGGGCGGGCGGGACACTTTTATTTTTTATTTTCAGGCAATACTAAAACGAGGTGTTGAATGGCATGGCGCTATGTAAATCACTCAGATAGTGGGAGCGGTATAATGCGCGGGCCGCATCATTCTCGTAAATTTAACCAAATGTTTTTTAATTTAATTGTTTTGTTTTTTTTAAATACAAAACCCTTGGGCAGGCCGTTTTATTAGGGGCGGGCGGGGATGAGAATCTAAACATTAATTATTTGTAGCCTTACCCAAACACTTTAACACAGTATTGCAAAAAAACACTTGATAATTAGAGTGATAAAGTTGACAGCACTTAATGAAAACACTGTGTTGAAGTTTAACCCTTAGACCGGGAGATCTTATTTTTTTTGTTGTCTGCTGCTTATTTTCCATTTTTATCATCAAAAACATGCTTTGACAGCGCTTTAGAATAATTTACAACATGCTTTAACAGCACTTCAGAATCATTTCCATTGGAAATGATTCTGAAGTGCTGTCAAACCATGTTTGTATTGAGAAATAAGGCAAGATATAAAAGCAACAGCAGACGACAATTGTTGTGAGTAACGGTCTACAGGCCCGTAGCCAGACCTGTTTGAAGGGGGGGGTCGTTTCGAAGGCCCAATGGGCCTGCGGTATCTAGGGGGGTCTAAAAAAGTGGACATCAAGGCTAAAAAAGTTGACCTCGAGGCTGGGCGGGGGGGGGGGGTCATCCAACCGCTCCGACCCCCCCCCCCTGGCTACGGGCCTGGTCTAAGGGTTAATTTAATTAAAAAAAAATACTAACCATTACATGATTGGTGAAAATGTAGTGTTCACAACGCTGGTTATTAGGTCCGCGCTGAGATTCGGCGGTGCCCTGTAGGTTTCACCCTGTCTGTCCGTCTGTCTGTCCGTCCGTTTATTTCTTGTAAGAGTTTCTCAAATCACCCATAGGAGGGCCCTATAATGTGCATCGACAGACCACATTTTCTAGTTTGTCAGTATTACTGGTATATATCAATATTTTTTACCACACTTTTATTTTTTTCAGACGGCTCGATGTACATATCATACATTAAAGGTACATGCCCACGCAGTAGGCACAAAATGTTCTTTACAGGAATTAAATAAGTGTACAGGTGAACTTCAATGGGTCGAACAGCCTGCGGGGTTAAGTTTTAGTTCGACCCATCTGTTGTTCGACCCATCGGGATTTTCTACTGTAACCATTTCAGATCTACGAGTTGGTCAGTGTACTAAGTGAAACAAGTCGTCATTACGACACGTTGTTTCATATAAATGCGCTTACATTTGCATTTACGGTTGATTGTCACAGTCGTTTATTAACAAAAACAGGCTTTAATAACTAAAAGGGTAATCTGTACGACGTTTAAAATTATTAACAAACAGTGGAGATCCTGATGAGATGGCTCGTTACGAGCCGGCTCATCTGGATCTGCATTGTTTGCAAACATTGTCTCTATAGAGGTCTGTGGTGTTGAAAGGGTTAAATTGTTAATTGTGTTATTATTAATCAATATATTCAATAGTATCCATACATGTATTTCCATATTTAGTGTATTAACCCTTTTTAGGCTAAGGATACGCCATTATGTTTGCGGAAAATCTTAAATATTTTCCTTCTATGGCCTATACTCTCATTGAGAAATAAGAAAACATATTTAATAAATTTCATACCCGTAAAGGTGTGGGTTAAAGGTACGTGCCCACTCAGTAGGCACAACATGATGTTATACGAATTAAATGAGTGTATAATTGTGTCACTAATTCCACCAGTTCTAGAATTACAAATGCCCGCTATACAGATATAATCATTTAGGCGATCACTCTGGTGCATTTTTTGTCGAAATCGGATTGTTATGTCATCCAAGATGGCCGGCGAAAGGTCAAAAGGTCGTTCTTTTATTAGAGATTTCAAAATTCTTCTTCACATGAACCGCTTGGCCCATGGTAGCCAAACTTAAAAGTTATGGTCCATGGGTGAAGCCTTTTCAGATTTGTTAAAATGGAGGTCATCGCTAATCCAAGATGGCCGCCGTCTAAAAATAGCATAAATTCTTAAAAAATCTTCTCATGAACCGCTAGCCGGATTTCGACGAAACTTGGTAGGAATGATCGATGTACATTGCTCTTTGAAAGTTGTTAAAATGGTGACCCCGGGGTCAAAAATTGGCGTGGCCCGTGGGGTCAAATTGGGGGTCAAATTTTATTTTATTTTTTTGACTGAACATGGTCATGGTCAGTCATATATAAAATTGAAGGTATCAATGAGGCGATCACTCTGGTGCATTTTCTGTCGAAATCGGATTGTTATGTCATCCATGATGGCCACCGAAAGGTCAAAAAGTCGTTCTTTTATTAGAGATTTCAAAATTCTTCTTCACATGAACCGCTTGGCCCATGGTAGCCAAACTTAAAGGTTATGGTCCATGGGTGAAGCCTTTTCAGATTTGTTAAAATAGAGGTCATCGCTAATCCAAGATGGCCGCCATCTAAAAATAGCATAAATTCTTAAAAAAAAAATTCTCATGAACCGCTTGCCGGATTTCGACGAAACTTGGTAGGAATGATCGATGTACATTGCTCTTTCAAAGTTGTTAAAATGGTGACCCCGGGGTCAAAAATGGGCGTGACTCGGGTCAAATTGGGGTCAAATTTTATTTTTGACCGAATATGGTCATGTCATATATCAAATTGAAGGTATCAATGAGGCGATCACTCTGGTGCATTTTCTGTCGAAATCAGATTGTTATGTCATCCAAGATGGCCGCCGAAAGGTCAAAAGGTCGTTCTTTTATTAGAGATTTCAAAATTATTCTTCACATGAACTGCTTGGCCCATGGTAGCCAAACTTAAAAGTTATGGTCCAAGTGTGAAGCCTTTCAGATTTGTTAAAATGGAGGTCACCGCTAATCCAAGATGGCCGCCGTCTAAAAATAGCATAAATTCTTAAAAAATCTTCTTCTCATGAACCGCTAGCCGGATTTCGACGAAACTTTGTAGGAATGATCGATGTACAATGCTCTTTCAAAGTTGTTAAAATGGTGACCCCGGGGTCAAAAATGGGCGTGGCCCGTAGGGTCAAATTTTATTTTTGACCGAATATGGTCATGTTATATATCAAATCGAAGGTATCAATGAGGTGATCACTCTGGTACATTTGTTGTCCAAATCGGATTGTTATTTCATCCAAGATGGCCGCAGAAATGTCAAAAGGTCGTTCTTTTATTAGAGATTTCAAAATTCTTCTTCACATGAACCGCTTGGCCCATGGTAGCCAAACTTAAAGGTTATGGTCCATGGGTGAAGCCTTTTCAGATTTGTTAAAATGGAGGTCATCGCTAATCCAAGATGGCCGCCATCTAAAAATAGCATAAATTCTTAAAAAATCTTCTTCTCATGAACCGCTAGCCGGATTTCGACGAAACTTGGTAGGAATGATCGATGTACATTGCTCTTTGAAAGTTGTTAAAATGGTGACCCCGGGGTCAAAAATGGGCGTGGCCCGTGGGGTCAAATTGGGGTAAAATTTTATTTTTGACTGAATATGGTCATGTCATATATCAAATTGAAGGTATCAATGAGGCGATCACTCTGGTGCAATATTTGTCGGAATCGGATGATTATGTCATCCATGATGGCCACCAAAAGGTCCATTTATTCAAGATTTTTAACGTCTTTTTCTCAGGAACCACATGGCCGATGCTGGGTGAAGCATTTTCAGATTTTGTAAAATGAGAGTCATCGCTTAATCCAAGATGACCGCCATCTGAAAATAGCACAATTTTTTTAAAACACATGAACTCAATGTCACATTCTCCTCTGGTGTTCATGGAGTCAGGTGAGCGAATTAGGGCCATCATGGCCCTCTTGTTTAATTATTTATACTAATTAAATGCGTCACCTGAAAAAATAATATTTTCGACAGACTATAAAGTATGATCATTACACATTAAAAAATAAATACAGAGAATGAATAGTAATGTCCGTTAACATTTTAAGGAAACACGGTTATCACCCGTGATATCAGTGGAAATTTAGGTCTGATATAAAATGTATAATAATGGTGAATGTTAATTTTGCCAGAAAATGTCTCAGATGATGTCAAGCAATTTTTTTATTTTTACCCTGAGTTGGCTCTGTACACTTTTATCATCAAAAACATGCTTTGACAGCACTTCAGAATCATTTCCAATGGAAATGATGAGTTGGCTCTGTACACTTTTATCATCAAAAACATGCTTTGACAGCACTTCAGAATCATTTCCATCCAATGGAAATGATTCTGAAGTGCTGTCAAAGCATGTTTTTGATGATAAAAGTGTACAGAGCCAACTCAGGGTAAAAATAAAAAAATTGCTTGACATCATCTGAGACATTTTCTGGCAAAATTAACATGATTCTGAAGTGCTGTCAAAACATGTTTTTATTGAGAAATAAGGCAAGATATAAAAGCAACAGCGGATGAAAATTGTTGTGTGTAGCGGTCTACGGGTTAAGAGATATGCGGTAGTTATGCTGAGTTGGCTCGGTCTATGTACACTGCTGTTTTTCTCATGAAGAAAATTGACTGGCTCATTTATATTACTGGTAACATAGATTGCGATCTTTAATATCATCATGATTTTGTTAATGAACAGTCAGTGTGATATTTAATTATGTGTTACATGTACCTGTGTGACTTACGGTAAATGGTTTATAAACTCACCCATTGTAAATAATAGTATTGGTTTGGATTATTCTCATTGTGAACCGGATTTGTGTGTTATTATAAGTCGGTACATGGAGATCCTATATTGACTGACACACGTACCAACTGTTGCGGTAATTCACCACCATTGATTGTACTGGTGAGTTTATTATGCACATGGTTGTCGTGTTCTGTTTCTATTAACATATTTGTCTGGTAATCCATTATCCAGGGTATGGGATCACATGTTTCATAATGCTTGACACAAAATATGTCAAGGGGTACATGCATACAGGTTTCGCTTTTCCATCTGGTCGTCTGTCTGTCTGTCTGTCTGGAACATAAACTCATTTTCTAGTTGTAAATGTCTCTGTAATATCTGCAGCAATGCTATAAATACGATACGTGCAGATAGCCGGATAATTATATACAGCCACCTACCAATGACATCGTCATCATAGCTCTATATTTTTCTAGAAATGCAGTGGAACCTCTCTAAACCAGACACCCTGGGGACCTCCCAGGGTGTCTTGTTTAGAGAGGTTCCACTGGTAGAGATATGTTACAGTGATTCTGCTCTAACTTGAATACAGTGCAACATATCTCTACCAGTGGAACCTCTCTAAACAAGACACCATGGGGACCTCCCAGGGTGTCTGGTTTAGACATGTTCCACTGGTAGAGATATGTTACAGTGATTCTGCTCTAACTTGAACACAGTGCGATTACCGATGTCCTGTTTAGAGTTTCTACTGTAGCACTAGGCAGAGCTCCAGTTAAGGTGCGTAATTTGGGGTGAAATTTTGTTATTTCTTCATCAAAAATGGCAAGTTGGGAGTGCTTTAGAATCGTCTCATTGAGACGATTCTAAAGCACTCCCAATTTGCCATTTTTGATGGAGAAATAAGAAATTTACCTCCAAATTACGCACCTTAACTGGAGCTCTTTGCCATTTTTGATGGAGAAATAAGAAATTTACCTCCAAATTACGCACCTGAACTGGAGCTCTGGCACTAGGGATGGGTTGTGGCCTAGGGCTTAGAACACCTGACTTCCAATCCGAAGGCTGTGGGTTGAAACCTCGCCTTGGGCATCAAGATTACTTTCATAGTATTTCCATCTCACTGGTCTGTTGGATGAGACTTTAAACTGTGGTCCTGTCTCTATATGACCTTAGCTGTTGCTGGGACATTAAACCCATTCACATTCTACTGTAACTCGACAGCAACAGCCATGAGGGGGCGTCAGTGTGGTGTTACACTGTCTGTGCTTTAGGGATATCTGCATTTAAACCATTCCTTTCGGAATACACCTTTACGGGTATGAAATTTATTAAATATTTTTATTTTTGTTATTTCTCAGCGAAAGTATATGTTGTGACCACTCATTTGAACCGTCTCGGCGAGACGGTTCAAATGGTGGTCGCGACATATACTTCTGAGCGCATAGAAGGAAAATATTTAGGATTTTGCGCAAACATAATGGCGTATCCTCAGCATGAAAAGGGTTGATCACATCGGAATTGCTCCAGTAGTTTCTAAGTATTTAAATAATGTGGGTAGAAGTCGTCAGAGTGGCAGTTGTGCGTCAGAGTGGCAGTTGTGCGTGAAATACTGTACCCGCCGATTGATTGGGTCCCAATCCAGATTTTTGTCTCGCTCACGTTAGTGGAAAGTTAGATATACATGTATAGCCATCACAATAGTTCAGAATCACTTGTGCTAGCTGCACTCCGCACCGTCATAAAATGTTTCAAGTTGAAAAATGTACTAGTTTCCTGACAAAATGCCACTCGGCTCTACTTAAATGTATTGCATAAACATAATTTTCATCAAGTAACCGGCGCAAATTTCTTGCGCCGGTTACTAGACGAAAATGTGTTTATCCAGTATCCTCCCAATGTAACTGGATGGGAATCCGGTGCCTACTTTGATGTGAAGCATTTTATGCTGGCGAGTGCAGCACCAGGGTCCGTTTCACTAAACTTCGTACATGCATGAGGGCCAAACCAGGGGCCCGTTTCACTAAACTTTGTACAACTAAAATGTTCGTAAGTGCAAATTTAGAATCGTCTGGTAATTTCAATTGATGGATTTACATTTATTAAGCATAGGCTGCATATGCAGCCTATGCTCAATAAATCTAAATCCAATAATTGTTTACAAGAAAACATTGTTAATGTGATATTTACAGACTATCATAATTTTGCACTCACGAACATTTTAGTCGTAAGAAGTTTAGTGAAACGGTCCCCTGAGTGCAGGTAGCGGGTGAAATATTGGGTCCCATTTAGAGGTTTGTCTTGCCCACTTTTATGGAAACTGAGACATAGCTGGCATAGGCGTTGACATCGTCGTCGGCATCAATTAATTTGGATGTACTTCAACGGTGCTCCGGATAAGCTGCGTATTTATTTAAATACCCAATTAAAATTGCCAAAAACCCAATTGAAATCAGAAGTAGGGAGTATCAAAAAGCAATACAAATTTTATGGTACCTTTATCATGCTGCAGAAAACAATAAACAGACCAGAAATATAGCATATTTTTCTTATTTTCTAAGAAAACACATCTTGGTATTTCATTAGACAATTCTAATGAAATGCCAACACTTGTTTTCATTTCGAAACAAACTATTCAATAATTGCTGTCTGTTGATATGTAAACAGCAGTGTGATTTTAATTTATCCAATTAAAATTTTGAAATGCCCAATTGCTTAAGAAATGATGGAGTGACAATACGCAATTCCTAATTCCTTATCTGGAGCCCTGCTTCAAAATGTTGCATATGTCCCGATATGTTGGTTGAATCTTCACCAAACTTCATCAATAGCAAGGCCAACCACCCTGTGTCATTGGGGTAACCTTGACCTTGGGTGAGACCCTCACCAGCAATCACCATATCTATATTTTCTATTTTATGGGTAAAGAATAAAATTGTTCAGGCCATAATTACGTGATTTTAGGTTTGCCCAAACCCGACCCTACTTTACAAACATAGGTAGCTAGGTAGGTAGGTAGCTAAATATTTTTCTCTTGTAAAATCGAAAACTCCAATCTCAGTGTACACTCGTCTCTGGTGAAGACAATTAACCCTTAGACCGCTACTCACAACAATTGTCGTCTGCTGTTGCTTCTATATCTTGCTCCACGGGCGTGACGTAGACTCCCTTACCGAAGAACCCTTCAAACTCAAGGTATACTGTCCATGGCCCGCCCAATCTGTGGTTGACAACACAATCCAGGTTCAGAGCTCCAGATAAGGTGTGTATTTGCGTAAATACCCAATTAAAATTGCCAAAAATCCAATTGAAATCAGACGTAGTGAGTATCAAAAAGCAATGAAAAATTTGTGGTATCTTTATCATGCTACAGAAAACAATAAACAGACCACAAATATAGCATATTTTCTTATTTTTCCATGAAAACACATCTTGGTATTTCATTAGAATTGTCTTCAAGGCGACAATTCTAATGAAATACCAAGATATGTTTTCATTTAGAAGCAAACTATTCAGTGAGTGCGGTCTGCTGATGTGTAAACAGTTGTGTGATTCTATTTTACACAATTTACATTTTGAAATACTCGATTGCTTCAGAAATGATGGAGTGACAATACTCAATTACTAATTCCTTATCTGGAGCCCTGCAGGTTATTCGAAATGCTACTCAGATGCGTCTATATCAGTTGTCCTGGATGTGTAATCGGACCATGTTGTAAATTATTCTAAAGTGCTGTCAAAGCATGTTTTGCAAATAGAAAATAAACAGCAGACAACAACAAAATTAAGATAGTGGTCTAAGGGTTGAAATAAATGTTCTTTTTTCTTTTATACTGAACTTTTTCAATACGGTATATGCAACAACTGCAAACACAAGCTTTGAGCAAGATTATGGTATTTATGTTATGATGATGAAACTTGTGTCCTGTGACCTAGACACTAGATAGCAATTAATTAGAAAACCACTTGCTGAGAATGTGATTAACGGTAATAAAACCCAGCCATTTGCTGAAACGGAATTAATCAGAATTCTAAAGTTTATGTAGATGAATTGTGTACATGTACACAGGAAACCTTCTAGCCTACTGTCTGTTTCACAAAACCTGCCCAAATTTTACGGCTATATAAACAATCCACTATTACTGAAATTAGAAAAAAATCCCAAATTAAATCCCCATAGACATCTTCACTGAGTGTGAAGATGTCTATGGGGATTTAACGTGGGGAATTTTTTTTTAATAATGAAATCGATATTGAACCAAATTTCACAAAATAAAAAGAAGGCTCATTCTTAAATTTTGCTATACAGTCGAGCCCCAGTATCTCGATGATATCCCCTATCTCGATGATTCGCTAAAGTCCCGAATTATATCCTTATTTGTTTAATATAAATTTTCTGTGCTATCTCGACCATGCCCTATCTCGTATATGTTCTCTATCTCTCTCGACTGTTCATTCTGTTCCCTCCGTCTAAAAATATCTTGATATCTCGATCACATAAACGCTTGGATAGATCACCCAAGCACGTGGCTGCCAAGATCGATTTGGTTCACACTAATTTTCAAAACTTGTCAAACAAAACAAAATAAAAGCATACCTACATGTACTTCAGGTTGTTTGCTTAATTGATCCACCTGGATATATTTCAGTGTTTGACACGATTCATTAAGCATATCACGCTGGTCATTTAAGTAATTCACCGAGAGTCATGTCGCCACCTTGTATTGTCGATTAGCTTACTGCCTTTGGTCATTAGTTAATTGGTGATTGTTTAAACGTAGTGTAATGGGTAACATTTCATATTTTTCGTGAAAATATTCGACCATGTCACTTCATCACTATTTCGTCCTATCTCGACTATATGGACGATCTCCCTTCGACTTCGAGATACTAGTGCTCGACTGGTAATTTCATATTATCCCAAAAAAAAATGTTTTTGCATTGTATATATAGCCGTAAAATTTGGGCAGGTTTCATGAAACAGACAGTAGTATTCTATTTATCATGCTTATGCTATGCTTCGAATAAGTGGTAACAACATATACTAATATATATAAGCAAAATAATCAGATTTTTTCAATAAAAAGCATTGTATCTGTAGATTGTTATATTGCGTAATTACTGGGACATCATTCCACTAATGAAATGTCAGCATAAATATATTTATCCAGTAGCCTATTTCATCAACATTGCAAAGTATACTTTACTAGCAAAGTATACTTTGAGGGAGTAATCATTTATTTTTCCTGAAATGCATTATTTCATATAGAACTAACAAATGCATATATTTCATGATTAAAAGTATGCAGAATTATTATACTGAATTTATTACATTATCACAACCATTAAATGGCTGTGATAATGTAATAAATTCAGTATAATAAAAATTAATAAATTTTTAAAAAAATTGAAAATGTCTCCCTCAAAGTATACTTTGCTACTAAAGTATACTTTGCAATGTTGATGAAATAGGATACAGATTGATTGTCCCCTCTTCGATATGTATCAAGGCATGAGGGAATGTAGCATTAGTCCATGTACGTGTGTACGTAAGGTCAAGGTCACTGAGGACTTATGTTCACCTTGTTTGTAAGGCTTTGTACGGCAAATGCGTTTACATTTTTTTAAATGTTTATTATTTACATTGCTACCAGCGAGGGGATTAGCTTCGTAATAATGATGCCTTGGACAAGTTGTTGTGATGTTGATATCTGTAGCCGATTTCATCAAAATTGCAAGGTATACTTTTCTAGCAAATAATTTATTTTTCCCAAAATCCATTATTTCATATAGAACTAACTACTGCATATATTTCATGATTAAAAGTATGCAGAATTATTATACTGAATTTATTACATTATCACAGCCAAAATGGCTGTGATAATGTAATAAATTCAGTATGATAAAAAATAATAAATTTATCATAAAATTGAAAATTTCTCCCTCAAAGTATACTTTGCTAGATAAGCATACTTTGCAATGTTGGTGAAATCGGCTACAGATGCAGCATTTTTATCGCGCCCGCTTGCAGACAGCACAATACAGTCTGCACATTGGCTGACGTACGGCCGTACGTACGTACATACGTACGTGTCCAGGTTAAAGTTTTTGGTTAAAGTTTTTCAGTATACTATCAAAGCCTTGGTGGGCACGACATGCGGGCTGCGGCCATCTAGTATTATCAGTCAGCGGGTATTCAGTCAATGCACAGCGAGAGAACTGATAAAGTTGAGTTACCAAGACAATCAATGACCTAACTCAGTAGTTTTACACAAAATATGATCATTGCAAACAGGTTGCTGAGTTTACTAACATGTATTTATTTGCTTTCAATGTGAAAAGTGTTAGTTTCACCCCATTAACCCTTTCAATACTACAGACCAATTTCCCAATGTTGGCAAACAGTGTAGATCCCGATGAGCCGGCTCGTTACGAGCCGACTCATCAGGCTCTGCACTGTTTGCGAATACTTTCTGACGTTTGACCAAAACACCCCTTTTCTGATTAATCCAATAGTTCAAAAGTCTTCATAGGAGTCCATATCATGGCAGTTATAAATTTTAGAGGTGAAAGGGTCAAGTCGGTCAATAAACCTATCAGAATATTAATCATATCAATTCAATGAAGGATTCACGTAAGCGTAAAAGCTTCTTTTCTAATCCTGTTTCAAACTGTATGTATTATGTGTATCACTTAATCACCTAAATTATGATCTCAGTTATCTCTTGAAATAAATATTGTTTGAAGCAATGAACCAGCAATTAACTCATTAAAGACTGGATACAATTAAATTGTATAGTTGTATGACACCTTTATGAGAAAAAAATGATTTTTATACTAGTCCATTTATGAAAAGGAGGATTTTTTTTTCTAAAAAATATGAAAGTTACATTTACTTGCAAAAATTACAGATCGCGATGAGCCTCTTTTCAAACACCACTATATTATATAGGGCTGTCGTGTTGAAAAGGTTAAACCAATCAACCAACAAGTTAACGTTCTATTACAGATGTTGTGACCCAGAGAGC
This sequence comes from Conchocele bisecta, assembly GCA_029237695.1. NCBI lineage: Eukaryota > Metazoa > Mollusca > Bivalvia > Lucinida > Thyasiridae > Conchocele > Conchocele bisecta. The sequence goes on along the minus strand of CM055271.1, from coordinate 47,950,245 downwards.
CGGGAAGTATGAGGGTTGGCCAATCTCAGGGCACCGGTGCTAGTCAGACAGTGCGCGGCTTGTGAAGGTGACAACAGACACTATACAGCCGGGACTGACTAGTTGTGACTTCAGCTGGGACTACAGCCAGAACTCCAGTTGGGACAATAGCCATGCTGTCCATCAGTTTTGAGATAGACTTCAGTGTGCGTGTGAACACGAATGCGGGCGAGGTAGTTTGTGTAACGGGGGATAGTCCGGAGCTCGGTAACTGGCAGCCACACAAGGCTGTCAAACTGATGCGACAATCGACCCGCCGACCAGCTGTTGCCGACGCCGACTTGGCACAGAAGTTCGCCGACGGGTGAGTCGTCGACTAGATTTCCGACGAACGGCAGATGTATAATCCATCATCGTTGAAACTTGGTTAAACTTGGTTTCAACGATGATCGATTTTACGGCTGAGATCCTTCCACAATCTGTGTTACTATTAAGGTTTATCACCTCGTACAGATGTTTGCCGACACTTGAGTAGTCTACTCGATTTTGGACGGACGGCAGCCGTTTAGTCGATCATTGTTTTCAACGATTATCAATTTTACGGCTGCAATCCGTTTGTCCGAAAGGTTCAGTTTAATAACTAGATTTCTGATGGATGGCAACATGACCTTATCTGTTGCTGGGACACTAAACCCATTCACTTTCACTTATTACGGTATCGTATGGACGGCAGTCGGTTAATCGGTCATCGTTGTAACTCAGGAACTATTTTGTGTGTTTTACTAGTTACTAGTTATATTACAGTAGCTCGAATTTGATACCTTTAACGTTTTGGTTGATATCATGTGATAGTGAGCAGTGGTATTATAGCCAGGGGCCCGTTTCACTAAACTTTGTACAACTAAAATGTGCAAATTTAGGATCGTCTGGAAATTTCAATTGATGGATTTACATTTATTGGGCATAGGCTGCATATGCAGCCTATGCTCAATAAATGTAAATCCAATAATTGTTTACAAGAAAACATTTTTACATAATTTTACACTTACAAACATTTTAGTCATACAAAGTTTAGTGAAACGGCCCCCAGGTTCTTGTCGAGAGGGGTATGCAAGTTTGTAGATTTTTTCTAGAGCATCCTCCCCAGAACTATTTTTGTCACATTTATTTTTGTTATTTCATCGCTTTCAATTGTATTGTGTTTATAACACATTCATGTACTTGGCCAACTTTCAGGAGGTGCAAACCACCCCCTGGCTACTTGACAATTGATAATTAAGCCAAATTGTGTCCAGATCTCCAGATAGACTGCGTATTGCATAAATACTCAATTAGAAAATGCACAAGCCCAAGGAAAACTAGTAGCAATGCATACTAAAAAGCAATTAAAATCTTCGGGACTCGATGTCATTTACCACCGGTATGTCGCGTACTCTTGAAGCTTGTTTACACAACATACAGACAATATGCACAATAATCGGTAATTTCTGATATTAATATGTGTTTCCTATGCATTTTCAAACAGAAAACAAAGTACTTTTAAAACATAACTAGAGCAAGTGGGCAGAGGCTCACAGATACCCCACGCTGCTGCCTGGAACGAAAAACAAAAACTTTAACTCTAATTTTACGGACGGACAGACGGATGAACGAGCAGAAGATCAAAGAAAAAGCCCCCAAACATCAATAGAATTTATCAGCTTACGGAATAAATCAAAGGAATCTTTTGTGTTTGCCGATCCATCAATGAAATGTTGCGGAGACTGAAGATATGGGGCCTATGGGTTTTGCGACCAGTGTAGATCCAGATCAGCCTGTGCATTCGCACAGTCTGATCAGGATCCACACTCCAGCAATGAAACACCTGTCGTGTTTCTAACAAGCAATATAGATCAGTATCAAGCTACAGGAGTGTGATATTTCATCAGTCACAAGTCCCATAAGCAGGGATTCTGCTGGCGATCGCCATGTTCGCAATTGGCGATAAAAATAAACAATAGGCGATAAAAAATTACAATTTTCGAAAGAAAAAAATATTATTTTTTTATTTTTTTTCTCGAAAATTGTAATTTTTTATCGCCAATTGTTTTATTTTTTTTGAAGTGGCGATTTTTTTCCCCAGTGGAATCCCTGCCTTAAGCCCTATTTCTCTAGTCATAGCCACATTTCACCATTAGCAGTCTAATATTAGGATATAATCACAGATCGGTGACAAGACTGGTCACAATTGCCATAAGCCACATTTATCCAGTCACAGATCAGGAACTAGACAGAAATGTTATAAGCGGTATGAATTCATGTACATGTATTTGCTTATCAGGAACTAGACAGAAATGTATGAGTATGAGCGGTATGAGTTCATGTACATGTATTTGCTTATCTATAAAGATGACGTTGTCATACTTTACTGAAATGTTGTGTGCACAAAGCTCTCACTTTGTGTTTTACATACTTGGACCTATTCCATCGTGCAGATAATCTTGTTCCAAAACTTCAATTTGGCAAACATTAACTGTTATTGGCCACATACGGCCTCTTAACTTTATATGAATTTTCTTTCCACTTGTTATTAGTCGTTATGCTCATTGATTTTCATTGGAGCGGCTAGGCGGGAAAGGGACCTTATGATGACATTTGTGGCTATGGCTGAAGAGATAGCTCATCAGGACGAGCGGATGAGTGGAATTTTCGTGCTCTGATTTATGCCCAGTGTATTTCCTTGCAAAATACAGGGTTCCCACTGGTCCTTAAATTCCTGGAAAGTCATGGAATTTGTAAAAATGGATTCCAGGCCTGGAAATTCATGGAATTTGCCTCTTTTTCTGAAAAGGTCATTGAAAGTCATGGAATTTGGATTCCAGTCCAATTATTGGTGTTGTTGAGCAATGTTCAGTGCAATTTCGTGATTTCGAGCCAAACGATTTGATGTGGTAAGGGCACCTGGCACCAAATCGGGATTTTATAAATTCAGAACTGGAGTACTACATGAAACGGTGTCGAGCCTGGAATACACTTGTGTTGGGGAGAGAAGTAACTTCTCTCCCCAACACAAGTGTATTCCAGGCTTGACACCGTTTCATAAGCATCAGCCATGCAAATATGGGTCCTTGAATTTCGAAAACAGGTCCTTGAAAGTCAAGGAAAAGTCATGGAATTTTGTCTTCCCAAAAGAGTGGGAACCCTGAAAATAGCACGCACCTGTATCCTGTTAACAATATATATTGGTTGCTTAAAGCATGGTGTGTATTTCATCGTTCGAATGGCGACCAGTGCAGATCCTGATCAGACTGTGCGGATCGCAAAACCCATGTGCCCCATATCTTCAGTCGCCGTCACATTTACGACCAGCATAGCCACAGATCAGCATGCGCATCTGCACAATCTGATCGGGACCTACGCTGTTCTTATCCGAACCACTAATGTATCGATTAGACAATAGTCATGCACATGGCTGCATCTGTAGCCTATTTCACCAACATTGCAAAGTATACTTATCTAGCAAAGTATACTTTGAGGGAGAAATTTTCAATTTTTAAGGATAAATTTATGAATTTTTATTATACTGAATTTATTACATTATCACAGCCATTTTGGCTGTGATAATGTAATAAATTCAGTATAATAATTCTGCATACTCTTAATCATCAAATATATGCAGTGGTTAGTTCTATACGAAATAATGCATTTACGGAAAAATAAATGATTACTCCCTCAAAGTATACTTTGCTAGAAAAGTATACTTTGCAATTTTGATGAAATCGGCTACAGAGGACCAGTGTATACACTTATTGCAAAGCATGTAAGGTCCATTTTCTCATCCGACTGGCGGACCATTTTCTATGCTTATTGATTCTCATGAATAAATTATACATGGTTCGATTCAACCCCACGTAATGGTATCGTAGGCCATTGGCCTACACATGATCATCATGTAATGGTATCGTAATGGTAAATATAAGCTAAAGTAAAGAAAGAAGCTATTTTCTGCACAGTTATCAGAGCCCCAGATAAGGTGCGTATTGGCGTATTTTACGCAACTATTTTAGCTGATTTAGCTATTTTGATTATCAAAAGTGGGAGTACAAAATACGCACAGCAATGTGAAAATACGCGTTGATTTTCAAATTGAGTAGTGAAAATAATGTCAGAAAGTTGAAAATTCACTTAGTTGAGCTGCAAAAAGCACTCAAATAAGTGAATGTTTACATTCGTTATATTGTTTTTATCATGTGTTCCCTATTTAGTAATGAATAAAATCAAAAACCCATTTGTGAATGTAAAATACGCAATGATTTTGAAATCGGGGGGTGGGGGGGGGGGGTATAGTACGCTTTAGACACAAAACTTATCTGGAGCTCTGCTGTTCTCCTTTGATGCGGAGGATATCCCACTTTTTCTGACTGAAAAATGAAAATATATCCCACATGCATGAGTGTACTGTATATGTTGTGAAAACTCGGAACACAACTTTGTGGTGAAATGAAAATTAAAAAGAAAATGTTTGGAAATGTTTCTAGTTTAGTTTAGTTTAAACAAATTTTATTTTTTTCCATGTACAACCATGCTACCCCAATTCCAAGGTCAAGGTCAAATGGTTTTGAAATTTCTGGTTCAGTATACGATTCAATCTGCTGTAACTGCTTTACTGTTTGAGCGCATCCATATTTTCATTCCTCACCCCAGCTATGCTCCCACTGTATCCAGGGTCAAGATAAAGGTCGAATGACGTTGACATTTCCAGTTTAGTATATGTACGTTTCTGTGTTCTCCTATAATAACTTCTTTATCGTATGAATGATTGGCTTGAAACTTTGTGTGCTTGTTCATGATCCAACCACCACAGCGATGGGATACCGGTACATGCCGTCGACGGCGTTCTTGTTTAAAAAGAATGTTTGTCTATTGAATCACATTTATTGGAGACAATTCTTTTTTCTTTTTTTTTTTTATTATTTATTTCTCAGAATATGTTACATTCATACAAGTATACAATTACAATATTACATGAGAAAACAATTGTGTTTTTTTTAGTATAGATAGAAAGAAGTTGAAAATAATAGAATGGGAAGAAGGTGTTAAGCTGAGTTCCAGCTAGGAAGCGAAAGACATTAAGAGAATAGTTTATCCAGCTTGTAACATTCATGTTCTATGTAAGCACGTGCATGCACGTGTAAAACAAAAGTAAAACACTTGCAATTTCATAATACAACTTATGTTTTCGTTTGTATGCCATATATAAGACGATACCTATGCATACAACAAGTACCCCTTGCGGTACAAAACAGTCATTTTCAGCAACATAACACAGCATGTAGTGAAGTGTAACTAGTTTTCGATTCCCTCCATTTATTTTGATGTATCTCCATTTTTCCTTTCCTTTGCGCTATAATTTCTTCTACTATAATACTATGTTTTAAGTACGATAAAAAATTGTCGAAACGTAGATTAGACTTATTATATTTACATTTGAATATATAATATTTTGCTAGGATTAAGATATATTGTAATTGCTTTTCATGCGCTACCGTTTCGATTATTCCAAATGAAGTAGTATAAAAGTTGATGTTCACTGTAATGCCCTTTTTATGTCTTCAAACTAACCTGAATGGTTGCAAACAGATAGGTTGCTATGAAATCGTCCTAATAATAAAAATCTGCCTACTCTAATCACTCAAATAACCCACCATAGACCATTCCGCTCTACCCACAGCCAATTGGCTAGTCCGCTATTTAAACTCCTCCTATTATTTTAGGACGCTATCAAGAGTGCAGGTATATTTGTCTCTCTCTTTATTTCGTGCTTATTTTGAATTTCTGCCGTGTATTGTGCCGTATTTGTCATTATATTTCGTGCAATACATATTATTATCACTCTTGTGTGTTACGTGATTATTCTCCATTGCATTTTTTGGGGTTTTTCACGGTGTTTTACTTTGTGTCACGTATTTTCGCATGTACGCGATTCGTACCCTAACGGGTTCGTCCCAAAGGGATTCGCTTCCGTGACACATTTTTTGTAGCGTTTTTGCGTTTCTTCTATCAGGTTTTGTTATACAATACTTGTTAGCATGCCGCAATCAGGCGCTGCGTGTCGACACATGACTTCTCTTTGGGATACCCATACGGACAGGTGCTATTCCTGTTGCGGGTGTTGCAAAGAGAGGCCATGTGATTTGTCTGTCCGTTGGACGGATTCGACGTGGGGCAAGGCTGGGTCTCGTAGGTCCCATACCTCACGTCCGAAGAAGTCTGTGGTGGAACCGTCCGAGGTTTCGGAGGTTGTGTCAGAGGGGATCCCTCCATCGGGGGGATCTGGTTATGTTGAGAAAGTTCGGTCAGGTTCTCTGATTTCGAAACTTTCCTCAAGTGATAGGCCGGTCATCCATACAGGGGATACCGGGCTGCTGGGTCCGGTGCCTGATCAGATATCACCCGGTTCCCATAGAGCTATACCTATCACAGGGTCTTCGGCCGGTTCTTGATACCATATCACCCGGTTCGAAACTGACCCAGCCTCTCTCAGTAGAGGCGCCCGGTACCGGGCACCGGCACCGGGCACCGGGCACCGGGCATTATGTCACCGGGCACCGGGCACCGGTTATGTCACCGGGCACCGGTCACCGAGCCGGGCACCGGGCACCGGGCACCGGGCACCGAACCGGGCACTGGTCACCGGGCAGCCACCGGGCAGCACCGGGCAGCTACCGGGCACCGGTCAAACACCTGGCACTGGGCACCAGACTCTCCCTGGACAGCCTGCTGCTTCCGGTAGGAAGACGTTCTTGTCTTCGGTTGGTCTTCGTTCTACGTGTTCACGTAAGTCGATCTCGTCGTAGGTCGGGATTGGGTTAGCTCTTCGATTTCGGGTTCGGAGTTTAGATCTTGTTCTTCCTTTTCCTCGAGGTCATTCTCAGGTTTTGGAACCGGTTCATCTAGATCTCGTTCTCCTGTTCGTCGTAGGAGACGGTTGTATAGGGCTTCTACATGTAGTACTAGCTTCGGCAGTACATATACTATTTGGAACGATACAGTACAGTTCTGTTGAATCAGATTCCACGTATGTGGTAGATGACTGCCAGTCTAGGGTTGCTGCGGCAGGTGCTTATCACATTCACCCGGTCACAACGTACCCTAACTCTCGCAGGAGAGGTGCCGGTATTGTGTTACGGGCACCGGGCACCGGGCACCGGGCACCGGGCAGGCACCGGGTACCGGGCACCGGGGTAGCAACTATTTCTGACCGGGGTGTTCGTGGGTTCGTATCCTGTGTACATATTTTGTTTTTGTATCCGGCTCCTCGAGATCTAGCTCTTCCGTTCTCGGAGGAGACGGTCGAGGTGGTATTGGACGCCGTGGTGCTTTGGCTCCGTACTTGTCTGGCCTAATCCTTATTCGAGTGTATATGAGTTCGAATTCCCAGTCTATATTCAGGACTCGACACGCGATAGAGTTATGATGGTTCAGTTGGCTAAGATTCTGGAGTTCCTGTCTAAGTCCTAGTACTTAGTGGGTTTGTCGGCTCTTTCACAGCTGGTGGTTTTGCCAGTGGAGCCTCCCATATGGGTACTTCCTCGGATGGCTGTTGTGAGGCTGATTCGGTGGTGGTGGAATTGCCGGAGTTGTCGTGGTTTTCATTTCTCTCCTACAGTAGGGCTTCTTGTTACGTACATTGGGGAGCTTTAGGTAGGATTTGGCCACTGCGGGGTTCCTAGTGCCCAAAACTTTGATCGCCACACTGGGGTCTAAGTTCTACATGCCCCTCTATGCGGTATGGTTTTTGTTTTTGAGATCTCCGTTTCTGGACAAGGACGCCGCAGCGTTTGGGATATCTTCGGCTCCTGGTCCTGGTTCGCGTTTGCGAAGGCATGGGTGTAGGCTGTTAAGTCGATTGTGGCTATGCCAACTTTCGATTTATGTTTGAATCAGTATGATTCATCGTCTCTGGACGCAGTGCTTCAGTCGGCGATTTGTGCCGCTAAGCCTCTTGTCAACATGTCTTTGGAGTTTTCTATATGGACATGCTCTTGTCCAGGTGAGACGCAGTGATAGCCGGCTCGTTTTTTCTTGAACGGTCCTGCCATAGTTTTGCTTCGTTCGCCTCTTTTGACCTCTGATAAATTGTGCGACATCAGAACGGCCAAGGGCAGCTACGGTACCGATGGTCCTTCCTGCTGCTCCTTCTTGTCTACCTCCTGTGGGGTCGTTTCCCCTGACGGGGGTATTTTCAAGGGTTAAGTAGAGTCTCTCTCTTGAAGTATAGTGCTATAGAGGAAGTTCGGGACGTGGTCGGAGACGGCCATTTGCCCCGGTAGGACTGGGTTGTTTCCATAGATCTGCGGGTCTCGTACTTCCACGTGCCCTTCCGCAGATGCTCTCGGAAGTTTAAGTTGTTTCCGAGTATTGTGTCTTTTAGTTCCGTGTGATACGGTATCTGGCGGTGGTATGGGGTTTGTTACTCTTCTAGGATTCTTTTCCTATCTAGAGTAGTCGTAGTTGGTTCCCACACAGGATTTTTCTTAGGTGGGAATGAGCTTATTGACCGATCTATCAGTCATCATAGTACCTTTGGACAGGGTGCGTGGCATCTTGATTTAGTTTCCGGGTACTGGTCAGAGGTTCTCTGTCAGCTAAGGAAATTTTCTGCACTCCTGGACTTTCGGGGTGCAGAATAGGGGAAGGTTATGTCTGCGACCTCCAGTATTACTTACTAGGGCTATGGAGGCCGCACCCGATCCTTTGGATCGGTCTCTGCCTAGGATCACCATCTTCCTACGTTGTATCAGATGGTGGGCAGTGGAGGTCTGGTTCCTACAGGGATTTCCCATAGTGTTACCTCCTCCTACTCGCTTTCTGTCCACAGACGCGTCGAGAATGCTGGGGGCTCAATTGGAGCCCCTACATCGGTGTGTTTCGGGTTGGTGGTCAGTGCAGGAAACTTAGGGACACATCAACATGTTTTAGCTTTTGGCAGTGTTCCGGGAGGGGGTTGACAGCGGCGGATTCTGTTCTGCACGGACAGGTGGTTATGGTTTCTGCGGTCATCTCCGGTTCTGACGGAATGGCTTCTGCATCCGTTGGTGTCCAGTGCTATCTTGTCCGGATGGGGGTATCCATTTGTGGATTTGTTGCGGCAAGGCTCAAACGTCGGTTTTATTTTTTCCACTGTTTGCGCCCACGTACCGATTCGGACTTTTCAATTTACTCGTTCCAGTATAACTTCGGACCCATGTACTGCATGTTGGACATTGCTAAGGAAGTGATTTGAGATACCAACTGTTCGTGTTTATAAGATCGCATGTAATTCACTCAAATTGTAATTATTATAAACAAGCGTCCGTTAATGATTATGGCATTTACGGCTCGATTCATGTCGGCAAATTAATTGGCTATTAACAAGAGTATTTTTGTGATTTCACGTCACACTGTCGTTAATTGGTTGACCACGGCTTACGTGGTCGGCTTTGACGGTATTCCGCGATTGTAACACGGTTACCGGCGGCATGTTTTGATCACTTTGTATGTGTGAAAAACTTACCTGTGCCAATTAAGTTTGACCAGACTTTACGACGCCCGCTGTTCAAATTGCATATCGACATTACAGTATAATGTGTAGGAATTATACCATCGGGACTTGTTTTCCACATCGATATATACGAAATGTCGACATTTCCGATATCGATATATCAGGTATGTAATGTATGAGTTTATATAGCAGTTCGGCCGGGACCACTAGCGTACATCGACATAAGCAGGTATATCGATGTAAGCAATGTCGACATAACGCGTATCGACTGTATATACAACATGCTGTTGTCACTCCATCATTTCTGAAGCAATTGGGTATTTCATAATGTTAATTGTGTTAAATAGAAGCACACTACTGTTTACACATCAGCAGTTTCTCCTATGAACCGAGATTTCTCCCTCAGATACTTTATCCCTTCTCACATGATCTGGAATCAGTTGTGGTTCGGGCCTCCCTCCGTCACGTCACGCCTGTCAGCGACAGTGGTTCACACTTTCTGTCAAGTCCGTGCGATGAAGCATTAGGTTCGGAAGAATTAGGACATCCGGTCCGACCGTAAAGTTTCTTATTACCAATTTTAAGCCAACGGGAGGTATCGCAATCCTTTGTCTTCCGTTGGATAGATAGGGCCATTACTTGAGTTTATTCTACAGTAAGAGGTTCTGGCAAGCTGATTGTTTAGCAGGCCCTTAATGCACGAGGTGCATGTAGTCTCAACTTCTTTCTATTATCGCTCTCTGCACTGGCAGGAGGAGATGCGTAACTGCCAACTGTTACGATTTTTCCGTATTTATTCCGGGAAATACGTTAGATAGACGGTAGTACGGATTACAATTAAAAGTACGATTTTTGATCGGCGCGGGTATATCTGGATATAATTATTTCGTTTAAATACTATTCTGCCAATAATCCTATTGTTTTATTTACCCGTAATCATATTCGTCTAGGCGATTACCATTTGATATTCCAGCACTCAGAGATATTGATTTATTCATCACGTAATTCGTATAATGTCTGATCTAAGCGTGCAGCCAACGTATTTGGGGATTGTTTTATCGGAAGAAGTTAGGACAACACACTGTTCATCTATGATTACAGCGAGACATGGCCCAATTTGGTCCTGTCACAGCGCGGTGATGTTTTTGCGTCTTGCAATCAGTGTTATTGTAGTTATTCGGGTGCTCATGGTAGCCGAAACTTGGGCCAAGGCTATATTTAACTTATTTTATGCATATAAGTGAGTACTGATTTGTGTTCCGGAATACATATGTGGTGTTCCGGAAAGTAACCCCCTTTTCTCTCCATGTTCCTCATGTGACCGACATGGGGTTGGCATCTCAGGGAGATGTTTAAGAACTGGGTCCGTTAGTAGCAGCGGGTGCAGTTGTGGGTTTATCAGCCGGTAGCATCAAGTTTAGGAGGCTGTTTGTATCTACCTGTTCGCGATAGTCTGCGATTTTTTCTGATTACCCGATTATTCGGTTTTTGTCTTTACAGTCCCAGTGGAATCCTGGGGGTTGGTAAGTGTGACTCACCGCTCGATGAACTTCACTTGCTTTTGTTGATGAACGGGGATCTGTGGTGATCTATGGTTCTTACGGTTCATCACGCTGGCCCAGGAGGCATTGTTTTGTACATGTTTCAATTAGGGCGAGGCTACCTATCTTGTTTGTAGCAGTGTTGTTGCAAAAGGATAGTGTTTCACTTTGGGTTAATGATTCTATTCTCTTTGTCTACTATACATGGGTTTATAGGTATACAGGGGTCGACACTCGCAGTGTCCCGGGATCCCGAGGATTCCTGTTTTGTAGGAGGAATCACTGCATTTTCAAGAAAATCCCATTCAACATAAGTAACAATAGGGATGTCCATGCTGCGGAATCCCTGGGCCAAAAGTTAGTGTCAAACCCTGGTATAGGTTTTGATCTGGCTTTAGGGCCAGTTTAACTCCTCAGCACTTGCTTGTTAGGATGACCTTAGTGCTTAGGGCGTTTTATACTGTGTTCTCGATATGTACGAGTCATGTGTCGTCATGAGACTATGTATAGACTTTGAGTATATCTCAGTTGAGCTATTGCGTGTGAAGTGCCGGGCGACTACATTCGCCAGGGCTTCGTCTGGTAGCAGCAGCTATACCATGAGTATTCTCCGGCGTTCTAACCAAGTATAGCAGGTTGGAGTCTACGAGTCAGTCTACGAGACTAGCGTGGTGGTGCTTGTCTTTATCCACCTCTCATCTACTTTCGTAGAAAAGGGGGGGGGGGGGCCCGCTTTGGGCGCCCCTATGATTCTAGGGTGAGACCATGTTATTACTATATAGGTAACACCCAAGTTTGTACCTAGGCCAAATATTTTTGTCTGTTTTGAGGGTTTTTAATCTGCCTTAATTACCATTCCGGTCGAGTATGAGTAGTGAGAATACCTCCCACCATCACTACGAATTCTTGCAACCATTCAGGTTAGTTTGAAGACATAAAAATGGAAAATTATTTCTAATTTTAGTTTTTATTATTCATACTCACCTGAATGGTAAGGTAGACCCTCCTCCCGTCCCCGCTTGATGGTTTTATCTTCTCCCTACTTAGTATACTTCAGGCTATTTTACTAGCAGTTTCATTTCCATATGGAAATGATTAACTTTTTGAAGCTGTATACCTAACAATAATAGGAGGAGTTTAAATAGCGGACTAGCCAATTGGCTGTGGGTAGAGCGGAATGGTCTATGGTGGGTTATTTGAGTGATTAGAGTAGGCAGATTTTTATTATTAGGACGATTTCATAGCAACCTATCTGTTTGCAACCATTCAGGTGAGTATGAATAATAAAAACTAAAATTAGAAATAATTTTCCATTTTGTATTAAAAAGTTAGTCATTTGTGACCAAAAATGTTGTATTACTGTACATTCCCAAAACAAATGATTGAATGTTTCTATGTTCATGTTACAAAAATCACATATACTAGACTCTACTATATTACACCTGGCCATCAGTTTGTTGGTACCTATGATTCTCATCAAATATTTGTATTGAAAGGTTCTAAGTCTTGTATCTATGGTGCTCCGTATGGTAATAGAGTATATTGTTTTCCAATTCAGGATTTGATCTGGAAATATATTCGCCCATTTTTGTTCTCCCTTGTTATTTTTCCTAATTGCATATTGTATAGTTTTTTATTTATACCTTTACATTTTTGTACATGTACTACATGAACAAGGTTCGGAGTATTTTGTACTGAATTAATGCTTTCTGTTTTCATATGTTCTACCCATTGTGCAGGTATACTCCTTGTTAATGTGTAATACTTTAGAAAGTCTGAAATTCTGATTGAATATAGTTCCGCAAACACTGGGAATAGGTAAAACTGTTTTGTCCTAAAATCAAAAATATGTTCTATCCGTTGAACACCTTTATCGTGCCAGTCTTTGTAAAATAGTATCTTTGCGTCATTTTTGATGTGCGAGTTATTCCATAATACTTGTTTTGATATGATATCATTTGATTCTGTGAAGTTAATTTTTGACCATGCTGTAAGTATGCTGTTTATAAATTTGTGTTTATGAATGTTGTTTGCATCTTCATATTTAATATTACATTCAAAAATAAATGTTCCACCAAATTGTTTTAGTTGTTCGATGTATATTTGCTTCCATATCCCAGTATTATTTTCATCGCAAAGTCTCTTTACCCAACTAGCCTTTAATGAAATTATAAACAAATCAATATCAAGCATATTAATTCCTCCATTTTCGTAACTTTGGGTTATTACATTTCTTTTTATTTTGTCTGGTTTAGAATCCCATAAAAATTCGTACAGTTAACGGATATATTAATTTTGGTAGGGCGAATGTTTTAATTATATTTATCTTACCTATCAAAGTTAGATGCCTGCCTTTCCATTTATTTAGACAGTTTTCGAATTCTTTAATTTTTGGATCAATGTTGTATTGATAGATCAAATTTGCGTCATTTGAAAATGTCATACCTAAAGTTTGGGCTTTTTCTGAGGTCCATGCAAATTGCTTATTGGGAAGGTAATGTAAAGACGATTTAGATAATGATCCTACCCGAAGACAATTCTAATGAAATACCAAGATGTGTTTTCATGGAAAATAAGAAAAATATGTTATATTTGTGGTCGGTTTATTGTTTTCTGCAGCATGATAAAGGTACCACAAAATTGTTATTGCTTTTTGATACTCGCTACTTCTGATTTCAATTGGGTTTTTGGCAATTTTATTTGGGTATTTAAGCAAATACGCAGCTTATCTGGAGGTCTTGTTTAAAACACTTCAAAAAGTTTATTACAAGATAAGGCCAGTTTTTTTTTATTAGTTGGTTTACAGATCCGCCGACCCGATTTTTTGACAATGTGGAAAAAAATAAAAAATGTAATTTCCTTTTTTTTTTTTTAATTTTTTTACCTCCGATCCAAAAAAAAAAAAAAAAAAAATAAAATATATTTTTTTGCTGTGCCGAGAAAAGTAAGTGGCGGAAACCGGATCTTAGCAGCAGCGACAACAATAACAACCTGCGAATGATATGATTTGATATATCTCCGTTTCAGATTGAATGCAAAAATTCAAAACCTTAACGCTCGGGTAAATGGCCTATATTTTCTGTTTTCTTGCTCCGATGTGCTTCATATTTCATGTATGCGTTCTTCCTAGGGTCCTCTACCGCCCTGCCACAAATCCACACTCGTGCCACCCCCACTGATATTCGTTTCAACTATATCGCCGCTTCGTTGTCTTGTATTTAATTATACCAGATACGGTATATGGTATTAATATGTACGCATTACGCAACCCATTCACAGTGATCAACATTCAACTGTATGTGAATATGAAACTGAGTTGCTATGTAGAATATAAAGAAACTTGCTGAACCGACTCCCTACATTAACCGACAAACTCTTGGTCCGAGACGATGCCGGTTAACACAAGTTTCACTCTATCACAATCACTGGCCTTTTTGTTTTTTAACCGACCACAAACCGACCCAACCATGAGCCTTAAAAAGGTGAACCGACCCAACCATGTGCCTTAAAAAGGTGATTTTTATGGTGTTCGGACCGTCCGTCTGTCCGTCACACGTTCGGTTAACCACTTCGTAACAGTTTCTCAAACCGGCCATATCTTCTACATAAGTTGCTCAAGTTCTTCAATATTTCAACACATCATTCATTGGTATGTGTGCTATACCTGCCTTGTCATACTTTATATTACCTTGACCTTTTGACCTTCACAGGGCTGCTGAAAGGACTTAGCAATTTCGGTTAACCAGTTTGTCACAGTTTCTCAAACTGGCCATAGCATCTACATAAGTTGCTTAACTGCTTCAATATTTCCATACTTCATTCATTTGCATGTATGCTACACCTGCCTTGCCATACTACATATGACCTTTACCCTTTGACTTAACACTTTTGGTTCACCCGTTTGTCAGTTTCTTCAATATGCCGCCGGTGGCATCCGCGTTCGACAGACTTTTTTTTTTTTTTTTTTTTCCTTGACCGACCCAACCCTGTGCCAAAAAGAATAAAAAAATTGAAAAAACTTTTTTTTATTTTTATTTTTTTCCGACCGACCGACCCGATCTCGCTGAAAAAAAATCCGTAAACCAACAAATAAAAAAAAACTGGCCTAAGGGCAGCATTGCGCACTTCTATATAAACACCATAAACACTGTAATATCTTAACACACGATGTATGTGCATGATCATACAGAATAATCAAATGTTATCGGTAACATACTAGTAGTTGATGACGTAGTGTCTAGTCAAAGCATGGCACGTGGCTACTTCGTGCGTGCGCATCAGTGGGAAATATGAATACTTTATTTAGAAAAACTAGGGTCATAAAATTATATGTTCAGACAACCAATACAAATCTGCCGTTAAATACTCTTTTAGCAACCGTTTCGCTCACAGTTCATCCACAGCTGAGGCCCAGGGCCTGTAAGTACCAACTACATATTTATTTAAAGTCACTCTTTTTATTAAATTTTCGACCATGTGGTCGAAAATTTAATAAAAAGAGTGACTTTAAACACTGTGTATTAAATGTGCTTCCCTTCGGAGGTTATTGGAAGTTACATAGTTATTGTTTTTATTGTTTTTATTGTTTTCTTCAAATTCACTTATGCTGTAGTGGCCTGTACTCCTGAATTAACCAACCGTCTATCCATCCCCCCAGGGACGTGTGCGTATCAGGTTTGAAGGCCTACAAGAGAGACAGTACCGCTACCTTGTGTGTAAGCTGTACCATTCTATATAGTCACAGGGCCTTTACTCCTGAATTAACCGTCTGTCTATCCATCCCCCCAGGGACGTGTGGACGAAGCGTATCAGGTTTGAAGGCCTACAAGAGACAGTACCCCTACCTTGTGTGTAAGCTGTACCACTCTATATAATCACGGGGCCTGTACTCCTGAATTAACTGTCTGTCTATCCATCCCCCCAGGGACGTGTGGACGAAGCGTATCAGGTTTGAAGGCCTACAAGAGAGACGGTACCGTTACCTCGTGTGTAAGCTGTACCACTCAGACAATGAAGATGAGGATTCGAGTGTCGTTGTTCAACGCTGGGAAACGAATATCAAGCCGCGACGATTGTCTCCGAAACGTACGTCACGCCGCAGTTGTTATGCTTCTATGTGTACATGGTCCCAGCTGAGAAATTGCGATGTTTTTGTCGCGCCTGCTTTAGCAGAAGGCGTGACTATAGTCATCGTCGTCATCGTCGTCATCGTCATCGTCCAAAAAGTAAAAACGTTTTTACAAGCTTTGTCCTCATGATATAACTTTAATATTACTTGATGGATTGCTTCAATAATATGGACACTTCATTTGCATCAAAAAGTTTGTACAAATTTCTTCATCTTGATATAACATTAATATTACTTGATGGATGGCTTTATGACGTATTCCTTCAATGTTCGGACACTTGATACATGTGAGCATTTGGAACACACTAATGCCGCCATTCACATGACCTTGACCTTTTTTACCTTCAAATTTTTGCCGAAACTCTTAGTCATTTTGTTTTGGGTAAAAAACTGTACAAGCTTCGTCATCATGCTATAACTTTCATATTACTTGACGCATTCCTTCAATGTTTGGACACTTGATACATGTAACCATTAGGAACACATTCATGAAAGTATATGTTGTGACCACTCATTTGAACCGTCTCGACGAGATTGTTCAGATGGTGGTCACGACATATACTTGGAAGGACATAGAAAATATTTAGGATTTTCCACAAACAAAATGACGTATTCTCAGCATGAAATAGGTTAATCAATGTGTGACCCCATGATATGCATGTCCATGTCAAAATAATGCAGAAACTTTAAAGGTTCATGCCCACTCAGTTCTTTATAGGAATTAAATAAGTGTATAATTGTGTCACTATTCCACCAGTTCTAAAGATTACGAGTGCCCGCTATACAGATATAATCATTTATTAATATTTATTTGACTCATAGTGACGCACGTTGGTATCAAGCCATTTTCATATGCAAATGAGGCATGATATTTTTTTAATTATTTATACTAATTAAATGCGTCACCTGAACAAATTATATTTTCAACAGATTATAAAGTATGATAATTGCACATCCAAAACTAAATACAAAGTATAAATAGTAATGTCCGTTAAAATTTTAAGGAAACACAATTATCGCCCCTGATATCAGTGTGGAAAGTTGCGTCTGATATAAAATGTATACTAATGCCAATCAGTATGTGGGGTAATGGTGAACAAATGTTTATTTTGCCAGAAAATCTCTCAGATGATGTCTCTGATATAAAGAACATTTTGTGCCTACAGAGTGGGCATGCACCTTTAACAAAAATCCTGCTACAACATTGTTTTTTATCCCGTCAACAAAGTGCGTATGTGCCGTGAAACACGGTGCCGTGAAACATTTTTGATATCCAGTCAATACTATTTTTGCATTTTACAGCCATTTGTAAGTGTTGACGGGATAAATAGAATAGTAGGTTAGTGCCGTGAATGGCATAGCCTCGCCCATCCCGTTTCCTGAGCCTTGCCAGATATTTTTTCCCATTCACGGCACTAACCTACTATTCTCTATCTATTTTCCTTATTTCTGAACCAAAATCTATGTTGTGACCACTCATTTGAACCGTCTCGGCGAGACGGTTCAAATGAGTGGTCACAACATATACTTCTGATGAGAAATAAAGAAATTATTGAGCCTTGCCGGATATTTTTTCCCATTCACGGCACTAACCTACTATTCTCTATGTACCGACAAGGCATTTAGAGGCGCGACACCGCTTCCGTGGCGGAATTCTTGTCTTGTTGATATGAGGAAATAGTCCAAATTAACATGAAGCAGCCCATGGATGTTGTATATTTTGGCATGTTGTTCATTGATTCAATCACAAACGGTGCAGATCCTGATCAGACTGTGCGGATACACAGGCTTATCTTGTTTATTTTTCACTAAAACTATTTTTGTTTGTCTATAAATAATGAGCTAAAAAACTTACAGAGCTCCAGATAAGCTGCGTATTTGCTTCAATACCCAATTAAAATTGCCAAAAATCCAATTGAAATCAGAAGTAGCAAGTATCAAAAAGTAATACAAAATTTGTGGTACCTTTATCATGCTGCAAACAAACAAAACAAAGGAAACTAGTGTCTGTCTGTTGATGCGTAAACAGTAGTGTGATTTTATTTTACCCAATTAACATTTTGAAAAACCCAATTGCTTCAGAAATAATGGAAGGACAATACTCAATTACTAATTCCTTATCTGGAGCCCCGAAATTATGAGTAACTTCCCTTCCAGGGCATTGTCGACGTTACAATTCGCAGTGTTTGTTGGTTTGACGTTTAAACTATGTAGTGTGACATTAAACATCACTCTGCCAATTTTATCGAACTTGCTGACCCATAATAGAAGTTACTTGTGATTTCACACGACCAGTAACCTATTTATAAGCCAATACAGTAACCTATTTATAAGCCAGTACAGTAACCTATTTATAAGCCAGGGGGCCGTTTCACAAAACTTTGTACGACTAAAATGTTCGTAAGTGCAAAATTATGATAGTCTGTAAATTTCACATTATAAATGTTTTCTTGTAAACATTTATTATACCCCCGGCATACGAAGTATGTTGAGGGGTATATAGTTTGTATAGTTTTTATTTCTCGGTCCAGGCAGCGGCCGGGGGTATCCGTGAGCCCCTGCTCACTTTCTCTACTAAGTTGGATTTACATTCTATCCATCAATTGAAATTTCCAGGCAATCCTAAATTTGCGCTTACAAACATTTTAGTTGTACAAAGTTTTGTGAAACGGCCACCTGTTCTATAAATGTGGCTGTGGCTGGATAAATGGTGCTTACAGGTTTTGTGACCAGTGTAGATTCAGATCAGCCTGTGCATCCGCACACACTGCATCCGCACAGTCTGATCAGGATCTGCACAGTTCGCCCGCCATTCCATCAATGAAACGGCCATCAAGCAATATATATCGTTATCATGCTACAGGAGTGTGATATTTGATCAGGAGGTATACTGTTTCCGTGCAACTGACAAATATATCCGTTGTTTTCTGTTGCAGAAATGCTGAAAAACCCACAGAAGGATCCTGGTATCGCTACATTCGCGGAGTATGGTAAGTGAAGTACTTTACTCTACAATATAGGGTTAACTGTATTGTAATTTTCAAATTTGCGGCGTATATTAGAAAATGATAGGTCGCAAAATCTGTTTAATGGCGATGCGCTATCATTTCTAATGCACTCCTTTACTACTGGCGTAGGAATACATATTGAAATAATGTGCGACCGTTCATCAACAATGATATACCTGTAATGTATAACCATCAGCCAATCAGATTGCATGATATTTATAGAGTGCATTAGAATGACATATATACCGGTATGAAACACGCCATGTCATTTCGTGCCTAAGAACATGTGCGTTATATCATGAAAATTATTTATAATAGAAAGACGTAGAAATTGACGACATTTTCATAGCAAGTGTTGAATACTAAAACAGTACAGTACGAGACCAGGTGGGTGGGGTAATGTGATTTTTTTTAACGGACATTTTTTTTGTGTGTCACAGGTCCGAGTCCACCTGTGTTACAAGTATGACGGGTGTAGCACCGACTTAATTGTAAGCAGTGCAGACCATGTGTAGGCTAGTCTAGGTCTACACTGTTTACACTGAATGCTGTGAACCCCATTTCTACTGCCGGTGCCACATACCAGTACATGTGAATCTAATAATGTCAGGCAGTCCCGACAATAACGCTAGAATTCCTTTGGATGAAAAACAACAGAAAGGTCAAATAACTGTTATGTATACAAATAATTAATTAATAATTAATGAATACACTGAAAAACAAAATGAAAATGTACATGTCAATTATACATAACAACTGTCATCAAGTTTATGGCATAAAATGGGTTCTCGCAGTGTATTAACACAATGTCAAAAAAATCATAATACAAATATTAATAAATATGCCAATGACATGTAGCTCGTTACTAAACACAGGTTTAGTATAGGAATGAATGGCCTTTTTGTGGAATTTATCGGGGTATAAACTTGGAAAAGTCGCGGGAATACTGGACGAAGCGATAAAAAATTACAATTTAAAAAAAAAAAGAAAAAAAAAAAAGTTTTTGATCTTTCCCCGATAAATTCCACAAAAAGGCCATTCATTCCTTATAATTCCAGCATTTGACGGAGACTTGCAACCCTGACCAACCCTTCAACGTACGTATTCTTTTATTTTGTCCTTATTATGTAACGGATTTTGATGAAATTTGGCACAGCAAACGCGTCTTCATGAGCTGCATTTGGTTGTCCCGGGAGTTTGGCAGTCTGTAGACACGGAATTTTTTTTTTTTTTTACAAAAAACAACAGAAGTTTGGGCCAAAGTACAGAGATCACCAAATGCAGCTTAACAAGACGCGTTTGATGCGCCATATTTCATCAAAATACGTTACATAATAAGGACAAAATAAAAGAATATGTACTTTGAAGTGGAGGGCTTCTGGAAGTTTCAGTACTTGTTGTTGTTGTAACCATGTGATCATACACCTTGTATATGCATGGTTGAAAGTTTTCAATATTAACCCTTACAATGCTGAATAAAAATTTGACGTCTGCTGTTTATTGTTTATGTTCCATTTTTCTTATAAAAAACGCGGTTTGACAGCACTTTAGAATCATTTCCAAAATGCTGACAAACCATATTTTTACTGAGAGAATTGATAAAATATGACAAAGCAGCAGACGACTGTTTTCTGTTCCGCATTCTAAGGGTTAATACTGAATTCAGTATTGGGAGAATTTTGTATGCCTATATTGGCAGGGATTCCGCTGGCGATCGCCACTTTCGCAATTGGCGATAAAAATAAACAATTGGGGATAAAAATTACAATTTTTTTTTTTTTTTTTTTTTTTTTTTGAAGTGGCGATTTTTTTATTTTCCCCAGCGGAATCCCTGTATTGTCTGTATGAAAACACTACTTTCACTATCCAGAACATTACTGTTCAGTATTAGGATAGTTTCTGACTTTCACCCATGTATTTGCAGCGACGTAGGAGGGTACTGAAAAGTGGTGCGGCCATATTGTCGAACGAGCAAAGTTCGTGATAATGCTAGGGGGTTCCGGGGAACGGTTACACGAAACACCCAAATATACCCAAATATAGTCTAAATACATATAAATATACCACAAATACACCCAGATAGTGTCAGATAGTAGTGTAAAGCATATATTAACACAAAACACATCATATAATTGACATATATAGTGAAATAAATCTGTTAAATTGGCCATATGTTCGATTTATGCACATTGAATCACTAATCATACATGCAAATATAGTTCAATATATATAAATATGCAACAAATACACCCTCAAACATATCAGTGTATGCTGCTCTCCTTACGTTATCAGAATTTGTATAACCTATTTTATGTATTAGTGTAGACCCTGATCTTTATTATTGTACGCCCTTTTTGGGATACGTGTATATTTTATTAAAATGCCCCACCAATATGCCACAAATACACTCTCAAGCGTAGACTACCAGTGTGAACATCGGCTTACCTCATCAATCATTATATGAGCCGCGTCCTGCGAAAAGGTGCCTTATGGCGAACATGACGTTATCGAGTAAATGAGGCCGGAAACGTCGCTTCCATTTACACTTTTGACATAGCTGACGTCGTTGTTGACAGCTGGTAATGACAGACGATATAAGTGTATTAGTCGGTGTACCATTAGCGAAACAAACCAATTGTATGTAGACCATTGACTATTTTAATTAGCATTTTATGCCAAAATATAAATACGTTCTCGGGGTTGTTATGAAAATAAATGATCAGAAACAAGTAATGTTGAGTAGCATGTGAGCAGTGGTGTCGGCAGCCCAGTTCGCGTATGAACCTGATAAATGTTGTTTTTTTTGTGTTAGTATATCGTTTACCGAGATTTTACATACATGTATGTACAGTAGATATGTGATATTATATGGATAAAATATTATTTAATGCTAGTGTGAAAGTTCAAAAACTTGTTACATAGCGTCTCATTTGCGTTATATGTGTATCTGTTTCTGATTTAATTTCATTTATGTGTATTAGATTGCATTTAGTGGAATACAATTTAGTATTTGGTAAACTCTTGCATGTATCAGTAACGAAGGAATTGTATTACACACACTGTGATAATCACCGTGACTCGTCAAAACTGTCAACATAATATGTGAGACGCCAAGCGAAAACCTTGTCACTTTGTTGCATCGACGTTGTTTTGACAATACGTACGTTACATTGTCGTTATCAATATTTGCGGACAGCGGACCGCACTAGTCGTGACCACAGGTGGAAGACTCGGACCTATGACACCAAACAAATGCCTATTAAAAAAAATCCCATTACCCCACCCACTTGGTCTCGTACAGTACATAACGTTAATTGAATTAACGTTATGTACTGTACGAGACCAAGTGGGTGGGGTAATGGGATTTTTTTAATAGGCATTTTTTTGGTGTCATAGGTCCGAGTCTTCCACCTGTGGTCGTGACGTTTTCGTGCTACAATTGTACTCGCACAGAAACTTCTCTTTGTTTCATCACAATGCACATATTTATGCACTACATGTATATTATTATTAATATATACTTAGCGATATTTCAAAACATTTATATTTAATTTATAAATAGTATAAGCAACAAATGACAATTCGTTACAACAGCACACGTCGCCTGTAAATGATATTTCCGACGTCGTGTAAAGTCCACAGGTGAAAGACTCGGGACCTAGGACCCAATAAATGGCTCATTTGAAAAACGTTACTCCACCCACCCGTTTCCGGTGTCTATTGTGCGGAAATTGTTTGGTGGGGTAACAGTTTACAAATGAGCCATTTATTGGGTCCTAGGTCCCAGTCTTCCACCTGTGGTAAAGTCCTTGGAGATAGCATATTATGTCACGCAAATTTCTATGGTGGCTGCCATTGTCGTGCTGCGCCTAAACGGCGAGTACGACCAAGAAAATAGAGCCCTGTGCCAACTTATCCTATGGAGTTTTGGTCCGTCTTGCTTTGTATCTAACACTCTACATACAGAGCTCCAGTTAAGGTGCGTAATTTGACCAACATCGGGTGAAATTTTGTTACTTCTTCATCAAAAATGGCAAGTTGGGAGTGCTTTAGAATCGTCTCATTGAGACGATTCTAAAGCACTCCCAATTTGCCATTTTTGATGGAGAAATAAGAAATTTACCTCCAAATTACGCACCTTAACTGGAGCTCTGTACATATACTTAGTATTCTCTATAGTTTTCACAGTTTTAGGCTCAGTATATATATCAGTTAAATTTTGGAAAATACGAATCAGACATTTCGTGCGTATGAATACAGCAGCTATTACCTTTAGGTCTCACGGGACAGTACGTCTCACGGGACAGTACGTACGGAGCTACAAAAAATCGCCTCCAATATGTTATCTACGGCTACAATTTGACCCTTTCAAAAATGTCAAAATTTGATGTAGAACTAGTAAATTGCCAAAAATAATAGAACAGGGAAATCATTTTCCCATGGAATCCATCTTTTCTCTAGTTGTTGTTCAACATTCAACATAACGAAATGAAGCTTTCAAATTTACAAGATATACATGTAAATATCAGATAAACACCTTGAGACGGTAAAATAACCAATTTCTGCATGTCTATGTACTTTATTCATACTTTATTGATACAGCTTTTGACAGTTTTATATCGCTAACATATCAAACACGCCAGATAACCGATTGGAAAATCACTCTTCCATGCGTTACATTAAAGAGATGGGGTTAAATTAATACACTCGCGAGAGGTATGGAGCGGGGTAGCAATTTTGTATCTAGTACGGAGCTAGCAGTAAAGAGGAGGTGGGGGGGGGGGGGTGAACGATTTTCTATATATTTCAGTACTGACGCTGCAAGTTACACCAGTGTGATTTACAAAGTTAACTTACCCGACAAACCGATCAGTTTTTGTGGAGATAACATATTTCAGTACTTTCATTACTTTGATATATATCTAGTTATCTAGTTTTGCATACAGAGATGCGAATAATATTCTTTTCAAAAAAAAAAGAAAGTTTGAAAAGTGGTGCGGCCCGTTGTTACGCCTATGATTTGTCGTCACCAACATTTGAACAATCTCATCTCATCCCTTCCATTTCAAGCAAGCAAGCAAGCAATCAATCAATCAATCAAGTCAACAAGCAAGCATTCAATAAATAAACCAATCAATCAATTAATCAATCAATCATTATTTTACAGATGACAAGAGTTACTTAGGTCAAGGCTGGCTGATCGACCAATCACAGATTAACATCAATCTCCATAGCAACCCAATCCAGATGTGGAACCCCCGGAACAGAAACCAGACATACAGCGTGAAATGTACGCCGGTCGACCACAAATATAGAGATGTAAGTAAACAAACAAGGTGAAATCTACGCTAAAGCTCACGCTCAGTCAATCAAACTGCTTGATTGGGAGTTGAGATTGTCAATAGATGTTCAGAAACGTTGACACCATGGCATGTTTAACGTGGCGGTTGTGTAAAAGGCATGTTAAGTAGCGGTGTCTAAAATAATTCTACGGCGGACTACGATTGTGGTTCATCCTTAATGGGATTCTAAATTTGCACTTACGAACATTTTAGTCGTACACAGTTTAGTGAAACGCCCCCTGGTTTGGCCCTCACATACGTCGTTGACATTTTGTATGTGACAGTTGAATCTTGTTATACCCCTGATGTGAGTATTACGATTATTCATAATCCTATTTTAGGGGAAGGGGCCAAGTGACTGGTGTGGTATGGACCTGGTACCAGGTCAGGTTATTCTAATTATATGGCTGTATATATATTTTTTTATGTAAATATTTCGTTAAGATTTTGGTACTTCCCCCCCCCAATTGAGCAGGTTGAATACGGGATCGAGCCTGTTGGCCTGGCCTTAAATGACCGTAGCTGATGATAGGCCGTTAAACACCAACAAACAAAACAAATTTCTATAATTCCAGCTGAAAAATATTTACACAATTCCCTAACATTTGATTGGTCTGTAGCAAGTCTTTGTCCAAAATTTATATCCCAGTAAACTCCCATGCCAAACTACTTTACGTAACCGTCAGGCGCAGTTAAAATAATTCTTAAGAAAACGGAAAATAAACCCATTTTCTTGATGAATTTATTTCAAATGCTGGAATTATAAGGAATGAATGGCCTTTTTGTGGAATTTATTGGGGATATAAACTTGGAAAAATCGCGGGAATACCCAGTATTCCCGCGACTTTTCCAAGTTTATACCCCGATAAATTCCACAAAATAGGCGATTCATTCCTATAATAACCAATAGGATAAAAATAAACAATTGGCGATAAAAAATTACAATTCTCGAAAAAAAAAAAATGTTGTAATTTTTTATCGCCAATTGTTTATTTTTATCGCCAATTGCGAAAGTGGCTTTTCCAAGTTTATACCCCGATAAATTCCACAAAAAGGCCATTCATTCTTATATTATCTGCAGGAGTGCCTGGCGGGAGGGGAGGAGGATGAGTATCAGTCGGAGCGTCTGCCGTCGTCGGTCAACACCGTCGTCCAAGTGTCCGTAAGTCACGACAGGCCGCATACCTTACCAACACAATTGTTGCTCATATGAGATATGTGATTTTGTGCATATATGAAGATATGCGATATCTCATGAAAGATATTTACAGAAAATATCACATTTTCGGTAAATGACGTCGAAAGATGACAACATTTTTGTCATCGTTCGACATCCTGTGACATGTCATGTGATTTTGTGCATATAAGAAGATATGCGATATTTCCGTAAATGACGTCAAAAGTTGACAAAACCTTCATAGCAAATAACGGCAGTCTATTCCGGATTTGATATGAAAATTTTGTCATCTTTCGACGTCTTTTACAGAAAGAATCAGTTTCTGTAAATATTTTTTGTTCTAAGGTACAGAATCACATGGCGTGTCATATATGGCGTTATCTAGAGAAAATACAGCTAGCATACACTGTTGTGATGGTGGGGGCAACCCGACACTATTGGCACATTTGTTCAGAGATTCTGCTGGCGATCGCCACTTTCGCAATTGGCGATAAAAATAAGCAGTTGGCGATAAACAATTACAATTTTCTTTTTTTTAATTTTTTTTTTTTTTTTGAAGTAGCGATTTTTTTATTTTCCCCAGCGGAATCCTTGTTTGTTGCTATATGTGGCTGTGAGTGGAGAAATGAGGGTTATGGGTATTGTGACCAGTGTAGATCCAGATCAGCCTGTGCTTCGCACAGTCTGATCAGGATCTACACTGTTTACCATTCTATCAATGAAATACGCGTCTTGCTTCTAACCAGCAATATATAATGTTTTCAGGCTACAGGAGTGTGCTATTTGATCAGGGTCTACACTGGTCAAAAATCCCATAAGCCCAATTTCTCCAGTCACTGCAACAAATATGGCTTTATTTAGTCTTAGACAAATTACAGTGTACTACATACACTGTTGCTTGTTAGAAGCATGGCGGGTGTTTCATTGATGGAACGGCGAACAGTGCAGATCCTGATCAGACTGTGATGATGTACAGTCTGATCTGGCTCTACACTGGTCGCAAAGCCCATAAGACCCATTTCTCTAGTAACAGCCAATAATAAGACTATTCTAGCAGAGCTCCAGGTAAGGTGCGTAATTTGACCAACTTGGGGTGAAATTTTGTTATTTCTTCATCAAAAATGGCAAGTTGGGAGTCCTTTAGAATCGTCTCATTGAGACGATTCTAAAGCACTCCCAACTTGCCATTTTTGATGAGAAATAAGAAATTTACCTCCAAATTATGCACCTTAACTGGAGCTCTGTTCTAGTGCCGAAGCGCAGGCTGATCTGGATCTACACTGTTCACAAAACCCATAAGCCCAATTTCTGCAGTCACAGCCACAAATAAAGTCATTATTATAATCCCCTCGCCAGAGGCAAGAGGGGATATAGCGTTAGTCCATGTACGTACATGCATTCCCACATTAGTAATTTATGAACAATGTGTGTCTAGGGATGGTGCTATCTAGGGATGGTGCTTTATTTTGCATACGACCCACGTCTGACTGCCCAAGGTCAAGGTTACCGAGTACTTATGTTCACCTTGTTTGTAAGGCAAAAATGTTAGTTTGTTTTTTTATTATCACGGCTGTGTTTTTTTTTTATTATCGAGGCTGCCAGCGAGGGGATTAGCTTAGTGATAATGATGCCCTTGTTATTGTCGCGCCCACTGCACGATATAGTCGGCACATTGGCGTGTGTACGTACATCGTATGTATGTGTGCGTGCGTCCGTCCGTCCGTCCGTCCGTCTGTCCGTCCGTCCGTCCGTCCGTGCGTACGTGTCCGTTCGTGCGTCCGAGTAAATTTCTTTTTTTTTCGGTATACTATCAAAGCCTTGGCGGGCACGACTTGCGGGCTGCGGCCATCTACTTACAGTAACTTATTATTATTATTATTATTAGTAGTAGTAGTAGTAGTAGTGTAACAGCCCTATACGGTCGTGTGTTTCAGGTACTGGAGAAGGGGCGATCTCGACCAGCCCGGCAAGACACGTACGGGACCATCTACACGTCCGACTGCTTCATGTGCTTCATGGCTCAAACCCTCGACCCCGAACATCTTGTATGTATCCCTGACCCGGTGGTTATAAACATTTGGAGTATACATATATACCGTAATAACCCTCAATATTTGGACACAATTTATTCTGCGAAACGCTCATTAATCCATTGAATTTTTTTGATATTTCTCAATGAAAGTGACCACTCATTTGAACTGTCTCGACAAATGGTGGTGGCGACATAACTTTTATGAGACACGCCATGTGAGTTTGTACCTAAGAACATGTGCGATATTTCTTGAAATATATGTAAGATCCAGATAGGGGGCCGCAAATTTGACATCAATACACACCTTATATGGAGCTCTGTCCATTGTTTTCTCAAAATTGACTTACGTCTCAATGATGACGTGTTTTACCAGTACATTATTGCGGACGATAAACGTTTTTATTGTGAAAAATGGAAGGTA
The DNA here is from genome assembly GCA_029237695.1 of Conchocele bisecta. NCBI lineage: Eukaryota > Metazoa > Mollusca > Bivalvia > Lucinida > Thyasiridae > Conchocele > Conchocele bisecta. The sequence goes on along the minus strand of CM055271.1, from coordinate 47,922,094 downwards.
AAAAAATAAAACATTTTAACCCTTAGACCGCTATCATATTTTTTTTGTCATCTGCTGTTTATTTTCTATTTTCCATTTTTATCATCAACAACATGCTTTGACAGCACTTTAGAATAATTTACAACATGCTTTGACAGCACTTCAGAATCATTTCCATTGGAAATGATTCTGAAGTGCTGTCAAACCATGCTTTTTGCCGTGCCTACTTTAGCAGAGTCGCAACTATAGTCAGCGCTTTTTCCGTCGTCCGCGTTGTCCGCGTTGTCCGTTTTTTTTGCAAGGCAAATGCATTAAAAGTTATTGTTTTTTCACAACACGGTCAAATGCCTCGGTAGGCGCGATACCGCTTCCGTGGCGAATTCTTGTATTGAGAAATAAGGCAAGATATAAAAGAAACAGCAGACGACAATTGTTGTGAGTAGCGGTCTAAGGACGAAGTGTTAATAACATGCTGTCAACATTTTCAGGGTTTCCAGCTGGATTTCTATGTGCACAGTGGCTATCCAGAGAATAAGGATATTGTTCCCCGTCACATCGGATACAGCCACATACTGCCTTTCGACATGAATAAGAGCGTAGACAGTAAAACTCTCCCCATCAACGGACTTAAACACAGTCCGATTGGCCAGATTGTATGTAAGTACATGTATTCACAGTAATCAATCAATCAATACCAATTAATCAATCATCAATCAACCAACAATCAATCAGATAATCAATCAGTCAAGTAATTAACAAAGAATCAATACATATCAATCAATGCATACCAACCACTAACCAATAAATCAAATAAGCCAATCAATTACAGGTGATTATCTCCTGGTGAAGCCAGTTAATAAAACAATCAATCAATCAATGACCAATCCACCATTACAGGTGACTACCTGCTGGTGAAGCCAATCAATCAACCAATCAATCAATCAATCAATCAATCAATGACCAATCCACCATTACAGGTGACTACCTGCTGGTGAAGCCAATCAATCAACCAATCAATCAATCAATCAATGACCAATCCACCATTACATGTGACTACCTGCTGGTGAAGCCAATCAATCAACCAATCAATCAATCAATTGATGACCAATCCACCATTACAGGTGACTACCTGCTGGTGAAGCCAATTAATCAACCAATCAATCAACCAATCAATCAATGACCAATCCACCATTACAGGTGACTACCTGCTGGTGAAACCAATCAATCAACCAATCAATCAATCAATCAATCACCAATCCACCATTACAGGTGACTACCTGCTGGTGAAGCCAATCAATCAACCAATCAATCAATGACCAATCCACCATTACAGGTGACTACCTGCTGGTGAAGCCAATCAATCAACCAATCAATCAATCAATCAATCAATGACCAATCCACCATTACAGGTGACTACCTGCTGGTGAAGCCAATCAATCAACCAATCAATCAATCAATCAATGACCAATCCACCATTACAGGTGACTACCTGCTGGTGAAGCCAATCAATCAACCAATCAATCAACCAATCAATCAACCAATCAATCAATGACCAATCCACCATTACAGGTGACTACCTGCTGGTGAAACCAATCAATCAACCAATCAATCAATCAATCACCAATCCACCATCACAGGTGACTACCTGCTGGTGAAGCCAATCAATCAACCAATCAATCAACCAATCAATCAATCAATGACCAATCCACCTTTACAGGTGACTACCTGCTGGTGAAGCCAATCAACCATTCAATCAATCAATCAATCAAGCAATGACCAATCAACTATTACAGGTGACTACCTCCTGGTGAAGCCAATCAACCAATCACTCAATCAATCAATCAATGACCAATCCCATTACAGGCAACTACCCGCTGGTGAAGCCAATCAATCAACCAATCAATCAATCAATGACCAATCCACCATTACAGGTGACTACCTGCTGGTGAAGCCAATCAATCAACCAATCAATCAATCAATCAATGACCAATCCACCATTACAGGTGACTACCTCCTGGTGAAGCCAATCAATCAACCAATCAATCAATCAATGACCAATCCACCATTACAGGTAACTACCTGCTGGTGAAGCCAATCAATCAATCAATCAATCAACCAATCAATCAACCAATCAATCAATGACCAATTCACCATTACAGGTGACTACCTGCTGGTCAAGCCAATGACGGGTGTGCACCAGGACCTTGCTGTGTCGTACCAGTCGTACTGGAAGCCGTCGCGGCAGACCCTCGACATCGCGCATCGCGGCATGGGCACCTCGTACCACAGCACCAAGTAAATCATTCTTAATCTGAACCATGTACCACAGCACCAAGTTAATGAATTTTTAATCTGAACCTCTTATCACAGTACCAAGTAAATTAATTCTTAATCTGAACTGTGTACCGGATATGGAAGGTGTTCGAGCCAATTCCCACCTTTATATATAAGCCGAAACAAAAGCATACCACAGCACCTAAACACTACACATTTATTTAATGTTACCATATTTAACGGACGTTGCCTTGAAATGACAGTGCCAGCACGCATACACAGCAACTCACTGGCATAATGAACGTGATATGAGACACGCCATGTGATTTTGTACCTTTGGACATATGTGTAATTTCATTAAATACGTTTACAAAATTTACAATATTTTTCGTAAATAAAGTCAGAAGTTGACAAAATTTTGTACTCTGAACATTTTGTCAACTTTTGACTCCATTTACGGAAAATCTTGTAAATCTTGTAAACATATTTCATGAAATCACGCAGATGTCTGAAGGTACAAAATCACATGGCGTGTCTCATATTATGACTTCACTGCAGTTGAAAACATCAGATGTGGCTGTGACTGAGAAATTGGACTTTCTTTTATTTTCTTTTATTTTGTGATCAGTGTAGATCCAGATCAGCCTGTGCATCCGCACAGTCTGATTGGGATCTGCACTGTTCTCCATTCCATCACTGCAACACCCGCCATGCTTCTAACAAGCAATTTTGCAACCCCCATTGCCATAATTTTGTTACATGAGATGGGACTTATATCGCTCAACATTTGTATAGGTCGCGTGAATACTGTTAGCATCTCTTATGCACCATATCTTGTTTTGGTTAGAATTATTAATAAATTAATAAAAAAATAATTAATTAATTACTTGCAACTCAGTGATTTACCATGATTCTGGAGGGATTTATTTCCTTGAGGGAAATATTTCCTCTTAGACGTAATTAACGTCACGTTTAGACGTCATTTAATGCGAAGAAACAATTCATACGCTCATGTCAAAATTGTTGTTGACAACGTTATAAGCTGGTTATTGAATAAACTCTATTTAAATCTACTATTATAGGAAATAAATGCAAAATAAGCTAAGCTCAGTTGTATCGTGCTGTTTATTTTTATGCTCTCTGTCTCGGTAGCCGGTAGGCGTATAGTGCTTGGACTGTGTGTGTGTCCGTGTGTGTCTGTGGTAACCCTTTCAACCCTAAATATCCAACATTGGATTTTCATGCTGAGGATATTCCATTTTGATTGGGGACAATCATAAATATTTTCTTTCAATGTGCTTAGAAGTATATGTCGCGACCACAATTTGAACAGTCTCGTTGAGTCGTTGAGACGGTTCAAATGAGTGGTCACAACATATACTTTCATTGAGAAATATTATTCCGCATGTAATGGGTTATTAAGAAAATGCGTATGTTTTTAGTATTGAACAATACTGATAAATTTATACTGCAGATCCTACAGTGATTGCAAACGTTGGCTTTGTGGTCAGTTCGGTTGAAAGGGTAAGAAGTTTAACTAGTCTTCCACCGGGGGCATCTGTTTACCGTCACATTTTCTTGTTTTTTTCTAGAGAAAATGCGACCCGGGAGAACACCGTGAAGTCGTTAATGGACGCTGCTAACCATGTATGTTGACTGATTGTGTTGCAATAATGATCCATTTTACATTATATAAATATTGGGCACAATGACTTTTTCCATTCCATCGATTATGAACAGGAATATTGAATTAAACACAAGTTTGTATTGAATTGTATACCTTGTCTTTAATACATGTTTACAGAGAATACAGCAAATGATACTCGTAGCTGTTTTCTTTCGTTTTTAGGGCCCTGCCGTGAATCGGCGGTGCCCTATAGGTTTCGCCCTGTCCATCCGTCCATTTATTTTTTGGAAGTTTTTGTAAGAGTTTGTCAAATCACCTATAATTTCTGTTTGCCTTCAGCTGATATCTTCATATTGCACTCATGCATTACTTTGTAACATTTCAATAAATTTCCATTAAAGGTTTTGTTTGTCGGTCCATTAGCCGATTTCACCAACATTGTAAAGTATACTTTTCTAGCAAAGTATACTTTGAGGGAGAAATTTTCAATTTTAGGATAATTTTATTAATTTTTATTATACTGAATTAATTACATTATCACAGCCATTTTGGCTGTGATAATGTAATAAATTCAGTATAATAATTCTGCATACTTTTAATCATCAAATATAAGCAGTCGTTAGTTCTATATGACATGATGCATTTTGGGAAAAATAAATGATTACTCCCTCAAAGTATACTTTGCTAGATCAGTATACTTTGCAATGTTGGTGAAATCAGCTACTGACGATGGCCGTGTGTATATGTGAGCCTCCGCTCACTTTCTTTAGTCTATTTTCCAATAGAAAAGTAGCCATCTTTTCTGTAAATGAAACCTTCTGTTCGAATAATAACTCCCTGTTGCAGGGGGCAGATTTTGTGGAACTGGATGTACATCTGAGTCGTGACATGGAGGCGATAATCTACCACGACTTCAAGGTCTTTGTAAAGTATAGACAGGTATGTGTGGGGGATAATCTACCACGACTTCAATGTCTGTATAAAGTATAGACAGGTATGTGTGGGGGATAATCTACCATGACTTCAATGTCTGTATAAAGTATAGACATGTATGTGTGGGGGATAATCTACCACGACTTCCATGGCTTCAATGTCTGTATAAAGTATAGACAGGTATGTGTGAATCTACCATGATTCAATGTCTGTATAAAGATAGACAGGTATGTGTGTGGGATAATCTACATGATTCAATGTCTGTATAAAGTATAGAGGTATGTGTGTGGGGGATAATACCATGACTTCAATCTGTATAAAGTATAGACAGGTATGTGTGTGGGATTATCTACAGGACTTCAATGTCTGTATAAAGTATAGACATGTATGTGGATATCTACCAGACTTCAATGTCTGTATAAATATGACAGGTATGTGGGGGATAATCTCCATGACTTCAATGTCTGTATAAAGTATATGACATGTATGTGTGTAATCTGGGATGCTTAAGTCTACCAGTGAAAATAACTTCCACATGTCTGTGATCAAGTATAGACAGGTATGTGTGTGGGATTAATCTATGACTCAATGTCTGTATAAAGTATACAGGTATGTGTGTGGGATATCTACATGACTTCATGTCTGTATAAGTATAGACATGTATGTGTGTGGGGGATAATACCACGACTCAACACGGGAACTTCAATGTCTGTATAAAGTATAGACATGTATGTGTGGGGGATAATCTACCACGACTTCAATGTCTGTATAAAGTATAGACAGGTATGTGTGGGGGATAATCTACCACGACTTCCATGGCTTCAATGTCTGTATAAAGTATAGACAGGTATGTGTGGGGGATAATCTACATGACTCCATGTTCGTCTGTATAAGTATAGACAGTATGTGTGGGGTGGGATTAATCTACCATGGGGGAACTTCAATGTCTGTATAAAGTATAGACAGGTATGTGTGGGATAATCTACCATGACTTCAATGTCTGTATAAAGTATAGACAGGTATGTGTGTGGGATAATCTACCATGACTTCAATGTCTGTATAAAGTATAGGTATGGGGGGATGTGTGAAATATTTACATGAACTTCCATGTTCTGTATAAAGTATAGACAGGTATGTGTGTGGGATAATCTACCATGACTTCAATGTCTGTATAAAGTATAGACAGGTATGTGTGGGATAATCTACCATGACTTCAATGTCTGTATAAAGTATAGACAGGTATGTGTGTGGGATAATCTACCACGACTTCAATGTCTGTATAAAGTATAGACATGTATGTGTGGGGGATAATCTACCACGACTTCAATGTCTGTATAAAGTATAGACATGGTATGTGTGGGGGATATGGGGGCTTAATCTCCATGACTTCATGTCTGATAAGTATAAAGTCATGTATGTGTGGGGGATAATCTACCAATGAACTCATATGTCCTGGGGGTAAAAGTATAGACATGTATGTGTGGGGGATAATCTACCACGCTTCAATGTCTGTTATAAGTATAGACAGTATGTGTGGGGGATAATCTACCATGACTTCAATGTCTGTATAAAGTATAGACAGGTATGTGTGTGGGATAATCTACCATGACTTCAATGTCTACCATTCTCATGGTAGACTGTAGGGGGTAATAGACAATGTATTGTGATGTGTGGGGGATAATCTCACGACTTCAATGTCTAAAGTATAGGGGGTATAGCAGTAAAGTACGTGGGTGGGGGATTATCTACCGGGGACGACTTCAATGTCTGTATAAAGTATAGGACAGTACGTGTGGGGGATAATCTACCACGACTTCATTGTCTGGGGTTAATCAAAAGTATAGACATGTATGTGTGGGGGATAATCTACCACGACTTCATGGTTCTTGTATAAAGTAAAGGTAGACAGGTTATGTTTAAAAGATGGGATAATCTTACCATGACTTCAATGTCTAAAGTACTAAAGTATAGGACAGGGTATGTGTGGGTAATCTACCATGACTTCATGTCTGTAAAGTATAGACCAGAACAGTATGTGTGTGGGATAATCTACCATGACTTCAATGTCTGTATAAGTATAGACATGTATGTGTGGGGGATAATCTACCACGACTTCAATGTCTGTATAAAGTATAGACATGTATGTGTGGGGGATAATCTACCACGACTTCAATGTCTGTATAAAGTATAGACAGGTATGTGTGTGGGATAATCTACCATGACTTCAATGTCTGTATAAAGTATAGACATGTATGTGTGGGGGATAATCTACCACGACTTCAATGTCTGTATAAAGTATAGACATGTATGTGTGTGGGGGATAATCTACCATGACTTCATGTCTGTATAAGTATAGACATGTATGTGTGGACGGGATAATATACCATGACTACAATGTCTGTATAAAGTATAGACATGTATGTGTGGCGGATAAGTATAGACATGTATGTGTGGGGGATAATCTACCACGACTTCAATGTCTGTATAAAGTATAGACATGTATGTGTGGGGGATAATCTACCACGACTTCAATGTCTGTATAAAGTATAGACATGTATGTGTGGGGGATAATCTACCATGACTTCAATGTCTGTATAAAGTATAGACAGGTATGTGTGATAATCTTACCAATGACTTCAATGTCTTGTATAAAGTATAGACTTCAATGTCTGTATAAAGTATAGACAGGTATGTGTGTGGGATAATCTACCATGACTTCAATGTCTGTATAAGTATAGGGACAGGTATGGTTGTGGGGGTTGGGAATACTACCAGACTTCAATGTCTGCTATTAAAGTATAGACAGGTATGTGTTCGGGATAATCTACCACTGACTTTCAATGTCTGTATAAAGTATAGACATGTATGTGTGGGGGATAATCTACCACGACCTTCAGTCTGTTATAAAGTATAGACAGGTATGTTTGTGGGGGATAATCTCCATGCTTCAATGTGTATAAAGTATAGACATGTATGTGGGGGGGATTATTCTACCACGGGGGACTTCAATGCTGTTATAAAGTAGGGACAGGTATGTGTGGGGGATAACTTACATGACTTAATGTATGTAAATTAAAGTAGACATGTATTTGTGTGTGGGGGATTAATCTACCACGAACTTTCTATGTGTTATACGTATAGACAGGTATGTGTGTGGGGGATAATTCTACCATGACTTCAATTGTCTGTATAATGGGTATAGAACGTATGTGTGGGGGATAATCTACCAGACTTCAATGTCTGTATAAGTATAGACCTGTATGTGTTGGGGGATAATACCACGACTTTCATTGTCTGTATAAAGTATAGAAGGTATGTGTGGGGATAATCTACCATGACTCCAATGGTCTGTCACTAAAGGGTATAGACAAGGTATGTGGGTGGGGATAATTCTTCATGACTTCAATGTCTGTAATAAAGTATAGACATGTATTGTGTGGGGGATAATCTAACCCATGACTTAAATGTCTGTATAAAAGTATAGAGGTTAGGAAAGTGGGGGGATAAATCTACCACGAATTCAATGTCTGTATAAAGATAGGACAGGTACGTGTGGGGGATAATCTACCACGACTTTCAATGTTGTAATAAAGTATAAGGGGACATGTTAATGTGTGGGGGATAATAATTACATGACTTAATGTCTGTATAAAGTATAGACAGGTATGTTTGTGGGGGATAATAATAACCATGACCTTCAAATGTCTGGGGGTATAAACGTATAGACAGGTTAGGTTGTGGGGGATAATCTTACAAGACTTCCAACATGTCTGGGGGGTTAAATAAAGTTAAGACAGGTATGGGTTGTGGGTATAACCACCGACTTTCAAGTTGTATAAGGTAGTGAACATGTTATGTTTGTGGGGGGAGGATAAATCTACCAAGACTTCAATGTCTGTATAAAGTATAGACAGGTATGTGTGTAAATCTACCACGATTTCAAATGTCTGTATAAGGTATTAAGATGTATGTGTGGGGGATAATCTACCTCGACTTCAATGTCTGTTTATAAAGTTATAGGACTTGTCCATGTGTGGGGGATAATACCACGACTTTAACTGTTTCTGTATAAAGTATAGGATGTATGTGTGGCGATAATCTACCACGGATTCTATGTCTGTATAAAGGTAGACATGGGGGTAATGTGTGGGGGATAAGTATAGAAATGTATTGTGTGGGGGATAATCTACCACGACTTCAATGTCTGTATAAAGGGGGTATAGACATGTATGTGTGGGGGATAATACCCACGACTTCAATGTCTGTATAAGGTATAGAAATGTATGTTGTGGGGCGGAAGGATAAGGATGTGATATAATCTTACCCATGACTTCAATTTGTCTGTATAAATGTATAGAGGTTTTATGTGTGGGGGATATCTACCATGACTTCAATGTCTGTATAAAGTATAGACAGGTATGGTGTGTGGGGATAATCTACCACGGACTTCATGTCTGTATAAAGGTATAGAACATGTTATTTGTGTGGGGGTTAATAATACCACGGGACTCAATGTCAGTTATAAAGGTATAGACATTGTATGGTGTGGGGAATATCTAACCAAAGACTATCATGTCTGTATAAAGTTTTTATAGACAGGTATGTGTGTGGGGGATATAATCTACCACGACCTTCAATGGTCCGGGGGTATTAAAGTAAAATAGACAGGGTAATTGTGTTGGGGGAATAATCTAACCTCCGACTTCAATGTCTGTATTAAAAGGGGGTATGGACAATTTGTATGTGTTGGGGGATTAATTCTTAACCACCGGACTTCATTGTCTGTATAAAGGGGGGTAATAGACATGGTAAGTGGGGGTGTGCGGATAATCTAACCACCGACTTTAAATGTCTGTATATGGTTATAATGACTTCAATGTCTTGTATAACGTAATAGAATTCAGGTTGTGTGTGGGGGATAATCTTCCATGAGTCTTCAATGTCTAGATCTATGGATAATACCAGACTTCAATGTGTATAGTACATGTATGTTGGGGGATAATCTACCACGACTCAAGGGGGTGTCTGTATAAAGTATAGACATGGTATGTGTGGGGGATAATACCATGACTCAATGTCTGTAATTAAAGTATAGACAGGTATGTGATCTACATGACTCTGTATAAAGTATAGACATGTATGTGTGGGGGATAATCTACCATGACTTCAATGTCTGTATAAAGTATAGACAGGTACGTGTGGGGGATAATCTACCACGACTTCAATGTCTGTATAAAGTATAGACATGTATGTGTGTGGGATAATCTACCATGACTTCAATGTCTGTATAAAGTATAGACATGTATGTGTGGGGGATAATCTACCACGACTTCAATGTCTGTATAAGGTATAGACAGGTATGTGTGGGGGATAATCTACCATGACTTCAATGTCTGTATAAAGTATAGACAGGTATGTGTGGGTGATAGATAGGCAGGCTACATGTACCGCAAAGTATTTCTTGTGTTTACCATATTTATCTATAGAGTTGAAATATTTTTTTCCGAGCCCACTCGCGGAGATCGAGACAGGGTGATCAAAATGATGTATAGGTATCAATGCCTGCACCTGTCTGCACACATGCTTCAATGTGAAATACCATACTAACCTTAATATAAATATTTGAACACCATTTGTTTTGGGAAACCCCTATGAAATGTGTTAATTGATGTGTTAATTGATGTTTGTGTAATTGTAGAAGAAGCACGACGCGTTGAACCTGTTCCAAGTTCCCGTGAAGGACTTGACCCTCGCTGAACTCCAAAGCATGAAGGTATACTGACCTTTGAACTTTTGTAGACTATTTTGAAACTCGTAGTTTCTATATACCCAAACATTTACATGCCATCGTGATTTTGACTGGAGAAATGTGATTCAACCCTTTGACTACGAGAAACAACGGGATATGTGGTTTATATCATTCTTTGCGACCAGTGTATATCCAAATCAGCATGTGAATCCATGCAGTCTGCTCAGAATCTTCATTCCATGCCATTCGGACTTGTAAATCAAGATCAGGTATAGACTGCCCGTATATTCCATATATTTCATGTCACATGATTGCCACTGCATACAGCTACTGTAATTATGCTACATTATATCCGGATATTCTGCTTATAACCTACATGTGTTTGTGTCTAATTATCCCCTTGGCGATAGGCAAGAGCAGATATACAGAGCTCCAGTTATTTGCGTAATTTGACCAAATTGGCGTGAATTTTCATTGAGACGATTCTAAAGCACTCCCAACTTGCCATTTTTGATGGAGAAATAAGAAATTTACCTCCAAATTACGCACCTTAACTGGAGCCCTGGATATAGCGTTAGTCCATGTACATACTTGCGTGCACCTTTGATTTATGCACCTTTCAACTTATGAACCTCTCATCGATTTTGATAATATTTGGCCACAACGTGTGTCATGGGATGACTTTGTTTTGCATATGACCAAGGTCACTGAGGAATTCAGTTCACCTTGCTTGTAAGGCTTTGTATGGCAAATGCTTTAATTTTTATTTTGTTTTGTCAAGGCTGCCAGCGAGGGCAGGGATTCCGCTGGGGAAAAGAAAAAAATCGCCACTTCAAAAAAAAAATCATTTTTTTTTTCAATTTTTTTTTCGAAAATTGTAATTTTTTATCGCCAATTGCGAAAGTGGCGATCGCCAATGGAATCCCTGCGAGGGGATTAGCTTCGTAATAACAATGCCCTTGTTTATCACATTATAATACCAGGCAAACATCCGCCCCATACCCAGTCTATGGGAGGAGGGGAGGGTATACATAGAGAATACCAGGGCCCGCTTGCTCAAAGCTTCTGTTAGCATTGCTAAGGATTTAACAGTCTGTTAAACTAACAGAGGTTTTGAGCAGCCGGGCCGTGGCTTATCAAGTTTATCAGGCAAGGCTAGGAAACGCATTGAAATTCCTACCATATCCGAGCTGAGCCTGATAAACTTGATATCAAAAGACGGTAGCCTATATTCTATTTATCAGGTAACATTTTATGCTTGAAAATGACCACAGATGACGTTGTTATCTATGGACAGAACGCAGACTTGTTTACGTTGCGTTGCGTTGTAACCCGGATTTTTGTATCGGGTCAATGCCTGATACAACAATGTTATCAGTCTGTGTATTTGGTCAATACAGGGCATACTATCTGATAAATATTTTTACAATGAATCCATCGTTGAGGTGAATCTTCCTGAGATTCACACCTGTTGCTAAGTGATCTGGTATAAGGGTGCCTGGCACCGAATCAGGACACAGTGTTTCAGTGCCGAAATATTTTTATGCCATCTGTCCTGGTAGAGCCAGAATATGACCATTATATTTTGTCCTTCACAACGTTGCTTAATCCTTTCAACACCACAGGCCTGTATAGTGGTATTGGCAAACAGTGTAGATCCAGATGAGCCGGCTCGTGACGAGCCGTCTCATCAGGATCTGCACTTTTTGCAAGTAATTTTCATATTTTGTACAACTAAAACATCCCCTTTTCATAAATTGCCTGAACTGAAAATCATTTTGTGACTGGGAATGGTTACAAAATTTACATATCAAAATCCAATCCAGTTACTTACTGTAGGGGTGAAAGGGATAAACACTTAGCAGTTTCAGTTAAAAGGTTTGCCGGAATTTATGTTATCTGCATTCGTGTGCTGACGGGCCACATTTTTTGTCGAGCCCGCTTGCGGAAAGCGAGACATAGTGATCACAATGACGTCCGGGTGTCCGTGCGTCTGTCCGTCCGAAATCTGCGTTAAAAGTTTTTAAAAATACCATCAAATGCCTCGGCGGGCTCGACATGCGGGCCGCGGCCATCTGGTCTTATTATAATTTTAACATGTGGTACCCCCTTCACAGACTAATTCCATGACTGATAGAAGAATTATTTATTAACGCAGTGTTCGGTATATACCAGTATCGTTATGCGTCAAGAAAATTTGAATTGGGTGAAATAAAAATGCTTGTGTATTCTGTACACAACAAAAAAGTATTTGTTTTAAATTAATGAAATTAGCGACCAGTCCTGTTGTTCCCATATGCTAAGCGACGATGAGTTAGTAATCACTAAGGAAACGAGCGAATCAGAACGAGGTTTCAGGTCCATAATCATAAACAATGCACCATTCACACTTTGACAGTGACGGGGGATTTGTTTCCTTTGTTTGTCACATGCTTGAGGCTAATTTCACGTGGAGAAAGTGACATCCTGTCAATTAATTGTCGTTTAATACAAACCACCATTTCTGTCGGTTACAAAATATTTGGCCGCTGATCGCGTTAAGGAAAAGTCGTTTAATACACTGTCATTATATAAGCCAAATGGTCGGGGGGAATTGAAAGTGGTCGCATAAGACAAAAGTCGCTTAACCCTTACTACGCTGAATTAAATGTTGCCGTCTGCTGGAAATGTTTTATTTTCAATATTTCTCGACAAAAAGCTGGTTTTGACAGCACATGAGTATCGTCTCCAGACGATTCTCATGTGCTGTCAAAACCAGTTGTTTGTTAAGAATTAAAGCAAAAATGAAAAACAGCAGACGACAATTTCCGGCAACAGCGTAGGAAGGGTTAATGCACGTGGTCGCTTGTGCAAGTTTGACTGTAGTTGCCTTGGGATTATGTTTTTGTTCTCCTTCTTTGCTGACACAGGTGCTGCACTCCACACCCATGTAAAATATTGCCAGGGCCTTAAACCGCCCCTCCAGTGACGGCAACATATGACCCAGGTGTAAAACCAACTTTAAACACCACTCTTACAGCTTATATTTAAGGGTAGGAATTGGCTCGAGGACCTTCCAAACCCGGAGACACCAATCAATTGATCTGTCCACAATATACAAATGTATATCACAAACTATGAAATTTCCTGCTATTGATTTCCAAAAGTCAGCGCTATCTTCTGTAAAACATACTGAATGTGGTAAAATGTTCACAGAAAATTGCAGAATTTAACCCTTACAATGTTGAATTAAATGTTATTGTCTGCTGATCATTTTGCCTCGTTTTGGGGTCCATTGTTCTCTTAAAAAAACATGGTTTGACAACACTTTAGAATCATTTTCAATGAAAATGATTCTAAAGTGCTGTCAAGCTATGTTTTTATTGAGAAAGAAGACAAATTATTAAACAAAAGCAGACAATAATTTTTGTTTTCCGTTCAGGGGTTGAACAAATCCATTTTTTCCACTCGCCCAGTTGGGCAAGTACAAATAAAAAGTACTTGCCCAGGTCAAAAAGTTACTTGCCCAGTTTTTTTTTAAATAAAATGCTATTTGTAATGTTGCATCTTATTTTTAAAAATAAAAGCTTGTACATATATTACCAAAACGGATAAGACATATTCACTATTATTATTATTTATATTTTAATTATTAAATGAACATAAACAAACAAATAAATATTATTTATCGGGAGATAAACTTTGTCAAGTTTTTTCTTCAACAACGTTTTTAGCAGCGTTTAGTTTAGCAGTCAAATTTGCTCGGAGGCTTGCACGCTTTTTATTTTCTATAAGCGTTCAGTGACATATATTTTGTTTTATTTATAGTGGCTATGTTTGCATGCGCTGCAGGCTGCCTTAATTACTAAATTCAATGGTTTCGGACCGGGTGCCGACTACTGTTTCATTCAAAGCCGTTTGGCGTCTGAAATGCGCGTTAACCCAACTGTCTACGAGACGATATATGTGGCTGCGTATGATAATACACACACAAGTCTGTACTCACAGTCATATTATTTGTTAGCCCGGCCGCCTACAGCCGACAAATAATCCGTGAATTAAATTTGTCCCATATGGACCGTGTTCAAAATCGCTAGCGATTCTATCCGTAACCGTGTACATAGACACTGCTTGAATCTTACTTCCGGCAAACTGACGTAAGCTGTAAACAACAGAATTAATACCATTTGTTGGCTGTTATCGATGGAATTAATTGGCAATTTCTTCAGAAAAAAAATCCTGGCCACATTTTTCACTCGCCAAACTGGGCGAGTGCCTGTAGAAAGTACTCAACCGCCACAAAAAGCACTCGCCATGGCGAGCTGGGCGAGTGAAATTTCAACCCCTGCCGTTGATATCTTTACCAACTTCAGTGCCATTTACAGAAACTGTCGCATAAGTTTCGGGAAAATTTTAAACTACCCCAATTAATAATATTTTGAACTTACAGTGACAGCAATAGCAAAACGTGGACGGCGATATACATGTAATACTAATTTAATTTAATAATGTGTTCCTATTATTTCTTGAGCCGTTTCAAAAGAAAAAATACAGCCTGTGTGTTGCCACTAATATTATACTGCAGTTGTTTTAACCTTACAATGATGAATTAAATTTTGAAGTCTGCTGTTTTGTATGTTTTCCATTATTCTCAATGAAAACTTTGAGAATGTGTTACCAAAATGTATTTTGTTAAGTAAGTCAACAAATTATGAATTAATCAGTAGGTAACGGTATTCGGTTCCCACCTTTTAACATTAGGAATGTGGGAAACAAAAATAGTTGTCTGCTGTTGTTTCATGTTTTGTCTTCGTTCTCAATAAAAACATGATTTGACAGCACTTTCTAATAGAAATGATTTTAAAGTGTTGTCTAAGCATGTTTTGGATGAGAAAAATAAAAAAATAAATAGTAGATGAAAGAATTTAAGTCGGCATTTTAAGGGTTAACTGTTAAGCCCATTACCCCACCCACCTTTTGTTGTATTGTACGAATTACATTATTTCGTACAGTACGACAACAGGTTGCTGGGGTAATGGGCATTTGTTATGTCGCAGGTCCGAGTCTTCTACCTGTGTTGCAAATTATCAAAGAGAGCTACATTTGTATATGATGTTCCACAGTTGGCTGTATTTTGTATGATACGGCTCAGTTTCTAGCGATGCGGAAGTTTTCTGGCAGTCTTGGAGCACACAGAATTATTACATTTGCTAAATTTCTAAAACTTCTATTCATCAGTGACACATTGTTATACCCCCGGCAGACGAATATGTCGAAGGGTATATAGTTTCCGTAATTCCGTCTGTCCTTCCGCCTGTTTGTCCGTCCGTCCGTCCGTCCGCATTAAAGTTGTACCAATTATCTCTGTAACGGTAAGTCGGATTGACCTCAAACTTCGTATACTTGCTTATCATCCTCCATATTTTCATTCCATACCACACCCATGCGGCCTTCATAAATTTGCGTCCGTAAGATTTGTGTTAAGTTTTCGGGTATCCATTATTATATCATGTGGGAAAACATACAGTGTTTCAAGATTTCTTGTATACGGACCATGTGACATGTCACCTGACTGTCACACAATATGGTCACATGACACGTGTGCTAAAGACACCTTTCTTTTGTAGCTGTCGCATACAGCCAAGCCAGAAACTTTGGGTGAGTCCCTATATGGACTCTAATTGTCCGGTAACCGTGACGATAACGCCAATCATCAACTTCTTCTAGATTCTAGACCCGGTTGGGTTGTTAAACAGACATTTTAAAACACCATTGACTTAGTCTACCTACCACAATTGTTGTAATGTACTCCGCACATCCTCTTTTTCTAGACCTGGTTCAGGGATTCCACTGGGGAAAATAAAAAAATTGCCGCTTCAAAAAAACTAAACAATTGGCGATAAAATATTACAATTTTCGAAAAAAAATGAAAAAAAAAATGTTTTTTTTCTCGAAAATTGTAATTTTTTATTGCCGATTGTTTATTTTTATCGCCAATTGCGAAAGTGGTGATCGCCAGCGGTATCCCTGCTGGTTTTGGCCCATTTCAGTCTAAGGATACGATAATTTTTGTTCAGAAAATCTCATTATTGTTTTTATTTCTCTATAAAAGTATATGTTGTTACCGCTCATTTGAATCATCTCATTGAGATCATGATATGTCCCTTTAACAGACATTTTAACCTTTAGAATGCTGGGAACAAAATTTGTCGTCTGCTGTTGTTTTATATTTTGCCTTCCTTCTGAATAAAAACATTGTTTGACAACACTTTCCATTTGAAATGATTCTAAATTGCTGTCAAAGCATGTTTTGATGAGAAAAATCGGAAATAAAAATAAACGGCAGTGTAAGGGTCAACTCTTTCAACACCACAGGCCTGTATAGTGGTATTGGCAAACAGTGTAGATGCAGATGAGCCGGCTCGTGACGAGCCGGCTCATCAGCATCTGCAATTTTTGCAAGTAATTTTAATTTTTTTCAGTTTTTCAATTTTCAGTTTTTGGTTGCAAAATTAACATATCAAAATCCATTCCAGTTACTTAAGGGTGAAAGAGTGTATGCTTATTGCCTCGTATCTTGCCACAATGATTACCTAAGCCCAGAGCTCCAGTTAAGGTGCGTAATTTTGAGGTAAATTTCTTATTTCTCGATCAAAAATGGCAAGTTGGGAGTTAACGAGACGATTCTAAAGGACTACCAACTTGCCATTTTTGATGAAGAAATAACAAAATTTCACCCAAAGTTGGTCAAATTACGCATCTTAACTGGAGCTCTATAAGCCCATTCTATTGTTTGTCTATATCGCTTATTCTCCGGTTACATAGTTTCCTGCCACCAACCATGATACTGTCACTGCCTTATATGCTGTCTCCTGTGGTATATATTATATGATACCACCAACCATGATACTGTCACTGCCTTATATGCTGTCTCCTATGTTGTATGCTGTCTCCTATGGTATATATTATATGATACCACCAACCATGATACTGTCACTGCCTTATATGCTGTCTCCTATGGTATATATTATATGATACCACCAACCATGATTATTACTTCGTGCGTTTTTAGCTGCAAACAGTTATATTTTCAAGTTAGGCCTAAAATATGTTTGGTTTCCGGTTACCTGACCCTACATAGATTTTCCCGCTGACCCTAAACTTTTTAGTAAAAAATAAAAATAATAATATAAAATTAATTAAAAAAAAAAATCACTGAAATCATCCCATAAAATGTTTCCGTGCTAACATCGTTGTTTAGCATACACTATATAAACTTAAATAGTTAGCCATGACATAGAGGATATTCCATCGTACATTTTGAATAGCGGGAATAATACACGAGTGTGCGTCGGCTTCCGCGTAAGCAACGAGTGAGCATAGCGAACGAGTTGCTTGCACGGACGCCAACGGACACGAGAGTATTATTTCCTCTATTCAAACATGTACGATGGAATATCCTATTTATTACACTTCCACGGCGGATACATTGGCATATTTAGTCTAATTTTTGAGATTATAATCAATGAATTGTGATGTGTGCATGAATAGTTATACAATGACGTGTTTTCCAGCGTTTTGACGCTACGTTGTTTGACGTCAAATGTGACGTCATGTAAACTTTTTGAAATCCCAATTTACGCAGCTGTTTCTATGAACCAGATATATTTGAGTGCATGTTTGGAATGTGTTCAATCACATTAACGTTCTAGATTAGTCGAGACCTTTTCCAAATTTTGAAATAACTTTATTTTGACAAACAAAAAATAAACATTTTGCATGGTAGCTCGTGGTTTCCAAGAAAACAGGCGCGCAATTACGGGTGTTCTCTTCATGATGTATTATTTGTAGGAGTTGATTATGGGTTTTCTCTCACAGCGAAACCCGTGCAAATAATTTGCAAGAGTTTAATAAATGTACTACTCTAATTTGGGCATGGATCTGATGTCAATAGAAGACAAAAAAGTATTTACAAAATAAAACCTTTTTCTAGCCTACCTACCTATTATTTTTATGAGCGTAACAGGAAACAAAACTTGTTTTTTTTGGCCTTAGCATTGTACATGTATTTGCTATTCATTCACTGCCAAATTACTTTTCAATTAATGTTATTTCTTGTAAAAGTTACCACCTGTAGCCTATTTCATCAACATTGCAAAGTATACTTTACTAGCAAAGTATACTTTGAGGGAGTAATCATTTACTGAAATGCATTAGTTCATATAGAACTAACGACTGCATATATTTGATGATTAAAAGTATGCAGAATTATTATTCTGAATTTATTACATTATAATGTAATAAATTCAGTATAATAAAAATTAATAAATTTATCATAAAATTGAAAATTTCTCCCTTAAAGTATACTTTGCTACTAAAGTATACTTTGCATTGTTGGTGAAATAGGCTCCTGTAGCCCATTTCATCAACATTGCAAAGTATACTTTAGTAGCACTTTGAGGGAGAAATTTTCAATTTTATGATAAATTTATTAATTTTTATTATACTGAATTTATTACATTATCACAGCCAATTTGGCTGTGATAATGTAATAAATTCAGTATAATAATTCTGCATACTTTTAATCATCAGATATATGCATTTGTTCGTTCTATATGAAATAATGCATTTCAGGAAAAATAAATGATTACTCCCTCAAAGTATACTTTGCTAGTAAAGTATACTTTGCTACTAAAGTATACTTTGCTACTAAAGTATACTTTGCTACTAAAGTATACTTTGCTACTAAAGTATACTTTTGCTACTACTAAAGTATACTTTGCTCTAAAAGTATACTTTGCTACTAAAGTACTATGTACTAAAGTAGTACTAGTACTAGTACTAAAGTATACTTTGCTACTAAAGTATACTTTGCTACTAAAGATATATTTGCTACTAAATATACGTATACTAGTATACTATGCTATACTAAAGTATACTTTGCTACTAAAGTATACTTTGTACTACTAAAGTATACTACTTTGCTACTAAAGTATACTTTGCTACTAAAGTATACTATGCTACTAAAGTATACTAAGTATACTATGCTACTAAAGTATACTATGCTACTAAAGTATACTATGCTACTAAAGTATACTTTGCAATGTTGGTGAAATAGGCCCCTGATGTACTGGCCTTAGTTCCTAATGTTTCAATAAAAGATATATTCTGTAAATGTATATCTTAAACATAAAGCGACACATTTATGAAGGAGAATTAACCCATTGCTGCGGAATACACCTTGAAATTTATTCAATATTTTATTTTTGTTATTTCTCAATGAAAGTTTATGTTGTGACCACTCATTTGAACCGTCTCGACGAGACGGTTCAAATGGTTGTCACGACATAAAAATTTAAGAACAGAGAAACTATTTAGGATTTTCCACAAACAAAATAGTGTGTTCTCAGCATGAAATGGGTTAACATCATGAATATACACAAGCTCGAGTCCTCTCTAGTAGGTAGTGGTACACAATATTACTTATTGAAATTAAGTAAGTGTATAATTGTGTAACTATTCCACCAGATTTAAAAATTACGAGTGGACGCTACACAGATATAATCAGTTAGTAATCTTTAATTTACTGAGAGAGACTCGCGGTGGTATCCGGCTATTTTCATATGCAAAATTTATTAACCCATTTCAGCCTAAGGATACGATAATTTTTGTTGAAAAAATCTCACTATTTTGTTTATTCTCGATAAAGGTATATGTTGTACACCACTCGTTTATTCCATTTATTCATTTTTTTATATTTATTTTCTGTTATCATTTGAAGGAAACACAGTTATCGCCCCTGATATAAAACTTGCAATTCGTGTTTGCTATGAAAGTATAATAATACTGTTAATTAGCATGGCAGGTAATGGCAAATCAATGTTCATTTTGCCCGAAAAATCTCATTTTAACTATAAACGAAAGAAATATGTATTATATGGCATGTCTCTAGGGTTATCATATTAACTTTCATACTTTCTACGCTTATCTATACAAATTACTGCGTCGTTGCATGACTGTATCGTGCAAAATATATAAATAGTAACCATGGCAACTGTTATATTTGCAGATGAAAGCCAAGACGATTATGACCCTGATGACCTTCAGCCTTTTCCGTTGCTCAAACGCTGCCTCGAGGCAGTCGATATGCATACCGGTTTCAACATCGAAATTAAATATCCTCAGAAATTTAAGGTATTGTTAATTTATTTCTCACTAACACTGGAGAAATTGGGCTTATAGGTTTTGCGATCAGTGTAGATCCAGATCAGACTGTGCAGCCACACAGTCTGATCAGGATCTACACTGATCGCCATTCAATCGAGGAGACAGCTGTGATGCTTCTAACAAGCGTAATATATTGTTTGTAGTTAACGAATATAATGCTTATATGTCGTTGATTGCCAACGCCCTAACCTTTGAATCGTCTCAAAATCGACACCATCTGCCGCTAAATGTGATGCCCGGCCAATGCGAAAACTATGCGTTCGGAAATGCCCGGTTGCAATGCCACTAAACCGGATTGCTTTAGAAAGTATGCCGGCAAATTGAGACCTTGTAAGAGGAGTTTTGTTTTAATGCACAAACAATTGACCTTTTGTGCTTGGCCGTTTGCTGCAAAATTTGCTCAACGAACAGACTGGAGTGTGCTGATGGTTGTTTAGCGATTCACAAGGAATCTTTAAAACTGTGGGTGGACCAGATTGATTTGTTTTTGATATCCGCACCTTTATTGTAAGCATACCTGGTGTTGCAAATGAAATATCGTCCAGATGCAGTGGGTGTAATAGTCGGTCTTGGGTGGTGAAGACAAGTTCACCAACACGAAACAGGCCAAAATAGGCAAGTAGATAGGCAGCTCTAAAGAGTGTTGATTCATATTCGTTATAACAAATACTGACCAATGAATTACATAACTTTTGCAACATGTCAAGAGATATTGGAGCTCTATAGTCGATCTGCCTGCGTGATCGCCTACATCCCTCTAGTAGTTTTCTAACTAAGAATAACCCAGCAGGGTCATACCATGAGTGCAGTTTATGTTTATGGCTAATACCAGCAATGTATGTTGAAATGGTAGCAGGAGCATAGCCAGTTTCAAAACAGTATGAGATGAACAATACAATATGATTTGGTTGAGCAGGCCAATCAGTTTGGAACTGATATGATATTCGAAATGTGTCAAATGCGGCAATCGCATTGCTGTAAGTAGCATTTGTATTTGCTGCGAGACTCCTTTTTAACAGTGTGGCAACCCCTGTTTGAAGACATCCCACAGATGGGTTGACATCTGGTGTGGCTCTGTGTCTGCCTCTGGTGCTAGATGGTGTAATCTGGTTAGCTGGAAACGAGACAAAGCATCACAAATATTGTTTTGAACGCATGGGACATGGGAGGCCTTGAGAACAATGTTCATCTCTAAACAGCAAAGTGTCAACTGACGTATTAAGCACGTGACATTCTCAGACTTTGAGGACATACTGTTGACAATGTGAACTACTGACATGTTATGACAGTGCAGTCTTATTTTCTTATTCATCATTTCATTCCCCCACACCTGTATTGCTACTAATATTGGAAATAACTCGAGAATAGTTATGTCCTTGGTGATACCTGTGTCATGCCATGCAGATGGCCAAGCCTCACACATCCATTTCCCCTGAAAGTAAATGCCAAAACCTTGACCCTGACCACCAGCACTGTCTCTGAACAGCTGCAGGTCCTCATTGGAGCACCAAAATCTGTCGTGAAAAACAGAGACACCATTGAATTTTTGGAAAAAATTCAACCACATTTGTAAGTCCAGTCGCATTCCCCTATTCACCCTCAGATGATGGTGAAGTTTTGTCAGCCCACATGTCGCATTGATTAGCCGCCTGCAGAAAGCTCGTCCCGGTACAATGGCCCTACATGCATAATTCAAAGAGCCAATCAGGCTTTGTAACGTGCGAAGTGTTACCTTCTCTTTTGACAAAACCACTTGAATTTTTTCCTGTAAATCCTTGATTTTATCATGTGACAACCGCACTACCATTTCATTTGAATCTAATTCTAAGCCCAAAAAGCAAATAACCCTCACAGGACCTTCTGTTTTATCATCAGCTATTAGTACACCCAGTTCAGTAAGCCACTTTTTCAAACATGCCAGGAGTTCAGAACAAAGACTCCAAGACCTTTCTGCACCCAGGAAATCATCCAAGTAACGAACTAGCTGACCAGTGTTCATTCGGCGTTTCATACCAAATTCAATAAAGGTACCAAATTTTTCAAACATACTACAACTAATGCTACAACCGAAAGGCATTGATTTATCAAAATAGTATTTCTCACGAAACTTGAAACCTAGCAATTCAAAATCCTGTGGTCTAACAGGCAAGATACGAAATGCATTTTTTACGTCTAGTTTAAAAAGGTAACAATGTCGGCCATAGTCTTGTAGCATGTGGACTGCTTCATCAAAGCTGGTATACTGAACCGAGCAAAGAGAAGGGTCTATGAAATCATTAACAGACATTCCATTGGGGTGGGACAAATGGTGTATAAGTCGGAAATCTCCCTGTGATTTCTTTGGGACCATTTGACCAACCACCTGTTTGAGTTATTGCTCTTCCTCACTTAGCCAGTAGCACTATCCTGTGTAAACTACCGGTATGAGCAGTTTAACAACCGCATGAATTAAGCTTGCAAAATAATCATGGTTATTTCTAAAGCAATAATCTGTATTATTATGCTGTCGATTTGGTCTGTGCAGAATCGTATCCATGAGTAGGTGTGGCCTATTTATTATGATGGTTTCGGATTGGTCAGGGCAGAATCTTATCCATGAATAGGTGTGGCCTATTTATTATCATGGTGTCGGATTGGTCAGGACAGAATCTTATCCATGAGTAGGTGTGGCCTATTTATTATGATGGTATCTGATTGGTCAGTGCAGAATCGTATCCATATGTAAGTGTGGCCTATTTATTATCATTGTGTCTGATTAGTGCAGTATCGTATTCATGAGTAGGTGTGGGCTATTTATTATCATGTTGATTGGTCATTACAGAATGGTAGCCATGAGCAGGAGAACTTTATGGACCTGAACCAGTTTCTGGACATCATTTTGAAGGTCATTTTCGAGAGCCACGGAGGTCGCCGCATCATATTCTCCAGCTTTGACTGCAACACATGCATCGCGTAAGTTCCCGAACTGTTTGGGTCGCCAGCTAAGAAACTAGGGCCCGTTTCACTAAAATTTGCACGACTAAAATGTTCACGAGTGCAAAATTATGATAGTCTGTACATTTCACATGCACAATGTTTTCTTGTAAACAATTATTGGATTTATATTTATTGAGCATAGGCTGCAATATATTGTAGCCTATGTTCAATAAATGTAAATCCATCAAATGAAATTTCCAGACGATCCTAAATTTGCACTTACAAACATTTTAATCGTACAAAGTTTAGCGAAATGGGACCCTGGAACCTAGGACATGTTGATCCTGATCGTGAAATAGAATTGTATAGTGAATAGGTTGATAAAAACACGCTATTGTTGTGCCTCCGAAAAGTTTGTCGGGGTACAAAAAGTTGCCACCCTGTCTGCATGTCTGTCCGTCCCCATGTCTGTCGGAGATTGCATTAAAGCTTTCGTACCTACTGTCTGTGCAACCCGTAAGTCTGATTGACTTGAAACTTCATAATCCATACTTTCATTCTGTTGCCCACTCATGTAGCCCCGGTGTGAAGGTCAAATGATTTTGAACTTTACTTTAAAGTTTTTGAGGGGTACATCCTCCATCAGTATTGCTCAGAATGCTTCTGGGTGTGGAAGGGTATGCTTATCTTAACAATGAATTCATTATAGGAATGAATGGCCTTTTTGTGGAATTTATCGGGGTATAAACTTGAAAAAGTCGCGGGAATACCGGACGAAGGCCGGAAGGCCTCGTGCAGTATTTCCGCGACTTTTCCAAGTTTATATCCCGATAAATTCAACAAAAAGGCCATTCATTCCTTATAATTCCAGCATTTGAAATAAATTCATCAAGAAAATGTGTTTATTTTCCGTTTTCTTAAGAATTATTTTAACTGCGCATCACGTTTACGGAAAGTAGTTCGGTGTGGGAGTTTACTGGCATATAAATTTTGGACAGAGACTTGCTACGGACCAATCAAATGTGAGGGAATTGTGTAAATATTTTTGTGTTGGAATTATTCTAATATAAGGTTTGACCCTGTCCAGCCGTGGGTAAACGTTTGCCGTGGCACGAGGGAACTGTTTGAACCCTAAGGCCGTAGGCTGCGGTTTCAAACAGTTCCCTAGTGCCACGACTGGACATGGTCGAACGTTATTGTTACATTTCCGCTGGAAATATCATATAATTTGAGCATATATGCAGTACTTTCGGTACTTTGATAATATGCACCATTCAAACTGCTGATTTACACATACATATTACGGGGCCGCAGTATACGTCGCGTGATACAGCCATATGAATTAAAAAAATTCAGTGCGACCATTGTGAATTGGTCTTGTGACATAATGTCGCGTTGTAGTAACGTCATGAGACAGATGCATTACGTAGGTGTTGGCTCGGCCCTGAAATGAGCATTGTCTACAGCCATGGTCAAACAGCATGCGCTGTATGTTTAAACATGGCTGTGAGTGGTGTTAAACAACGGCAGTCATGTAACAATTGTCTGTATATGACCTTCTAGTTAAATGAACATAAATCCCTCAATCAATCAGTCAGAAAGTTTCTGTAACCAACAACTGAAACAGAACTAAGAACATTTTGTTCACTTTGAAATTGAATTTGGTTGGAATCAATGATTTTTTTTGAAAAATGTTTAGGGATATAAAGTCCCAATAGTAATAGGCCTTCAGCCAGTATAGTTGGACTTTGAAATGTTTACACCTATAAATTCTGAAAACATGTCACAAGGCCTTCAGCGAGTGTTATGGAATTTTAAAAATGTATACACCAATAAATTCAACTAAAATGTTGTTTATCCTGCATCCAAGTACATGTGTTTACAGAGCTTCAGATAAGTTTTGTATCTAAAGAGTATTATACCCCCAGATTTCAAATGAATGCGTATTTATGCCCCACCACGATAGTGCAGGGGGCATTTAGTTTTACCCTTGTCCGTCACGTCGGTCGGTCGGTCGGTCGGTCGGCCGGTCGGTCGGTCGGTCCGTGACGTTGGTCCGTCCTGTCCCGTCCTGTTCCGTCGGTCGGTCCTTCCGTCCATCCGTCGACAACCTTGTAAGTCATAAAACCGTGCTAGCTACAGACCTGAAACTTGGTATGTAGCTTCCTTATGATGAGTAGATGCGCAAAGTTTATGTTTACATTTTTTGTTTGACCCACGGGTCATGGATTATCTCCCCCTTTTTGACTTAGAATTTGGCAATTATGTCTTGTAAGTCGTAAAACTTTTAAACTATACTAGATACACACCTGAAACTTAATATGTAGCTTCCTTACAATGAGTAGATGCGCACATTTTTTTTGATTTTTGATTCAACCCCGGGGTCATGAATTATCTCCACCCCCCCCCCCCCCCCCCCCTTTTCGAATTAGAATTTGGCAATTTTATCTTGTAAGTCATAAATTTTTTTAAACAGTGCTAGCTACACACCTGAAACTTGGTATGTAGCTTCCTTATGATGCATAGATGCGCAAAGTTTACTTTGATTTTTTATTCGACCCCGGTTCATGGATTATCTCCCCCTTTTCGACTTAGAATTTGGCAATTTGTCTTGTAACTCGTCAAACTTTTAAACCCTAATAGCTACAGACCTGAAACTTGGTATGTAGCTTCCTTATGATGAGTAGATGCGCAAAGTTTATATTTAGATTTTGTATTTGACCCCCCGGGCCATGGATTATCCGTTTTTAGCGTGCCTTCCGAAGGATGCCGTGCTTATAGCATACCCTCGGCGTCGTAGGCGTCCGTCTGTCCGTCCGTCCGTCCGGGCACACATTAGGGTACTTATGTGGCTAGCCCCACAGGGTTATGGACTTGTTAAAGGATAGGGTTGGTTATAATTAGCCACCTAAAAAATTGTTTTGTGATAAGCCACATAAGTACCCTAATGTAAGAACATCCGTCCGTCCGTCGTCTGTCCGTCATCCGTCCGTCTGTCTTCAAAAATTATAATGGCCTATATTTTCTGTTTCCTTGCTTGGATTTGCTTCATATTTCACACATGCATTGCTCCAAGGGTCCTCTACTGCGCTGTGGCAAATCCACGTCTGTGCCGCCCCTTCTAAGCCCAGGGTCAAGGTCACATACTTTGTGCATCTCGAAACCTTAACGCTCAGTCGCTCGGGTACATAATGGCCTATATTTTCTGTTTCCTTGCTTGCATTTGCTTCATATTTCACACAGGCATTGCTCCAAGGGTCCTCTACTGCGCTGTGGCAAATCCACGTTTAAATGTGCCCTCTGTTCCTTTGCTGCCACCAGGCGCGCTTCGTTGTCCTCTGAAAACTCTTGTTATGCCCCACCACGATAGTGGAGGGGGCATTTAGTGTTACCCTTGTCCGTCCGTCCGTCTTGTCCCGTCCGTCCGAGCTTACAAATGGATACATATGTGGCTAGGAGAACAATAGGTTATGTAATATTCTATTGTTCCGTGATTTTATCTGGCTAAAAATGGGTTTATGTGGCTACAGAACAATAGGGATGAACAAAGGAAAATGTTAGGGTTAGCCACATATGTATCCATTTGTAGGAACGTCCGTCCCGTTCGTCCCGTCCGTCCGTCCGTCACAAAACTTTAACGCTCGGGTAAATGTCTCATAATTTCTTCATCCTTCGACCGATCTGCTTCATATTTCATATACACATTGCTCTAATGGTCATCTACCGCCCTGTACCAAATCCTGCCCCCGCCAAGCCCAGGGTCAAGGTCACATACTTGGTGCTTCAAAAACGCTCAGGTAAATATCTTATAATTTCTGTTCCCTTTCATGGATCAGCTTCATACTTCATGTACGCATTGCTCTAATGGTCCTCTACTGTCCTGTGCCAAATCCACGTTTGTCCTGCCCCCGCCAAGCCCAGGGTCAAGGTCACATACTTGGTGCTTCAAAAACTTTAACGCTCGGGTAAATATCTTATAATTTCTGTTCCCTTTCACGGATCAGCTTCATACTTCATATACACATTGCTCTAATGGTCCTCTACTGCCCTGTGCCAAGTCCACGTTCGTCCTGCCCCCGCCAAGCCCAGGGTCAAGGTTACATACTTGGTGCTTCAAAAACTTTAACGCTCGGGTAAAAAGAAATTATGCTCCACCACGATAGTGGGGGGGGGGGGGGGATTTAGTGTTACCCTTGTCCGTCCGTCACAAAACTTTAACGCTCGGGTAAATTTGGCCTCATTTATTATCAAAGCGATATGTGGGGCATCCGTGTTCTATGAACCGGGGGCATATAGTGTTACCGGCGTCCGTCTCGTCCGTACGTCCGTCCCGTCCGTCCCGTCTGTCTGTACGTCCCGATATTATATTCTTTAGTAACTTCTACATGGCTTCACATATTATGTCAATATTTATACACGTGATACATATGAACATCCCTTACACACTCCACCCCCCAGTACTTCGACCTTGACCTTTGACCTTCACCTTTTCTACTTTAAATGTTTACTTACCACTTTGGGACAAATCTACATGCACGTTTCTCAATCCTACAATAACTTCTCAATACTTTTGCCAATCCCTTAAATATTTATACACATGATACATATGAACATGCCCTACACACTCCACCACCCAGTACTTCGACCTTGACCTTTGACCTTGACCTTTTCTACTTTAAATGTTTACTTAGCACTTTGGGACAAATCTACGTGCACGTTTCTCAATCCTACAATAACTTCTCAATACTTTTGCCAATCGCTTAAATATTTATACACATGATACATATAAACATGCCCTACACACTCCACCACCCAGTACTTCGACCTTGACCTTTGACCTTCACCTTTTTATGCCCCCGCAACCGAATGGTGAATAGGGCATATAGTGTTACCGGCGTCCGTCCGTACTCGGGTAAATGGCTTGTAATCAAATATGCCTCGTTTTCTTTGGCTGCCAGCAGGGGCATTCATGTGCCGACAGGCCACATTTCTAGTCTAGTTATCAAAGCGATATGTGGGGCATCCGTGTTCTGTGAACACATTTTCTAGTTGAACTTGGAATTTTGCCTCATTTATTATCAAAGCGGTGTGTTGGGCATCCGTGTTCTATGAACACATTTTCTAGTTTACAAATGTATTATTGATGTTCTTCCTTATTAAATAGGGAACAAATGATGAAAACAATGCAGCAGGTTAAAACTGGATCGAACCCGTTTGCCCGGCCTTACATGACCATAGCTGTTGATAGGCCGTTAAATGCCAATAAACAAACAAACAAACAAATATAAAATACATTTAAAAATTCACTAAAAGCTGAACTAAGTAAATTTCAACTTTATTGCATTATTTTCAGTGTGAGTATTTTGTATTCCCAATTTTGATAATCGGTGCATATTCTAATAAAATAAGTGCGTAAAATACGCCAATACGCACCTTATCTATTGCTCTGGTTTACAGACTGCGACTGAAGCAGAACCGCTACCCCGTGTTGCTGTTGACGCAGGCGGACACCAAGGTCTGGGAACTGTACAACGACATGCGCACACAGTCCATCGAGGCCGGCACAGAGTTCTGTCTCGCGCACGCCCTGCTGGTGGGTACTGGGCCTCAATTGGTTGGGTTTCTTACCAATCCATTATCGATGATACTGACATTTTGATCAATTGTGTATCGACTGCTGGTGGGTACTGGGCCTCAGTGGGCCGGGTTTCTTTGCAATCCATTATCGCTGATAATGACATTTTGACCAATGTGTACTGACTGCTGGTGGGTACTGCAGTGTGCCTCAATTGGCCAATGTTTCTTCGGAATCGATCATCAGTGACACCCGGGCTAGTCATTTTGTGTAGATTTCTCCTTAATCACAATGACTACTGGGTGGGTAGGATGCCTCAATCGTTCGGATTACTTCACTATGGATTATCGATGATAACGACATTTTGATCAACCGTTGACGATAAAATTGTGTAGTTTTTGTCGCACCTGCTTTAGTCGCGCCTTCTGCTAAAGCATTTGCGACAAAAACTGACTATAGTCACGCCTTCAGCTAAAGCAGGTGCGACAAAAACTATAGTCGCCGCCTTTTCCGTCGTCGACAAAAACTACAGAATTGTATCGTCAATAGTTGATCCGAAATGTCAAAAAGTTTGTACAAGTTTCATCAACATGGTAATAACTTTAATATTACTTGATGGATTGCTTCAATATTTGGACATTTGATACATGTGAGCATTTGGAACACACTCGTGCCGCCATTAACATGACCTTCACCTTTTTTTATCTTCACATTTTTGCGGACACACTTAGCCATTTATTTTGCGTCAAATAGTTTGTACAAGTTTCTTCATCATGATATAACATTAATATTGCTTGATGGATTGTTTCAATATTTGGACACTTGATACATGTGAACATTTGCAACACACTCATACCGCCATTAACATGACCTTCACCTTTTTTATCTTCACATTTTTGCGGACACACTTAGCCATTTATTTTGCGTCAAATAGTTTGTACAAGTTTATTCATCATGATATAACAATAATATTGCTTGATGGATTGTTTCAATATTTGGACACTTGATACATGTGAACATTTGGAACACACTCATGCCGCCATTAACATTACCTTGACCTCATGATCTTCACATGGTTGTGGAAACACATTTTATTATGTCAAAAAGTTTCTTCAACCTTGACCTTTTTTTGTGTTTTAAGCATACGCTTCGCTACATCGCTACTTCGCTACTTTTTGTGATGCTTAC
Source organism: Conchocele bisecta (assembly GCA_029237695.1). NCBI lineage: Eukaryota > Metazoa > Mollusca > Bivalvia > Lucinida > Thyasiridae > Conchocele > Conchocele bisecta. The sequence goes on along the minus strand of CM055271.1, from coordinate 47,891,647 downwards.
TTTATCACACGCACATGAACATGTTACGGTCAAATGCATTGACAGGCAGACACCGTTCTGTGGTGGAATTCTTGTCTTAGTAATGATCACTACTGACTCATGAATAATTTCATAAATTCGGCATAGCCTCATTTCTTCATGAAATCAGTAAACTTGTTTAATAAATATCATATTAAATCATCACTCGTGTAAGATCCTGTATTTATTCGTATCCAGTAGCCGATTTCATCAAAATTGCAAAGTATACTTTTCTAGCAAAGTATACTTTGAGGGAGAAATTTTCAATTTTAGGATAAATTTATTAATTTTTATTATACTGAATTTATTACATTATCACAGCCATTTTGGCTGTGAAAATGTAATACATTCAGTATAATAATTCTGCATACTTTTTATCATCAAATATATGCAGTGGTTAGTTCTATGTGAAACTAAATGATTTCTCCCTCAAAGAATACTTTGCATTATTGATGAAATCGGCTACCGATTGTCGTGGACAGGGTGTGGATGCGATGGCCGAGATACTGCTGAAAGACCTGACCTTGATAGATTACGTCAAAGACGCCGGCCTCGTACTGTTTGTCTGGGGCGACCACAAAATCAACGACTCCAACGTCATCAACACATTTAAACAGCTCAATGTGGACGGCATTATCTATGATAGGTAAGTTGTCGGAATCAACACAAATGTTATGTTTAAGTAGCTCAAAGGTCAACATCTTTACACAACTCAAACTTCCAGATTTCAACCAGTATTGTTTAAAACATTTACACTAATAAATTATCCAAAAAATATCGGAGGTTAAGAGGTTATACTCCCGATTATTTTCACTGAACACCCATTCAACGTATTGCGTTTTTAACTCACCTGAGGAAAGCTCATGTGAGCTATTGTTACCGCAATGTGTCTGTCGTCCGTCGTCCGTCGTCCGTCCGTGAACATTTTCAAACGTCTTCTCTTCGGTAACCATTGGGCCTATAGTCACCAAACTTCATGGTCATGGTCCTTAAGTAGGGGGATTACAAAATTGTTAAAATGACATCATTACGTAATCTAAGATGGCCGCCATCTAAAAATAGCACAAATTCTTAAAAAATCGTCTTCTCAAGAACCGTCAACCGGATTTCGACAAAACTTGGTAGGAATGATCGATGTACAATGCTCTTTCAACGTTGTTAAAATGGTGACCCCAGGGTCTAAAATGGGTGTGGCCCGTGGGGTCAAATTGGGGTCTAATTTTATTTTTGACCGAATATGGTCATGTCATATATCAAATCGAAGGTATCAAAGAGGCGATCGCTCTGGTGATTTTTTTGTCGAAATTGGATGGTTATGTCATCCAAGATGGCCGCCGAAAGGTCAATAGGTCGTTCTTTTATTAGAGATTTCAAAATTCTTCTTCACACGAACCGCTTGGCCCATGGTGGTCAAACTTCACAGTTATGGTGCATGGGTGAAGCCTGTTCAGATTTGTTAAAACGGAGGTTGTCGCTATTCCAAGATGGCTGCCGTGTAAAAATAGCATAAATTCTTAAAAAATCTTCTTCTCATGAACCGCCAGCCGGATTTCGATGAAACTTGGTAGGAATGATTGATGTACAATGCTCTTTCAAAGTTGTTAAAATGGTGACCCCGGGGTCAAAAATGGACGTGGCCCGTGGGATCAAATTGGGGTCAAATTTTATTTTTGACCGAATATGGTCATGTCTATATGAAATCGAAGGTATCAAAGACGCGATCGCTCTGGTACATTTTTTGTCGACCCCGGGGTCAAAAATGGGCGTGGCCCGTGGGGTCAAATTTTATTTTTGACCAAATATGCTCATGTCATATATCAAATTGAGGGTATAAATGAGGCAATTGCTCTGGTAAAATATTTGTCGGAATCGCATGATTATGTCATCCATGATGGCCTCCAAAAGGTCCATTTATTCGAGATTTTGAACGTCTTTTTCTCAGGAACCACATGGCCGATGCTGGCCAAACTTCATAGTAAGTTAAGAGCCTTGGGTGAAGCATTTTCAGATTTGGTAAAATGAGAGTCATCGCTTAATCGAAGATGACCGCCATCTAAAAATAGCACAATTTTTTTAAAACACATGAACTCAATGTCACATTCTCCTCTGGTGTTCATGGAGTCAGGTGAGCGAATTAGGGTCATCATGGCCCTCTTGTTATTATATACCTACCCATGAAATACATAGTTATACGATGTAAATAAAGTCATATGTTCTCATCGATGAAATAAACATCTTCTGGTGAAAATACGACTACTTCCACTATCTATATTCATAACGCGCACACCTACAGTGCCGGCACTCGTGAAATATGGACATTCCACACCACTCGATGAACATATATATCATATTCGTTGCAAAAATATGAATATCCTCTATATTACATTAGCCCCAATTAACGTGGTGCGATGTTGTTGATTCGTTAATGTTTGTTTGACTTGACGTCATTAAAAATAGAGAATAGTAGGTTAGTGCCGTGAATGGGAAAAAATATCCGGCAAGGCTCAAGAATTTCTTTATTTCTCATCAGAAGTATATGTTGTGACCACTCATTTGAACCGTCTCGCCGAGACGGTTCAAATGAGTGGTCACAACATATGTTTTGGTTCAGAAATAAGGAAAATAGATAGAGAATAGTAGGTTAGTGCCGTGAATGGGAAAAAATATCTGGCGCGGCACAGAAACGGGATGTGCTCGGCTCTAGGCTCAGGAAACCGGATGGGCGAGGCTCTGCCGAGCACATCCCGTTTCTGTGCCGCGCCAGATATTTTTTCCCATTCACGGCACTAACCTACTATTCTATTTATCCCGTCAACACCTTCAAATGGCTGTAAAATGCAAAAATAGTATTGACTGGATATCAAAAATGTTTCACGGCACCGTGTTTCATGGCACATACGCACTGTGTTGACGGGATAATATGTGATATTCATCGTCGTTGTCAATAACGTCACACTATTGACCGGCAATGTCGCTGTTCTATGAATTGCGACAAAATGACATAAAAGCAATAAGATTCCTCATTTTAGCGCCGTATTTGGTTATTTACATTTTTGAAACTATCCGAAAATGCAATGTGAATATAAGTAATGAAAACATTGGCATGTGCGTTTACTGTAGTATGAAAAACCTTTGGTCTGTTTAAAGTTTGTGAGGAGTCCTTTGGACTCCACGCACTTTAAACGGACCAAATGTTCTTCCACAGTAAACGCAACAGCCCATGGTTTCTGTCGCACCTGCTTGCAGACAGCGCGATATAGTTAGCACATTGGCACACGTCCGTCCGTCCATAAGTACGTACATGTGTCTTTAAAGTTTTTCTGGTTAAAGTTTTTTTCGGTATTCTATCAAAGCCTCGGAGGGAGCGACATGCAGGCCACGGCCATCTAGTATTCCTTAAATATCCCTGACAATTTCTCCGAACATGTTTTTTATACCTGTAACTTTGTCCAGGATTGACCACTTCAAGACGACGGGCAAGGACAGTATATTCAAGGTGGAGTGTAACAAAAAGATGCAACGGCTCCTGCTGGATTACTCACCCAGCCTGTCTGGGCCTATCTCCGTTGAGGTCAGCGACTTCCCCAGTAGCGGCAGCGACCTCTCCAGCAGTGGCAGCGAGTCCACCTAGCTTCTCTTCAACACCTGCTGTTGTGGAACTGTGTCCTCTTGTGCTCCTGAAATCATAATGATTTGACACAAATTATGACAAAATCATCTGAAATCAACTGATCAGCTGAAGATTCTCATGCCTGCATAATGCAGGCATGAGAATCTTCAGCTGATCAGTTGATTGTCATAGTTTGTGTTTTCAAAATGATTCGGAATCAATCTGGTAGGCTCAACTTTGATACTTTTACAAGTGGGGTGAGGGGGTTTCAGTGGTTTTCGGATGTTTGCAGCGACAGACATTCTTATGCCTTTTATGGAATGGGTCGGGGCGTCTCTCCCCAGTGCTCCAGATAAGGAATTAGTAATTGAGTATTGTCACTTCATCATTTCTGAAGCAATTGGGTATTTCAAAATTTTAATTCTGTAAAATAGAATCACACTACTGTTTACACATCAGCAGACCGCACTTATTGAATAGTTTGCTTCTAAATGAAAACACATCTTGGTATTTCATTAGAATTGTCTCCAAGGAGACAATCCTAATGAAATTGCAAGATGTGTTTTCAAGGAAAAATAGAAAAATATGCTATATTTGTGGTCTTTTTATTGTTTTCTGTAACATGATAAAGATACCACAAATGTTTAATTGCTTTTTGATACTCACTACTTCTGATTTCAATTGGGTTTTTGGCAATTTTAATTGGGTATTTACGCAAATACGCACCTTATCTGGAGCTCTGTCTCCCAGCAACACCTGGGATTGCACGAATCTATCACTGAAGTCATGCAGTTTGTTTTAGCCTATTAGCCATATAAGACAAGGTACCGTATGTGTTTTTCTACCGAAGAAGATGTGCGATATCTTATGAAAAATATTTAGTAAAATTACGATATTTTCCGTATATGATGTCGAAAGTTGACGAAATGTTCACAGCAAATGCGGACTGGAATTTATAGACGTCATTTGCAGAAAATATCACAGTTTCTGTAACTATTTCGTGAGAAAAACACGCATCTTCTTCGGTACGAAGTCACGTGGCTTGTCTTGTTAGTGTACACCCAGAACAGACACTAACACACGTATTGTGCAACTTTGTCAGCTCATGCTCAAATCTCATGCTGAAAACCGAGCAGTTTCATTGGATAAGACTAAAGCATAGTGAGCTTGTACTCAAATCCACCGAACACAGACTGTGTTGTAGTGAGCACATATTCGAGTCTGATGCTGAAAACCGAGAAGTTTTATTGGATTAGACTAAAACTTTGTGTATGCTCAAATCTCTTGGTCAATCGTGACTGTGACTGAAGAAATGGGGCTTATGGGTTTTGCGACCGGTGTGGATCCAGATCAGCCTGTGCGTCCGCACAGGCTGATCAGGATCTACACTGTTCGCCATTCCATCAATGAAACACCTATCACACTTCTAACAAGCAATGTGGATCGTTATCTGGCTACAGAAGTGTGCTATTTGATCAAGATCTACACTGGTCACAAACCCATTTCTCCAGTCACAGCCACGAGTGCATATATGTCTCTTGTGAACTACCCGTTACATGGGCTTGTTGTTGTTGTCGTATAAAATATTCATAATTCTGATGAGCGGCATCTGGCTGGGAAAAGGGACCTCTCGTAGAGCACTGGCAACAACTGCAAGGGCGCTGGAAGCATCATAAGATTGGTCCGCCAAATCTACTGGGTGCCCTCGGTACCCACCCAAAGTGTATGTTGTTACCACTCAGTTCAACTGAGTGGTAACAACATGCACTTTTTATGAGAAATGAGAAAAATTGCAGAGAAAGTATTTACATTCCTAGGCTAAAACAATTTTCAATAACTCATGAACCGATTCACTGATTTTGATAATATTTGGCCACAATGTGTGTCTAGGGATGGTGCTTTATTTTGCATACGACCCATGTCCGACCGCCCAAGGTCATTGAGGTGTACTCTGGTCATTGAGGTGTACACTGGCCAGATTTCTCCGGTCAGTTTTTTTTTTTTTTTTACTACATATGGTAGCGGTGTCAATCACACTCTTGGTTTACCACATGCGGCCCGATGCTGGAAACGTGAATATTTTCAATATTCGTGTTTCTGGTATCGGGTGTAGTGGGATGGGTTTGACGTCGTACGGGCCTAGGCTGTGCGTCAGATCGCTGGATCATGATACACAAGTGGTTTCATGGTTTGACGTATGGCCTGGGCTCATGCGACGTCATGACGTCTGGCACATAACATCCGGTTTACTGCTACACTATGGACGTCACATAGGACATACATTTTCACACTATTTTGATAAAGACCATGTGCTCGAAAATTTAATAAAAAAAGTGACTTTAAAACAATGTGTACAAAATTAAATTATAATACACTATTCTATCCACATGCCGATCACCTGTGGATCTGGGACTATGCTGGTCGCAGACACCATAAAGGTCCCTTTTCTGAGCTGGCATCCCATATATGTTAATGTGTTTAATGTTTGTTTAATACACAAATATGTGGCTGTGACTGCAGAATATGGGATGTGTGATCAGCCAGAGCTCCAGTTAAGATGCGTGATTTGACCAAATATTCAAGTATTTTTCTTAGTTCTTCACCAAAAAAGGTAAGTTGGGAGTTCTTTAGAATCGTCTCAATGAGACGATTCTAAAGCACTCCCAACTTGCCATTTTTGGTGAAGAAATAACAAAATTGCCCCCAAAGTTGATAAAATTACGCACCTTAACTGGGGCTCTGTGCCCCCTGTAAACTTTGAGGGAGTAATCATTTATTTTTCCCCGAAATGCATTATGTCGTATAGAACCAACGACTGCATATATTTGATGATTAAAAGTATGCAGAATTATTATACTGAATTTATTACATTATCACAGCCAAAATGGCTGTGATAATGTAATAAATTCAGTATAATAAAAATTAATAAATTTATCCTAAAATTGAAAATTTCTCCCTCGAAGTATGCTTTGCTAGATAAGTATACTTTGCAATGTTGGTGAAATAGGCTACTGATCAAATGCATGTAGCAATCCTGTGACCTGCTAGTGATTGGTATAGCTTGTTGGAAGCCTAGCTGGTGGTTCATTGATGGACAGTGTAGATCCTGATCAGACTGATCTGGGTCTACACTGGTCACAAAACCACAAAAAGGCCAGATTTCTCCAGTCACAGCTTCATATATGTTAATCTATTTAATATTTGTTTGCTTATAGACATATGATACTTGTGTATATTCATGATGGCCCGTGTTCTAGTGGGTCATACACATTACTGGGGTATATTCGTATATAAATATAACATGCTTTAATTGATATAACCTATGCTTTAATTGCAGCTCAACTAAGTAAATTTCAACTTTATTACAGTGTTTTCACTACACAATTTGAAAATCGATGCTTATTTTCACATTGATGTATGTATTTTGTACTCCCACTTTTGATAATGGTTGCGTATTCTGCTAAAAGAAAAGTGAATAAAATACGCCAATATGCACCTTATCTGGAGCTCAGCAAATCCAGATTTAGACTGGTGTGAGTAGCATGTATGTAATTAACCCTTACAATGCTGGAAACAAGAATTGTCGTCTGCTGTTCTTATGTCGTCTGCTGTCATCATGGGTGCTTTACTGACTGATTGTCGATCAGTGCAGACTCTGATCATTCTTCGCAGATGTGTAGGCTGGTCTGGGTTTACACTGTTGACAAAGGACTTATGGGTTTTGCGACAAGTGTAGATCCAGATCAGCCTGTGCGGATCAGGATCTTCACTGTTCGCCATTCTATGAATGAAACACTCGTCATGCGTCTAACAAGCAATATAGATCATTATCGGTCTACAGGGGTGTGCTATGTGATCAGGAGCTACCTTGATCAAAAATCCCATAAGCCCCATTTCTCCAGCACATCCACAATTATTCATTATTCCTTATTACTTGTTATTCGTGTTACTTGTGTATATTCACGATGGCCCATGTTCTAGTGGGTCACACACATGTTACTTGTGTATATTCATGATGGCCCATGTTCTAGTGGGTCACACACATGTTACTTGTGTATATTCATGATGGCCCATGTTCTAGTGGGTCACACACACACACACGTTACTTGTGTATATTCAAGACGGTCCATGTTCTAGTGGGTCACACACACGTTACTTGTGTATATTCATGATGGCCCATGTTCTAGTGGGTCACACATATGTTACTTGTGTATATTCATGATGGCCCATGTTCTATTGGGTCACACACATGTTACTTGTGTATATTCATGATGGCCCATGTTCTGGTGGGTCACACACATGTTACTTGTGTATATTCATGATGGCCCAAGTTCTAGTGGGTCACACACATGTTACTTGTGTATATTCATGATGGCCCATGTTCTAGTGGGTCACACACATGTTACTTGTGTATATTCATGATGACCCATGTTCTAGTGGGTCACACATGTTACTGGTGTATATTCATGATGGCCCATGCTCTGGTGGGTCACACACATGTTACTTGTGTATATTCATGATGGTCCATGTTCTAGTGGGTCACACATGTTACTGGTGTATATTCATGATGGCCCATGCTCTGGTGGGTCACACACATGTTACTTGTGTATATTCATGATGGCCCATGTTCTAGTGGGTCACACATGTTACTGGTGTATATTCATGATGGCCCATGTTCTAGTTGGTCACATACATGTTACTGGTGTATATTCATCATGGTCCATGTTCTATTGGGTTACACACATGTTACTGGGGTATATTCATGATGGTTCATGTTCTAGTGGGTCACACACATGTTACTGGGGTATATTCATGATGGCCCATGTTCTAGTGGGTCACACACATGTTACTGGTGTATATTCATGATGGTCCATGTTCTATTGGGTCACACACCTGTTACTGGTGTATGTTCATGATGACCCATGTTCTACTGGGTCACACACATGTTACTGGTGTATATTCATGATCGTCCATGTTCTAGTGGGTCACACACATGTTACTGGTGTATATTCGTGATGGTCCATGTTCTATTGGGTCACACACCTGTTACTGGTGTATGTTCATGATGGCCCATGTTCTACTGGGTCACACACATGTTACTGGTGTATATTCATGATCGTCCATGTTCTAGTGGGTCACACATGTTACTTGTGTATATTCATGATGGCCCATGTTCTAGTGGGTCACACATGTTACTGGTGTATATTCATGATGGCCCATGTTCTAGTTGGTCACACACATGTTACTGGTGTATATTCATCATGGTCCATGTTCTATTGGGTTACACACATGTTACTGGGGTATATTCATGATGGTTCATGTTCTAGTGGGTCACACACATGTTACTGGGGTATATTCATGATGGCCCATGTTCTAGTGGGTCACACACATGTTACTGGTGTATATTCATGATGGTCCATGTTCTATTGGGTCACACACCTGTTACTGGTGTATGTTCATGATGGTCCATGTTCTACTGGGTCAGGGTCACACACATGTTACTGGTGTATATTCATGATCGTCCATGTTCTAGTGGGTCACACACATGTTACTGGTGTATATTCGTGATGGTCCATGTTCTATTGGGTCACACACCTCTTACTGGTGTATGTTCATGATGGCCCATGTTCTACTGGGTCACACACATGTTACTGGTGTATATTCATGATCGTCCATGTTCTAGTGGGTCACACACATGTTACTGGTGTATATTCATGATGGTCCATGTTCTATTGGGTCACACACATGTTACTGATGTATATTCATGATGGCCCATGTTCTAGTGGGTCACACACATGTTACAGGTGTATATTCATGATGGTTCATGTTCTAGTGGGTCACACACATGTTACTGGTGTATATTCATGATGGTTCATGTTCTAGTGGGTCACACACATGTTACTGGTGTATATTCATGATGGCCCATGTTCTAGTGGGTCACACACATGTTACTGATGTATATTCATGATGGCCCATGTTCTAGTGGGTCACACACATGCTACAGGTGTATAGTCATGATGGTTCATGTTCTAGTGGGTCACACACATGTTACTGGTGTATATTCATGATGGTTCATGTTCTAGTGGGTCACACACATGTTACTGGTGTATATTCATGATGGCCCATGTTCTAGTGGGTCACACACATGTTACTGGTGTATATTCATGATGGCCCATGTTCTAGTGGGTCACACACATGTTACTGATGTATATTCATGATGGTTCATGTTCTAGTGGGTCACACACATGTTACTGATGTATATTCATGATGGCCCATGGTCTAGTGGGTCACACACATGTTACTGGTGTATATTCATGATGGCCCATGTTCTAGTGGGTCACACACATGTTACTGGTGTATATTCATGATGGTTCATGTTCTAGTGGGTCACACACATGTTACTGGTGTATATTCATGATGGCCCATGTTCTAGTGAGTCACACACATGTTACTGGTGTATATTCATGATGGCCCATGTTCTAGTGGGTCACACACATGTTACTGATGTATATTCATGATGGTTCATGTTCTAGTGGGTCACACACATGTTACTGATGTATATTCATGATGGTTCATGTTCTAGTGGGTCACACACATGTTACTGGTGTATATTCATGATGGTTCATGTTCTATTGGGTCACACACATGTTACTGGTGTATATTCATGATGGCCCATGTTCTAGTGGGTCACACACATCTTACTGATGTATATTCATGATGGCCCATGTTCTAGTGGGTCACACACATGTTACTGGTGTATATTCATGATGGTTCATGTTCTATTGGGTTACACACATGTTACTTGGCTATATTCGTGATGGTTCATGTTATAGTGGGTCACACACATGTTACTGGGGTATATTCATGATGGTCCATGTTCTAGTGGGTCACATACACACGTTACTTGTGTATATTCATGATGGCCCATTTTCTATTGGGTCACACATGTTACTGGGGTATATTCATGATGGTCCATGTTCTAGTGTGTCACACGCATGTTACTGGTGTATATTCATGATGACCCATGTTCTAGTGGGTCACACATGTTACTGGGGTATATTCCTGATGGCTCATGTTCTAGTGGGTCACACGCACATGCTACTTGTATATATTCATGATGGCCCATGTTCTAGTGGGTCACACACATGTTACTTGTGTATAATCATGATGGTCCATGTTCTAGTGGGTCACACACACATTACTTGTGTATATTCATGATGCCCATGTTCTAATGGGTCACACAAATGTTACTGGTGTTTATTCATGATGGTCCATGTTCTAGTGGGTCACACACATGTTACTGGTGTTTATTCATGATGGTCCATGTTCTATTGGGTCACACACATGTTACTTGTGTATATTCATGATGGCCCATGTTCTAGTGGGTTACACACATGTTACTTGTGTTTATTCATGATGGTCCATGTTCTAGTGGGTCACACACATGTTACTTGTGTTTATTCATGATGACCCATGTTATAATGGGTCACACACATGTTACTGGGGTATATTCATGATGGCCCATGTTCTAGTGCGTCACACACATGCTACTTGTGTATATTCATGATGGCCCATGTTCTAGTGCGTCACACACATGTTACTGGTGTTTATTCATGATGGTCCATTTTCTAGTGCATCACACACATGTTACTTGTGTTTATTCATGATGGCCCATGTTCTAGTGGGTCGTACACATATTACTGGTGTTTATTCATGATGGTCCATGTTCTAGTGGGTCGTACACATGTTACTTGTGTATATTCATGATGCCCATGTTCTAGTGGGTCGTACACATGTTACTGGTGTTTATTCATGATGGTCCATGTTCTAGTGGGTCACACATGTTGTTTGTGTATATTCATGATGGTCCATGTTCTATTGGGTCACACACATGTTGCTTGTGTATATTCATGATGGTCCATGTTCTATTGGGTCACACACATGTTGCTTGTGTATATTCATGATGGTCCATGTTCTAGTGGGTCACACACATGTTGCTTGTGTATATTCATGATGGTCCATGTTCTATTGGGTCACACACATGTTACTGGTGTATATTCATGATGGCCCATGTTCTAGTGGGTCACACACATGTTACTGATGTATATTCAGGATGGTTCATGTTCTAGTGGGTCACATACATGTTACTGATGTATATTCATGATGGCCCATGTTCTAGTGGGTCACACACATGTTACTGGTGTATATTCATGATGGCCCATGTTCTAGTGGGTCACACACATGTTACTGGTGTATATTCATGATGGTTCATGTTCTAGTGGGTCACACACATGTTACTGGTGTATATTCATGATGGCCCATGTTCTAGTGGGTCACACACATGTTACTGATGTATATTCATGATGGTTCATGTTCTAGTGGGTCACACACATGTTACTGATGTATATTCATGATGGTTCATGTTTTAGTGGGTCACACACATGTTACTGGTGTATATTCATGATGGTTCATGTTCTATTGGGTCACACACATGTTACTGGTGTATATTCATGATGGCCCATATTCTAGTGGGTCACACACATGTTACTGATGTATATTCATGATGGCCCATGTTCTAGTGCGTCACACACATGTTACTGGTGTTTATTCATGATGGTCCATTTTCTAGTGCATCACACACATGTTACTTGTGTTTATTCATGATGGCCCATGTTCTAGTGGGTCGTACACATATTACTGGTGTTTATTCATGATGGTCCATGTTCTAGTGGGTCACACATGTTGCTTGTGTATATTCATGATGGTCCATGTTCTATTGGGTCACACACATGTTACTGGTGTATATTCATGATGGCCCATGTTCTAGTGGGTCACACACATGTTACTGGTGTATATTCATGATGGTCCATGTTCTATTGGGTCACACACATGTTACTGGTGTATATTCATGATGGCCCATGTTCTATTGGGTTACACACATGTTACTTGGCTATATTCGTGATGGTTCATGTAATAGTGGGTCACACACATGTTACTGGGGTATATTCATGATGGTCCATGTTCTAGTGGGTCACACACACACGCTACTTGTGTATATTCATGATGGCCCATTTTCTATTGGGTCACACATGTTACTGGGGTATATTCATGATGGTCCATGTTCTAGTGTGTCACACACATGTTACTGGTGTATATTCATGATGACCCATGTTCTAGTGGGTCACACATGTTACTGGGGTATATTCCTGATGGCTCATGTTCTAGTGGGTCACACACACATGCTACTTGTATATATTCATGATGGCCCATGTTCTAGTGGGTCACACACATGTTACTTGTGTATAATCATGATGGTCCATGTTCTAGTGGGTCACACACACATTACTTGTGTATATTCATGATGCCCATGTTCTAATGGGTCACACACATGTTACTGGTGTTTATTCATGATGGTCCATGTTCTAGTGGGTCACACACGTGTTTACTTGTGTATATTCATGGATGGCCCATGTTCTAGTGGGTCACACACATGTTACTGGTGTATATTCATGATGCCCATGTTCTAATGGGTCACACACATGTTACTGGTGTTTATTCATGATGGTCCATGTTCTAGTGGGTCACACACATGTTACTTGTGTATATTCATGATGACCCATGTTCTAGTGGGTCACACACATGTTACTTGTGTATATTCATGATGCCCATGTTCTAATGGGTCACACACATGTTACTGGTGTTTATTCATGATGGTCCATGTTCTAGTGGGTCACACACATGTTACTTGTGTATATTCATGATGGCCCATGTTCTAGTGGGTCACACACATGTTACTTGTGTATATTCATGATGCCCATGTTCTAATGGGTCACACACATGTTACTGGTGTTTATTCATGATGGTCCATGTTCTAGTGGGTCACACACATGTTACTTGTGTATATTCATGATGGCCCATGTTCTAGTGGGTCACACACATGTTACTGGTGTTTATTCATGATGGTCCATGTTCTAGTGGGTCACACGCATGTTACTTGTGTTTATTCATGATGACCCATGTTCTAATGGGTCACACACATGTTACTGGGGTATATTCATGATGGCCCATGTTCTAGTGCGTCACACACATGCTACTTGTGTTTATTCATGATGGCCCATGTTCTAGTGCGTCACACACATGTTACTGGTGTTTGTTCATGATGGTCCATGTTCTAGTGCATCACACACATGTTACTTGTGTTTATTCATGATGGCCCATGTTCTAGTGGGTCGTACACATGTTATGGTGTTTTATTCATGATGGTCCTGTGTGGGTGTACATATGTTACTTGTGTATATTCATGATGCCCATGTTCTAGGGGTCGTACACTGTTACTGGTGTATTCATGATGGTCCATGTTCAGTGGGTCACACATGTTGTTGTGATATCATGATGGTCATGTTCTATGTCACACATGTTACTGGTGTATATTCATGATGGGTCGTGTATATTGTACACCCATTGTTACTTGTGTATACATGATGGCCATTTTTTTTTTTTTTCCTATTGGGTACACTGGTTACTGTTAATTTCATTTGATGGGTCATGTAGTGTGTCACACACATGGTTACTGGTGTATATCATGATGACCATGTTCTAGTGGGTCACACATGTTACTGGGGTATATTCTGATGGGCATGTTCTAGTGTACACATGTTTCTGTGTATTCATGTGGTCCATGTTCTAGGTTGGTCACACACATTACTTGTGTATATTCATGATGCCCATGGTTCCTATGGGTCACACACATGTTACTGGTGTTTTATTGGACATGATGGTCATGTTCTAGTGGGTACACACATGTTACTTGTGTATATTCATGATGGCCCACATGTTCTTAGTGCTGGGTCACTACACATAAGTTACTGGTGTATATTCATGATGCCCATGTTCTAATGGGTCACACACATGTTACTGGTGTTTATTCATGATGGTCCTATGTTCTAGTGGGTCACACACTGTTCGAGTGTATATTCATGATGGCCCATGTTTCTAGTGGGGTCACACACATTCGTTACTTGTGTTATATTTTTTTCATGATGGCCCATGTTCTAGTGGGTCACACACATGTTACTGTGTATTCATGATGGTGCATGTTCTAGTGGGCGGGTCACACACATGTTACTTGTGATATATTCATGATGGCATGCCCTTCTAGTAGCGTCACACACATGTTACTTGTGTATATTCATGATGGCCCATGTTCTAGTGCGTCACACACATGCTACTTGTGTTTATTCATGATGGCCATGTTCTAGTGCGTCACACACATTGTTACTGGTGTTTGTTCATGATGGTCCATGTTCTAGTGCATCACACACATGTTACTTGTGTTTATTCATGATGGCCCATGTTCTAGTGGGTCGTACACATGTTACTGGTGTTTATTCATGATGGTCCATGTTCTAGTGGGTCGTCACATGTTTTACTTGTGTATATTCATGATTGCCCATGTTTTCTAGTGGGGTCGTACACATGTTACTGGTGTTTATTCATGATGGTCCATGTTCTAGTGGGTCACACATGTTGCTTGTGTATATTCATGATGGTCCATGTTCTATTGGGTCACACACATGTTACTGGTGTATATTCATGATGGCCCGTGTTATATTGGGTTACACACATGTTACTTGTGTATATTCATGATGGCCCATTTTCTATTGGGTCACACATGTTACTGGGGTATATTCATGATGGTCCATGTTCTAGTGTGTCACACACATGTTACTGGTGTATATTCATGATGACCCATGTTCTAGTGGGTCACACATGTTACTGGGGTATATTCCTGATGGCTCATGTTCTAGTGGGTCACACACATATGCTACTTGTGTATATTCATGATGGTCCATGTTCTAGTGGGTCACACACACATGTTACTTGTGTATATTCATGATGCCCATGTTCTAGTGGGTCACACAAATGTTTCTGGTGTTTATTCATGATGGTCCATGGTCTAGTGGGTCACACACATGTTACTTGTGTATATTCATGATTGCCCATGTTCTAGTGGGTCACACACATGTTACTGGTGTTTATTCATGATGGTCCATGTTCTGGTGGGTCACACACATGTTACTGGTGTTTATTCATGATGGTCCATGTTCTAATGGGTCACAGACATGTTACTGGGGTATATTCATGATGGCCCATGTTCTAGTGCGTCACACACATGTTACTTGTGTTTATTCATGATGGCCCATGTTCTAGTGGGTCGTACACATGTTACTGGTGTTTATTCATGATGGTCCATGTTCTAGTAGGTCACACACACGTTACTTGTGTATATTCATGATGGCCCTTGTTCTAGTGGGTCACACTCGTTGCTTGTGTTTATTCATGATGACCCATGTTCTAGTGGGTGACACACATGTTACTTGAGTATATTCATGATGGCCCATGTTCTAGTGGGTCACACAAACGTTACTTGTGTATATTCATGATGACCCATGTTCTAGTGGGTCACACACATGTTACTGGTGTATATTCGTGATGGCCTATGTTCAGGTGGGTCACACACTTGTTACTTGTGTATATTCATGATGGCCCATGTTCTAGTGGGTCACACATGTTACTGGGGTATATTCCTGATGGCTCATGTTCTAGTGGGTCACACACATATGCTACTTGTGTATATTCATGATGGTCCATGTTCTAGTGGGTCACACACACATGTTACTTGTGTATATTCATGATGCCCATGTTCTAGTGGGTCACACAAATGTTACTGGTGTTTATTCATGATGGTCCATGTTCTAATGGGTCACACACATGTTACTTGTGTATATTCATGATTGCCCATGTTCTAGTGGGTCACACACATGTTACTGGTGTTTATTCATGATGGTCCATGTTCTGGTGGGTCACACACATGTTACTGGTGTTTATTCATGATGGTCCATGTTCTAATGGGTCACAGACATGTTTCTGGGGTATATTTATTCATGATGGTCCATGTTCTAGTGGGTCACACACACGTTACTTGTGTATATTCATGATGGCCCTTGTTCTAGTGGGTCACACTCGTTGCTTGTGTTTATTCATGATGACCCATGTTCTAGTGGGTGACACACATGTTACTGGGGTATATTCTTGATGGCCCATGTTCTAGTGGGTCACACAAACGTTACTTGTGTATATTCATGATGACCCATGTTCTAGTGGGTCACACACATGTTACTGGTGTATATTCGTGATGGCCTATGTTCAGGTGGGTCACACACTTGTTACTTGTGTATATTCATGATGGCCCATGTTCTAGTGGGTCACACATGTTACTTGTGTATATTCATGATGGTCCATGTTCTAGTGGGTCACACACGTTACTTGTGTTTATTCATGATGACCCATGTTCTAATGGGTCACAGACATGTTACTGGTGAATATTCATGATGGCCCACCCCGTGCAGGCACCGGGGCGGGATCAACTGATCCTGAGAATAGTGCTGCAGTAGCCATTGCTTGTCGTAAAAGGCGACTAAACTGGCTTAACGATTGGGTTCATACTTTCCGGAACCCACTATACCGGATTTGGCCCTCATGTACATTTTTGGCTTTCTTGTATGTGAGAGTTGAGTCGGGCTATGCCCCATATATAAAAGTAAGATTAGCGCTAATCCTATTACTTTTAGGGGATGGGATAAATGATTCTGGTGTGGCGAGGGCCTGGCACCAGATCAGGTTGTTCTAATTTCAGGACTGAATATATATTTTGATTGTAAATATTGAGTTCTGAAGTTGGGATTTACCCCCCTTGGACAGGTGGATATGGGACTCGACCCCGTTGACCCGTCTGCGTGTAGACTCCCTGAGGCTTGTACCTCTATGTCAGAAAAGCGGACGTTAAACCCTATTCACTCACTCACTCACTCATGATGGCCCATGTTCTAGTGGGTCACACACATGTTACTGGTGTATATTCATGATGGCCCATGTTCTAGTGGGTCACACACATGTTACTTGTGTATATTCATGATGCCCCATGTTCTTGTGGATCACACACACATTACTTCACACACATGTTACTTGTGTATATTCATGATGCCCCATGTTCTAGTGGATCACACAAACATTACTTGTGTTTATTCATGATGGCCCATGTTCTAGTGGATCACACACACGTTACTTGTGTATATTCATGATGGCCCACGTTCTAGTGGATCACACATGTTACTTGGGTATATTCATGATGACCGATGTTCTAGTGGGTCACACACATGTTACTTGTGTATATTCATGATGAACCATGTTCTAGTGGGTCACACACACGTTACTTGTGTATATTCATGATGGCCCATGTTCTAGTGGGTCACACACGTGTTACTTGTGTATATTCATGATGGCCCATGTTCTAGTGGGTCACACACACGTTACTTGTGTATATTCATGATGGCCCATGTTCTAGTGGGTCACACACATGTTACTGGTGTTTATTCATGATGGTCCATGTTCTAGTGGACCACACACATGTTACTGGTGTATATTCATGATGGCCCATGTTCTAGTGGGTCACACACATGTTACTGGTGTATATTCATGATGACCCATGTTCTAGTTGGTCACACACATGTTACTGGTGTATATTCATGATGCCCCATGTTCTAGTGGATCACAGACACATTAGTTGTGTTTATTCATGATGGCCCATGTTCTAGTGGGTCACACATGTTACTTGTGTATATTCATGATGGTCCATGTTCTAGAGGGTCACACACATGTTACTTGTGTATATTCGTGATGGCCTATGTTCATGTGGGTCACACGCTTGTTACTTGTGTATATTCATGATGGCCCATGTTCTAGTGGGTTACATATGTTACTTGTGTATATTCATGATGGTCCATGTTCTGGAGGGTCACACACATGTTACTTGTATATATTCGTGATGGCCTATGTTCATGTGGGTCACACACTTGTTACTTGTGTATATTCATGATGGCCCATGTTCTAGTGGGTTACATATGTTACTTGTGTATATTCATGATGGTCCATGTTCTAGTGGGTCACACACATGTTACTTGTGTATATTCATGATGGCCCATGTTCTAGTGGGTCACATACATGTTACTGAGGTATATTCATGATGACCCATGTTCTAGTGGGTCACACACACACGTTACTTGTGTTTATTCGTGATGACCCATGTTCTAGTGGGTCACACACACACACACACACGTTGCTTGTGTTTATTCGTGATGGCACATGTTCTAGTTGGTCACACACATGTTACTTGTGTTTATTCATGATGGCCCATGTTCTAGTGGATCACACACACGTTACTTGTGTATATTCATGATGGCTCACATTCTAGTGGATCACACATGTTACTTGGGTATATTCATGATGACCCATGTGATAGTGGGTCACACACATGTTACTTGTGTATATTAATGATGGCCCATGTTCTAGTGGGTCACACACTTGTGACTTGTGTTTATTCATGATGGTCCATGTTCTAGTGGACCACACACATGTTACTTGTGTATATTCATGATGGCCCATGTTCTAGTGGGTCACACACGTGTTACTTGTGTATATTCATGATGGCCCATGTTCTAGTGGGTCACACACATGTTACTTGTGTATATTCATGATGCCCCAAGTTCTAGTGGGTCACACACACGTTACTTGTGTATATTCATGATGGCCCATGTTCTAGAGGGTCACACACGTGTTACTTTTGTATATTCATTATGACCCATGTTCTAGTGGATCACACACTTTACTTGTGTATATTCATGATATTCATGATGGCGCATGTTCTAGTGGGTCACACACATGATTGGCGCATGTTCTAGTGGGTCACACACATGTTACTTGTTTATATTCATTATGGTCCATGTTCTAGTGGGTCACACATGTTGCTTGTGTATATTCATGATGGCCCATGTTCTAGTGGGTCACACACGTTACTGGTGTATATTCATGATGGTTCATGTTCTAGTGGGTCACACACATGTTACTTGTGTATATTCATGATTGTCCATGTTCTAGTGGGTCACACACGTGTTACTGGTGTATATTCATGATGGCCCATGTTCATGATGGCCCATGTTCTAGTGGTTCACACATGTTACTTGTGTATATTGATGATGGCTCATGTTCTAGTGGGTCACACATACGTTACTTTTGTTTATTCATGATGGCCCATGTGCTAGTTTGTCACACACATATTACTTGTGTATTTTCATAATTTCCCATGTTCTAGTGGGTCACACACATGTTACTGGTGTTTGTTCCTTATGGCCTATGTTCTAGTGGGTCACACATGTTACTGGTGTATATTAATGATGGCCCATGTTCTAGTGGGTCACACATGTTACTTGTGTATATTCATTATGCCCCATGTTCTAGTGGGTCACACACACGTTATGTGTGTATATTCATGATGGCCGATGTTCTAGTGGGTCACACACACGTTTCTTGTGTTTATTCATGATGACCCATGTTCTAGTGGGTCACACATGTTACTTGTGTTTATTCATGATGCCCCATGTTCTAGTTGGAGGCCCATGTTCTAGTGGGTCACACACATGTTACTTGTGTTTATTCATGATGGCTCATGTTCTAGTTGGAGGCCCATGTTCTAGTGGGTCACACACTTGTTACTTGTGTATATTCATGATGGCCCATGTTCTAGTGGGTCACACACATGTTACTTGGGTCGGGCGAATGAGACGGCGTAAAATAACGGTATGGGTTCCTC
Organism: Conchocele bisecta; assembly: GCA_029237695.1. Lineage (NCBI taxonomy): Eukaryota > Metazoa > Mollusca > Bivalvia > Lucinida > Thyasiridae > Conchocele > Conchocele bisecta. The sequence goes on along the minus strand of CM055271.1, from coordinate 47,871,314 downwards.
CGTATAGGAATCACGATTTGCCTGGTTTGACCCTCGGGTTCGTTTTTACCTTTGGCTCTTTAGTTGCCTGGGAGTTGAATTGGGTTATTGCCCATTATAAAAATAGTAACATTATTACTGATCCTTCTGCTTTTGGGAGGGGCCAAGTGATTCTGGTGTGGCGAGGACCTGGCATCGAATCAGGATTATTCTGATTTCAGGGCTGAATATATAGTTTTGTTATTGTAAATATTCAGTTCTGATTTTGGGATTTTCCCCTTTGTACATGTACTTGAACATGTACATGTACTTATACAGGTAATATATGGGATTTAGTACTAAACCCATTGACCCGGCCTTAAATGACCTCAGGGGTATATTCATGATGGCCCATGTTCTAGTGGGTCACACACACATTACTTGTGTTTATTCATGATGGTCCATGTTCTAGTGGGTCACACACATGTTACTTATGTATATTCATGATGGCCCATGTTCTAGTGGGTCACACACACGTTACTTGTGTTTATTCATGATGGTCCAGGTTCTAGTGGGTCACACACATGTTACTTGTGTATATTCATGATGACCCATGTTCTAGTGGGTCACACACATGTTATTTGTGTATGTTCATGATGGTCCATGTTCTAGTGAATCACACACATGTTACTTGTGTATATTCATGATGGCCCATGTTCTAGTGGGTCACACACATATTACTTTTGTATATTCATGATGGCCCATGTTCTAGTGGGTTACACACATGTTACTGCTGTATGTTCATGATGGCCCATGTACTAGTGGGTCACACACATGTTACTGGTGTATATTCATGATGGCCCATGTACTAGTGGGTTACACACATGTTAATGGGGTATATTCATGATGGCCCATGTTCTAGTGAGTCACACACATGTTACTTGTGTATATTCATGATGGCCCATGTTCTAGTGGGTCGCACACATTAATGGGTATATTCATGATGGTCCATGTTCTGGTGGGTCACACACATGTTACTTGTGTATATTCATGATGACCCATGTTCTAGTGGATCACACACATGTTACTGGTGTATAATCATGATGGTCCATGTTCTAGTGGATCACACATGTTACTGGTGTATATTCATGATGGCCCATGTTCTAGTGGGTCACACACGTTACTAGGTATATTCATGATGGTCCATGTTCTGGTGGGTCACACACATGTTACTTGTATATATTCATGATGGCACATGTTCTAGTGGTGTATAATCGTGATGGGCCATGTTCTAGTGGGTATATTCATGATGTTCTAGTGGGTCACACTTGTTACTTGTGTATATTCATGTTGGCCCATGTTCTGGTGGGTCACACATGTTACTTGTGTATATTCATGATGGTTCATGTTCTAGTGGGTCACAGATGTTACTTGTGTATATGCATGATGGCGCATGTTCTAGTGGGTCACACACATGTTACTGGGGTATATTCATGATGACCCATGTTCTAGTGGGTCACACACGTTACTGGGATATATTCATGTTGGCCCATGTTCTAATGGGTCACACACGTTGCTGGTGTATATTCATGTTCTACTGTGTCGTATTTATGTTGTAAGATCCCTTTACTCGGCCATTCGGCGACTAGTCAGTACATGAGAAGGTGAAATTTAATGATGGGGTTCATCATTACCGGGGTTCCACCTTATAGGAATCACGATCTGCCTGGTTTGGCCCTCAGGTACTTTTTTTATCTTTGGCTCTTTTGTTACCTGGGAGTTGAATTGGGTTATAACTGGAATAAACTCTGGGATTGGTAAAAAAATGCTTAAAATACTGATAACGCTAGTTATCATTCAGTATTTATAAGCATGTTTTTGAAGCGATGGTTACTAATTTATATCATTGAAATTATTTGTATTTGGTATGTTGTTTCTAAATGTTGTACAGTATTATCATTTCACGACAAAAAATAAAGAAATCTCACAATTATTCCTTGCTGGCACATGTATTGCGAAATTGCCAAATTATGCTAAGCCACATTATCTCCGCTGCTTATCACAGTTTCCGATAGCATACATTTGAATATAACGCATGTATATTTGATCAAATGTACGGGTTGATTTATATGAGACATGCCATGTGATTTTATAACATCGGACATCTGCGTAATTTCATTAAACGAGACGGCGTAAAATTAATGGTAGGGGTTCCTCCTTATAGGAATCACAATTTGCCTGGTTTGGCCCTCAGGTACGTTTTTATCTTTGGCTCTTTGGAATGGAATTGGGTTATTGCCCATTATAAAAGTAGTAAGATTATTACTGTTCCTACTGCTTTTCAAGTTTTGGGAGGGGGCCAAGTGATTCTGGTATGGCGAGGACCTTGCATCAGATCATGATTATTCTGATTTCAGGGCTGAATATATAGTTTTTATTGTAAATATTCAGTTCTGGTTTTGGGATTTTTCCCCTATTTGTACATGTACTTGAACATGTACATGCACTTGTACAGGTAATATATGGGATTTAGTACTAAACCCATTGACCCGGCCTTAAATGACCTTAGCTGTTGATAGGCCGTTAAACCCCAACAAACAAACAAACATAAATAAAGTCAAAAGTTGACAAAATCTTTCGAGAATATGCAGAATATAATTTTTTATGTACATTGAAAGTTTTGTCAATTTTTGACGCCATATACGGAAAATATTGTCAATTTTGTAAACGCATTTCATGAAATTGCGCAGAAGTCCAAAGGTACAAAATCACATGGCGTGTCTCATATATGTAATTTACTGTGCATGAAGCCAAAAAAGACATATTAGATATCTGAGACATCATCCGAGACATATAGAATAGTAGGTTAGAGCCGTGAATGGGAAAAAATATATACTATTCTATATATCCCGTCAACACCTACAAATGGCTGTAAAATGCAATACACATAACCCCAGCCACCGCACATATTCATACGCAGTGATTAGGTCGTATTGACAGGATATCAAAAATATTTCACGGCACCTTATTTCACGGCACATACGCACTGTGTTGACGGATAAACAGTCACTTTAATTCACATTGTAGTATGTAATAGTAGTATATAATATATGATTTTATTTGCTGGTGATATGTATGGGGTAAGCATATATACAAGTATTACAAACATGAGATTGGTGTGGTAATATATTATTATAAGTCAGGGATTCCGCTGGCGATCGCCACGGCGATTTTTTTATTTTGCCCAGCGGAATCCCTGTACGTGATGTGATTTTGTACCTAAGAAGATGTGCGATATCTTTCGAAAGATCGGATTAGTTTTGCCCTAGGTGTTAGAACACCTGACTTCCAATCCGGAGCTTGTGGGCATCAAAAATACTTTCATAGTATTTCCATCCCACTGGTCTGTTGGATGAGACTTTAAACTGTGGTCTCATCTCTATATGACCGTAGCTGTTGCTGGGACGTTAAGCCCATTTACATCCGAAAGATCCTTACAAAATTTACGATATTTTCAGGGAAAATGCAACTTTTGTCCACTGTCGACATCATTTACAAAAAAAGTATCACAGTTTCTGTAACAATTTTCATAAAATAAACTTCTAATAGGCGTTTCCAGCTTGGAAAAAAATCTGTAGAAAACCGTAGGCTATGTAAATAATTTGTAAAAATGTCGCATGTATGATTTTTATACCCCGGCATAGTTTGTCAAGGGGTATATAGTTTTTGTATTTCCGTCCGTTGGTCTGTCCGTCCGTCCATAATATTTGCGTATGTCGTCCAGGCAGTGACATGGGGTATCTGTGATCCTCTGCTCACTGGCACTACTGTCTGTTTCACGAAAGCTGCCCAAATTGTACGGCTGTATAAACAATTCAAAAACAAGATTTCTTTTGATAATATTAAATTAAAGGAAAAATTAAGAATGAGCCTTCTTTTTATTTCGTGAAATTTGGTCAAATATTGATTTTATTGCGAAAAAACAATTTCCCCATATCTTCACGGAGTGAAGATGTCTATGGGGATTTAACATGGGGAAATTTTTTTGAATTTTAGAAATACTGGACCGATTTTTAAAATTTAACTTTTGTTTTCTTAGATCATATCCAAGCTATCTAGCCAGGTTTCGGAGTCGATTTCCAAAAAAAAAAAATCGTTTTTTGACTCCTCCCACATTTCCTTACCACTTTTTCGCCCATGTTAAATTCCCATAGACAAATCAATTTTTCGCAATAAAATCAATATTTGACCAAATTTCACGATAAAAAGAAAGCTCATTCTTAAATTTTCCTTTAATTTAATATTATCGAAAAAAAATATGGTTTTTGAATTGTTTATATGGCCGTAAAATTTGGGCAGCTTTCGTGAAACAGACTATAGTTGTGCAAACTATTATTGTAAAATCTGTTTTTCACTATATCTCGGCTAATATTGCAGAACACCACCACAATTCGGCGTTAAAGATCACAAAATATGTCTGAGGTGGCCACCTGTGTCGAGCACGTGCCGTTGAGCAAATTAGTATTTGAAGAATACTTTGAGGTTGGGAGTTCATCCTTACCGGAATCCTGATATCCCTGGTTTGAGCCTAACATGTACATGTACTTGTACAGGTAATATATGGGATTTAGTACTAAACCTTAAATTACCTTAGCTCTTGATGGGCCGTTAAACACCCACAAACAGACGAAACAAACAAATTGACCCTCAGGTACAATTTTGGCTTTCGGGTATGTGAGTAGTTGAATCGGGTTATACCCTTTATAAAAGTGATAAGATTAGTACTAATCCTATTACTTTTGGGGAGTGGGACTAAGTGACTCTGGTGTGGAAAGGACCTGGCACCAGTAGCCGATTTCTGTTTACACATCAGCAGACCGCACTTATTGAATAGTTAGCTTCTAAATGAAAATACATCTTGGTATTTCATTAGAATTGTCTCCTTGAAAACAATTCTCATGAAATACCAAGATGTGTTTTCATGTGAAAATAAGAAAATATGCTATATTTGTGGTCTGTTTATTGTTTTCTGTAGCATGATAAAGATACCACAATATTTCCATTGCTTTTTGATACTCACTACTTCTGATTTCAATTGGGTTTTTGGCAATTTTAAGTGGGTATTTATGCAAATATGCACCTTATCTGGAGCTCTAAATACAAATATACAAGTGAATATATAAATACCAAAATTGTTACACACACATTTGGGAATGTTTTGTAGCTATGGATGTTTGGACTAGACTCGGTGTGTTCACATTTCTGTAGGTAATATACAGTAGAACCTCTCTAAACCAGTAGCCGATTTCATCAAAATTGCAAAGTATACTTACCTATCAAAGTAGACTTTGAGGGAGTAATCATTGATTTTTCCCAAAATGAATTATTTCATATAGAACGAACAACTGCATACTATATTTGATGATTAAAAGTATGCAAAATTATTATACTGAATTTATTACATTATCACAGCCAGTTTGGCTGTGATAATGTAATAAATTCAGTATAATAAAAATTAATAAGGTCAGGTTATTCTAATTTCAGGACTAAAAATATATTTTTTTCTGTAAATATTCAGTACTGATTTTTGGATTACAGAAAAAAAATTATTTTTAGTCCTGAAATTAGTACTAAGCTTATCACCATCACAACAGGTAACATAATAGGGAATCCACCCCATTAACATGACATAAAATGACCTTAGTTGTTGATACGCCATTAAACACCAATCAATCAAATCTAATGTGTGGCTGATCGTGAGTCGGCAAGAAAACGTTGAGCAGGTTGTAAGCCGTATACCCGGTATGTATGTGGCATGTATGTTGAGTAATCCTCGGTGACTCTTTCCTTAATTTATTAAATTGTAGTCTGTAATGTAGATAGATGTATGTAGTGAATCGTTGTGTAATTTTACACAAACTGTTAACTGGGATTCCGCTGGGGAAAATAAAAAAAATCGCCACTTCAAAAAAAAAAAAAAAAAAAATTTTTTTTTATTATTTTTTTTTTTTCGAAAATTGTAATTTTGTTATCGCCAATTGTTTATTTTTATTGCCAATTGCGAAAGTGGCGATCTCGAGCGGAATCCCTGTATTAATTGTGGCTGTGCCCAGAGAAATGGGGCTTATGGGTTTTGCAACCAGTGCAGATCCATATCAGCCTGGCTGATCAGGATCTGCACTGTTTGCCATTCCATCAATTAAACACCCGTTATGCTTCTATCAGTTATCCCGTCTCTATATGACCTTAGCTGTTACGTGGACGTTAAAGGTACATGCCCACGCAGTAGGCACAAACTGTTCTTTATAGGAATTAAATAAGTGTATAATTATGTCACTATTCCACCAGTTCTAAAAATTACGTGTGCCCGCTATACAAATATAATCATTTATTAATTATCAATTTACTGTTAGCGACGCGCGGCGGTAACAGTCTATTTTGATAATGTGCGGGGACGACGGCTTGTGGTGCGCATGTGCAGTATACTACGCGCGCCAGTAGGCTTCCCAATATGTAAACAAGAATATCAACATGTCGAAACGTCCAGGACGGAAATTGTATGAAACGGCGTCGGCCAAAAAAAAGGCGAAATGTCTGAGGGACAGGCAGTACAGAGAGAGAGTGGTTAATATTGGCGACCAGATCACCAAATGGAAAGAGTTACGTGGAGATTTTTCTTCTCAACTTCCGATACTTCACTGCACATGTCAAAGATGTGATATGATTGACCGTGTCACGTGACGCGTATTGGTAAAAATAGCACGAGGTCGGAAAATACCCTTTCTGGTCGCGGCATATAAAATGCGATTTAACACCAATTAACACGCGCCATAATTAAAAATAACTCGTAAGTGGGTAGCCAAATGGCTCGTATAAGGCATGACAGAAAATGAAAAGTAGTAGTACAGTGTAACCTGCTGCATGGGCATGTACCTTTAAACCCATTCACTTTCAATTTTTATGCCACCAGGTTTCGAAGAAACGGGTGGCATATAGTGTTTGGGCCGTCCATCTGTCCGTCTGTCCGTCCGTCACACTTTTCGGTTAACCACTTTGTCACAGTTTCTCAAATATGCTGCAGGTGGCATCCGCGTTCGACAGACGCATTTCTTGTTTTCACTTTTTCTATCAGTTACTTAGGGGTGAAAGCGTTAAGGTAAATGAGCTCTTTATAACTTATAAACCCACTTGTTGTCATACAGTAGGTGGACATTTTCTATGTCCCAGTAGCCTATTTCACCAACATTGCAAAGTATACTTATCTAGCAAAGGATACTTTGAGGGAGAAATTTTCAATTTACGGATAAATTTATTAATTTTTAGCCAGGTTTTTTGCTTGGCGAAAGCCGGGCGGGCGGGCGGGCGGGCGGCGTCCACAATCAATGTTAAGTTTTCGTGTTTGAGTCCATTTCTTTGTAACTGTACCACCTAGGACCACCAAACTTTCACAGCTTCATAATCAAGGGGTGCCCACCACATATCACTATCCAACATGTTACTTTTTTTTTAACTTGACCCATTTTTTTCCGCGTAGTCGACTTAGCCATTTTCAATGTTAAGTTTTCGCGTTTACAATGTTAAGTTTTCGTGTTTAAGTCCATTTCTTTGGTACTGTACCACCTAGGACCACCAAACTTTCACAGCTTCATAATCAAGGGGTACCCACCACATATCACTATCCAACATGTTACTTTTTTTTTTAACTTCACCCATTTTTTCCGCGCAGTCGACTTAGCCATTTTCAATGTTAAGTTTTCGCGTTTACAATGTGAAGTTTTCGTGTTTAAGTCCATTTCTTTGGTACTGTACCACCTAGGACCAACAAACTTTCACAGCTTCATAACCAAGGGGTGCCTACCACATACAACTATCCAACATGTGACCATTTTTTCACCTTCACCTATTATTTCTACGTAATTGACTTAGCCATTTTCAACGTTAACTTTTTAACGTTCGTCTGGTTAAAGTTTTTTGGTTTTAAAACTTTTTCGTTATACTATATCTCTGCAACTGCTTCGCCCATTACCTTGAAACTTCACATGGGTGTTTATCATCATCCATATTTTCATTCTAACCCCCAACCGTGCGGCCCCTGTGCCCAATGTCAAGGTTAAATTACTTTGAATTTTTTTGTTAAAGTTTTTTCGTGTACTATATCTCTGCAACTGCTTCACCCAATACCTTGATACTTCACATGGGTGTTTATCATCATTGTCGCACCTGCTTGCGGAAAGCGCGATCCTGTGCCCAATGTCAAGGTCAAATTACTTTGAATTTTTTTGTTAAAGTTTTTTCGTGTACTATACCTCTGCAACTGCTTCACCCAATACCTTGATACTTCACATGGGTGTTTATCATCATTGTCGCACCTGCTTGCGGAAAGCGCGATCCTGTGCCCAATGTCAAGGTCAAATTACTTCGAATTTTTTTGTTAAAGTTTTTTTCGTGTACTATATCTCTGCAACTGCTTCACCCAATACCTTGATACTTCACATGGGTGTTTATCATCATTGTCGCACCTGCTTGCGGAAAGCGCGATCCTGTGCCCAATGTGAAGGTCAAATTACTTTGAATTTTTTTTGTTAAAGTTTTTTCGTGTACTATATCTCTGCAACTGCTTCACACCCAATACCTTGATACTTCACATGGGTGTTTATCATCATTGTCGCACCTGCTTGCGGAAAGCGCGATCCTGTGCCCTATGTCAAGGTCAAATTGCTTTGAATTTTTTTGTTAAAGTTTTTTCGTGTACTATATCTCTGCAACTGCTTCCACCCAATACCTTGATACTTCACATGGGTGTTTATCATCATTGTCGCACCTGCTTGCGGAAAGCGCGATCCTGTGCCCAATGTCAAGGTCAAATTACTTTGAATTTTTGTGTAAAGTGTTTTTCGTGTACTATATCTCTGCAACTGCTTCACCCAATACCTTCATACTTCACATGGGTGTTTATCATCATTGTCGCACCTGCTTGCGGAAAGCGCGATCCTGTGCCCAATGTCAAGGTCAAATTACTTTGAATTTTTGTGTTAAAGTTTTTTCGTGTACTATATCTCTGCAACTGCTTCACCCAATACCTTGATACTTCACATGGGTGTTTATCATCATTGTCGCACCTGCTTGCGGAAAGCGCGATCCTGTGCCCAATGTCAAGGTCAAATTACTTCGAATTTTTTTGTTAAAGTTTTTCGTGTACTATATCTCTGCAACTGCTTCACCCAATACCTTGATACTTCACATGGGTGTTTATCATCATTGTTGCACCTGCTTGCGGAAAGCGCGATCCTGTGCCCAATGTCAAGGTCAAATTGCTTTGAATTTTTTTGTTAAAGTTTTTTTCGTGTACTATATCTCTGCAACTGCTTCACCCAATACCTTGATACTTCACATGGGTGTTTATCATCATTGTCGCACCTGCTTGCGGAAAGCGCGATCCTGTGCCCAATGTCAAGGTCAAATTACTTTGAATTTTTTTGTTAAAGTTTTTTCGTGTACTATATCTCTGCAACTGCTTCACCCAATACCTTGATACTTCACATGGGTGTTTATCATCATTGTCGCACCTGCTTGCGGAAAGCGCGATCCTGTGCCCAATGTCAAGGTCAAATTACTTTGAATTTTTGTGTTAAAGTTTTTTCGTGTACTATAACTCTGCAACTGCTTCACCCAATACCTTGATACTTCACATGGGTGTTTATCATCATTGTCGCACCTGCTTGCGGAAAGCGCGATCCTGTGCCCAATGTCAAGGTCAAATTACTTCGAATTTTTTTGTTAAAGTTTTTCGTGTACTATATCTCTGCAACTGCTTCACCCAATACCTTGATACTTCACATGGGTGTTTATCATCATTGTTGCACCTGCTTGCGGAAAGCGCGATCCTGTGCCCAATGTCAAGGTCAAATTGCTTTGAATTTTTTTGTTAAAGTTTTTTCGTGTACTATATCTCTGCAACTGCTTCACCCAATACCTTGATACTTCACATGGGTGTTTATCATCATTGTCGCACCTGCTTGCGGAAAGCGCGATCCTGTGCCCAATGTCAAGGTCAAATTACTTTGATTTTTTTTGTTAAAGTTTTTTTTCGTGTACTATATCTCTGCAACTGCTTCACCCAATACCTTGATACTTCACATGGGTGTTTATCATCATTGTCGCACCTGCTTGCGGAAAGCGCGATCCTGTGCCCTATGTCAAGTTCAAATTACTTTGAATATTTTTTGTTAAAGTTTTTTCGTGTACTATATCTCTGCAACTGCTTCACCCAATACCTTGATACTTCACATGGGTGTTTATCATCATTGTCACACCTGCTTGCGGAAAGCGCGATATCGTCGGCATTTTGGCATACGTCCGTCCGTTCGTCCGTGTGTCCGGTTAAAGTTTTTCCATCTACTATATCTATTTTTTTAGTGTCCATGCCTCGCCCCAAGGCGCGACATGCAGGCCACGGCCATCTAGTCTACAAAAAGTGGGTATAATTATGTTATCCAAGTGTCTATGCTTGGAAAAAACCTGGCCTTCGTGGCTTTGCCTCGTTTCTTGTTATTATACTGAATTTATTACATTATCACAGCCATTTTGGCTGTGATAATGTAATAAATTCAGTATAATAATTCTGCATACCTTTAATCATCAAATATATGAAGGCGTTAGTCGTTCTATATGAAATAATGACTTTCAGTAAAAATAAATGATTACTCCCTCAAAGTCTACTTTGCTAGATAAGTATACTTTGCAATTTTAATGAAATCGGCTACAGGTCCGAGTCTTTCACATTAGCATGAGCGTTAGATTTTGTACAAATCCTTGAAACCATCAACCCCACACACCTGTCTGTCGGTCACATTGTTAGTATATTCTCCAAGGTGTGTTTTGTTTCTGTTATGCATAACACTTAGATATATTAAATATGTTGTGTGTGTATATTTGTTGTTTCTTTTTATAAGGCGTGGTCGTGAACATACGATGGGTGATTTAACGATCGGGGTTCGTCCTTACCGGAATGCCGAATTACATGGTTTGGCCCTCATGTACATTTTTAGCCTTCTGATACTTCAGAGCTAAATCATGTTATGCCCCATTAAAAGAAGATTAGTGATGATGATATTACTTTTGGGGTTGGAGCTAAGTGACTGGTGTGGAATGGACCTGGCACCAGGTCAGGATATTCTAGTTTCAGGGGTGGCAGGTGGGAGTATGCGATGGGTAATTTAACGACCGGGGTTCATCCTTACCGGAATTCGACTGGAGACCTGGTTTGGCCCTCACATACATCTTTGGCATTTTGTATGTGACAGATGAATCTGGTTATACCCCTTATGTGAGTATTATGATTATTCGTAATCCTATTTTAGGGGAAGGGGCCAAGTGACTGGTGTGGTATGGACCTGGCACCAGGTCAGGTTATTCTAATTTCAGGGCTGAATATATTGGGATCCCCCCCCCCCCCCTCCCCCATGTAGCAGGTTAAAACGGGACCGAACCCGTTTGCCCAGTCACCCGTTTACATGACCTTAGCTGTTGATAGGACGTTAAACACCAATAAACAAACAAACAAATTAATTTCAGGGCTGAATATATATTTGTTTGCAAATATTGAGTTATGATTTTGGGAATCTCCCACATTATGGACAGGTTAAATACGGGATAGACGCTATGGGGCTCCCCAGGGACCCGATTCACTTAACGTTGTATGATGAAAAAAGTAGTTTGTAGTGTTTTGTTCTAATAATACTTCTGTTTTCGACATACATGTACATGTATACTATACATAAATATGAATGTATACATGAAAGTTTTGTCAACATCAGCTGTCACAGAAAAAACAGTTATTGTATACGCGGCAGCACGATTTACCCAAATCTACCCAAATCTTACCAAATCTTACCCCAATCTACCCAAATCTTCATTAAAAATAACATTTATGATTATATTATATACTTTTTCTACAATATATCATTAGTATATCATATAATAAGCACATTTTGACCGAAAAAAGGAAGAATAAAGCACATATTTCCGCGGGAAAGCTATTAATATGGCATTATTATAAAGGGAGACTACCGTGATCGAGACTCATTAATTATGTCTAACTTCATGTTATCATCGATCATTATTGCGCATCGCACATGTATATGTGGCTGTGACTGAAGAAATGGGTTTATGGGTGTTGTGACCAGTGTAGATCCAGATCAGCCTGTGCATCCGCACATTCTGATTAGCATCTGCAACATTCGTCATTCCATAAATGAAACCCCAGTCATGCTTCGAACCAGCAATATAGGTTGTTAACGAGCTACAGAAGGGTGTTATTTAATCAGAACCTACACTGGTCACAATTTTGATAAGCACAATTTATCCAGTCACAGTACATGCATTAGTTTTACAATATCAGTAATTTATATATTTAAATTATATATTACTATATACATATAATTATACTAGTTGGCAGAACAGTTTGCACGCACTGTCTCCTTTGATGTAAACATTAGGGGGTTCTACTGTTTTTATTTGTATTTCAATTAAAAATGTGGATTATCTTCCTTGGCTTCCTAGTATAAGTTAATCGCGGTACCCTCCCTTCATTTTTGTCGCGCCCGCTTGCGGAAAGCGCGATATAGTCAGCCGTTTGGCGTACGTACGTACGTACGTACGTGTGTCCGGTTAAAGTTTTTGGTTAAGTTGTTTGGTTAAGTTTTTTGGTTAAAATGTTTGGTTAAGTTCTTTGGTTAAAGTTTTTGGTTAAGTTTTTTGGTTAAGTTGTTTGGTTAAGTTTTTTGGTTAAAGTTTTTGGTTAAGTTATTTGGTTAAAGTTTTTGGTTAAGTTTTTTGGTTAAAGTTTTTCGTTAAAGTTTTTCGTTATAGTATATCTCTGCAACTGTTTTGCCCATTACCTTGAAACTTCACATGGGTGTTTATCATCATGTATATTTTCATTCTACCACCCCTCCCGTGCGGCCCCTGTGCCCAATGTCAAGGTCAAATTACTTTGAAGTTTTTGGTTAAGTTTTTTGGTTAAAGTTTTTGGTTAAGTTTTTTGGTTAAGTTTTTTGGTTAAAGTTTTTCGTTATACTACATCTCTGCAACTGCTTTGCCCATTACCTTGAAAATTCATATGGGTGTTTATCATCATCTATATTTTCATTCTACCCCCTCCTGTGCGGCCCCTGTGTCCAATGTCAAGGTCAAATTACTTTGAAGTTTTTGGTTAAGTTCTTTGGTTAAAGTTTTTGGTTAAGTTTTTTGGTTAAGCTTTTTGGTTAAAGTTTTTCGTTATACTACATCTCTGCAACTGCTTTGCCCATTACCTTGAAACTTCACATGGGTGTTTATCATCATCTATATTTTCATTCTAACCCCCTCCCTTGCTGCCCCTGTGCCCAATGTCAAGGTCAAATTACTTTGAAGTTTTTGGTTAAGTTTTTTGGTTAAAGTTTTTTGGTTAAGTTTTTGGTTAAAGTTTTTTGGTTAAGTTTTTTGGTTAAAGTTTTTCGTTATACTGTATCTCTGCAACTGCTTTGCCCATTACCTTAAAACTTCACATGGGTGTTTATCATCATCTATATTTTCATTCTACCCCCCTTCCGTGCGGCCCCTGTGCCCAATGTCAAGGTCAAATTACTTTGAAGTGTTTTGGTTAAAGTTTTTGGTTAAAGTTTTTGGTTAAGTTTTTTTGTTACCGTAAGTTTTTTGGTTAAAGTTTTTTGTTATACTATATCTCTGCAACTGCTTTGCCCATTACCTTGGAACTTCATATGGGTGTTTATCATCATCTATATTTTCATTCTACCCCCTCCCGTGCGGCCCCTGTGCCCAATGCCAAGGTCAAATTACTTTGCGGAAAGCGCGATATAGTCGGCACTTTGGCGTACGTACGTTTTCATTCTACCCCCCTTCCGTGCGGCCCCTGTGCCCAATGTCAAGGTCAAATTACTTTGAAGGTTTTGGTTAAGTTTTTTGGTTAAAGTTTTTGGTTAAGTTTTTTGGTTAAGTTTTTTTTTTGGTTAAAGTTTTTTGTTATACTATATCTCTGCAACTGTTTTGCCCATTACCTTGAAACTTTACATGGGTGTTTATCATCATCTGTATTTTCATTCTACCCCACTCCCGTGCGGCCTCGGATCTGCTTCACATTTCACACACGCATTGCTCCAATGGTCCTCTACCACCCTGTGACAAATCCACATTTGTCCCGCCCCCGCTAAGCCCAGGGTCAAGGTTACAGACTTGGTGCGTTCAAAACCTTAACGCTCAGGTAAATGGCTTTTAATTTCTATTTCCTTGCTCGGATCTGCTTCACATTTCGCACACGCAGTGCTACAATGGTCCTCTACCGCCCGGCCCCGTGCAGGCACCGGGGCGGGATCAACTGATCCTGAGAATAGTGCTGCAGTAGCCATTGCTTGTCGTAAAAGGCGACTAAACTGGCTTAACGATTAGGTTCATACTTTCCGGAACCCACTATACCGGATTTGGCCCTCATGTACATTTTTGGCTTTCTTGTATGTGAGAGTTGAGTCAGGCTATGCCCCATATATAAAAGTAAGATTAGCGCTAATCCTATTACTTTTAGGGGATGGGATAAATGATGCTGGTGTGGCGAGGGCCTGGCACCAGCTCAGGTTGTTCTAATTTCAGGACTGAATATATATTTTGATTGTAAATATTGAGTTCTGAAGTTGGGATTTACCCCCCTCGGACAGGTGGATACGGGACTCGACCCCGTTGACCCGTCTGCGTGTAGACTCCCTGAGGCTTGTACCTCTATGTCAGAAAAGCGGACGTTAAACCCTATTCACTCACTCACTCACTCACTCACTCCTCTACCGCCCTGTAACAAATACACATTCGTCCCGCCCCCGTTAAGCCCATGGTCAAGGTCATAGACTTGGTTCATTTAAAACCTTAACGCCCAGGTAAATGTCTTATAATTTCATACCACGGATATGTTTGATACTTATCACATGCATTGCTCTAATGGTCCTCTATTGCCCTGTGAAAAATCCATGATCGTCCCGCCCCTTCTAAGCACAGGGTCGTCACATATTTGGTGCGTTTGAAACGTTGTTTCCTTGCATGGATCTGGTTGATATTTCACACATGCAATGCTCTAATGGTCCTCTACCACCATGTGACAAATCCACTATCGTGCCACCCCCGCTAACCCCAGTGTCAATGTCACATACTTGGTGTGTTCGAAACTCGGGTAAGTGGCTTATAATGTCATTGCGTGGATCTGCTTGATATTTCACAAACCCATTAGTCTGAAGGTCTGCTATCATGCTGTGACAACAGATCCATGCTTCTCTGGCCCTGTGTGTTTTCAAATATGCCTCGTTTTCTTTGGCTGCCAGCGGGGACATTCGTGTACCGACAGGCCACATTTCTAGTTATTATACTGAATTGATTACATTATCACAGCCATTTTGGCTGTGATAATGTAATACATTCAGTATAATAATTTTGCATACTTTTAATCTTCAAATGTATGCAGTCGTTAATTCTAGATGAAATAATGCATTTCTGGAAAAACAAATGATTACTCCCTCAAAGTATACTTTGCTAGATAAGGCCAGTTTTTTTTTATTTGTTGGTTTACGGATTTTTTTTCCGCGAGATCGGGTCGGTCGGTCGGAAAAAAATAAAAATAAAAAAAAGTTTTTTCAATTTTTTTATTCTTTTTGGCACAGGGTTGGGTCGGTCGGGGAAATAAAAAAAAAAAGAAAAAAAAAGTCTGTCGAACGCGGATGCCACCGGCGGCATATTGAAGAAACTGACAAACGGGTGAACCAAAAGTGTTAAGTCAAAGGGTGAAGGTCATATGTAGTATGGCAAGGCAGGTGTGTAGCATACATGCAAATGAATGAAGTATGGAAATATTGAAGCAGTTAAGCAACTTATGTAGATGCTATGGCCAGTTTGAGAAACTGTGACAAACTGGTTAACCGAAATTGCTAAGTCCTTTCAGCAGCCCTGTGAAGGTCAAAAGGTCAAGGTAATATAAAGTATGACAAGGCAGGTATAGCACACATACCAATGAATGATGCGTTGAAATATTGAAGAACTTGAGCAACTTATGTAGAAGATATGGCCGGTTTGAGAAACTGTTACGCAGTGGTTAACCGAACGTGTGACGGACAGACGGACGGTCCGAACACCATAAAAATCACATTTTTAAGGCACATGGTTGGATCGGTTCACCCTTTTAAGGCTCATGGTGGGGTCGGTTTGTGGTCGGTAAAAAACAAAAAGGCCAGTGATTGTGATAGAGTGAAACTTGTGTTAACCGGCATCGTCTCGGACCAAGAGTTTGTCGGTTAACGTAGGGAGTCGGTTCAGCAAGTTTCTTTATATTCTACATAGCAACTCAGTTTCATATTCACATACTGTTGAATGTTGATCACTGTGAATGGGTTGCGTAATGCGTACATATTAATACCGTATCTGGTATAATTAAATACAAGACAACGAAGCGGCGATATAGTTGAAACGAATATCAGTGGGGGTGGCACGAGTGTGGATTTTTGGCAGTGCGGATTTTTGGCAGGGCGGTAGAGGACCCTAGGAAGAACTCATACATGAAATATGAAGCAAATCGGAGCAAGAAAACAGAAAATATAGGCCATTTACCTGAGCGTTAAGGTTTTGAATTTTTGCATTCAATCTGAAGGAGATATATCAAATCATATCGAATCGTCCATTCGCAGGTTGTTGTTGTTGTCGCTGCTGCTAAGATCCGGTTTCCGCCACTTACTTTTCTCGGCACAGCAAAAAAAATATTTTTTTTCCTTTTTTTTTTTTTTGGATCGGAGGTAAAAAAATCTAAAAAAAAATTGGAAATTAAATTTTTTATTTTTTTCCACATTGTCAAAAAATCGGTCGGCGGATCTGTAAACCAACTAATAAAAAAAAAACTGGCCTAAGTATACTTAGCAATGTTGGTGAAATAGGCTACAAATGTCGGAGTGAGAGATTCCACGGTAATTCCGACACATGAGCACTCGAAGACATAATTATATGTGTGCTTTCTAATTACAAACGGACAATACAGGTCATTGAAACCCAACAGATGTAGTCACTGGGCGGTTTTCTGGGTCTCGAGTTTACTTATAGAGGTTCTACTGTATGTGCACAAGGAGTATCAGTTTTTCTTGATTAGAACATGTGCACGTTTCGCATGCACGCAGCATTAACTAATTAATGAAACAAATATCAAATTAACAGGGAAGCAAACTTCGTTAATACATTTGCAACAATATACACTATCTCTATAGTGACTGGTACCAATTGTCACAATACCCCTTGATTAAAATGAATTGCTGAATAATCTGATGCGGTTTGTGGATCTCTAATAATATGGCTTCTATAGACAAACGACATGATGTCGTGATCTGCCGAACAGTACTCAGCTATAAAAACAATCGGCGAAAACCCGTCTGAGTGCTCGTTCTGGGCCGAATTGGCAAGGGGCGAAAACCTCGAGTTAAAATAGATTTTTGGAGAACATAAATGATAAATAGAGATTTCTATTCTAATTTCTGAAAATGGAAGCCGAAACCAAAGATTGTATTCGTGCACCGAACCATGGAGTTATGAATCGCGAATAATCGAGTATGGCGGTTAATCGTCGCTACAGAAACAATAACATACATTTAACACAAAAAAGGAAACAGAACATTTATCACACTGAAAAGGCGATCAAGCTAAGTTGTATTATTTTTATGGCGTAAGACCCGTGTTTTTAAAAAAGTTCAACTCGCCAAATATGTATTGCGACCGACATAATCTCATTTGCATCAAAGCTCTAAGACCTCAAATTTGGATGGTGGTTGTATAATTCTTCGCTAGTGCTCGAATAATAACGGGTTATAAAAATATTTACCTACGCGTGATACACTGAGCAATGCACTAACGTCATCTCACAAGATTCTCGACCTTAATGTTTAATTTACTTAATTTAATCTATGTAATTACCATTCAAACATTTAATTACTGTTCATATGCATTTAGTATTCATTAGTGCAATAATTATCATTAATTTCCACCCAATATTCATACAATTAAAGACAATTTACATAAACATTTCTTACTATACGTACAAGGGCCTTTTCGTCGTAGTTTAGCTCATATTACTGCATGCAGTTGTACAATAGTAATATTTTCCAGTATAACTATAATATTATTAACCCTTAGACGCTATCTTATTTTTTTGTCGTCTACTGTTTATTTTCTATTTTCCATTTTTATCATCAAAAACATGCTTTGACAGCACTTTAGAATAATTGTATCCCCCGGACTCCGTCGGGGGATACTATGGATTTGACAGCGCGCCGCGTCCGCGTCCGCCGCAGACACTTCTTGTCCGGAGCATAACTCGAACACCCTTTGGAATATTTTCATGAAACTTCACACATGCATAGACCACGACCCGAAGGTGTGTCGCGCACAAGAATGACAACTCTTGCATAGCTAATTTTTTTAGTTATCTCCCTTTTTTGTTTCTCGCACTGATTTCGTGTCCGGAGCATAACTCCACCACCCTTTGGAATATTTTCATGAAACTTCACACATGCATAGACCACGACCCGAAGGTGTGTCGCGCACAAGAATGACAACGCTTGCATAGCTAATTTTTTAGTTATCTCCCTTTTTTGTTTCGCGCACTAATTGACCATAACTCGACCACCCTTTGGAATATTTTTATGAAACTTCACACATTCAATTAGACCACGAACCGAAGATGTGTCGTGCACAAGAATGACAACTCTTGCATAGCTAATTTTTTTAGTTATCTCCCTTTTTAGCTCACCTGAGCGAAGCTCATGTGAGCTATTGTTACCGCAATGTGTCCGTCGTCCGTCGTCGTCCGTCGTCGTCCGTGAACATTTTCAAACGTCTTCTCCTCGGTAACCATTGGGCATATAGTTACCAAACTTCATGGTCATGGTCCTTAGGTAGGGGGATTACAAAATTGTTAAAATGACGTCATTACGTAATCCAAGATGGCCGCCGTCTAAAAATAGCACAAATTCTTCAAAAATCTTCGTCTCAAGAACCGCTAACCGGATTTCGACAAAACTTGGTAGGAATGATCGATGTACAATGCTCTTTCAACGTTGTTAAAATGGTGACCCCGGGGTCAAAAATGGGCGTGGTCCGTGGGGTCAAATTGGGGTCAAATTGGGGTCAAATTTTATTTTTGACCGAATATGGCCATGTCATATATCAAATCGAAGGTATCAATGAGGCGATCACTCTAGTGCATTTTTTGTCGAAATCGGATGGTTATGTCAACCAAGATGGCCGCCGAAAGGTCAAAAGGTCGTTCTTTTATTAGAGATTTCAAAATTCTTCTTCACATGAACCGCTTGGCCCATGGTAGAAAACTAAAACTTAAAAGTTATGGTCCATGTGTGAAGCCTTTTCAGATTTGTTAAAATGGAGGTCATCGCTAATCCAAGATGGCCGCCGTCTAAAAATAGCATGAATTCTTAAAAAATAATCTTCTCATGAACCGCTAGCGGGATTTCGGTGAAACTTGGTAGGAATGATCGATGTACAATTCTTTTTCAAAGTTGTTAAAATGGTGATCCCGGGGTCAAAAATGGGCGTGGCCCGTGGGGTCAAATTGGGGTCAAATTTTATTTTTGACCGAATATGGTCATGTTATATATCAAATCGAAGGTATCAAAGAGGTGATCACTCTGGTACATTTTTTGTCGAAATCGGATTGTTATGTCATCCAAGATGGCCGCCGAAATGTCAAAACGTCGTTCTTTTATTAGAGATTTCAAAATTCTTCTTCACATGAACCGCTTGGCCCATGGTAGCCAAACTTAAAAGTTATGGTCCATGGGTGAAGCCTTTTCAGATTTGTTAAAATGGAGGTCATCGCTAATCAAAGATGGCCGCTGTCTAAAAATAGCATAAATTCTTAAAAAATCTTCTTCTCATGAACCGCTGGCCGGATTTCGATGAAACTTGGTAGGAATGATCGATGTACAATGCTCTTTCAAAGTTTTTAAAATGATGACCCCGGTGTCAAAAATGGGCGTGGCCCGTTGGGTCAAATTGGGGTCAAATTTTATTTTTGACCGAATATGGTCATGTTATATATCAAATCGAAGGTATCAAAGAGGCGATCACTTTGGTACATTTTTTGTCGAAATCGGATTGTTATGTCATCCAAGATGGCCGTCGAAAGGTCAAAAGGTATTTCTTTCATTAGAGATTTCAAAATTCTTCTTCACATGAACCGCTTGGCCCATAGTAGCCAAACTTAAAAGTTATGATCCATGGATGAAGCCTTTTCAGATTTGTTAAAATGGAGGTCATCGCTAATCCAAGGTGGCCGCCGTCTAAAAATAGCATAAATTCTTAAAAAATCTTCTTCTCATGAACCGCTGGCCGGATTTCGACTAAACTTGGTAGAAATGATCGATTTACAATGCTTTTTCAAAGTTGTGAAAATGGTGACCCCGGGGTCAAAAATGGGCGTGGCTCGTGGGGTCAAATTTTATTTTTGTCGGAATCGGATGATTATAACATCCATGATGGCCGCCAAAAGGTCAATTTATTCGAGATTTTGGACGTCTTTTTGTCAGGAACCACATGGCCGATGCTGGCCAAACTTCATAGGAAGTTAAGATCCTTGGGTGAAGCATTTTCAGAATCGGTACAATGAGTCATCGCTTAATCCAAGATGACCGCCATTTAAAAATAGCACAATTTTTTTTAAGACACATGAACTCAATGTCACATTCTCCTCTGGTGTTCATGGAGTCAGGTGAGCGAATTAGGGCCATCATGGCCCTCTTGTTTGTTTTCGTGCACTGATTTCCTGTCCGGAGCATAACTCGACCACCCTTTGGAATATTTTCATGAAACTTCACACATGCATAGACCACGACCCGGAGGTGTGTCGCGCACAAGAATGACAACTCTTGCCTAGCTAATTTTTGAGTTATCTCCCTTTTTTGTTTTTCGCACTCTACAAACTGGACAATAATGCATGAAGACCCGTTTTCTCGTGTGCTCTGTACACCTTTTCTCGTGTGCTCTGTACACCTTACCTGCAGAGAGAACAATAGAGACTGGGAGAACCATTCACCTGTCCATGTGCTGCATGTGCTAGCATGTGCAAATGTCCAGTCTTGACCACAGATAATTTATACAGGTAAATTACTACATTGGATATTACATTTCCGTAAACTGTGTTGAAAATATTGTGGCATTATGTGGACCTGTGCAGATATATGTAGATAAATATAGGACTATTAAAAAAAAAATGCTGGGCTCCAGTAGCAAGCATTATTATTTTAAACTTTTTTTTTCCATTTTTTTTTTTCATTTTTTTTTTCAAATTATTTTTCAATTTTTGTCTAGTAGCATAAGGTCGTAAGTGCTATATACAGACTATTCACCTGTGCATGTGCTAGCATGTGCAACTGACCACTGACCACTTACAGGTAATTTATACAGGTAAATGATTATATTACATTTCCGTAAACTGTGTTGAAAATATTGTGGGAATATGTGGACCTGTGTATATATGATATGTAGATAAATATAGGACTAATAAAAAACAGTCTGGGCTCCAGTAGGGAGCATTATTCTTTTATTTTTTTTAAATTTAATTTTTTTTTTCCATTTTTTTTTTTACATTCTTTTTCAATTTGTTAACTGACCACTAACTTATTACAGGTAATTTATACAGGTACATTACTACATTTCCGTAAACTGTGTTGACAATATTGTGGCAGTATGTGGACCTGTGCAGATATATGTAGATAAATATAGGACTATTAACAAAAATTCTGGGCTCCAGTAGCGAGCATTATTATTATTTTTTTTGTATATTACATTTCCGTAAGCTGTGTTGAAAATATTGTGGCATTATGTGGACCTGTGCAGATATATGTAGATAAATATAGGATTATTAAAAAAAAATTCTGGGCTCCAGTAGCAAGCATTATTATTTTTAATTTTTAAACTTTTTTTTCTCCATTTTTTTTTTCATTTTTTTTTTTCAAATTCTTTTTCAATTTTTGTCTAGTAACATAAGGTCGTAAGTGCTATATACAGACTATTATCATATAATAAAACAATTATTGACTAGTGAGCCATAGAATATAATCTGATATTCTATGGCTCACTAGTCAATAATTGCATAATATGTTCGGGCCATTGAAAATTGCTTTCGGGCCCAAGCTCGAGGTCAAGGCGGTACAAGGCGAGGCATCTGATTCCGCGGAATTCTTGTTTACTTATCTCCCTTTGTTGTTTCGTGCTCTGATTTTGTATCCAGAGCATAACTCGAACACCCTTTGGAATATTTGTATGCCCCACCACGATAGTGGAGGGGGCATTTAGTGTTACCCTTGTCCGTCCGTCCGTCCGTCCGTCCGTCCGCACACACGAATGGGTACTTGTTGTAAGCGTACGGGGATCTTATTGGGTAGGGTTAGGATAGTGTTGGGTACTCTTGTTGGGTATTTTTATACGGTAAAAACCCAACAAGTATTCATTCGTAGGAACGTGTGTCCCGTCCTCCCGTCCGTCCGTCCGTCACAAAACTTTAACACTCGGGTAAATGTCTCATAATTTCTTCATCCTTCGACCGATCTGCTTCATATTTCATATACACATTGCTCTGATGGTTCACTACCGCCCTGTGCCAAATCCACGTTCGTCCTGCCCCCGCCAAGCCCAGGGTCAAGGTTACATACTTGGTGCTTCAAAAACTTTAACGCTCGGGTAAATATCTTATACTTTCTGTTTTCTTTCATGGATCATCTTCATATTTCAAATACGCAGTGCTCTAATGGTCCTCTACCGCCCTGTGCCAAATCAACGTTCGTCCTTCCCCGCCAATCACAGGGTCAAGGTCACATACTTGGTGCTTCAAAAACTTTAACGCTCAGGTAAATATCTTATAATTTTTCTTTCCATTCACGGATCAACTTCATATTTCATATACGCGTTGCTCTAATGGTCCTCTACCACCCTGTGCCAAATCCACGTTCGTCCTGCCCCCGCCAATCCCAGGGTCAAGGTCACATATTTGGTGCTTCAAAAACTTTAACGCTCAGGTAAATATCTTATAATTTCTGTTTTATTTCACGGATCAGCTTCATATTTCATATATGCATTGCTCTAATGGTCCTCTACCTCCCTGTGCCAAATCCACGTTCGTCCTGCCCCCGCCAAGCCCAGGGTCAAGGTCACATACTTGGTGCTTCAAAAACTTTAACGCTGAGGTAAAAGAAAAGTTTGACTTGGAATTTGGCCTCATTTATTATCAAAGCGATATGTGGGACATCCGTGTTCTATGAACACATTTTCTGGTTTATTAAACTTCACACATGCATAGAAGACGACCCAAAGGTGTGTCGCACGTAAGAATGACAACTCTTGCGTCGTTAATTTCTTACTTATCTCCCTTTGTTGTTTCGTGCACTGATTTCGTGTCCGGAGCATAACTCGAACACCCTTTGGAATATTTTCATGAAACTTCACACATGCATAGACCACAACCCTAAAGGTGTGTCACGCAAGAATGACAACTCTTGCATCACTAATTTTTTAGTTATCTCCCTTTGTTTTTTCCGTCACTGATTTTGTCTCCGGAGCATAACTCGAACACTTTTTTCAAACTACTTGTGTATCTGGGGAGGGGGATACACATGCGCTTGTCGACAAGCGTCCATTTCTAGTTTACAATATGCTTTGACAGCACTTCAGAAGTGCTGTCTAACCATGTTTTTATTGAGAAATAAGGCAATATACAAAAGCAACAGCAGACGACAATTGTTGTGAGTAGCGGCGTAAGGGTTAAATACTTTCATAATTTCATTATCAAGTCATGAGTCATTCTAACACCCCTTCAAATATATTTCTCCATATAATCGGCCATATTCACATTTTCAGACAGTTGTCCTTTTTCTTTTCAGACAAATATTCATTTCAGAAATAAGTGCTTTTCAGAATATGAAAATCTTTTCCAGAAGTTTTTTTTTTTTGTTAAATTTGTCCTTTTCAGAAAACAAAATCCGGAAAAGAAGTCTATGACCACTTGGGCATTTCCGCTAAAGGAAAACATTACCATAGTATACGAATCCTTTCCAGAGGTCCTTTTCCGAAAAAGTTCCTTTTCCGAAAAATGTCCTTTTCCGAAAAAGTCCTTTCGTATACCATAGTCATACCGACATAGATGACGAATATTTTCCAGAAATCCTTTTTCGAAAAATGTCATTTTCAGAAAAAAAGTCCTTTTCATATTCAAGTCACACCGGCAGTGCGTATGGCGGGATAACTTGGGAACTTCCGCTGAGGTAAAAAGTGAAAATTGTAGACGAATCCACTGAATTCCGTCTAAAAAACGCCTATTAACCTACCCACCTAGGGGCCGTTCACTAAACTTTGTACGACTAAAATGTTCGTAAGTGCAACATTATGATAGTCTGTAAATTTCTCACTAACACTGTTTTCTTGTAAACAATTATTGGATTTACATTTATTGAGCATAGACTGCAATAAATGTAAATCCATCAATTGAAATTTTCAGACGATCCCAAATTTGTACTTACGAACATTTTAGTCGTACGAAGTTTAGTGAAACGGGCCCCAGGTCGCTTACTGTACATTACGTTTACTACAGTACGATACCAGGGGGCCGTTTCACTAGACGTCGTACGGCTAAAATGTTCGTAAGTGCAAACTTCTGATAGTCTGTAAATTTCACATTAACAATATTTTCCTGTATGCAATTATTGGATTTACATTTATCCATCAATTGAAATTTCCAGACGATCATAAGTTTTTACGAACATTTTAGTCGTACGAAGTTTAGTGAAACGACCCCCTGGTGGGTGGGGTAATGTGATATTTTATGATGGACATTTTTTTCTGTTATAGTAAACGTAATGTACAGTACCAGGTGGGTGGGGTAATTGGACTTACTTAATGGGCATGTTGTGTGCGTCACAGGTCCGAGTCTTCTATCTGTGAACGACATCGACCATAAAGCAGCGAATTATTGGACAAACAGTTCCCCGTGTTTGTCCGTGTTATTTCAATACATGGCTGTCTGTTTGACAAACGTGTATATTTAATTAGCACATCTCCGATCTCGTGTTGTCCTCTGTATTTACAAGACGCATGTGCACGGCATGGACACGTGGAACCAATAGGACAGTTTGTCCGCATGTACGATCGATAATCCGCCCGCTAAACCTCGTGTATTATCTCCTCGTACATGCGGACAACCTGTTGCATAATGACAGGCTGCACGTTTTCCGCTTTATAGGCAACAGGCTTATGTACTGCAGTGTAATGAAATGTAATTAAAGTTATGTACTCGGAACTACATAATGCCTACTGTTCCTATGTTTGTTCAATTTGTCATATGAAATATGCCCTGCGATTTTGTACCTAAGAACATGTGCGATATTTCCTGAAATATATGTACATAAACTGTGATATGTTTTGTAAATGACGTCGAAAGATGACGAAATCTTCATAGCAAATGCGGAATTAAATTCCGCAATTTCGTCAACTTCCGACGTCATTTACGGAAACTATCGTACATTTTGTAAATATTTTTCATGAAATATCGCATATGTTCTTAGCACAGACACTTTGTGGCATAAACGAGAAATATCTACAAGGTATGACACTCTTTTAATCCTTTCAACCAACGGAAGTGGGTCCCACCTTGGGTCCGGCTCGGTAATTGTAACGCCTGCTGGTCCCGGCGTTCTCGCCCGTTACATTTACAGATTTAGCCAGCTGGGCCCAAGATACACTAGTACCACTTCCGTTGATTGAAAATATGGCGATTGTCCTACCTTCTAGATATTTAGAGTGTAAATATGTATGATTTAAAGAGCGTTTTGTCGTTCATACCACAACGTGCCTATGGTTCTTAGGTACAAAATCACTTGGCCTGTCTCATGTGTGATTTTGTACATATAACATAAGCGATATTTCATGAAATATATGTACAGAAACTGTGACATGTTTCGAAAGATGACGAAATTTTCGTAGCAGATGCGGAATTGAATTCCGAATTAGCTATACAAATCTTATCAACTTTCGACGTTAACGGTACATGCCCACGTAGTAGGCAGAAACTGTTCTTTATAGGAATTAAATAAGTGTATAATTGTGTCACTACACCAGTTCTAAACATTACAAGTGCCCGCTAATCAGATATAATCAATTAGTAATATTTAGCTTACTGATAGTAACTCGCGGTGCTATCAGGCTATTTTCATATGCAAATGAGGCATGATATTTTTTAATTATTTATACTAATTAAATGCGTCACATGAAAACATAATATTTTCGACAGATTATCAAGTATGATCATTGCACATCAAAACATAAATACAGAGAATAAAAAGGAAATGAAAAACATGAAAGTCCTGGATCCGATGGTTTAACAGCAGAATGTTATAAACTTTACTGGAGTGATATAAAGGATTATTATATAAAGTCGATAAATTACTCATATGAAAATGGAACTCTAACGGAACTTCAAAAACAAGGCATAATTACTCTATTACCAAAAAAAAGAGAAAAATACGCTCTTTATTGAAAACTGGAGACCAATATCACTTTTAAACGTTGACTATAAAATTGCAACAAAAGTAATAGCTAACAGAATCAAGAAAGTATTAAACACCCTAATAAATGTTAACCAGACAGGGTTCATTAAAGGAAGATATATTGGAGAAAATGTACGAACCCCTATGGAAATAATTGATGACACAAATGAAAACAATAAAACAGGAATGATATTTTTTGCAGACTTTCAAAAAGCTTTCGATAGTCTAAGCCATAAATTTATAATTAAATGTCTACAGCATCTCAACTTTGGCAACTCACTAATTCAATGGATACCTCTATTTTACAAAGACGCTAAAAGTTGTATCACAAATAACGGTCATCTATCCAATTTCTTTAACGTTAAAAAGGGCGTCAGACAAGGCTGTCCTTTATCAGCATATATTTTCATACTATGGATAGAACTATTGTCACGTAAAATTAACAGTAACACAAATATTAAAGGTCAAACTCTTGGTGTGGAGGAAATAAAACAAACACTTTTTGCAGATGATGCAAGCTTTACACTTGATGGCACCGAACAATCGTTCAAAGAACTTGTTAGAACTCTAGAACAATTTGCAAATATATCGGGTTAAAATTAAATTAAACAAAGGAAAATGTACTATTTTAAAATTGGGAACAACTAGATATAACACAAATAAATGATGCAACAATAACTTATATACTTGGTCCAATGAACAAGCCTCAACTCTGGGAATAACTTTTACAAACGATAAAACAAAACTGCAACTACTAAATCTAACACCCAAAATTAAGTCATTCCAGAACTGCCTAAATAGTTGGAAAAAATGGAACCTAACACTAATAGGAAAAATAGCAGTATTAAAAACGTTTGCATTCCCTAAACTGGTATATCCGCTGACAGTACTAGAAAATACATCTGATGAAATCAGTAAAGAGATGAATAAATATATGTTTGACTTTCTTTGGGATGGAAAACCTGATAAAATATGTAGAAAAACAATTATTCAAAACTACGAAAATTGTGGATTAAAAATGATAAATATTCAAGCTTTTTGCATTCATTAAAAGCATCTTGGATAAAAAGATTAAAGGGATCACAGAATCAATGGAAAACAGCTTATAACAATGAACTGAACAAGTATGGTGGTGATTTACTGTTCAAGTGTAATTTTAATCAAGTTGCTGCAAAACAGATAATAAAAAGGTATACATTTTTAGGTGAGATTATTACATCGTGGAGTAAAATTAACTTTAAACATACACACCCTGTCATATCAAATGAAATATTATGGCATAATACCAACATAAAACAAAGCAATACATTATTTTATAAAGATTGGCACCATAAAGGTATAATGTTTATAAAAAATATTTACGATTACAGAACAAAAAACTTCCATACATTTCATGAACTAAAGAATTTGTACAATTTAAGCAATGGAGATTTCCTAAAGTACTATACATTAATAGGTAATATTAAAGATGCATTGAAAGAAACACTTAAAACAGAAAATATTGACACTGGCACACCTGAATATCTAATTTCGAAACTTTTAAAAAATAAAATGGCCCTTTTTTGTTGTTGCATTAACCAAGACCCAAACCCCCGCACCCATGTATACCCACAACACCCATACACATTATCATATAAAAACTCGTTGTTACATGTCACATATACTAAGACAAAGAAACTGTTTTACCTCTATCAATTGTTCAATCATTTTGTACACATAAATTGTAAAATTGTGTATGCACATGTATGTATTATATGTAATAAAGAGAATGAAAAATTGAAATACAAAAATAATAAATAGTAATGTCCGTTAACATTTTAAGGAAACACGGTTATCACCCCTGATATCAGTGTGTAAATTTACGGCTAATATAAAATGTATAATAATGCCAATCATTACGTGGAATAATGGTGAATGAATGTTTATTTTGCCACAAAATGTGTCAGATGATGTCTCTGATGTAAGTAACATTTTGTGCTTACTAAGTGGGAATGTACCTTTAATTACGGAAACTATCGTAAATTTTGTAAATATTTCTTTATGAAATATCGCAGATGTTTTTAGTTACAAACTCACTTGGCGTGTCTCATATGAGACGAGCCATGTGATTTGTACCTAAGAACATGTGCCATATCTTACGAAAAGTATTTACACAATTTACAATATTTTCCGTAAATGACGTCGTAAGTTAACGAAATGTTCCGCAAAATTTGCTTAAATAATAATTTCGTCAACTTTCGACGTCAATTACGAAACAAATACAGTATTTGTAAAGATTTTGCATGAAAAATCGCTCATCTTCTTCTATATACATGTATTAGATACAAAATCACACGGATTGTCTCGTATCTGTTTCCCGAAGAGGTTCTGCTTGTGAATAAATGTATTAAAACGCGACCTACAGTGAAACCTATCTAAACCGGACACCCTGGGACACACAGGGTGTCCGGCTTAGAGAGGTTTCACTGTAAATGAGGCATTTAATCATTCTGAGCCATAGTTGTGTGCTGTGCGATCATGAACAGACATTATCGCGTGGGATAAATCACCAAGAAACTCATCAAAAATAAGATCACAGGTGTTTTCTTGGTGTCCGGTTTAGAGAGGTTCCACTGTATATAAAACTAACAAAAGCACATGGTTATTTTTTACCGTAGACCCTCTCTAAAGCTGGCGTTCTATGAGGCCGCCAGGTGCCCGGTTTAGAGAGTTTCCATTGCATATATTAACCATGTTAAAAACTACCGTGTTGTATATATGATTTATAGTGGGACCTCTCTTAACCGGATACACTGGGAGGTCCCCAGGGTGTCCGGGTTAGAGAGGTTCCACTGTACAATCCATAGATCATCTATTTCTGCCAATGCTTGACCACCACCAATCCCGGATGGACCAATGCACGAGGACTACATGAAACACTAACAAACACGGTGAACGTTCACGCCGTCACCATAGTAACGCTTATATTGTCGTGACAAACACATTAGCACTCGCCGAAGAAGTCGCGTCGTTACCATGGTAACGGACAGACCCCAGTCTCCCGTGGAGCGTACGTGATTCAACATCAGTAGTGAGCGTGACTAGTGCCCGAGCGGACGGCAACTTATATAGTACGGAAGGAACAATAGCCAACCGGACATCATGGACAATTGGCCAGACCTAAAGTAAGTGATGGGGTCGACTGGTTACCCATTATAGGAATGAATGGCCTTTTTGTGGAATTTATCGGGGTATAAACTTGGAAAAGTCGCGGGAATACTGGACGATGGCCAGAAGGCCTCGTCCAGTATTCCAGCGACTTTTCCAAGTTTATATCCCCGATAAATTCCACAAAAAGGACATCCATTCCTTATAATTCCAGCATTTGAAATAAATTCA